>JAENPR010000335.1:0-624835 GCA_018135685.1 Themeda triandra
CAAGAGTTAAATATTTCCCAGAGCATAGGTGCACTACACAATTCACATTGCATATCCAGTATTTTAAGTAAACATCGGATTCATATCTACTAAGAAGATATACCGTGCCAGCGCTGGAGTAATGTGAACCATAATGAAACTTTGGGATGATTGGATCCTCGAATGTAGAGTACCGTTCTTGGAACTTCTTTAGACGTTCAGGGTTTAGTGCTCCAATTGGCTGCATCAAATAACACAGGCTGTGGTTATAGATTAGCATTAGCAAAGGACAGGAGCAACAAAAAGGTGAAGATCAACCTTTGAAAGATCTCGATACGACGAAGGATCATCCAGATTCAACACTCGTGATTTGTAATCTGCTACTACCCAGGGGAAAACAGGGTACTGCACAAGCAGAAACAATATTAGGACGACAAGTCGCTAGATTCAACCAGAAATACGAAATAAGCAGGATACTGACCTGAGTAATGTCATTGTAACTGCGCCCAGCCAGTGTGTTAAGTTCCATTAAGTACTCAAAATTGCTGATCTGAACAAATTAGACATAGTTAGATATCAGAACTGTTGGAAACTGGCTGTCCTGCAAGGTGAGCAGCACCACACACACAACACTTTCGGGCTGGAGGTAGAAGAGGAACAGGGTTGCACAGCACATACTCACACACACAAGTGCAGAAACTGAACTGAACTGCTTTCAGCCAGCTCTATTACACGGTGTATATACAAGTCTAGCCAACTACAAGTACTGCTAGTACACCTACTTTTACTATAGCCACTACTTGGCACTATTGCCATACTGCCTATTGCCCAACCTCTGCTGCAGCAAAAGATCAGGAGCAAACAGCAGATTATCTTACAAAAACTACCAACATATGGCATAGGAAAATGTATGTGTACCTCCCAATTAGCCCAGCGCTCCATCAACTGAGTTCTTTTAAGAATCTGCTCAGCTCTCTGAAATAAAAAGGAGACATGACTACCACTATTGCATATTGACAATGTGATCTTGGGTTAAAATGCTCAGAATACAAACCTGGGTAGCTAAAAAGATGTCATTCATTCAGTTTGGTATGAACAATGGCCCGATAGGCGTTTTACGGGCATCAATATCCTAGAGCAAGTAGACATGAATTTAAGATAGTGATTAGATGCAAACAAGTAACAAATTAAAAGTGTGCAATAGTGTTTCCACGTTAAGGAGGCACCAAAGTCAAAAGTGACCCTATCTACCATGAATAATTCCAAACACTGACAACAAATATCTGCAACAAGTCAATTTGACCCACAAAAATGAGTTAACAGCACACAGAACAAATCACATGTAGATGTAATTTACTCATCCCAAAAGAGAGAGAAAAAATGAACTTGATGATAGACCAGAAGCAATTTATAACAATAGCACCTGATCAGAAAGTAAGGTTTCTTCTGCTATATATCTGATGAAGTGATGAGATCAACCAGCTTCGATCTTTATCTTGTTGATTTGCATTGGCCACTAGTAGATGCAGCATCATCAATGTTACTGCCATTTGAACGGTCATCAATTATGAAGTTAACCCCTTTGAAGTTACCTGGGAACAGATTAAAGGGGGCAAATGACATGCATTAAAACTAAAGTCGAAGTTGAATAAAAAGCAGATTAATCGGTAAAAAATATAAAACCAAAGATTCCAACAACAAAATTTGACAACGATGGTGCTAGTTAAGCAAATCACAAATCAAACAATAGAGATCTTACTTTTTTTTGCACAATCCAGAGATCAGAATAATATATATCATGCTAAGTAGCATAGATAATTTCACAGCACACACAACATCACCGATATCTTTGACAATGTACACGAATCTATTGTGTTTTCAGCTCAAACATGTTAACTTCAGTACATGTATCAACGAATAACCACCACAAATTTTACCAATTTGTAGCACAACATAGTTAACCTCTGTAATACCATTAACTTACTGTACTGGCCAAAATGAAATCTCACTGAGAATTGTTGAGATATTTGTAACTAATAATGCACCACAACCTTTTCATGAATTGTATATAATTGCCTCGAGAACTACAGTAGTTCACTATACTGTTGTCTCAGAATACGTACGAGCCATGCATCTTAGCATTAAGAAGGAAGGTCACTGTACCACACTACACACTCCCTCATTCCATAAAACAGTTCGTTCTGAGGGTGTGGAGCCTTTTCACAAAATGAATTTGTTTTGGGTGGTCTGTTGTTTCATGAGATGAATTTGACCCATTCACGCATGCAGTCAAGCATTAACGACTCTACGTTCTCCAGCAAGCGGCCTGCAGCGCGCAGTTAACAAATGTGGAAAAGACGCGGGCTAGCACTGCATGCAAGGTGAGCCATGCAAAAATCGCCAAAAACAGCAGGAGAGGGATCGACCCCACGCCAGCCTCGCCTCAGGTCTCGCCTCGGTAACCAGTTGGACAGACGTAAATATTTGTCAAATGAATGCCCCGGATGCTATTTAATAGGGCCAAACAGGGGGAAATAGACTCTACTTAATCATGCCTTGGTATCTAAATCCATATCCAAAACGAGCTTATTTCTGGGATGGAGGGAGTGTGACAACACAAAAAAAGTTTATATTTTATATATATAAAAGGAAAAAACTCCAATATTGTGCATGAATTGTTGTACCAATTCACACTTAGGTTATGTCATTATGGTTGCTTTGCATGAATTGTTGCACCAATTCACACTTAGGTTATGGTTGCTTTTCCTGATACTATATGCAAATGCATTCATATACTGAAGGTGAAATGTGTAATTAGCTAATTGGCATAAACTGGTAACCTTAAAATAATGGAAAAAAAAACTTTTAAATTATGAATTCTGTGAGAAGACGCTAATGACAAACACGTCTAGAAATCACTTACTTGGAATGTTCCATGAACAACCTTAATGGTCGCACCATCAATGATGGCAGTTCAACAATAATTCTCTCATCGGCTTCACTAGGCAATTACAACTAGGTGCAAGAACTGTAGATCTAACCAAATTCCGATCAGCAAAAATGTCAGAACTTCTTGAACCTATCGATCCTTTTACCGATTGTTGATCGACCGCTGAAGAATGTTGAAGCTGATCATGTCAACGCTGCTGCCAGTAGTGTCAGTTTCTAACAGCTCACTTTCCATATTTCTGTCATCCACTGACATGGCATCAGCCATAATTGCAGAAGCAGATGATGGAAGAGTGCTTGTTAATGAAGAATTAGCATCCTCAGAGTTGTGTTCATTTGACTGCGCAGAAGTACTAAGAAGCTTCCTGTCCTCATAATCAGCAGCTGCACCTAAATGATCACATCCCTTGTAATTTCTTTTGATAAATCTTCTCATCCTTGAAGAGCTTTCAGTAAAGTCTAATTTCCAGAAAACCTGCAACACAGAGTAGTAAAATTGATTATTACATATACATAGTAACTCACCAGGTTCAGATTGTATTTGTCAACAGTGTGCTGTTTCCATGATAAAACAAAACAGAGAAACAGATTAAAAAGAAAGTATTATCAGTACGTACACCGAACAGGGAGCGCACAGATGTTCAAAAGGTCCATATAGCCTACCCATCTCTGTTAGGCAATGAAGAAGATGTCGCCATGCTCGAAGCCCTGTTGAGGCACGATGCCGAACTACCACATCAACTAGTGTTTGCCTCTCCATCTGCATTTCCATAATTTTATAAGGCATAAAAATTATATAAATAACTAAAAAAAAATGTGTTCCAAGTGGGATTTACCTCAGCTCGTTGTAAGTTTCGTACTAAGGCCAAACAAGAAACAAGAACTGCGACATATTTGTATGAAAGGGCTGAAAATCCCTTCCTGCAACTGATTTAGAATCAGCTGATTGCAGACACTCCACCCAAGCTGCGCTCATAGCTTCTGATGTATTCCACCTCTTTGCACGCTCGATATCGCCTGAACTCCTCCTTTGTCCTGATGTTGCCATCGCTACAGCACTAAGGCCCCTTCTTGAACCAATCTTAGCGGTTCGCTCAAGGTCACGAGCGGCTGCCAATGCGGCAGCTTTTGCCGCTGCCTTGTCCTTTGAAGTGGACCCAGGCTTGTTAGCTGCTGTTTCTATAGGCATCTGGAAACTCGAGAAAGTCTGTAGTTTTGCTACTGCTTTGCGCTCAGGCAATGCTGTGTCACGCCTATTCAAGGTATTCCTAGGAGGTGTTCTTGTTTCTGTCCCTGAGGCACCAGCAGCCATCATGGCCAATGCCATCGCAACTGGTGGTGATGCAAAAGCAGCAGCCCAACCAGGCGATACCATCAAAAGAGCAACCTGGGCTCAAAAGAAATGAGACAAAAAAACTTCCAATCAATATGGTATTCTCTGGAGAAGAAGACATGATAACATATAATATTAAGTTATTAATCTTTAAACAAAACACGACCAGCAACTTTTTTTCCTAAAAACTCCTCAAAGGATTGTCATGCTAAATGGCACAATGTTTGTCTTGAATATCGGACAAAGAGATCAGTTAAATATCAATGTCCACAACAGCAAATACTATGTCTAACAGTTGTCCAATAAGAAGCAAAATATAAAGCATGGAGGATTTTGAACAGACTAGAACAAAGATCAGAACTTGAGACGTACATGTAATACAAATTATGATCAATTTTAGGTTTCACGATATTTTTCTGAGTTGCAGCTTTTCCTAGTTTAAGTGTGAAATATGAATAAAATAAGCAAAGTAAAATCGCCTTCTTGATTTGTCATCAGTATGCCAGTAATACGTTTAGGAATAGCCTCCAAGGAGATAGCAAGTACCTCAATGGGTAATGCATCTGCTGCCAAAGCACGATCATCAGCAATCAGTGGATTTTGTCCATCTGAAGAAGTAAGCTCATGAATACCAGCCAAAAGAGGCCGCCATCTTCTAAGAATTGCTATAAACGGTGGTAATATCAGCTCAATGTATTGTCTTCTTAAGGGTTTCCTGTCCCTTCCAATAGCATGCCATACCTGCATCAAGGGTAAGATAGTGCAAACTCTGATGACTAACAAATAACAACTTTTTAAAATTCCCTGAATAATATCATTACAAAAATACATGAACAAAAGTTTAGAAGACTAAAAAATGAATATGATATGCTCATTATTTACAAAGTTTCTATGGATTCATTAATTCTTTAATATAAGTGTTTTGGCCAAAAAAAATATATTTGGATGAGCAAGACAGGCATGTATGTATAGCATAAAAGTCAAGGGATTTAAGACAGGCCACCAAAAACTTCCAGTTTTATCCAACATGGAAATCTTCACTTGAAAATGGAAAAGCAGGAAGGATGTTAGCACATAATATTGCCATATTGAATATAAACACTGTTACTATACCAGATTTAACATCAAGAAAATGGCTCATAGCCCTCCTATCTACAGTGTTGCCCCACTTAGAAGAGGTTCTGATCATAAACAAGTTTGGTAGGCAAAGCCCTTTATAAGATTGACTATTGTTCCAAGAATTTCTGAGCAAGGCTAAGGCTACCTTTGTACACCAGGTGCAGGGCTAACTCAATTAGGAAGAAGACAAGGGATAAGGAAATATATCTTAAAAATATATATGGTGCCCTCTTATATCTGGAGCCGTTGTCTCCTAAAGTTAAAAAGGAAGTTCTATGTTCAGTGTACTAGTCTACAAAGGCGCATGACTTTAAATTCATTATGAGACAAACTACATGATTAAGTGATAATGCAAAAGAAACTCACCTCTGAATAGAGAATAGAGGAAGCAACCAACACTCTCTGTCTCTTAGACTCCGTTATTGGCATATTGAGGATGGGGCCAAGCACACTGTACGGTCGCAAGATTTAGGAATTAACAAATGGCCAGCCATGATCAACTAAAAGCTGAATCATATAATATATTTAGCTGCATGCAGTGACTAGTTGCATCCAAAAACCAAATCTGGTGGGAAAGGCAGAACCCTCTCCCTCACCCTCATGTGGAATTGGAGCGAGCAAACAATTCTTATTCTTATTAAAAATTGTGCCAACAGTTGCACCCAAATGTTAAGCAGATGGGCAGATGTTGCCAGTTCATTTATACTTAAACAAAATATATGGAAGCAACTTGCTTTGAAGTTCTGATTATTAACTACTCCCTCCATCCCAAGATATTTGATGTTTTAGGATTTTTAGAACAAACTAGTGCTCAATGGAAACTATGTATGTACCCTTATTTATCGAAGGTGATCCGTGCTAATTAAGGAATAACGCACTAATTAAAGGAATGCATGGAGGCATGCAGGCTGCAATCTCAAGCTGATATAGGCCTAATCTAGTGTCCAAGAGTTAAAACATCAAATTTTCTGGGACGGAAGTGAGTAAATTACAACAAATGCTCCAACTCCTAACAAAGATCATTAGGACTGTTTTTGAGAAACCATTGGCAGTTTAGCATTAGCACAGCTACATTGTGTATTGTGTTCAGCAACAAGATGAGCTGTGAATCTGACTTTGCTCAATGATGCAGTTACCTCCAAAGCAGTGCAGATCGAGGTTTTCTTGTAGATGAATAACTGTTGCCATCAAATGGTATCATGCTTCCAGCCTGGTGGTCCATTCCTTCTGATGCCACCTCCTTTATGCTAACATCTTTCATAAAAGCATCACCTTCACCATTGTCATCCTCCCTCATCGAAACAAGAACCATTCTGAGCATGCAAAGAAATGGTTGATCACTATCTAGCAACTGATAGAGGGCAGTCATTACCCCCATACCAGGGCCAGATCCCCCTCCAATACCAAGACCACCACCAAGTCCAGATTCATCTAACAGAAGTGCCTGCAGCACGGCAACTGATTTCTTCACAAGTGGAAATTCAATCCAAATCCCATTTGAATCCTTCTCTAGAACAGATTTCCAAGATTCCCAACCGCTTCCACCACCACCAAATATATCAGATTTGGGTGGAATACCAACACCATACCACAAACGGCTCCGGTACTTCCAACTTTCTCCAAGATCAGCTATGCAGCTCCCATAAGACACAAATGCATGCTTGACAGATTCATAAGGTTCAGCTGCTGTTGCTGCTGTAAGACGTTCCATCACGGCAGCAGAGATTTGTCCATTTGAATCAGCCATAGAAGTAAGCAACTGCTTCAATCACAGCAGACAAAAATGAAGAAAGTATTCATAAGAATAAAGTTCAACTATCTGTTGGCAATAGTCTATGAGCATAAGCCATGAAGGCATGAAGGAACAATCAAAAGTTAATTATTTTTTATTATCACTAGATACCAGAAAAATGCAATGACATGTAGCAATCATGTGTTACATACATCCAGAGGAAGGCCACCAGAATCACTGGACAAAGATGCCCGTCTTGAGGCCCCAGCAGCCATGGGTTCTTTACCAGCTGTGCCCAAAGAATTTGACCGACTGGCAGCCAATGAAGCCATTGTTGTGGAAGATGTGATGCTATCACCTGCCAGGGATGTGCAAAAATGTTGACCTTGTGATCTCAGATGATCTTCCACAAGCATCAGAATAACTATTGCATTCTCTGCTAGTGCTACTGAGAGATGAGCAGCATTCTCAGCTTGAACTTTTGCTTCTTCAGGAGACAAACCCTCAGCTGCTACGCCAGCTGCAGCTGCTGCAATTACTTCAGTCTGTTGGACATACAAGCAAAAGAAAGACATTACAGAAGATTAGAAGAATAGCCACAGAACTCAGGAAAAACTATCACATTGCAACAATGTGCATGATGATGATGATATAATGTAAACCATTCAGAATTACAACAAATATATTACAGTTATCCTCTAGGATCAAACAACTACAAATTGAAATGTGGTTGAGTGTCAGTATTCCTGACAACATAACAGAAAAAATGTTGTTACATAGCAGTGCTACTGCATCTAGGTGCCACCAACGTGTTATTCTTGAGCAGGGGAGTAGGGAATGCAGTCGAAGCTACCGACTCTAATATTTCAAACATAAGAATTGCCCATAACCACTATTTTCCCCCAATTAATATATCACAATTTAAGCCAGAGAAGGATTAAAAACATTTATTTTAGGAAGAGACATAAAAAACAAAACATGGAAAATAACTATAGAAAGTAGCAACAGCAAGAGATATAAGAAACAACTGCCAATACAATGTATAAAAAGATCCATGCTTAGGCAGATCATGTCGACAAAAGGATTACCTGAACTTGAAGCTCCCTGGCAGAAAAATCAAGCAGGTCACCCAACAATCTCCTTTTAAAAATAGGTAATGATTCTTCACGCCTTAAAAAAATAGAAAGTAGAAGGTTGTCACAAAAATGCAGGGCAACTGAAAAGGGTAACAGTAAACATAGTGCAGAGAAAATAAATAGTGTTGCCTAAGGAGTTTGAGAAGTAAATCCTAGGCTTTTGAGTGCAGATATCTTAGAACGAAGTTCTGGAATTATTTCTTGAACTACCCGGATATCTAGCTAACCTACAGGTTTTTAAGAGTGAAGGGACCACCTGATCCTTTGGTCTCCAGTGCTAGATCCTCCAACCATTGAGAGCCACTCCGCACAATGAATTGTTGCCTCCACATCCTAAATAGTTGCAGGGAAAGGACAAATAAGATATTATGAAAAAACAAATGAATTTGGCTGTGATACAACCATCGCAAACCTATCCACAAAGAAGGGATGGGTAGATGGCCGTGACACTATGAAACATGTATGTTACTGAGGATGTTCTGCTTAAAAACTATCTTGCCTTCCACCCATCTTTTTGTCGCATTGAATGCTCCAGCATTATAATAAGGAAATTGTGTATGAGGTCTTCAATCTCACCAATGCTTACACCATCAGCATTTTTCTTTGTGCCCATCTAAAGTTTGAATACGAAGAAATACAACTTATGTCATCTGAGCTTGATTCTTGTTAGAAATATGATATAAGCTCTGTGACACTCACCTCATGGTTAGAGATCAAAACCTCCAAAATCCATTCTGGCCCCTCTGCAATCGAAGTAATTGTAGTTCTGTTATCTAGATGACTGCAAGCCAAAAACAGAAGATCCTGAAACGACATAAAATTTTTTTGACACCATAAGAAATTAAGCAAGATCCAAAAAAATGAAAAATAAAAAACATACAAGTCTTAGTTTGTAAAGAACAAAGAGCATATAACAATGTAGCACAATACAGGTGAAAACAAATGTGTAGTTGTTTGGCTACATAGTGTCAAAGATGCCGTTAACAATTTGGCTGACTTTTACTGATATAAACAATGAAGTTGATGGAGATGTAAGGCATCCAGATATTAGCAACACTGGCATCTAATCCTAAGATTTCAAAATCTACACTGGGAGTAGTTCAAGAATGCAACCAAAGCTGACTAACATACAACATAATTTCGAAATTGGTAGTTTCCACTATCTGCCAGTAAAAAACGATATTACAAAGAGAAAAGCCAAACTATACTATACACAGCACATATGAAAACAAAGTAGCTTTGACTTTGTTCAAGAGTTAAGACTTATAGCCTTCACATAGGATTATGTGGGTCTTCTTTAGATAAGTTCTGTTAATGATGTGCAGTTCTCCTGCACGTTCGAGAAAAAGTCCCTACTGCATTAGTCTATATTAATTTCAGTAAGGACCCTCGTCTACTTTCCTTATAAAAAGGTAGATTTGAAACGATAATACAAATAATGCAACAATTCACTGTAAGGCAATGAAAACAGACCTGTATGGCACGAGCTTGGAATGCCCTAGATGCATATGGAAGCGAGCGAAGTAGAACCAGTAAAAGTTGGATATGTTCAAAACGGTGACCAGAATCATAAAGATTAAGACTTTCATCAGCTGATGAAACATTAATCTGCATTCAAGAACATGGCAAAGTTCAAGCTATAAATTTTGAACTGTAATTAAACAGTTCATCAATAAAATTGGGAGGAAGGATCAGATCATTAAACTTGAAAAGTTTTCATTTGCTTGTATCCTACCATAAATCAAAATAGTAAACATATCAAACTGTATACAACAAAAACCAAATGAAAATTCTTATGGTCTCAAACCCTCATTTAGGTAGAGTCAATTTAGCATCCCTACTCTTTTTTATTTGGATGACCATTGAAGAATAGATCAATAGATTCTTTTGTTATTATTTCCTATCAATTTTATTTGAAGCATCAAATTTAATAGGACCAATATGTTAAGAAAAGGGTTATTATACTTCACAAGAGGGTTGAAATTAGAAAAGTAAACCAAGAGCTACTATATTTAATTAATCACACGAAGCCAACCAGTGTAGGTAATTAAATATATACAATTATGTAGCGTTCAGAAAAACTACATACCGCAGCAGAAATCAAAGCCATATAGACATTTGCTGTCATAAGCCTCCTTGGGGCCGCTTGGAATGCCTTTTGCAATGCAAAAAGTAACAATGATTCTCTATCTTCTGACATAGTATTTCCTTCTTCATTAAGTGTGGTCTGATTACCACCAGGTATATTTGGACTTCCAGCACCAGAATCAAATTTCAGGTGACCTGATCCAACTAGAGCACCGAGAATGTGAATAATGCCAACAACAATTCCATCACCTTTATCAACATTGTAAACATTATTCCGGACATTATCAGAAGTAATTGAGAAGCTAATGCCACCCAAGTTCTTCAAGAGTCCATTCTCAGAACCAGTCACTTTACTTCCAATATTTGAGTCCAGCATATCATTTGCATTTATGGCTTCATGTTCAGCGGCTTCTTCATGGAAGGCAGTTTCATGACGTTCAGCTGATTGTGTTTCATCAACCTGACTTCTTGTGTCAGCACTATCAGCTTTTCTGTTGGAACTTCCATCCTTGGGCACATTATTTTCACTAAAATTTGCACCAGAATGATCCAAAATATTTTTATTACCCGCTTTAGCTTCCCGTTGTAAAAGAACAAGTAGTGCTTCCACACCACCACTAGTGATGAAAGATTGAGAAAATAAGTTGGCTCTAGAGATGTTAGGCTGTACAATCAACCTATATATGAGGTGCAACACCCTTGCAACCTGCCAATAAATACATAATTAATAACCCACTTGTAGTAATACATGGCAGATATATGCATTTCCCATTCAGATTATTCATAGCTCAGCAGAAAAAAAAAGGATAGAAAGCACTGGTGAAAGTTTGGCAAAGTTTGTCTAGTAAGCAAAGTTCCAAGTACCTGATTAGGCTGTGGGCAGTCAACAATAAATCCAATCAAACAGCGGACATCATCTGCGGCTGCTGCTGAAGATGCTGCTCCTAACAGCAGTTCAATAACAACCAAAAGTTCATCGACTAGAGCATTCACTTCCCCAAAGATCTTTTTGTTCCAGTAAGTGCAAAGTTATCTATTGAATCCGGTTCCTGAATTACCCAGTAACACCTTCTGCAGCCATCAAGAAGCATTTGCATCGCTTTGGCATCTCGCATGCAAGCAGACTCTGTAAATACCATGTCTGCAAGAGAGGACAGAAGCTTCTTCTGTAAACCATAATTGCATGAACTCCATAGATTTAGGTCTAACAGCAAGCTGCTGAAAAGCTGCACTTTAAGTTCATGATTATTTCTTTGAGACTGGCACAAAGATACAATGGCAGAAACAAGCTCCTCATCAGTCAGTGCCTCTTCTCCACTCTCCAGCTTTGAAAGAGATTGCAACAGATAATATAAAACACGTGATAAAAGCTCTGGTGCAAATGTCCGGCATAATTCTTCATTATTTCCAGGGTGTTGAATAGCTTGGGAAATAATCCTGAAAACTGGGGCAGAAAGGGAAACGGTAGCAACAGACGATGGCAAGTCCCCAGGTGTAGGCTCAAGGCTGTCCACATGCACATTGCCTATGGTTAGTGGAAGTAAAGCCATTGGCCCGCCATAAGCTAAGGCCCATAAAGATTCTGCAGGTCGCACACGAGATGAGACATGAACCAATCCAAGAACCTCTGCAGGCCTTCGATGAGTGCCTAAATTCAACAGAAGAAGGTACCAGTTAGATACGCAGATCGTATATAGAGTACGAGAGACCATGACCCAATGGCACCCAGCCCAGGTGTAGCAGGATCAACAAGAAATATGATACACCGGTTTCAATAGCTTTGCAACCTATTAAATGACACAGTGATTTTCAACATTTCTTCTTTCCTTCAAAACATTTGCAATGGGTAATTTCAGATTTGGAAAGCAAATTAATGAACTCAAATAAGTGGTAATGCTGGTGCAGGTGCAAGAAACAGAATATAGTCAACTCTAAGTACAGAGGGAGATGTGAGGAGCTAAAACCTGATGAACCAGAAGGTGAGGCATCTGGGCAAAACCGCCCAGTGAGAAGGCTAGGATGGTAAAGAAGATGCAAGCTTCCCCCAATCTCATTGTTGAGTGTAAAGCTCTCTTCAGCCATACTCTTAACGTGATCATTAGTTGCCTTCCATGGCAAGCCTGCGCCATTTCCAAAACTGGGCAGTGTATCTCCTCCTCTGGATGCTAGCCGTCTCATTCTGTCCGGCCCAACTGGTTCCTTGAAGATGTAGACAGGCCCCATTTCAGCAAATAATGGGCATTGCCGCCTGCGCCTCTGCAGGCCTGCAATAGTTGGCGGTGGATTTGTCCCAATGCAGCAAAATGCGAGTGGTTTCGAGATACGCGGAAACTCAAAAGGACGGCTCTCGTACAGGCTACCATCAACATACAGCCTCAATTCGCTATCACCCTTTCCAATCAAACTATGCTTGTTTGTGTGCTCCAACCCAACAAAATACCAGCATTGAGGCTTGAACGCATATGTGAAGTGCAACGAAGCTTTCTTACCCCTGCCACCCACACTCTCCACAACCAAGAACTGTCCATGAAAGTAGGCTTCCACACCCTGGTTATCTGAAGAGAGAAAGCTGAAAAGCCGGGGCATGTGTGTTGTTCCTTCTCCCGCAAGGGCACTGGCAGCCGCAGCAGCCGACATTGCTGATGATTTTCCGGATGTTGCCGCCGCAGCAGCAGCAATGGCTGCGGCAGCTGTTGCTGTGCTAAGCGTATCCGAGAATGACTCTATATATATCCAAGTGGCGAACCCATATCCATTTAAGAAGGGCCACCTGCTGTCACCTGGGCCAAGCAGACCAGAGCTCTCCCCGTCGAACTCAAATGTCACAGCAGGACCCTTTGCTTCCACGCTGCCCATGGCCTTCTCAAGCGCTAGCATAAGTGGCGCGGCCCAGCTGGTTCCAAGCGCCTTCCTAGCCAAATCAAGCCAGGAATGCAGGTCTTTCACACTAAGCGAGTGCCCACCCAGCACCTGAATGCACTGCAGCAGTGGCGTCCCGTCCCACCTACTACCCTGACCCATTTCGACGAACAGCTTCTCTGCGGCCGCGAGGAGGGCGGCCAGGAGGCCTGCGGAAGAACACATGGCACGGTTGCGAGTGCAGGCGCGGAGCGCGGCGTGCAGACCCGCGGCCGCGCGAGTGCGCGGCGACGGCTCGTCGTCCTCAGGGAGATGGAGCAGGAGCTCGGCGGCGACGATGGCTGCACGCGAACTGGTCATGACGGTGGGAGGCGCGCCGGTGCCGGTGGCGTCTCCTGCGCCTGCCTCGTCCGCGCCGCCCATGGCGCCGAGCAGCACGTCGACGGCGGAGTGCGCCAGCTCGCCCTGCTCCCGGGAGACCACCTCGCTGAGGACGTCCGCCCCCCCGCCCGCGATCGCCTCCTCCACCGCCCGCACCACCTCCCGCGGCGCGTCGGCAGGCACTCCGGGCCGCCGCCTGGGCCGCGGGGACGGCTCGTAGGGCGTCGCGGGCGTGGACGGCGTGCCGGTACTCATCCCCGGATCCGCCTCGTCGTCGTCGCCGCCGAGGGGTACGGCCGCGAACTGCTCGTCGACGGAGCCCTCCTCCCGCGGCGGCGGCGGGGAGGAATCGGGCAACTCGCGCGCGTCGTCCGCCATTGCTAGGACTTCACTCCATCGAGACCGGTGTGCGGGGTGTGGAAATGCGAGCGGGAATCGGTCAACGGAAGTGAAACAGCGGGCGATTAAGCGCGGCGCAGACTGGAGTGGGTGGAGGAATCGGAGCGGGGGAAATGGCAGCGCGCGGTGCGGGCGCGGATCTGGAGAGATCTACGAGGCGTTGGGGGCAAATGCGTGCGGAGAGGTGGGGTGGGATTTAGCGGCGGTGCACGGCGAGATCCGGGAGGCGGAAGCGGATGATGAGCTTGACCGACGAAGAGGAGGAGGGAGGATTCAGGAGGGGAGAAGGAAGACGTGGCGCGGCTCCAGGTGGGTTCAGGTTCACACGCCTTCACGGGTCGCGGTTTTCAGCGTTCGGCGGGTTTGGGGCTTTGGGCGTACGGGTCTGGCCCACCTGTCAGTGACACATGCAAGTCAGTAAAAACGCACGAGATCAGACATCAGAGAGTAGACTCTGCCCTGGTTAGGACAGGTTATTTTCCAGTGGATGCTTAGAGCATCTCCAACAACTCTCTAAAATTTACTTGGTATATCTTGAGTTTTAGCAAGTTGGTATTTTATTTAGCAAATGAAAAAAAGAGCTATCTCCAACAACTTGGTATTCCAACTTGGTAAAAACAGAGGTTGACAGATGGGACCCGCCCGTCATTGTTCTTATCCCCTTCCTCCGCTCCTCCTCCGGCCCAACGGTCCCATCTTCTCCTCTCGATCCGCCGCCCCACTCCTCCGATCCCCCGGCGGCCGGCGCTGACCGCGCGTGATGCTCGCTCCGATGACGAGCGCCTCCATACCCGCGCGTTCCGCCACGCATCCGCTGGCGAGCGCCTCCACGCCGGCCCGTCCCTCCGTGCATCCGGTGGCCGGCACCTCCACACCCACCTGCTCCGCCGCGCATCCAGTGGCGGGCAACCCCACGCCGGCCTGTCCCTCTGTGCATCCGACGGCGGGCGCCCCCACGCCGGCTCGCTCCTCCGCACATCCGATGGCGGGCGCCCGCTCCTCCCGGCGCAGTGGCCGGAGACGGAGATGGAGAGCGGCGGCGTAGTCGGAGAAGGGCGGCCGGCGGGCGGTGGATGTGGGAGGAGCGCAGCCAGGCGGCGCCGGAGATGCGAGCTTGGTCACCACCGGCGACGGGACGAGCGCGAGTGGGGGCGGGACGGGAGGAGCGCGAGGCCTTGGGCGACGGGAGGAGCGCGATCGCGGCGACTCCGCGCGGAAGGAGGAAATAGGCACTTTGGAAAAATACCAAGTTGGTTTACCAAGTTGTTGGAGAGGATTTTTGTGTTTTTGCAAAATTATAAGTTCTGCAGTAGATTTGAGGAGTTGTTGGAGATGCTCAGGTCCAAGAAGAGCGTAAGAAGTAGTAGTACACAAGAAGTCTTCAAAAGCATCGTTTGGTCCCCAAGGATTAGGCTATCAATGAAGCTGGTGTAGTACTTGGTACTAATGCAGGGGCCCGGTCGTTCAATAAAAAGGAGTCCCTCTTACAAATAAGGAAAACGAAAGACCATCCGATAATTATCAACCAGATGATTGTGATTTGAGAACAGCACGACCTGCCACTAGTGATAATATTCATAATATTCATTCATAATTTGGTGACCTGAAAAGAACCACACGGGTACCAGGCGGGCAGCTGACACTTTACCGATCCTTTTGTAGCAAATTTGTAATGTATTTTGAACATTCAGCTTCCTTAAGCCAAGATCAATGAAATCAGGTGGGGGACTCTCTCCCCTCCCGTCGAGTTCCTAAAAAAAAAAAAACTTTACCTGATCCCCTCGATCTGCTACAGCTCAAAAGATCAAAGAAAAAGCTGCATTACACCGTCCTCAAGCGGTCATGCTAGTACCATGCATTTCTTCATTTAGTCTAAAACGTTGTAAAAAAAGGTTATATTAATCTAATATCTTTGAGTCCCGGCCGGATCTCGTGTTAGTCAACTATATGCAGCCTGGGCTGGGCCTACGCCCACAGCAAACGGGACAGAAGTGATAAAGAAATTTTAGAGTAAAAGAGGCTCTAGCCCCCTATCTTATGCATTGCAAAAGGCAAAAGACAATCATCGTTTCAGTTTACACTTCTAAGGCGGATCACGCCTGGCAAACCAAGCATAGGAACCAGACCCCTCGCAACCAGACCAGCAACCGATTACATTGATTTTAAAACCTCCAGCACGAACCACTTCTTCCCCAGATAATACAAGCGATAAAGAAATTTACAGCACTGTTGTCAAAAAAATTTTACAACACGCAAGTTCGGTGAAGGACTGAAGGCGATCCAGCCAACGACAGGCCGTTGCTGCCATATCTCTGACTTTTTAACGCCGACATTATATGTGCAAAAGTTCTGTAACTAGGAGATGGCGCCTGATCGAGCATTTCAGGCGACGTTCTTGATAGTACTTGATTATTTCACATGAAATTAATAAGGACTTCTCATCAACGATTTAAGGTAATAATACTATAACCTATTATAACATGTCATCAATAAATCTTTCAAAATTGATGACCATGAAAGTTTCTAGCTTCACATGGCAACACAACAAATTAAGTTACCATTTATTTTAGCTTAAAGACACCCCTGTCTACTTATCGCTCCGTGAGGGGGGGGGGGGAGGCCGCTTCTACCGCCGTGAGGAGACGCCACCGTCTAGGA
Organism: Themeda triandra; assembly: GCA_018135685.1. Classification (NCBI taxonomy): domain Eukaryota; kingdom Viridiplantae; phylum Streptophyta; class Magnoliopsida; order Poales; family Poaceae; genus Themeda; species Themeda triandra. The sequence continues at coordinate 16,634 of JAENPR010000335.1, forward strand.
CCTCTCTCTTCTTCTCCTTGGTCAAGTCAAATGATGGCAAGACGAAGATGGGGCACGTCTCTCTTTTCTTGATGGAGTCCAATGATGGCAAGATAAAGATGGGGCTCATCTCTTTTTACTTCAATTTTTAGAGTTAGTTTGCTAAGGGCTCATCCCAAAAAATGACAAAATCAGATGAAGTAGCCGTTGCACATTGATTTTCAACGGTAAAAGACTAATTTATGGATATTATTTGTGAGAGAGGTGCTCCTAGACACTCCTTAGGAGCATTGGCGGAGCATCGCCGCCCCGCCCCTCTTTGGTTTGAAAAGGTTAGTGAACGTCATATTTATCGGCCGCTAATTTAGCCAGTTGCAGCGCTCACAGAAGAGTGCTAGGACGTAGCACAAACAACAGAAGACTGTAGCTAGTAGACATGAAAGTACTAGTACATACTACCATCACAACTGGAGTAACATTACACGCCATGTGGCAAATTAGGGATTGGAGGTGACAAATATGCAACTTATGTTGTACCTAACGATGTGTCTACAGTGTTTTTTTCAATATTTTAAATGAGTTTCGGATATGAATGTTGGATAGTATGAAATGTCCAACATTTTAGGGTTGATATCTGGATTCAGTGTATAAACTGCATTTTAGCCTAGAAGTTTGATAAAAGTCTGTTCTACATCGAGCAAAGCTATCGGGGAAGACAAAATATTTTTTGTGTAAAATTTAGGGGATACCTATATCAAGTTATAGTTCTCGGCTTCCTCCCTTATAGAAGAATCTTATACTTTCCAACTTTAACGTCTTTCTTCTTATAATACTATAATAATGCATGGTAAATTATTCTAGTTTTTAAAAATAAATAAATGTAACTCATGGTGGGTACAGTGACATAAGATGTGGACAAGCTGCTCAAGTGTAAAAAATATAGAAAATGATGTATATAATCTATGGCCAACATTGTTTTAAATTATGAGGGCGCTAGATTTGGATTGCATCAACTTATCTATTAGGACATTAAACTTTGTTATGCTTTTTATGATCATTTCATTGCTTAATTAATTAATTTGGTCTTGTTTTCTCATTTCGCCCGCCGCCCAACCTTGTAGGATATGTGTGAAATTTATATGTTATATGATATTAAATTCTGATTACATGGATGCCAACTGAAATATGATATTAAATTATGATTACAGCAGCGGTTGGCAGCAGGCTCGCTACCGAGCGGCGCGCGGGTGTGATGCTCCACCGCCGTTGCCGCCGCTGTGGCTGCACGAAATGGAGCCAAATTAAGGTACAAATCTCTAAACATTGTGTTGCTTTTTTATTGTGTTCGCCGATTCGTGTTGTGTTGCTGATATTTGTATTTTATCATAATATGGGTTGAATAAGTACCGTCGAAAGGTCAACAAAGACATCGTGACTACAAGGTTTTTTCCTTTTACTTATAAAACATCACTTTGTTTTATTATTTGATAGCAAAGCATATTGATTTTAAATCAATTAACATAAATAGTTATTATTAACATTCTATTATACACTTGCAGCTTTGAGATGCCTTAACAATTTATTATTAACATTATGTTATACACTTGCAGCTTTGATGTGAACGTAAATCCATCATAGCAAAGGGAGAAAGATTTAATGCTAAGAAGGAATGTATTGGAAAATTTTTCTGTACCAAGGTACTTGACTGATTATTGTACAACTTTTTACTTACATTGCTATACGCTATTAGTAAAGATCTGAAATGAGAAGAGAATGAACAAGAGAGGAAAAAGGTGAATGGCCAAGGTTCCACCGTAGCCTTGCTCCCCTTTTAAAGAGGTGTGAGGTAGTTGTTTCTATTTCTTTCCCTCGGTAGAGTTTATATCTATAAATAAATACAAATTCTAATTTATGAAAAAACATACCTAATTGCTCACAATTATGTCTTAGACCTTTTTTTGCCACTCAATTCCACCATTTCATTATTCAAGATAGATTCCGCATGTACCACACCATCGACACAAGAAGGGGCAAATTGCCACTCACCAAACCTAGTGTCCTTAGAGACTTGCTTTGCTAATGTATGAGCTACTCGGTTACAAGATCTACTAGCATATGCAAGCTTAAAATCAGAAAAATACATAATAATATCATGAACTTATGTCTTATTAGACCTATGGTTGACCCTTTTATTCACTAAGGGTCCCTAACATATATGACACACCCCAACTATTATCCATTCTCTATTTGGTTTTGTAATAACTATTTCAAAATAGGACGGTGGTGGCTAGGTGCGCCCAGTGGACGGGGTTGAAGGGGAGGTGGAGGCTCGATGTCGGGGTCGGGCGTCGTCACCGTCGTGGTGGCGGCGGCGACGACGGCCAGTGCCGAGTCGATGGGACCGGAGTCATCGATGGGAGCCGTGCTCATGCCGGGCGGCGTTGTCGGAGCGTGACAGGGAGATGCGTGGGGCAAGGGTTATTAGCTCTGGGCGAGGGGCAAAAGCGATGCCATTTGCATCTTTTAGTTAAAAAGAGATAAGTACGTCAAGCAACTAGCTAGGCAATATTTCACATGCAACGACAAAATCATGTTTCTTAAACCTGCAACTGAAGCAACCCCGTGAAGCGAGTACAGAGTTACAGAGACGAAGATGTCCAACATCGGAGGAAGCCGCGCGCCGAAGCCCGAAGCCAGGACGCCGATGGCCGGTTCTCTCGCTGGTTGGAGTTGAGTCCATCCATCCAGGCCGGCATGGCCACCGTCGTGCGTGCCTCGTGGGCTAGGGTTTTTCGGTAATTAGTTCGAAACAGAAAGGCCAGAGTTTACACCGCGTGCGTACGCAGACGCAGAAGCCGAACTGAGACTCCGAAAGATGGACATGAACATATTTTTCACTCTAAAAATTCACTACAGGTCACTGACTGCTAAAGCTAAGTGTATGCGGCGGCTCACACAGCATACCCTGTGGGTCGCCCATATCAAGTACGAGTACTACATAATTGTACATGGAGTAGTATAGTAATTAACAAATTATAAGATTCCTCGGATAATAGTATCATAACCCTACGTCCTGCGAAAGATCACAAACATAAGGTATGTGCGTCAGTGACTACGTGCAACAAAGTTCAAAAAAAAAAAACCCCTACGTGCAGCACCTTTGTGGCCAGGTTCATGATGCGTTCGCAGAGGACCACCTGCGGCTCCGGCCAGCCGTGGCCTCGTCAGCTATGACGAATGTTGACAGGAGCTTTCCAGGAAGGACAAAGACGTACACTACGCCAGTACAAGATCCCAGCGAAGCTGCCCATGAGCCACGATGAGCCAATCAAGTCTCTTGTGTCGCCATGGAGGCTGCTGGTTTGGTTCGCCAGGCTGATACTGGTATGTTTACGTAATGTAGTACGTATTGAGATAACGGAAGTTATGTACGAATTGGTTAAGAGCACTAGTAAATGAAACCATGCACCGATATTACCTTCTATCCAGAAGGTCACTGGAAGCTGCAAGTTGCCTGCCCCCTGCTACTTTGGATGGCTCCCAGAAACAAATGCGTTGCCCGGCAGTACTCTACTACTACTACTACTCGTGTATATATAGCCCGGCAGTCTACAGAAAGCTGTACGCAGCTGTAACTAGCAGTACATTTTTTTCTCGAATATAACTAGCAGTACATACACTCGCGTTGTCACACACGACCTGAAACTAGAGCTGTAGTATGGCGGTTGACACGATGGAATCGGTTGCCGTGGTGGCCGTGCCGTTCCCGGCGCAGGGCCATCTGAACCAGCTGCTCCACCTGTCGCTGCTGCTGGCGTCGCGGGGGCTGGCCGTGCACTACGCGGCGCCGCCGCTTCACGTCCGGCAGGCGCGCGCGCGGGTGCACGGCTGGGACCCCAGGTCGCTCGGTTCCATCGAGTTCCACGACCTCGACGTGTCGGCGTATGACTCTCCAGCGCCGAACCCGGCCGCGCCGACACCGTTCCCGAACCACCTCATGCCTATGTTCGAGACCTTCGCCGCCGCGGCGCGCGCCCCGCTCGCGGCGCTCCTCCAGCGCCTGTCCGCCACCCACCGGCGCGTCGCCGTCGTGTTCGACCGCCTCAACCAGTTCGCCGCCACGGAGGCAGCACGGCTGGGTAACGCCGAGGCGTTCGGGCTCCAGTGCGTCGCCATCTCGTACGACCTCGGGTGGCTGGACCCCGGGCACCGGCTCATCAGTGACTACGGCCTCCAGTTCCTCGCCCCTGACGTCTGCACGTCCAAGGAGTTCGTGGATTTTGTGTCTCGGATGGAGGAGGCCGAGCAGGGCGCGCCCGTCGCCGGCCTGGTCATGAACACGTGCCGCGCGCTGGAGGGAGAGTTCATCAACGTGATCGCCGCGCAACCACCGTTCCAAGGCCAGAGGTTCTTCGCGGTCGGGCCGTTGAACCCACTGCTGCTCGACGCGGACGCCCGGACGACGCCGGGACAATCACGGCACGAGTGCCTGGAGTGGCTCGACAAGCAGCCGCCGGCATCGGTGCTCTTCGTCTCGTTTGGAACGACTTCGTGCCTCCACGCCGAGCAAATCGCCGAGCTCGCCGCGGCACTAAAGGGCAGCAAGCAGCGTTTCATCTGGGTGCTGCGTGACGCCGACCGCGCCGACATATTCGCGGACAAGTCCGGCGAGAACCGGCACGCCAAGTTCCTATCCGAGTTCACCGAGGAAACTCGAGGCATCGGGCTGGTGATCACCGGGTGGGCGCCGCAGCTGGAGATCCTGGCGCACGGCGCCACGACAGCGTTCATGAGCCACTGCGGCTGGAACTCAACCATGGAGAGCCTGAGCCACGGGAAGCCGGTGCTTTGCTGGCCCATGCACTCCGACCAGCCCTGGGACTCGGAGCTCCTGTGCAAGTACCTCAAGGCGGGGCTCCTGGTGAGGCCCTGGGAGAAGCACGCCGACATCATACCGGCGCTGGCCATCCAGAAGGTGATCGAGGAGGCAATGCTCTCTGACAGCGGGATGGCGGTGCGGCAACGGGCCAAGGAGCTCGGCGAGGCGGTTCGCGCCTCCGTGGCCGACGGCGGGAACTCCCATAAGGATCTTGACGACTTTATTGGTTACATCACGAGGTGAACGAACATCATGACGACGTAGTACATGCATGTCAGAATGTGTGTGTGGTGTGTCTGTGTCGTGTCTGTCTCCTTGTTGAACGTTTTCCGTATTAATTAAATATTAATGTTTTACTATTTTTATTTTTATTTTTATCCACGCCTTTATTTATTCGAAATCCTATAGAGGCGTCGCCGGTTTTCGTCTTTGCGCCCGGCGACACGCGGCGCTCGCGGAGTGGAGCGAGCGGAGGCGACGCTTCGGCGGGACGCATCACGGCCGGCTCGGTTCTTGTCGGGTCCGGTTGTTATGCGGGTCGATCCAAATATGTGAGTGACGCCCGTTTAGCTATTTTGGCATCGTTTTCTATCCGGACACGGGGCACTGTTCAAATTCCACTTTCCTCTTCGCGGGAGGAAACGGGGAGGTCGACCGGCGATTTCCGGGCGGGGCGGCGGCCGCGATTTCCGCCGTCGAGGCCCGCCGCCGGTCCTCCTCGTCGAGTTTGGAGGCGCCCGGAGGTCCTTCGTCCGCGGTGGTGTTGGAGGTGTCCGGGCGGTTGAGGCGACCGGCGTTGGAGGTGTCCCGTTCGTCTTCGTGGTGCTCTCCGTCCGGGTCCTTCGGAGGTCTCCTCCCCGTTTTGGTCGGCCGCCGTTGTTCCTTCGTCGTTGGTTTGGACGCGCGCCGCCGGCGAGGTGCTCGTCGTCTACACGGTGGTACGTTCATTTCGGCTCCCTCTCCCTCCGTTTGTGTGCTCGTTTGTATGGAGGTTATTCCTCCAGATCTGGCTGAATCCCATGTATGGTAGGAAGATTGGTCGACGGATTTGTCTCTGTGATGGATGATTGGCCGAATATGGGGGATCCACTATTTTGGGATGTTTTCGTTTCCTTGATGTTTTAGGCTATGGGGAGGGGAAACGGAAGAGGGGTTGACGACTAGATTGCAGCGGTGGATGTGGCGTTCCTTGATGATTTGGGTTGTAGGAATTCTCCATGGTCGAGTTGTCTTTGTTAGTCGTCATGGTTGCTTGCTCAGGCGGCATGCATGGTAGTAACTTGTGTGATTCATATTCTATTTTAGGCTTGAGGCCTCTCAACCCGAGTTGATTGCGAGCTTTTGTTGTACATGTACTTGTGGAGAGTGTGCCAAATTTCATAGGAGCGGATTACATAATTTACCGTTGTATGGAATAATATGCATTTTTTGTGTCATTGTGACTGTTTCTACGGATTCGGTGTCGGGGAGCAGTGAGTCATCTTTGATGTTTATAGTAAGATCTTTGAGATCGAAGGCCACATTGTTTTTGTTCTATCGGCTGTGTCTATCATTTTGAAGAATAACATGTTGAGTTGGGTCCGATATAGCTTGAATTCCCTACATATTTGGTGGTTTTTAGTTTCCCTTTTTATTGATCTCGAAAATCTCTAAAAAAAAACAGAAATTCTGTGGACTTGTTTGATTGTTGCTTTACGCACATAGCGTAAATTGAGAAATACTACTGCTGCCACTGCAGTTTAGGTATCTATCTGTAGCTTTTTTACAACACATCAATTTTCGTTGCTTGTTAGGACCTTCACTTTTAGGTTCACTTTTAGGTCGAGTTGTTTTCTTTGTTGTCATCTAGTAGTTGATTGAATCCTTGTGATGCATAGATGGTCGAGTTGTGTTATGTAAATCTGGAATTCGAGTTGCTCGGTCAGAGTTGACATGTCGTTGACAAATACTTGCTTGTGTTATGTCACTCTGGAATTCAGATTTGTGTTATGTAAATCTGGAATTCAGAGTTGCTCTGGTCAGAGTTTCCATGATCTTTAATGTAATCTAGTTAGAGCTGTAGATATATGCATGCATGCATCCCAAAAGCGAGTTTTGGAGTACATTTCTTATAACCGGGAGAATCCCACCATGAAGCTGAAAACCGAATGCAATGAATCTAAAAAACTGAATGTTCCCTGTTCTTCTTCTCTCTTTTGAAACCGATATTTGAATGCAAAGTGAGCTTGCACTGTTTAAGTGTTTTCTTGAGCAACGATCGGCCTTTCATTTGAGATGTTATACTATATCTTTACAACGCCCGATCTCTTGTGCTTTGCTCTTGCAGATCTTCTAAATTCAAACCCTCTGCGTTCCTTGTGCACGTGCCTTTATTCCGACCATCTGTTGGAGTTGTATGCGCTTTGTAGGTATGTTGGCATCCCTCTTGCCAGTTATGGCTTTATTTTCATTTTCATAAGTTTTCTTGTGAACCCGATTTCATGCTAGTTATCATGTTTCCATTTCTATATAAGCACGCAACTTGTTGCTATTTACACACATATATATATGAGATATATGAGCATGTATGATGTGGTAGTTGACATAGTCTACAGTAAGCTATTGTACAGAGCGTACTATACATATATATCTATTATCATGGGTAATGTGTCTGATTTTTTCACGCCTCACTCTATGTTGCCAGTTATGGTTTTATTTTCATTTTCATATGTCTTACTGTGCCGCAACCAGATCTTGAGTGGGGCCTGTGTTATGGTTGGATTTTAGTACTCTGATTATGAATCTTCAGTTAGAATTGCCAACTGTATTTGTCAGTTTGTTTGCTAACTGCAGAACATTGTGGGGAGGAGGGGAGGGTGCATTACTTAGCCATCTGGCCTGTGACTGATTCATGCAGTTGTGCATGTGTGTTTGTGTTTACTAACTGATTGTAGCTATCAGTTAGTAATGTATCAGGAGCATTAACATAATACTGTTATTTGTCAGTTAGTAATGCATGTGACTGACTCATGCAGTACCACATGTATCAGGAGCATTAACATAATACTGTTATTTTGTTGCAGGCTCGAGGTAGCTATCAGGAACGTGTGGAGCTGTTACATCTTATTGTAGACCTAGTGGAAGCTAGCTGCAGAGTGGAGGTTGGGTTTACTCACGATTTGCCTGTTTTGGGCCTTACTGTTTACTTGTGAGTTTAGAAATAGTTGGGAACAGTTGACCATTTATGTGGTCCTAAAACATTATATATTCTGTATGTGTGTGGTTAATAACTAACGTGGTCCTGCTTCTTGTTGTATCTGTTCAATAGAAGTTCAGAACATGTATTCATTAGTTTTTCAGAACATGTGTTCATCAGACAGCTGTAAAGTGTTCCTAATAGTAATGGTCCCGACACTGTTTATGCTTTGAAGTTTGGCACATGTGTATTAGTATGTCCTCTATATGTCATATATGTGATACAAAATGATTCCCATAAAGTCATGGCTCAGTCATTCTTACAGAAACCTAAAGAGCAGGCATGCTGTCCTGTGCATCTTTTGTTCTTTTGTAAACTGAAATGCTTAAATTCAGATAGGATATTCAATTTACAGCAATATATGGATGTGCAGGCCAAATTAGTGTATTCTTTTGAGCATATATGGTCGTTTGACTTGGTTACCACTATGTGCTTACCTAACTGCATATATGGTGGTTTTTTTCTGTGTGTCTTTTGAGAGGCCTTGTCTTTTTAAACTGAATGCATTTCTTTAGATGTTCAATTCAGGACAAACTGAAAAACTCTAGTTGATAATTTTGAAACTGAAAAACTCTATCTGATTGTTTCTTTGTCTCTTATAGCTATGGTGACGATGATGATGTGAGTTCCAATGCGACTCTTTTTGTGGAGAGTGACAAAGATTGGTCGAAGATGGTGATGACAATAACTCGATCCAATGAATGTTGGCGAGGTATGTGTTTTCATCATGAATAAGTTTGATGTTTCATCTAAGAAGCTTTGTGGTAAATATTGTTTGGTTGGCTGAACCTTTACCATTTTGTTATCCTTTTTAGGACTCTATTGCCTCGAGATGATGAAATTGATCCTGTCTTTGAATTGTGGAAGTTATCAAGGGTGCGAAAGGAGCCATGTGCGGAGTATGTTTTTGACTGAAGTCTGCATATTAGATTCTTTATCTGTCTTTTGGCATATTAGCTTAAGTCATGAGTAGACATATTAGCTTCTATCTCTTGTTTTTGTCTTCAACTGAGTATTATGCTAATTCTTTTCAGAAGAGAGGGAGAGCTGGGCGTTACAATGCTCGCAAGCGTGCCACTAAGGTAATTTCAATTCATTAGCATGACTTTTTAGTTCCATTCATGACCTGTTTGTAGTTTTCTAATGTCCAACTTCTTTTTTTCTTCTTCCTTCTGTTCTCAGGCTGAAGTAAAGGGCAAAGGGAAATCACATGCCGCAAATGAAAGTGCAAAGGAAAAGGCGGGAAGTAGGTGCAACAACAAGTTTTTTGGGGAAATCATAGGTCGTTTGGACGAGCCCAAGAGAGAGATAATTAGGGCTCGTGGCTTTGGACACTTGCTAGAGTTTGATGGATGCCATGTGCCAAGAGGATTCTATCGGTGGATTGCCGATCACGTTGATGTCAACTTGCTTTGATATTCTTGTTGGAGGTAAAGTGATTCCCTGCAGTCCCCATGCTCTTCACTTATTCTTGGGACTTCCAAAGGGTGGTAAAGATATACGAAGCATCATGATGATTACGTGAAGGACAATTTCCTCAAAAAGATCAATGTGAAGGGAAAGTTCTTTGCCCCTCAAATCAACTTTTGCCGAGCAGTTGACTAGTGAGAGTGTATTGTCGATGATGACTTCTTCCGTTACTTCATGGTTCCGCTTTGTCGTACTTCTTGTGCCCAAATTCTAGCACTATCCCACCGAAGTACCTAGGCCCTTTGCTTGATGTTTCAACCGCAAAAGACTGGGACTGGTACAAATTTGTGTTTGATTGGTTGTTTAATGCAATTGCAAATTACAAGAGGCGTCGTACTCGGACGGTTGGTGGCTGTATTTACTTCCTTGCGGTAAGTTCTTTTTCCACTTCTTGTGTTATTTGCTTTCTGTTCATTTTGTCATCAACATATCTTGTTTCTTTCTTGTTAACTATGGTCCATATTGTGTTGTAGGGGTATTACCTTGACTTTCTCGACTTTGGGTTCGTTCGGGAGATCCCTATAACTATTCCAAGGATTAAAGTTTGGAGAGGCTCGATGATAAAGGACTATGCTAAATATGATTCCGTCTCACGAAGACAAGTATGGAAAACGTCCGGTATGTGTCCCTCTTTGTTGCTTGTAGATTCACTTTTATTGATCCCCTGTTGTTGTCTAAATTCTCAAGTAACTATAACTCTTCAATTGATCCCTATTGTCCAAACTTGTACTCTTGAGTTGTAATTGTAGTCTTTGTTGTTGGCTTCATAAAAATTTCGAAATAAGTATGCCAATCGAGATTATTTGCTATTAATAGTAATGTAAATTGCATATGATGAGCGTTGCAACTTTAGTGTCTACCATACGCAATTGTCATCCTCTTTTTTCCATGCTCTCTTTTCTGTCATTTATGCGTTCAACATGCTGACCTCAATACATTGTGTGTGTAGGTGATTGGATATCATCAAACTTGCTATGTGAAGGATTGTACTGGATTTAGGGATACTTTGAAAGACCAATGTGGATACCTGGATGAAGGGGTTGGCACCTTTTTATAGACTGTTTTTTTCTGAGCTTTCTGGTTTGTGTATGGTTACATGAACTTGACATGTTACAGGACATTGATACTCTCTGCGAGATGTATGAAGAGCACCACACCAACTTTGGCTATAGGTATCCGGATGCACTTTGTTTTGCAACATGTTCAATGAGTTGAAACGGAGTTCATTTGCTCGTCGTCGAGCGAAAGCCGCTCTTCTTCTTCGCTCCTCCTCCTCTCGCAAGTGTTCTTGCTCCTTCGCAAGTCTTTGCTTTGCTCCTTCTGCAAGTGCTGCTGCTGCAGATGCTGATGTTGATGCTTCTCCCCCTGAGCATGATGCTCCAGCGTATTCTCCTGCTCATGCTGCTTATGTTGATGAAGATGTCGGAATGGTTGATGTTCCTAGTGAAACAGCTATGAAAGAAGGCGACCATCTTTTTGGTCCAAGTGGAGAAGGAGTGCAAGAAGGTGGTGTCTTCTGGCGATAAGGAAGTCGCCGACCTTGTTCTGGTGCGGTGGCAAGGGATTGGAAGAAGTGGGTGCCGCGCTGATTGTGCAAGTCGAAATTTGTTGAAGTGGAAGGTTCTGCTGCTGTTGATTGTCCAGTTGAAAAATCTGGTGAAGGACAAGTTCCGCCGCTTGCTTCTCTAAGTGAAAAGGTTGTTGAAATGGAAGGTCTTCTTTGCTCTTGCTTGTCAAAGTGAAAAAGTTGTTCAAGTGGAAGGTCCGCTTGGTGCTTCTCTAAGTGAAAAGTATGTTCCAGTGGAAGGTCTTTGCCGGCACCGCTTGTCCAAGTCGAAAGATGTTGAAGAGGAAGCTGGTGCTTCTTGCTAAGGCGAAGAAGTACTAACCCTCGCAACGGAGATACTAGAATCGATGGTATGTATGATTCTCCGGTACCGAGTTCTCGTGGTGCTTCTCGGGAACCGAGATTCTTCCTAGCGGTTGCTCATCGGCTCACGGTACATAAAGTGTTCGCATCCTTTGTTTCATTGCGAGTTGAAACTTTGTTGTCTCCCTTTGTTTTTAAACTATTTCAATGCTTTCCTTTGTCATGTGCGAGTCGGGTGCAAGGAATGGGAAGAGGAAAGAAGGTGTATCATCCCAGGGAAGTGAATTTCTTTCGGCAATGACTCGAATGTCAAGGTAAGTCAAGTTGTCTCTTAAATTGTTTGAACATTTGAGTTAGCTTTTTGAATCTGTTCCTCATTTTTTTCTTTATTTTTTTCTTAAAAACTGTTTTCATGTGCGGCTTCGGCTAGGAAGAGCAAGAAGAGGAAGAGCAACACTTCTCCATCGTGAGTCCGCTAGTGGTGCCCTTGTGAGTGATCGGAAGATGAGGTTAAGGACATCAACAAGGCTTGCGGGATCCCGTAATAGTTTGGACCTCGGAGCCACGCTTGAGGACCCTCTAATTGTTGAAGAAGCAGGCGCTCAAAGTTCAAAGCATGCAAGGAAAGGGAGGAGCAAAGGCAATGCTTCTTCCCCATCAATTGAAGAAGTCATTTCGGATGGCTCACCAGGTAAATTTTGAACTTGTTCCTTGTCATTTGTCAATTGTTCTTCTATGTATCATTGTTTCCCCTTTTTGCTTGGCTTTCTGTGTTATGACTTTGTTTTCCCCCTTTTTTCTCTTTCATTTGCAGTTGCTCAAACAGTAAGTGGTAGGAAGAGGAATGTGAAGACACCTCGATCTTCAAGCCCTGCTATTGCATCCCGCAAGTCTCCACGTGTTGTGTCCCAAAAGCTTGGAAGATCGCCTCTTAGTCGTGTGGAAGTTTGCTAATGATGGAACGAAGCATAGCCAAAGTGTACCGAATGTGACAAGCGGCAAATACAAGTGAGTTTTCATTGTTAAGCTAGCATATGCCATATTTCAGCTTGTAATTTCACCATATGCTTTTGTCATTGTGGCCTTTTTGTTTCTCTTTTTGTGCTAGTGTGCTCCTGTATCTTATTATGGTAGACATGGTAGGCACTTGTAAAGTAAATGAAATTCCCTACTAAGCGCACTTGTTTCATTTTCCTCTCTTTTTTTCCGGGAAGGTGAAGCAACTAGTGCATTTGTTCTTTGCCTCCTCAATTCCTACGGTTAAGCTCGTTGAGGCAACTAGTGCGGCCGCCTTTTGCCCCTTTTGTTGTTATAAGCGAGAAGCCCCCAGGTTTTAATTGACGACGAAATAAATCTTTATGCATTGTATGCCATACAAACTAGGGCGCACAACTTGAGACATGGTTGGTTTATGTGCGGGACAAACACCAGACGTGATGACTCCAAGGGATGAACTTCGCCCCCGAGCGGTCATGGCCCTTCTACCATTGTCAAAGACCAACAAGGTTCTAGTGCCGCCTCTCATGAAAATGCAGCTGGAGATGTTAATGTTATTGGTTAGTGTTCTATTTCCCTTAGTAGATTGAATTACCTTTCAGTAGTGATTTGCACCTTTTTGTTCCTGCAATTTCTATATTGGAATTGTGAAATATGCCTTCCTTTTTGTCTTATGTAAGTCTGGGCCTTATCCATTCTTTGTAATCTTTTCTTTCTGGTTTTTCTCTTGTAGGCAAAGCACCTCTGCAGAAGAAGCTGCCCGTGTTCAATAACAGCCCAAGTGTTCCTTCATTTAGACTTGGTGAAGATTTTGACGACGAAGGAGACTATGTTGAAGATCCTAGTCAGAGGCGTCCCGTTGCTGCATCTTTTAAAGCACCCCATGCTGCTGAATTTATGAGGGCCATGGTACATGTCCATTTTCCATCTTTTTTCTTTCTTTTTTTTTTGTTCTTTGCCATGCTAAGTCTATCTATTCTATGTATAATATGCAATTTTGTAACATTTTGTTTTCTCTTGGTGCGCGATTTGAATGGAAAGAAGTCTATTTCAACCAACTATGTTGAACCTAAATTGCCATTTGGAGGTGTCCCTCGAATTGTAAGTTCCTTTCGATTTACGTAGATGGTTTTTTGTACCTTGTTAATATATGTTTGCAACTATTTTCACACCTCATTTTACATTAATGTGTTTGACAGGTGCATTTGGGGACCGACAAGAATTTCAAATCTTGGTCTCGAAGGATATGTGGGTCATGCTAATATGACATCTAATGCATCTTCTCGTCCGCTAATGTGGCAAATGAGGAAAGTGCTAGTCTTGCAGGTGTTGGGAGTGCGGTGCATGAGAATCTTCAAAAAGTAAGCCTCTCGGCCGCTAATGTGGCAAAACATGTCTCTTTTTCCTTGTTTACGTAACTAATACTATTCTTATTATAGGAATGCATTCATATGGAAGCTTTACCATTTACCGATTATTCCGAGAACCATGAGGATGTACACGAACCTCAACCACTTGCGGCAATCCTTTAGGATGATCGATATTGTATATTTATTATAGGCTCCTCGGTTTTTCTTGTTGGATATTCTGTTCTTTGGAAGACAACCGATCGAGCTTTTGCTTCTACTTAGTTTTTATCTGTTTGAGCTTTTGTAATTTATTATGTGCAAGTACTTAGTAGGATTGTACATGGTAGCGGTTGGGGAAATTTGGTGGTTCATGTAATGTGGAACTTTCATATGTATCGTTTATCCGTCCTAATGTTTTTAATATATGCCCCCTTCGCCCCCTTTTTTTCCCTTTATTGTGTCATTGTCTCGAGGTAATATTCGGACCTTTTCTTTCTTGAACATATTGACGTTGTTTCTTCTTTGTGTTACTTTTTTCGGACACGCTTTAAAGCACGCCCGCACCTCTATTTGAGCAATCTGTTGTTTTTGGGCGGTCTAGATCTTTTGGCGGCAATGGACTTGATTTCAACTCCACATCTTCCGGTGATCCTTCTTTCGAGCCTTCAAGTCATAAGATAGCTTGTCATCGTACAAAGCGTCTTGTGAATCCAAGCAAATTCAAACAAAGCCCCTTTGTGCTTCCGAATCGAGGATTAGAGTGTCCAAGGTGAAAAGGAATTCTACAATCTTGTTGTATCGATGGGATAGAACAGGCTATACGAAGGTAAGTTTGCAATTGTGCTTATTACGCCATCCCTTTTGATTCTTTACATCCCGTTTGACAAAAATTCGAAGCATGATTTTGTGCCCCCGGTTTGATCTATATAGATTCCTTGTTTCTGCAGTCTTGTTATCGTGGATTATCAGCAAGTCAAAATCTACTTGGGTGCTCTTTCGACCTCTCTCGTGTCCTGGTGGACATGTGAGCTATTTTGTGGTAAATGGCTTGTGCGGGAAGTTTGTTCATAACGAGACATCCTAGCAAATCTAGAGTGCATTACTTCTTCTCCAAAGTGGGGGTTAGTATTGGTGACTTGTTATTTTTCGACACACTAAATGTTTGAAATGCATGCAACTAATTGTGAATTTATGATTGTAGGACTATCTTATAGGAAATCATGGAATCAACAATGAGAAGTCTCGTTGAACTATATAACAATGCGATGAATTCTTTTACCTGGGCCAATAAGGCAAAGTGGATACCAAGCGTAGCCATGTGAGTATCTTATCTTTTTCATTCGCGTGCAAGCCGTACTTTGTGTGTGAATGTACCTATAATCCCTTTTGTTTCTATTGATTGTTCTTTTCTCTCGGCTCGTTTTCCCACCCCGTATGGTGGGCGGTGGTACGTGGTAGTGTTGTACCTACCTCGTCATTCTTGTATAATATTGGATTCTTGTACATTGAGGTTTGGGGTAGACTCACCCTTCCATAAAGCTGTGCAAGAAAAATTTGTAAGTAGAGGTTTCTCTTTTTGTTGATCATTTACATTCAGCACTATTGTTTCACTACATGTTTTAGCATGGCTTTTAATCGAGGTTGTTTTGTGTGGTTATATAGCTCACAAACTTGTACCCTATCTCGGAAAGAAGTAGTGAAGATTGACTTTGGCATTGAAAAATGGAAGGTCGGCTTCGGCCTAAAATTACCCGATCAACTTGAGGAGTATGTCAAGCTGAGTCCTACTTTTGAATATATTACATCGTTTTTTTGCTTTCTACCTTATAATTTTTTGATTTCGTATTTATTTTGTTTGTATCTTCTCTTTTGCGGCATACCGGAGATAGCGGTGTCTTTGCTATGAAGTATTTGGAGCACTACCAAGTTAATGTGGATGTGGCGAGCAAGTTTGGTGAAGAAGATATCGACAACCTCCGTATCAAGCTTGTGAATGAGATGGTTCTTTGTGGAGAAAATTATGCAACTGAAGCTATATCTAAGCTGAAAGAGGTAGTATAAGCTCTCTCACCTTTCAACACATTAGTTGTCTCACATTGCATCTTATAGCTTTCTATCTTTTTTCCTTCCTTAGGTGTGTGGAATCAAAGGTTGAGGCAGATTGATCTTCATTGTTTGGCACGTTGTTGTTAGGTTCTTGTCATATATGTCGTGGTCATATATCTCTGTCATGCTATTTACAAACTTTTTCGGCACTTTTAATTGGTTAAGTTGTATTTTATATATGCACTATATTGCTTATTTTGATTTTCTAACCCACTTTTTAACTCCGCCTAAGATGGGATACCTATGGTGTCCCATCTTAGTAGGTCCCAAGCCCTAGAAAGGAGGAGGGTTTTAAAGTGGTGCATATTGTGTTTCATTTTGCTTTTGTAGGATTGTGGGAGAAAATTTTGCTACTATGGTTTAGAAAATTGTAAGTTGTCCATTGTCTTTCGATCTTAGTTGAAAATTTTTGTCTATTGTCCTTCCATAGATAAACGATTGTCTCTACGTGTTTGTTATTGTGTCGATCTAGGTCAAAATTTTGTCCATTGTCTTTCCATAGAAAAAAAATTGTCCCTCGTAATTGTTCTTGTGTCGATCTTGGTCAAAATTTTGTCCATTGTCTTTCCATAGAAAAAAAATTATCCTTCGTGATTGTCCCTCTCGTGTTTGTTATTGTGTCGATCTAGCTGAAAATTTTTGTCTCTTGTCCTTCCATAGAAAAAAATTGTCCCTACGGAATTGTCATTGTACTTGTACTTGTATTTGTAATTGTTCATTGTCCGGTGTTTCTGTTACTTCCGGTTGGGAGATGAATTGTACGTACTCATCGGGTTGATGAGTTACGTGGGCTTTATTTTCCAATTTTTGTCAGCTTCTTTTCATCATATCTTGTTTTCTTACCTGAATGCATAGCAAGTAATGCTTGATGTTTCAGTTCACCTGTGTATCTTGACAATGGACATTGTTTTGGGAAAAAATTTGTAATTTGTCAACACACACACCTTTGATTTGTGGTGTAAGTTAGAAGTTGGGCCTTAGGTGACAGCTGTCTAATTCTTCTGAGTAGAGGAAGAGAAAACGGATGCAATACAAAATGTCGATCTAGGTCAAAATTTTGTCCATTGTCTTTCCATAGAAAAAAAATTGTCCCTACGTAATTGTTCTTGTGTCGATCTTGGTCAAAATTTTGTCCATTGTCTTTCCATAGAAAAAAAATTATCCTTACGTGATTGTCCCTCTGTGTTTGTTATTGTGTCGATCTAGCTGAAAATTTTTGTCTCTTGTCCTTCCATAGAAAAAAAATTGTCCCTACGGAATTGTCATTGTACTTGTACTTGTATTTGTAATTGTTCATTGTCCATTAGTCTATTATGCTTGCCTAAAAGACACCCTACTTTTACGCTACCTAATCTAAGTAATCTGTGTATGTGTTTGAATAGGAATAACTTATGGTCATCCTACTTTTCATGCACCCTGAGCATATCTTTGTGGGGTTCTGTTGGTGCTAAGGTTAGTGGTCATTCCCGTTGCCTTAATCTGCCCTGAATGTATGTATTATAGTTCATTTAAGGTTTTTTTTCTGATTGTGTTGGACTATAGCTAAGCTTCTCTCTTACCAGGTGAGAGATGAGACATACACTGCCTTTGAAAATATCTATCCTGTCCTCACAGAGTTCAGTAAAGTTCAGCAATGGTATGTAGTATCTAAATACATGTGTACAGGCATCAGTAAATGGGGATTGTTATTTGTCTAGTACCATGATATTTTCCTTTCTGCCTTTCAGATATTTTATTGTTCAAAGCTTTGCCATGGTTATGCCTATTGTTCTGTTGTTGCATCTTCACATTATCAGGAACTATCATTCCCTAATAGCATTTTTTAAATAATAAGCTACTTCTTTAGTTCTATATATGCTGCATCATTTATGAATTGTCAATTATTGGCAAACTCAAGGGTCAGTGTTTGTTTTGGTGTGACCAAGATCCAACTGTTACTGCAAATTCAAAGGCAATGATAGGTTAATTCGAAAGCATTTTGGCTGTTGACTAATACTACTATTGTCTAGCAAGCATATTCCTGCCAACATCAGCTCTTGTTAGCTGATTGTATTGTTTCTTTCCATATCGAACCAAGAGTCTGCCTGAGACCAAGATCATTCGGTTTCTTGTGCAACAATATTATAAATCATGCTCTTTATTTTCTTTGTAGAAAACAGTTGCTTGTGTGTGTATCCTAGAATTTCTTTGAAACTTGGTTCTGCTTCTTTGTAAATTTGCCTAGGTTTTTGTCTTTGAATTGATAGAGCTAATTGCATGTATTTGCGGGGACTAAAAGGTGACTCACTATCACATTCTCGCATGATCTTATGTGTAAGTTATCTAGGCACCTTTCTTTGTGTGTGAAATTCTTGTGACCTCCATTAGCTAATTGGATGTATGACATACATGGGAACTGATTTTAACTTTTTCTTTGCTCCCATCTCGCTAGGCACTTTCTCGTTGCTCTTGGGCTTTTTGTTTCGACCTATGTTGTCATCTAAATTTTCTCAACTAGGATTTCAAGACGAAAGGTGTTGTACCTCACCCTGGTTTTCGATTTGAGAACATGAATTGTATAATTGCGGTCGATATCTTGTAGAGTGCATCGTCGATCGGTGCAACTTGTGGTGTGAGCTTATGCAATATGATGGTGTGCTTAGTGATTAGTGTATAAAATAACACAAGATAATACACCTAGTGATAAATCCATATTTACGTGAAGTTGCGATGACAAGTACTGTTCCGGCTGACCTCATACATTGAATTGTATGTCTCAACAAAAAATTCTAGTGACTTTTTACAATTGCTTTGCTACTAATAAATTACATGAATAGAATTGCCACTGAAATTGCAGCTACTAGCATTCCATGTCTTGTTGTTTTTCTCATTTTTGCTGACTCTTTCCTTGTTCATTTTGCTTTGCTTGGCTTTTGCACTGCTACTGTTGGTTGTCAACCTCTCCTGCACCATGATATCAACAACATTAAATCAATATACATTTTTTTCAGAAATCATATTGGTTGATGGTGTGCTCTTTATTTACTTATTGACTATCTATCTCTGTGTTACCTGATTTCCTTTTCTTGCTGTTTGAAGGTTTTGGAACTTGAGGAAGGTCCTTTTTCTTGCACGTAACGATGTTATGGCCTTTTTCCCTACAATGTGTACAGGTAACGGTGTTTCTTGGTGTTTTGCTTCTTGCCTCCTCAGCTATTCCTACTTGCCTAGCAGGTTTCTTAGGCCTTCCTCTTTTCTTAGCATTGTCAGGGTCTTGTAGATGAATTGTGCGGCTTTGTTGAGTCGTTTACGTTAGAGGCACCCTAACTCCATTGGAAGCATCTTGTGAAACCACCTGTAGGACTCTGTTGGGCGAGGTTGTGCTTGAGGCACCATGGCACTCTGTTGGGCATTTGTGGTTGAGGCCCCATGGCCTGTTCTTTTTTTTCTTTCAGTTTTCTTCCCATTGTCTCTGCCTCTTCTAGAACATAGTTGAACGTTTCCATATCCATTGATCCATCTGAGGCAATCAAGCTTAGTTTGTTTGACAAGATGTTGTGCCTCAAAGGCCTGCTCTTCTCTAACTCAATCTGTGGTATTGCGTTCTGTCTTTTGAACTGCTTCTTGTCCTTATTCCTCCACCTATTGATAAAGTACTTCTCATCTAGCTGAGTTATATTCAGGTTAGTTAGCACCTTGATGATATGGCAGCAGATTATGCCATCTCTTTGGAACTTGCAACATACACAAGTGTAGTGTTTACGTGGCAAGTCAACACGAGACAATGAATCTTCTTGTTCGAACTCGAGTGCCTATGGTTCTCAGATTTGATCCGCGTATGCCTTGTCTTCTGTACTTCCTCGGCCACGTAGTGTGTAGCCCTTGTGATCTCCTTTTGGAACTTGAAGAATATCTTTTCGTTATAGAGCCTTGCGGCCGCCTCTCAAACTCATATCCAAGTACTCGGCCAAGGCATTGTTCGATTTCAAAGTCCTCAGCTCTTGATTCTTTACGGTTGTATCGATATTCTTTGGAACTCATTCATGAATCTCATGATCTTTGTACCTTGGACCCACATCCGGTTTGAAAAGTGCGTTTGTGCCTTCACTTCTAATTTGTAGACTTGATGAAGGGAAAGAAATCGTTCTTTGAAGTAGCATGGAACAAAGCTTTCCCTATTGTGCCACATCTCCTCAAGGTATTTGAAGCCACTAACATCATAAGTACGTGGCAACTTCTTGTACAAGTGCTCAAACTCGAGTACTTGTCGGCGAGTTTCTCGGGATGTCAAATAGATCGGCATGCGGTCGATTCCTCTCGTTGAAAATACCCTCCCACCTCTCTCCTGTGCTTTCTTCACAATGTGGAAGTAGCAATTGCGATGGACGGTTCGCGGCGGTATGTTTCGATTGCGGCCTTCATTGCCGGGTCTTGATCTGTGATAATAGTTTTAGGCTCCTTCCCTCCCATGCAAGTCGGCATTGTCCGAAATACCCACTCAAACGTTTACGTCGTTTCATGCGATGAAAGCGCACCCGAATAGGCAATTGTCCCCGTGACTGTAATGCCTACTATCGGTGCAAACTTGAGGGAGTATTTGTTTGTGTTGTATGTGGTGTCGAAACCGATGCAATCTCCAAACTCCTCATAGTATCTTCGCTTGTCCCATTCGACCGAGAAGATGTTTTTGACTTTATCATTTTCATCTCGCCGTGAACGTAGAAAAACCTTGGGTCTTCATCCTGTTTCTTGAGAACCATTCATGCACTTGTTGCATGTCATTTTCCGCCGTCTCCTTATTCAACTTTGTCTTCGATTCTTGATATGCTTCTTGGTGAAAGGAGTGTCGTACCCTCTTATATAAGATAGGATTGCCATAATCTTCCGTCGAGCGGAGTTGACCTTGTTGAATGTGTCAATGAGTTCCTTCTCCATTTCGGTCATCCTCATCTCGTGAGAACTTGCTTGTTCTTTTGGTTCTTCCCGGCAAATGCATGGTTGTGTTCTAGATTGACCCTAGTGATTTCCCATTGTCCATTCGAAGTGTCACAACTAGTTCGCGGGGCAATTTGTCCGCACAAGTGTACTTGTTTTCCTCTTCTTTGCCACTTGGATTTGGTGTTGGTGGTGTACCGGTAATATTCTTCTTGTTCTTCCTTGCGCTTTGCACTCCGAAGCGGCGAGGTTTTCTTCTCCTTTTGGTCCACCGGACATGTTGCACTTGAATGTTGCTCTTGTTACCTTGTCGTAGTTCGGATCCCTTTTATCCTTGCACTTATATGTGTGGCTTTTCAGCAATGAAAACCCCACAATAAATGCATAGTCGTTGTAGAAGCTATAGGCATCTTCGAAGTTTGGAATTTCATGCCTATCCGAGGAACATGCTTGCTAGACTCTTCCGAGACAAACGCTCGCCTGCCATAATACTTTCGGTTTCAGCATGAATGGCCATTAGCTCTTCGTCATCTTGACCATCGTAGCTTTGTACATGGTCCTGGACCTCTCGCATTCCGTACCCCTTTGTCCGCCTTGTGCATCTTCTTCTAGTTGCGGGCCCTCTTGATTGGCAAACCTACGGCGCCACGGCCTCGGATTGTTCATTTTGCGAGGCCCTCTTGATTGTCTAGTCCGGGCCGAGGCTCGATGTCTGCTAGTACCGATGTACATCGATTCTCTTGTTGCGGGCCTTCGGATGGTCTTGTCTTGCCCGGTCCCGACACTCGCTAGTACCGATGTACATGTGGTTGTTTTGACGGGTAAGGAAAAATGTTCGGATTATACACATTTCATCATGTAATGTAAGAAACTAATTGCCCAATTTGTACATGTAGAGACCAAGTAAATACCTCTACTTGGAAATTGCCCATTGAGCAAGTCTCTATAGCCTCTGTCATTGGAGCTGCCGGGAATTCATGAAAGCTTTGAGTTGAAGATGTAGCTTCGGCTATGACTTGCGCGATTAGGCTTCGTAGGTTGTTCCTCCTTGGGATAGGACATAAGTTGTTCCTCCTTGTGATGAAATGAGCTGCAAATGTTGGCATTGCCAATGACAAATGAAATCTTTAGATATGTAGATGTTAAAAAAAAACATGATTGTGAGCTTTGGGAATCTCACCTCTTGTCTCGCATTTCTTGTTGTCCATTCATGTTGTAGTTCACCGAACTTGTTGAGCTCTCCATTACTGCTTGTTGTCGGTCAAATGCCAAGGATGCAAAGATGAATACAAATAGTTTGGGATCGGTTATAGAAGATAGACAAAGTAAGTTGATTTCATTTTTTCACCTCAAGTGTTTTCTTTGCCATTTCCTATGTTGGATTGAAATGTGTAGAAGCTCTCGGGATTCAATTCCAAATTTCGCTTGGAAGTACTCGCATTTCTTGTTCTTGTTGGATACTCACATTCATTTCCATTGCTTGTTTCTCTAGTCCATAGGAGTTGTAGTCCACTTGTTTCGTTGAAGTACCTGTCCATGCAACGAAATATTAGTAACTTGCGATTCAAATGGTTGAAAATGCATGTTTCTAGTACCGCAAGTGTTCATTTGTAAATATGCAACTTCGGGATTCGATTTTACCTCTTGATTATAGCTGGGGTTTACAATATGTGACTCAAAGTTGTAGTAGCTTTGAGTATTGTCTTGAAATTCTCTTTCCAAAACATCCTGCAATTGTTATTTCGATTTGAAAAGCACAAGGCAATAACATGTAATTCATGAAAGCAAAACAAGTTCCCTTTTTTTCCAAACCGCCGACGGTGTTTGCTTGCCATTTCTTTATGTTGTATTGCTTGTCAACATGTATGTTTCTTTGTTATTTCGATATTTGTGTAAGTTGAATTCCATTGTCTTCATATCCAATTCCCATTTCCCTTAGAAAATCTGCATCTTCTATTTCATGTTGTCCTTCATTGAGGGCCTGCATGGAGATGCAATAATACGTTATCTCAAGTGGTAACAAGAAGTTATTGAAAAATGCAAAATGCTTTTCAAACAAGTAGCTGAGTGAACCAATATTAGTACTTATTCATGGATTATGTCCTTCGGCTGCGGGTTCAACCTTTTTGGTTGCCCTGTACAGATGATAGGTGTACAAACAAGATGGGGCACTAAAATGAATGCTTTTTAGATGTAACAAGAAGATAATGACATTGCAGCCAGCCATTGGGTTGGGAGATTTATGGTGGTCCTCGAACATACAACCAAAACAAGAAACCAAAGTAGGTTGTCGGCCTCTAGCAAGTTTGTTTTGTGCAAGTAATTCTAGAGAAGAGGTTGGGAGATTTTGTCTTTGAAATTTGGTTTGGTTGCCGAGAGAAGAGGTTGGGAGATTTTGTGCTGGGCTGGTTTGGTTACCGAGAGAAGAGGTTGGTTAAGGTCGAGCCTTTCAATTCGGTTAAGAAGAAGATGGCAAGTCTTGGTCTCATTTTTCTATCAAGTTTCAGGTTTTATTTTCGATTGTTTGAGTTTCATCTCTTTGTTTTATTGCGGCTTGAGTACTAGGATGCCAAGAGATCCCTTTTGTCTCGGGTACTCACTCCATGAACAAGACAGTGGGTACTCGATCCATGAACAAAATAGAAAGTAGACAAAGTACAAAAAAGCAGCCAAGCGACCCCCGGATCAAGCATTATGCCTACAAATATCGCCATCTCGATAATTCTTTGTTGTCTCGAGTTGTTACTTCGAATGGCGGCGCAAAGTTTAAAAGGATGCATGGTCACTTTCGACCACCTCGTAGCTTCTTCGAGTTAGGTGCTAGAGTTCGAAAAATTTTGTTGTTATGCTTACTTGTCTTTCACGAACATTTGAGCAAGTAGGTGATCTTAGTGTGTGGCTACCCCAAGTTGCAAGCGGCCATGGCTCGCTCTTTGGATCCAATTGAACCGACACGACAAGAGGTTTTTTTTCTTGACATTAAAATTCTTAGTTCGGCTTGGGCGGCATGTTGGCTGAATTGCTTCTCTAGATGGTGTAATCTGAAAGCATGTTTTCCATGTGATTTCAAGGAACTAAATTTCTTACATATGTGCTCGCTATGTCTTGTTGTTGATTGCGGCTTGAGTACCGGGATGCCAAGAGATCCCTTTTTGTCTACGGGTACTCGCTCCATGAAGAAGACGAAACAAGCGGACAAAAGGAACAAGACAAAGTGTGACCCATGAACAAGATAGAAACATGCGGACAAAAGGACACAAACGAGGAGAACATCAACGAGGACGAGAACGAGTTGAAACTGCGAGATAAGTACCTTTTCCTTCCCCGGATCTTCGAATCCGTCCATTTTCTTCATCTTCTTCCTCCCATGGTCACTGTGTTTCTTCGTGGTTTTCTCCTTCTTCCATTGATCCGATCGGTTGTTTTCTTTCTTGCGGCACGGGTCAGCCATAGGAGATGAGGAAGGGCGGGGAAGGAAGCTTCCGTCCGCTTCCTTTTTGGCCCGGTGTTTTTGTCTAATGGGCCGAAAACAGAAATGTGGCCCAAGAGAACGTACGGGTTGAAATGGAGCACGAGACATCCGCTATCGGGTTTCGGATGTTGCACCCGTTTAGCTATTGCGGGCCCGGTAGCGCACGGAGACGAGACCCTTTTGTCTTTTGCGGGCCCGTTAGGCCGCTGGACAAGGGTACGGCACGAGAGACAGATGAAGGACCGTTGGATGGGCATCGACGGTGGAGCTCGTCGCCCGGGTTTTCCCCTAAAACCCGGCGACCGGAGAATAGTAACTCCCTTATTTATTTATTTTATTTATTTTTAGCAACTTTAGCAAGTTATATAAAAATAACTTGTGTACACAAATTGTATACAATAACGTATACATAATTTATGTTTGATAATTTTTGTAGATAGTTTGTGTTTAACAAGTTTTGTGTTTCCAAGTTTGGTATAAGTTATAAATTAATTTATTTGTCTTTCTAACTTTTGGCATAAGTTATAAGTTAATTCGTTACTTTGTGTTTATAACTTTTATACATAAGTTATGTTTTATAACTTAATTTGGTGTTTCAAGTTTTGGCATAAATTTAAGTTTATACTAGGTGGATTTCCCGCTCGTTGCCACGGAAATTTAAGGTTAGTTTTGGTGTCCATTTGATGGATAAAATAAATACATAAAAATATGAGTTATTTAATAAGAATTGAAAACACATAAACCTTGGTTCTCAAGGATCAAGAAAGCATACTCCGTGCGTTGCCGTAGAAATTGTTCTTGGTTTGGAATAAAATTATTTATACAAAACGAATAAACAATTATAAAATTAATGTTAGTGGATGACGTGGTATAATACTAGTTAGTGGATATTAGTGGATGATGTGTGTTGCGATATGTCGATCATAACTGCAAATGCCAGTTGACCATAAATTTAACTGATAGTGGTGACCGATGAGGCAGATAGCTTGTATGTTGAGAGGAGATGGTGCAATACGACAGTTGGATTAGTGGATAATGTGGCGCAAGGAGAATCTAGAGAATTAGCTAGTGGGGTTTATCTTTATATGTGACATATATAGATAGATAAGTTATATGTCATAAGTTAGTACATATAAATTGCTACTAGAAAAAAAATCTTTGAAACATATGTAATTGGGGTCTAGTTTTGTTTGTCTCGTTACGTAGAACACACTAATGCAGACGGAATTGATCGAAAGCGGCTACGTGGTTCAGAAATTATAGTTGTTGCTTCATGATTTAGTAATTGTCTTTGTTGGGAGTGCCCGAAGCACCCCTCCGCAATAATGGCACAAATTGGTCATTTACAGGGCCTATTACTTTTTGTACGCGTATACTCACCTTGTTGATTTCATCTATCAACGCTTACCAGCCAACAATTCAACAGTGTTTTTCTCTCATAATAAATTAGCAACAGTGAGAATCAGCTAGCTAGAAACGATCAGACGAATAAGGAACTATTTTTTTGCACTGGTTTTTCTTATTATTGCTATTAGGTCGGCGTTTGTATATTACTCCGAGGAGCATTCAAAGTCGCATAAGGACAAGGGGAAATGATGTCAAATTGATTTTGATGCTCCTTGTAATAACAAACATTTACTTGTACGGGCGCTCCAATTCCAATTATGAAGGAAGACTTTACTCTGTTTTGTTTTTCTCTTTGGGTGTTCGTTATTAAACTCCCCTAAATTGCTAGAGGGTGAACTAGAAGAGTACTTCTACCTCTTTGAGCTATGTTCACTAGCTAGTGTCTTGTTTTGAATCCTTGGACTAACAACTAGTTGACCAAACTTTAGCCCTTAAGGATCTAAACTTGGAGGTAATCATCTTGATGTGCTGGATAATCTAGAAGATAAGAAATCACATGATTTTTTGTCAGCAAAACCCAAGCCTTCAGTCGGCCAAGGAGTATTTCAGGACAGAGCTTTAGTATTTGTTACTAAGGTCTGACTGTCTGAGGACCAAGAGAAAGTATTTACCAAGGTTTAATCAATGGATAAGTCTAGCTTAGCCAGGCTGCTTTCAGTTTTATTCATTATTTAATTTGTTTCTCCTCTCTTTGCTCCTGTAGCTCCTGTATTGGTTTTTTAGCACTCTTTTAATTCAACAAAATTCCTGTAGGGTGCAAACCCCTCCAGTACCATAAAAAAAAGGACTAAAGTTTAATTGAAGTCCTAACTAGTTGTTAGTTCACTAGTCATAGAACCCAACAACGAGAGGCTAACAACTAATTGTAGTCTGTAGAACTCAACAATTAGTTCAAGATCTAAATATGAATGGACTACTGACTAGCTAGTTGACTAATTTTTAGTTGGCTATCTTTTAGCCATGACAAACAACTAGTCCTATTTCATCAAAACATACGTAAACTGTGGCACACCACACATCTTGTCATTCCCATTCCCACATATAAACGTGCTATAGCACGGTTTCGAAAAAAAAAAATGCACCCGTCGTGGCACACCAGCGAGCATGACCACGCACCATGCTAGTTTTGGTTGTCTCACTAAAATTCTCTTGTCCGATCACATATCAACCAAAAGAATCTAGCTAGAGAGCCCTTTCCTCTAGAATTGGCACACCAGCGAGCATGACCACGCATGAAACATCCTCAATTTTCCGCGAAGGGAAAATCCACAGAATGATATACAACAGTTGATAATCAATTCCATACATCGAATTCGGAGAATACAGAGTACAATAGAAGGGTTTACATTAATATTTACAACGCCACCTGGCGCAATCAAAGTATATCTAACATCCAGAACAGCTTGCGAAGGTGGAAGAATAACGCGGAAGCGGCTTCAAACTCCAACTTGAGCGCGGGCACGAGACCTTCTAATCCTCTCAACCCTAACATCACAGAAAAGCGCACACCGCCGGATGTGTGCGGGCCATGGTCGGCACCGAATGAGCTTTAGTGGAAAATAGAAAATAAAGGGATCGGCGATCCTATATTTGGCTGTGGTTTGCATCCTAGCGCATGCGAAGTAGCAACAAGTATAATATATAATAATAATAATAATCAAGTTTAACACATTCCCAAATCCCACACACACATCCATCCACCATCCCATCCATCCCATCCACACATCACCACACCCCACACACCACACACCATGCCCCACCACGCTTCACGTGGCCGGCAAGACGACTCCCTCTCGTCGGGCCTCAACGACCCGACCTCCCGGGCTCACGGTCGGATGTAACATACTCATATCCCAAGAAAGGCGAAGACTCCTCTCCTAGTCAAGTAAGCATCACACGGATCGGGTCCATAGCCGACGAGTCGGCTATGTATCGATCGATCAACCATACACACTGCAGAGGTTTCACTATTCCACAAGATAGCCATCATAGGTGTGCCCACCTAGGCGGATATCGATCGCCATAAGCCTAGAACGAATACCATCCCGCCACTCGACCCGGCCGCCGAGACCGTGAGACATAGTACCAGCCTCGGGGTCACTATGTTGGTTAAGGAGGGTGTGAGCACTCTCGGCCCGTACCTCCCGACACATCCGCTTACACCCAGACATTAATGGCATTCATTCTACCGGATGGTTAGACCGTCTCCCTTCCCATTAGAGAGCGAGTGGAAAGTAAGCGTCCAATGATCCGGTCACTAGCACTCAAGTCCTTAGGTATTGGCCGACAACGATGTCTCCCCCGTATGGGCTAATCTTTACCGTCTTTGCCACGGCACCCCCTTTCCAAGGCTCCACCCCAAGGAGCTCACACCAAGGACACCTCAATCCAAACCAGTTACCCGCCACAGGTACTCACAAAGCGGGGATACCCAGCCGTATCCCCTCGGCAAGACTCGCTCGAAGCTCGTCGTAATCCTGTCCGGCCGACTCAACCCTCACCACACACCCAAGACTCACGCAAAGACACCGCTCATCACCATAACCACAAGTCCGGCATCCCAAGCCAAACCATTCCCGGGGTTCACCACCCGCACCACATATACAATGCGAAGTGGAGTTATAATAAGTATGGTGATAATAAATGCAAGCACGCGAAGGGCGGTAATATATATAAGTGCGAGCGCAAAGGCTGGGTAACATGGTAAAAGGGCTTCGAACAAGGTAAATATAGCTCGGGCAATATCATGCATCATATACTAGCAAAGGAATAAATATAAAGCGCTAGCGAGTTCTAAACATGCAATGTCTAATAGGATTCTCTAAAATAAAGGTCGCCATGACACTGCGATGTTGAGGAAGTAGTGGTACAAGTCCAACAGTAGTGGTACAAGTCCTCCGTAGTCGTACAGCGGATCTCCACCTCACGTCCTTAGGTCGCTCCTTCCCCGAATCGACTCTGAAACCGAAACGTAATAGTCGCGTTAGCGACTCCTATAGAATCCACAAAGAAGCAAATGAAATATAGAAGAACCAAATGCACTCAAACATAGTCTTAAACTGTACATCTCGATTTTAGATGAATTTCCATATAAAGATCACAATTTTCGGAGCTCGTATGAATAAGTTATGAATTTCCGAAGTTTATACCATTTTCTGAAAAAGATAAACAGCTGATTAATAATAGGCCGACACGTGGCAAAGCACGTCATTAGGCCACGTGGCGGCGACGTGGCCGCGATGTCGCAAAGCGGGACCTGGCCGACGTCGCATGACGTCGGCGTTGACCCGGTCAACCCTAAATGGGCCAGATGGGCTTCTAATGGGCCGACTGGGCTGGACTGGGCCGGGCCGGGCCCGACACGTGGCGCGCTCTGGTTTCGCCATGTCATGCGTCTGGACCGAAAGCGGGCTTCGGTTCACGGCGTTGGTCCATGGTGGATCGAGGCACCGTGGTCCATGGACCAAGCTCGGTTCACGGTGAACCGAGGCCACACGTTAGTCCCTTCTCATGGTTCATGTACACGGAGTCTACGGCATCGTTAACGAAATTTGGACAAGGGTTCGTACACGCGGTGTATAGTGGACAGTAGGTTTTGGTCCTATTGTCGGTAGCAAGGATCACATGGACCAAGTTCACCTTACTTGTCTCCATTCCATCCTCATCTTCTCCTTTCCCTTCCCAAGTCCGCTCGGGTTGCCATGGCATGCCGACGGCGGCACGGCGGTGCGTACGGGCGCCGAGGCAAGTCCCCGACTACGATGGTGAGCGCACAGCTCCGCGGCATCCGGGCGAGCTCGGCAAGGTCCATGGTGGTGGCGGTGCCCACCGGGACGTGGCCGGCCACGGCGAGAGTGGCGCGGACGGCGCCGGCAAGCTGCGCGACGCGGGCGGCAGCCCCGTATTCGCCCAATTGACGTTGCGGTTGTGAGATTGGAGGCTTCGGTGTCGTGTTCGGCTCGGTGATGGCGGCAAAGCGGCACGGCGGTGCTCGGCTTGCGGCGGCGGCACGCGACGGCCATGGCGGCGCGCGACAAGTCATCATGGCGGCCCTCCAGGCCTCATCTCTTCCTTCCGGTGACGCCACGGCGTGCAGCAGCCCACGGCGAACACTCGACGGCACGCCCTCGACATGGTGGCGGCCGGAGATTGCCGGCGCACCGCGCCACGGCGGCGCTCCCGTAGCGGCCCGTGTGGACGTGGTCACCGGTGAGAGGTCGTCTCCCACGGTCATCTTCCACCGCCGGCGTGCGCACGGGGTGCGCCCTCGCCAGGGCGGTCCATGATCCGGGGTACAGGGGTGCCAGGGGGCTTCTACTTCGCCGGAATCGGCGGCGCTCCGCGGCGGCATGGCCGCGGCGGCGTTCATGGCGGACAAGGTCGCCGGCGTGTGGTGGCGCCGAAATCCAGGGGCTTTGGCCGGTCAGTGCTCGTGTGTGCGTGTCCAGTAGCCGGGGGCGGCTCGGCCTACGTGCTCAGTGGAGCACCATGACCGGAGAAGCAGGGCCGAGGTCGGATTAGGGGCCGTGGCGACTCACCGGGACGTGTAGGCGAGCAAGGTATTGGCGTGGTGCATTGGGTTGGTGGCGAAGCAGCTCCCGTCGGCGTCGCGGCTCCGGTGGAGGACGCTGTCGAGATGACGCTGCTGCACCAAGGCGTGCTCGCGCTGCAGCTCGACGTCGTGCTCGCAGCTGGTGAAGGCGAACGGCGACGGAGGCTTTGCGTTGCCGGGTTGGAGCAGAGATGTTGTCGTAGTCGATCGGTTGCTCGTCCACGGTCCCGATATGGTGGTGGTGGCTTACGGTGAAGTAGAGGAGGTAGTGTGCTCGATGGCTCGCTTGCGTCGCGGTGCAGCTCGTGTCTTGGAGACGGCGTGTCCGCGTTCGGCGGCGGCATCGGCTTGGCCCGTAACCGTCTGCCGCTTGGTGAAGGGCTCGACGAAGAAAGACGGCGTCGCGGCGAGGCGCGCGTCGTTGCTCCGGCTGCCGCGACCCGGCGACGCGAACGGATCGAGACGACGAGGCGGGCGTGCGCGAGGACGGGCGTGGCGCGTGCACGGACTCGACGTCGAGGCTCGTGGAGGTGTCTGCTGCTGCTCGGCGTGGCGGACGTGAAGGCGTCGACGGGGCGATGCGGCTTGGCGTGGCGGCGTGGTTCAGCTCGTGGGATCCGGGGAGACGCCGAGGGCGGAGGGGGCTCAAGGCGCGGAGGCCGACGGTCGTAGCGGCTCGGGGGCGTGGCGTCGCGTCGCTTGTCGAGGACGGCCGCGACGTACTCCGTGGCTACGACGGGGCTTGAGGCGAGCTCGAGGAAGGGAGCGAGAAGGGTGTTGCGGCGGCC
Organism: Themeda triandra; assembly: GCA_018135685.1. Taxonomy (NCBI): domain Eukaryota; kingdom Viridiplantae; phylum Streptophyta; class Magnoliopsida; order Poales; family Poaceae; genus Themeda; species Themeda triandra. Next base: position 47,651 of record JAENPR010000335.1, read on the forward strand.
GCCGGGGAATTGGGAAGAAGAAGGGTGGCGGCTCGGTTTTATAGCCAAAGGGCTAGGGTTCCGGGGAGGCTCCGGCGTCTTGGCCGCTTGATGGGGAGCCGCGCGACGTGGCGATCATCCAGTGCGTGGGCGGGTTGGCGTCCTCCGGTGTTAGCCGCGCGACGGGAGAGCCGCTCGTATGGAGAAAGAGAAGGAGACGGCGTTGTTCTACGGGAGGATACGGCGTGAACGAGTTCCCGGGATTCCTTTGGTTCACTGCGGGCGACATGTGGGCAAGTGGGGGCGGTCGTACGGGAGCATGCAAGGGCGGCGGCGTTAGCGTCGCACGTGAGATGCAGAGCGGGGGTAGTGGAGCTGGGCCGGCCGCCGGCCGCTGGTTGCCGTCTTGGGCTTGGGCCATGGGCGTGAGCAGCTCCAACCGGGAACGACACGGATGCAAATTAGCTCACGCAATATAATTAATTAACAAGGCAAGCACGGGAGCATGCATGATCATGATACGTCTTTGTTGCTTGAGTAGTGTACACGTCGATTATACATTCTAGTGAATCTGTTGGCCAAGGACTCCATTTAAGCTCAAGTATTTTTAGGGGATGGGCTAGGGATCGCAGCTTCACGACGTGGTCATTGTTGGCGGCAAGCGCGGACGTCGTGTGTGGTGAAGTTAGACAAGGCCCCGGGCGTGGCATGATCACGAGGGCGATGACGTGACAAACGCCGCGTCACGGTGTTAGCTTACGAACGGACTGAACTGTTCCGAGAATCACGATCGTTGTTACGGTCCTTTGGTTTGGGACAAGGGATAGGCCAAGTGTCATTACGGTCAATGGCTCAAGTTAGGGCCAATTTCGCATAGTGGAATATTCATTAATGACTTCGTATATATATTCATCTATACATATGTTTTATGCCATGTCTCAAAGATATAATAATTCATGGTGGTCATAGGATATGTTGGGATATTAATCCCACAATATACATATTATTTCATCTATTTATTGTATAAGTAAATAGATGTTGGGTTGTTGATTTATTAGTCAATACAAGAATCCAATAAAAATCCAAATCAAACATGTTGCAAATCGTCTTAATGGATCTAACATGATCCAATCATAACTATCATACTCGTGACAAGATGGCGTAATGCTTGGGTTATAAAAGTGTGGTACCTAGATGGGCGTCTGCGTACTTGTCTAATACAACTAGCCCATGAAGTGATAAGATCCAAGCTATGCCAAACTCACGGGTGGCCAAGAGTGAGTTTCTACGTGACACCTCATCCTTCTAGGGTTGGAACTAGATACTCTATCTAGATCGGTTGGGTATCAAGCTTATGGGTGGCCACCTAGGTAGGCACTTGGCGAGGATAGGTCCTATTACCATGGCTTAGGGTTCAGGATCGATACTCTCCTATGTGGAGTCATGGCATAGGTTCGCATCACTATGTCTCGGGTTGGGGTGGTAACACTAATCACTAGTTAGCTCCGTTAGGGTTAAAGCAGTAGGTCATAGGGTTTATACTATGGGTAGGTGTACATGCATACACTTTGCACCATGGTGACATTCTAGCATAGGATCATTAGGGTTTAGGTTCATATCCTAGGGGCTATCACTAGGGCATACTACATTGAGTGGTTGGTCATGGACTCTCATCCTTAAGTATTGGAGGTTTCCCTAAGGTCCTAATCACATGTGGCTTAAGGACCATATTAAGACACATGTGATGTTGTCGCATCACGATGCTTAACAACTAAATGTAGACACTTTACATGCGACTAGTGGGATTGCTTATATGACAAACATCAAACATGGGTTTATTTAGAAAAAAATTTTGTAGTTCGGATTTTTGGGATGTCACAGTCCTACCCCCTTATCAGAATCTCGTCCCCGAGATTTAAGGTGTGTAGTACTCTATGGAACAGTAAGGTGATGCTTCTCACGAATCTAACTTCTAGTTCCTTGTAGCTTGATTTGGTTGCTCCATCGAGTTGCAGGAGTGAGTAGCGAAGTTTTGATTTCTTTGTATAGATCATTGGTCGAGTGTGTGTAGGTTTAGTGTTTGTGTGGGTGCACTAGGTAGATCTTGAGGGTTTTCCAAAAAGAGCATTCCGACGATGGTTGCGGAGTTTTCACCGTAGGATGTGTTAAGCACAGGGTTAGCATGTGGGAGAAACACAGATTAGTTTAAGCTATATCATGTCTTCCTAAATTAAGAGGTGCAGTTTAGGCTCCTGATTTCGATCCAGGGTCCAATGGGTTATGAGTTCACCACACTTCCGCTGTGCTACTTTGATAGGCGTAGTTGCTATCCTGCTTTTAGTCGGCGTAGCGCTTCAAAGGATCTTGCAAAAGGTATTGTCGTCCTTCGCTTCATTCGGTAACTCGATCCAAATTTGTACAAGGTACCCAAAATGATTATGCATAGCATGCATTTGTTGGTTGGGAAAGTCATTCATTGGACCCACATTGTCGTGGTTATTCTCAAAATTCTTATTTTGAAAATAGATAGTGATTCGTAAGCTTTCAAGTCCAAGAGGGATTTTGAAGAGGTTTGAAATCAATGCGAGTTTCAAAATCAAACACTTTTGAATGGCTTTGTTTTGAAACTAAACACGCTTTTTATATGATTTCAAATTAAATGATTTTGAATCATGGTTTTACTTTTTAAATAGAGCATAACTCCTTTTCAATCATTTAAAACCACGGGTGGTTTTGAAAATGGTTCAAAATCACTGCTCATTTTGTAAATGTTGGTTTTCACAATCAAACAAAACCTTTTCACAATTATTTCGTTTAGCAAACGCATTGCAAAGCATTTTGAAGATGAAATTTATTTAAAATGAGTTTGGCTCCTTGATTGAAATCAAAAGCTTTTAAAATAAAACTTGAGCCATTTTTAGTTTGCAAGCATTTATCAAAGGTTGGTGTGCAAGGTAAAACTTTTGTTTTGAAATGAAAGACTTTCGCAAAGATGTTTTGAAACGAGCTGATTTTCCAATTCATTTGGGGAGATAGGTGGTCTAATCTAACTCCTTTGCCATATCATATAGTCAGTCTACAGCGGTGATAGGATCATCGTCAGTTCTGTCGAAGGTAGGAAGCTTCGTCAGAGATGAATTCCCTTGCCCATGTTGAGGTTTGTTGGACGGTCCTTCAGTGGGGGTTCCATTGGGTAGCAGAGTATGGAGTTCTTCCTTCTCGGGGTTGAGTCCCGTGGGCGATGTGTGACTACCCTGATCATTGTCCATGGTGTTTTCTGAAGGGGGTTGAGCAAAGTTTCAAGCTACCAGGTTAGTGGTTGGGCATCCTGTTGTACGGATCATAAGGATTAGGAATCATGTGCAAGTGACATGATTTATTAACAACTTAACTTGAGTTTAGATGATTTAAACAATTTAAATACATTTAAATCTATCCTACACTCATACAAAGAAGCATGAAGAGCCATAAAATCCGATAAGAGCCAAGCACTCATTACATTGGGTTTATTACAAAGCGATATCCTTGGTAGCTACGCCAAGAGATCCGCGGAGAAAACGTACTACACGTAAGTAGCTTAAAATGGTAGACATTCTACTCTATTCATGGCACAACTTCTAGCTATACATGGCTTATTCTAATCATCCTCTTCCTACCCCCTTATCATGATGAGTCTTGTCTAAGAATTTAGATAGGTGGGGTCGAAGAACTTCCTTCCGTTCTAGTGGTAGGGCATTAGTCAGGAATTTTAGCTATGTGCATTGGCGAGCTTCCCCCTATTTCAGGGCGGATTCAGGTGCAGGCTGGAAGTAAGCTACGATGGTGAGGTTTAAAGGCTCTAAAGCAAATCTTTCTTCACAGGGCTGCTTTTGATAGCGCTTTAGCAGCTTGGTGTGTTCATGAGTCTATCCTGGAGAAGTAGGTGTTTCTCTAGTAATTATCGAGGTTGTCATCAGTCCCCTTTTGCCTAGATGTGTTCGGCTTCATCCCATTACCCTATGGCACTATTGGAGGCATCGAGGGCACGGGGTAATAGACGGCGAGGAGGCCATGCTCGAAGAGTTCGTATGCATGAATAGCCGTATGGACAATAGGTTGCACAACAGTAAGGACTGTGTCTTCTACCTTAGGAATGGTGCAAGGCTTTGGTACGACGTTTCCTTTCCTAGGAGATTCTACAGGGTCATCATATAGTAGACTACGGCTCTTCTAGGCACTACCTATTTGTGGCACGTCTATTGTCGTTGGTCCTAACTCTTGAAGCACTTCTTGTAGAACTTGGGCGTGTCCATCATGGTGCTTGAGGTAGAAGGCATGCTTCTAAAAGATCACCATCATTTGCATTGGAGTCCAAGAACATGGTTAGCAAGTCCATTATAAGAGGTAAGCCATGCACGAAATGGTGCAAGGTCGGTAATGTAACCGAAAGAAGGGTGGTTCATCCTATTCTATCGTCCAAACCCGAGGGTCTCGTCCTAGGGTCAAGCAAGGAGCCGATACCAACCTGAAACATCCTCAATTTTCCGCGAAGGGAAAATCCACGAGAATGATATACAACAGTTGATAATCAATTCCATACATCGAATTCGGAGAATACGAGTACAATAGAAGGGTTTACATTAATATTTACAACGCCACCCGGCGCAATCAAAGTATATCTAACATCGGAGAACACGGCTTGCGAAGGTGGAAGAATAACGCGGAAGCGGCTTCAAACTCCAACTTGAGCGCGAGCACGAGACCTTCTAATCCTCTCAACCCTAACATCACGGGAAAACCGCACACCGCCGGATGTGTGCGAGGCCATGGTCAAGACCGAATGAGCTTTAGTGGAAAATAGAAAATAAAGGGATCCGGCGATCCTATATTTACCGTGGTTTGCATCCTAGCGCATGCGAAGTAGCAACAAGTATAATATATAATAATAATAATAATCAAGTTTAACACATTCCCAAATCCCACACACACATCCATCCACCATCCCATCCATCCCATCCACACATCACCACACCCCACACACCACACACCATGCCCCACCACGCTTCACGTGGCCGGCAAGACGACTCCCTCTCGTCAGGCCTCAACGACCCGCAGCCTCCCAGGCTCACGGTCGGATGTAACATACTCATATCCCAAGAAAGGCAGAAGACTCCTCTCCTAGTCAAGTAAGCATCACACGGGACTGGTCCATAGCCGACGAGTCAGCTATGTATCGATCGATCAACCATACACTCTGCAGAGGTTTCACTATTCCACAAGATAGCCATCATAGGTGTGCCCACCTAGGCAGATATCGATCGCCATAAGCCTAGAACGAATACCATCCTGCCACTCGACCCTGGCCGCCGAGACTGTGAGACATAGTACCAGGCCTCGGGGGTCACTATGTTGGTTAAGGAGGGTGTGAGCACTCTCGGCCCGTACCTCCCGACACATCCGCTTACACCCGGACGGTAATGGCATTCATTCTACCGGATGGTTAGACCGTCTCCCTTCCCATTAGAGAGCGAGTGGAAAGTAAGCGTCCAATGATCCGGTCACTAGCACTCAAGTCCTTAGGTATTGGCCAGACAGCGATGTCTCCCCTGTATGGGCTAATCTTTACCGTGCTGCCACGGCACCCCCTTTCCAAGGCTCCACCCCAAGGAGCTCACACCAAGGACACCTCAATCCAAACCAGTTACCCGCCACAGGTACTCACAAAGCGGGGATACCCAGGCCGTATCCCCTCGGCAAGACTCGCTCGAAGCTCGTCGTAATCCTGTCCGCCGACTCAACCCTCACCACACACCCAAGACTCACGCATGACACCGCTCATCACCATAACCACAAGTCCGGCATCCCAAGCCAAACCATTCCCGGGGTTCACCACCCGCACCACATATACAATGCGAAGTGGAGTTATAATAAGTATGGTGATAATAAATGCAAGCACGCGAAGGGCGGTAATATATATAAGTGCGAGCGCAAGGCCGGGTAACATGGTAAAAGGGCTTCGAACAAGGTAAATATAGCTCGGGCAATATCATGCATCATATACTAGCAAAGGAATAAATATAAAGCGCTAGCGATTCTAAACATGCAATGTCTAATAGGATTCTCTAAAATAAAGGTGCCATGACACTGCGATGTCGAGGAAGTAGTGGTACAAGTCCAACGGTAGTGGTACAAGTCCTCCGTAGTCGTACGGCGGATCTCCACCTCACGTCCTTAGGTCGCTCCTTCCCGAATCGACTACGAAACCGAAACGTAATAGTCGCGTTAGCGACTCCTATAGAATCCACAAAGAAGCAAATGAAATATAGAAGAACCAAATGCACTCAAACATAGTCTTAAACTGTACATCTCGATTTTAGATGAATTTCCATATAAAGATCACAATTTTCGGAGCTCGTATGAATAAGTTATGAATTTCCGAAGTTTATACCATTTTCTGAAAAAGATAAACAGCTGATTAATAATAGGCTGACACGTGGCAGCACGTCATTAGGCCACGTGGCAGGCTGACGTGGCTGCTGATGTCAGCAAGCGGGACCGGGCTGACGTCAGCATGACGTCAGCGTTGACCCGGTCAACCCTAAATGGGCCAGATGGGCTTCTAATGGGCCGACTGGGCTGGACTGGGCCGGGCCGGGCCCGACACGTGGTGCGCTCTGGTTTCGCCATGTCATGCGTCTGGACCCAAAGCGGGCTTCGGTTCACAGCGTTGGTCCATGGTGGACTGAGTCACCGTGGTCCATGGACCAAGCTCTGGTTCACAGTGAACCGAGGCCACACGTTAGTCCCTTCTCATGGTTCATGTACACGGAGTCTACGGCATCGTTAACAGGCTGGACAAGGGTTCGTACACGCGGTGTATAGTGGACAGTAGGTTTTGGTCCTATTGTCGGTAGCAAGGATCACATGGACCAAGTTCACCTTACTTGTCTCCATTCCATCCTTATCTTCTCCTTTCCCTTCCCAAGTCTGCTCGCTGCCATGGCATGCCGACGGCGGCACGGCGGTGCGTACGGGCGCCGAGGCAAGTCCCTGACTACGATGGTGAGCGCACGGGCTCCGCGGCATGCGGGCGAGCTCGGCAAGGTCCATGGTGGTGGCGGTTGCCCACCGGACGTGGCCGGCCACGGCGAGAGTGGGCGCGACGGCGCCGGCAAGCTGCGACGGCGGGCGCGCAGCCCCGTATTCGCCCAATTGACGTTGCGGTTGTGAGATTGGAGGCTTCAGGTACGTGTTCGGCTCGGTGATGGCGGCAAAGCGGCACGGCGGTGCTCGGCTTGCGGCGGCGGTACGCGACGGCCATGGCGGCGCGCGACAAGTCATCATGGCGGCCCTCCAGGCCTCATCTCTTCCTTCCGGTGACGCCACGGCGTGCAGCAGCCCACGGCGAACACTCGACGGCACGCCCTCGACATGGTGGCGGCCGGAGATTGCCGGCGCAATCGCGCCACGGCGGCGCTCCAGAGCGGCCCGTGTGGACGTGGTCACCGGTGAGAGGTCGTCTCCCACGGTCATCTTCCACCGCCGGCGTGCGCACGGGGTGCGCCCTCGCCAGGGCGGTCCATGATCCGGGGTACGGGGGTGGGGGCTTCTACTTCGCCGGAATCGGCGGCGCTCCGCGGCGGCATGGCCGCGGCGGCGTTCATGGCGGACAAGGTCGCCGGCGTGTGGTGGCGCCGAAATCCAGGGGCTTTGGCCGGTCAGTGCTCGTGTGTGCGTGTCCAGTAGCCGGGGGCGGCTCGGCCTACGTGCTCAGTGGAGCACCATGACCGGAGAAGCAGGGCCGAGGTCGGATTAGGGGCCGTGGCGACTCACCGGGACGTGTAGGCGAGCAAGGTATTGGCGTGGTGCATTGGGTTGGTGGCGAAGCAGCTCCCGTCGGCGTCGCGGCTCCGGTGGAGGACGCTGTCGAGATGACGCTGCTGCACCAAGGCGTGCTCGCGCTGCAGCTCGACGTCGTGCTCGCAGCTGGTGAAGGCGAACGGCGACGGAGGCTTTGCGTTGCCGGGTTGGAGCAGAGATGTTGTCGTAGTCGATCGGTTGCTCGTCCACGGTCCCGATCTGGTGGTGGTGGCTTACGGTGAAGTAGAGGAGGTAGTGTGCTCGATGGCCTGCTTGCAGTCGCGGTGCAGCTCGTGTCTTGGAGACGGCGTGTCCGCGTTCGGCGGCGGCATCGGCTTGGCCCGTAACTGTGCTGCTTGGTGAAGGGGCTCGACGAAGAGAAAGACGGCGTCGCGGCGAGGCGGCGTCGTTGCTCCGGCTGCTGCGACCCGGCGACGCGAACGGATCAGAGACGACGAGGCTGGCGTGCGCGAGGACGGGCGTGGCGCGTGCACGGACTCGACGTCGAGGCTCGTGGAGGTGTGCTGCTGCTGCTCGGCGTGGCGGACGTGAAGGCGTCGACGGGGCGATGCGGCTTGGCGTGGCGGCGTGGTTCAGCTCGCGGTCCAGGAGACGCCGAGGGCGGAGCAGGGCTCAAGGCGCGGAGGCCGATGGTCGTAGCCTGGCTCGGGGCTGTGGCGTCGCGTCTGCTTGTCGAGGACGGCTGCGACGTACTCCGTGGCTACGACGGGGGCTTGAGGCGAGCTCGAGGAAGGGAGCAGAAGGGTGTTGCGGCGGCTGCTGGGGAATTGGGAAGAAGAAGGGTGGCGGCTCTGGTTTTATAGCCAAAGGGCTAGGGTTCCCGGGGAGGCTCCGGCGTCTTGGCCGCTTGATGGGACAGCCGCGCGACGTGGCGATCATCCAGGTGCGTGGGCAGGTTGGCGTCCTCCGGTGTTAGCTGCCGCTGACGGAGAGCTGCTCGTACGGAGAAAGAGAAGGAGACGGCGTTGTTCTACGGGAGGATACGGCGTGAACGAGTTCCTGGGATTCCTTTGGTTCACTGCGGCTGACATGTGGGCAAGTGGGGGCGGTCGTACAGGAGCATGCAAGGGCGGCGGCGTTAGCGTCGCACGTGAGATGCAGCAGGCAGGGGTAGTGGAGCTGGGCCGCTGGCTGCTGGTTGCCGTGCTGGGCTTGGGCCATGGGCGTGAGCAGGCTCCAACTGGGAACGACACGGATGCAAATTAGCTCACGCAATATAATTAATTAACAAGGCAAGCACAGGAGCATGCATGATCATGATACGTGCTGCTGCTTGAGTAGTGTACACGTCGATTATACATTCTAGTGAATCCTGTTGGCCAAGGACTCCATTTAAGCTCAAGTATTTTTAGGGGATGGGCTAGGACTGCAGCTTCACGACGTGGTCATTGTTGGCGGCAAGCGCGGACGTCGTGTGTGGTGAAGTTAGACAAGGCCCCCGGCTGTGGCATGATCACGAGGGCGATGACGTGACAAACGCCCGCGTCACGGTGTTAGCTTACGAACGGACTGAACCTGTTCCGAGAATCACAGTCGTTGTTACGGTCACTGGTTTGGGACAAGGGATAGGCCAAGTGTCATTACGGTCAATGGCTCAAGTTAGGGCCAATTTCGCATAGTGGAATATTCATTAATGACTTCGTATATATATTCATCTATACATATGTTTTATGCCATGTCTCAAAGATATAATAATTCATGGTGGTCATAGGATATGTTGGGATATTAATCCCACAATATACATATTATTTCATCTATTTATTGTATAAGTAAATAGATGTTGGGTTGTTGATTTATTAGTCAATACAAGAATCCAATAAAAATCCAAATCAAACATGTTGCAAATCGTCTTAATGGATCTAACATGATCCAATCATAACTATCATACTCGTGACAAGATGGCGTAATGCTTGGGTTATAAAAGTGTGGTACCTAGATGGGCGATCTGCGTACTTGTCTAATACAACTAGCCCATGAAGTGATAAGATCCAAGCTATGCCAAACTCACGGGTGGCCAAGAGTGAGTTTCTACGTGACACCTCATCCTTCTAGGGTTGGAACTAGATACTCTATCTAGATCGGTTGGGTATCAAGCTTATGGGTGGCCACCTAGGTAGGCACTTGGCGAGGATAGGTCCTATTACCATGGCTTAGGGTTCGGGATCGATACTCTCCTATGTGGAGTCATGGCATAGGTTCGCATCACTATGTCTCGGGTTGGGGTGGTAACACTAATCACTAGTTAGCTCCGAGTTAGGCGTGTAGGTCATAGGGTTTATACTATGGGTAGGTGTACATGCATACACTTTGCACCATGGTGACATTCTAGCATAGGATCATTAGGGTTTAGGTTCATATCCTAGGGGCTATCACTAGGGCATACTACATTGAGTGGTTGGTCATGGACTCTCATCCTTAAGTATTGGAGGTTTCCCTAAGGTCCTAATCACATGTGGCTTAAGGACCATATTAAGACACATGTGATGTTGTCGCATCACGATGCTTAACAACTAAATGTAGACACTTTACATGCGACTAGTGGGATTGCTTATATGACAAACATCAAACATGGGTTTATTTAGAAAAAAAAATTTGTAGTTCGGATTTTTGGGATGTTACAACGCACCATGCTAGTTTTGGTTGTCTCACTAAAATTCTCTTGTCCGATCACATATCAACCAAAAGAATCTAGCTAGAGAGCCCTTTCCTCTAGAATTATCAATTTGCTTCTGTAAATTAATTTCCCAGTCAAGTATTCCAAACCTTTGGCTATAATTTTTTATGTGTTGAGCTAGGATATTTGGCGATGATATGGATAGACTTGCCTTGAAACATAGGGTCTATATGAGACCTCTCTACTCAACTTTTTTTTTCTTTTTGGTTTCGTTCCATGTTTTATGGAGCAGAGTCTATGGAGCATTCCTAGATAGGCCTGTAAATATTTCATGAAAAACATACTTTCAGCATTTCCTTTATTATAACAATTTTTTAAATAAAAATAATAATGGTTAAAGCTATATTTTATAGACCATGTCATATACAGGCGAAGTGTGAATTATTAGTGACCGGAAGAAATATCAAATATGTCCAACCAAACGCACTCTAAAACCAAGTTTGTTAGATTTTGCAACAGTTCTCTTTGAAATGGCACTGCCTATACCGGAAGACATATATATTGTATCATCGGCACAAAAGCAAGGATCATCGACATACATGCCGTCTAAATCTTGGACACAGAAGAAAAAATGGTCTAGAGTGTAGTTTACATGGAGTAAGAGAACACACACTGGCACCGGCGGTGCAAAAACGGCACACGGGTACATGCAGAGATCACCACCGGTGGTCAGGTCACAACACCGCAGCACTGTTCCGATCCGGGGCATGCATGTCGACGATCGCGAGAGCGGCGGCTGCGCGTCTCAGAGAGCTCGCGCCTTGACGATGTCCATGCTCATCTCGCTGGGGTCGGTGGCCTGCAGCTCCAGCTGGATGCCGTCCAGCTCCCTCTTGAACCGGTCCTTGGAGCTCGCGTACAGCATCTTGCTTCTCACCCTCGACGTGTCCGGGGACCTGGGCGAGATGCAATGCGATGCATATATATATATATGCATTTCGACATTGATTTGACATACATGTACACGGATCGATATGATATCGATACGGCGAATTGCAGAGAGATCATGCAGTAATACGGTCTCGGCATCATTACCAGGAGATGAAGAAGATCTTGCTCTTCTGGCAGTTCTCGTCGGTGGTGAAGTCGAAGTCGAAGACGGCGTAGCGGCACTCGCTGTCGGGCATGGAGCCGGTGAAGTCGTCGTACGTGTCGCCGGGCTGCCCCAGCCTGTCCACCACCACCTGCTGCGTCTGCTCGTTGATCTTGAACGTGATGAACCGGAAGCTCCGCTTCGACTTGAGCTCCTGGAACTTGAGCTTGCATTCGTCGCTCACGGCCATCCCCGACGCCGAGTTCGCCTGCGTTGCATTTCGCATCACTTATTATTTAATTTGCCACAACAAACAAGATCCACGCGCGCGCATCACCGTTGGCAAATCAAACGTTCATTCATCAGGTGAAATGAAAGATCATCAAGTGCTTGCTCACTCACCATGGTTGATGGGTCTGTTCTGTTTCCACAGCCGGGCCGGGCTCGACGGTGGCGGGCGAGGAGGGGACGACGGGGACGCGGTGCGCAATGGCAATGGCGATGGCGATCGCGCCGAGACGGGGGAGCGAAGGTTTTCAAGGCCTGGAAGAGAGGGGAGGGAGGCAGCAGGCGAAATATAGGAAACGGGACGTGAGGCCGGCCGGCGCCATGCCGCCACGTTAGGAGGAGAGGCCGCGCTTGACCAAGCACGTCCCCTCCTTCCTGCGCGGCCGGTAGCGGCGCGGTAGGCCAGGCATGCGCGCCATCGTCGCTTCAACCGGCCGGCTGGCACAACACGACGAACACTAACCGCGCGTGACCGTGAGCAGTGACAGCGAAGCGACATGGCTGGTTTGTCATCAGATTCACCTTTGCTAGTTTTGGCACATGGAGAAAGACCATTCTCTAGCGTCTGAACTTCTGAAAGAATACACACAGATTGCCACCAGGGCAGCCCGTTTATCTCATGCTCTCCAAGGAGCGAACAGGAAACACGTAAAAGTAAAACCGCATCTTGATGGGTGCTCTGGATGTGAAGTTTGAGCAAGTCCCATATTGTAATCGTTCTTCTACTGCTTTTTGCACAACCCAATGCTAGCCAAACAATAAGAACACTTAGGGGCAACCAGAGGCTATGTAGTTGGTAAACGTATTCTCATCGTCAGTCATCGGCATTACACAACCGCTTGGCAGTATGAGGTTGTCCAGAAAGATGATTTGTATCTTAAGCTACGACAAAATTTCCATTCTTTAACCAAAGAATTTTACAACTTTAGGGGCTTGTTTCCCTTTTGTCTTAGCACTGGCGCTCTTCTCGTCATTTCCCGCCCCTGTTGCTGGTTTTGAACCTGCCTTTTTTGATTTGGCGGGTTTTGGTTCTTCTTCATCAACGAAGTCATCTTCAAGGTCGTCTCCACCATGGTGAATGCCAGGACCTTCCTGATGGTGCTCTTCCATGTTGGTATCTGATATAAGAAAAATAAACCAGGCATTAGCTCTTCTTATTCCTACACCAGACTACTACAGAAGTCAATTGAATCAGCAGATCAGCATAATGGCCATCTCAATGTACTATAACAAATTAGAAATTATTTCAGCCAACCATCAATAAATTAACAAATTAACAAAGAAAAAGCAAATTCCATCCATCCTAACAGTGTGATGCCACGATATGCAGCATATACACTGCAGATACAGAATCACTATACAAAATTAAGTTCTCTAATAAAAACAAAAAGCATACCTCTTAAGAACATATTAATTATATTCATTTCCTGAATCATCATTCTACGGGTATGGTAAAATTATTTCTATTTTAAAATATACCAGACCAGACAAGAATACGGTCCATATTCGTATAAACCATTACAACACTGTCAAACACTTGTTTGCTTACTGCAGAGACTGGACAATAACAATAGGCAGGTTGAATATATATAGATCAATAAAATAAAATAACAAGAACATTGAATGTGCTGGTTCATGCTCCAAATCTTGATAATGTGTAAAAAATAATTCTGATATTGCAAAGACACGTTAAGTAGATTTTTGGTCTGCTTACCACCATCTCTGGAGGATATCAAATTTTGTTTCCCTTTATTCGGACAATGTCTGGCCAAGTGGGTAACTTCTCCACATTCCTTACAACAACCACCCTGAAAATAGTATGGAGTCGAGATTTACATGCAAGGATGCTCGAATTAATACAAAAACAAAACAAATCAAGTAGAAGCAGTCTCAATGGTAATAAAAGAAAAAAAATGCTTCAACATTAAAGAATATTGATGTTTCAAAACATGATTTTCATCAGAGGTCTGTGTAGGATCACCAGGGGATGGACTTAGGAGATTATTAGAGGGACTTGAAATTCAAATCAAGAAGTTTATATGAGCTGTTCAGTATCTGAATTCTGAGCAAGGATAACCATCGCAGCGAATTGCAAGTTCAAGCTGGATTTAAAGGCAGACCGGATATAATTCATAGAAAAAATTCTAAAAGTCCTCCACTTAGCATCTTATCAATCTTTACTATATATTTGAAGACTTTCCAATCCATTTGTTTGCATGATGCACCATTACACAAAGCAAAGAAAGAAAAAACTCGGTTCTCAAGCTGCAGGTGACCATAATTGCTTATCAACTAAAAAGAATGATAATGAACCAAAAACACTTCCCAATCCATTTGTTTGCATGATGCACTATTATGCAAAACAAGAAAGAAAAAACTCGGTTCTCAAGCTGCAGGTGACCACAACAGCTTAGCAACTAAAAAGAATGATAATGAACTAAAAACACTTCCTGTTATGCATGAGCCCATAACATATTTGCTTACAATAAATTATTGCCGCATAACTGAAGCAATGCCTTGAGAATTGAGAAGGCATGAGCGAGTATTATAAAGTACCTTTGGATAGATGCCATGTTTGTTTTCAGGGCAGTTTTTGCTCAAATGCCCTTGCTGTTTGCAGATAAAGCAGCTTGCAAAATTCGTACCCCCTGCACATAGAAACCATATAAACAATGATAACACTGCTATCAAGCATAAAGTACCTGAAATTTCTACAATGGATGCACAAGGATTACCATTCTCAATGGGCTTAGGGCACTTGGAAAGAGAATGTCCAGATTCACCACAGTTATAGCAAAATTTCTTCAAATTTCCCTCGATTTTTTCAGGGCAGTTCTTCAGACTATGGCCCCGCTCCCTGCAATGCAAGCAAATCTGGCAAAAAAAAGGTTGTATTATTATAATCTCCAAGGAAACTGAAATGGATCACTTCAAATGGAGCTATCAGCTATGAAACCAACAGACAGAAAAATAAACATTTAGAAACACCACTAATTAACATTCAACGCAGTCAATTAACGAGAGCATGTGACAGCAGGAAGCTTCCAGTTCATCATATAATCACCAATCAACATGGCAAATGTTCACCAAAAGTTCAACTGAGTTTACATCAAGTAAGTGCTAGAAGCTGCCCAACGGGGTCCTAGACTATTGAAAATCTCACCAATCAACATCATCCAATCATGTCAAAATTTGAGAAACCTTAAGGAAAGTTATCATCACTTTCGGTTCTTTTAACTTCTGAAAGTTCTGCCCAACAATGACCCCCAGAAAACGCTTTGAATCCACTTCCAAGGTCAGGTACAATGCTACATCATTCAGCGTCCATGAAATCTTTGGCTCACCCTAAACAAAACAAGCCTTGCAGGTTCATACCTTGTTCTTTTCCCAGACGGCCTTCTCGGGGCAAGCCTTGGCGACGTGGTCGGTGGACTTGCAGATGAAGCAGCTTTCCCCGGGGCGCATCCCAGGAACCCGCAGCGGGTGCTTAAACCTCCCCGTGCCGGCCTTCTTGGGCTTCTTGAACGCACTATTCTTGTTCCTCTTGCTCTTCTTTTTGGCGCCGTCGGCAGAAGCGGCGGGCTGCGCAGGGAATAGGCCTGGGTTCGCCTTCCGGAAGCGCTTCCGCGCCTCCCGCTGACGCTTGTTCGCCATCTGTGGCTACGCCGGCTCTTCCTCGCGCTTGCTTGCTATGGCTAGTGTCTTCCTTGGCGGCGGCGGCGGCGGGAGGGGAGGGGAGGGGCGTGTGAGCACTGGAGCAGGTCGGAACTCGGAAGGGGTTCTTTCGGGTGGACGGAGCGCTTTAAGATTCGTGCTGTCCTACTAGACCGACGGATTTCTCAGTACATGAGCCCCTGGAGGCCTCCGGGTGGAAGTTGGAACTCATTTTTCCAGCTTAAATAAGTGCCATTGTTTTCGTAAAAAATAAAAAAAAGGAAGTACACATGTCTCGCAAAAAAAAAATCTGGAGAATCGATTTGAAGAACATTTGGAGGGGGAAAACTGCTGCCCCCCGAGCCTTTGGTTTGCAGACATTTCGCTGCAACTGAATGATCCATTGATAAACAGAAATGAGTGTACGGCAGAATGTTTTTGGACAAGATCACAGACAAATATCCTTTGCAATGAACTATTCCAAGTTTACAAACGTCTTGCCTAAAACTAGCACATTTGAAATTCAAGCACAATGTCATCGGTCCTACTCCAATCATTGTTTGTACAGAGACTCCCAAAGAGCACCAAGGTCAACATTGCCTCCGGAAACAATTATCCCTATCTTGCTGCTCTCGTGCCAAGCAGAGCTTTGCTTAAACTCGTCGGACAGTGCTGCAGCCAAGCCAATTGCGCCACTAGGCTCAACAGCCACCTTCAGTATCTCATAGCACATTTTCATGGCGTCCACAATGGCAGTGTCATCCACAACGATAACATCGTCCACCAGGTCCCGCACCACAGGCCTAAAATACAGAGATCAAATGTACCAAATTCCAAAGGAAAAAAGCTAAATAAGAACGAATGCTGAGCTTAGAAGTGCTCTGAGGTATTGCTTTGGACACTTGCTATTGAAGACTATGTGAAAACACCTCCTGTGTGGTGCTGGAACTGTGGGTGCACGACTCTACTCTCTACCCAACTAAGGTTAAAATCCTAGTGCACATGTATAAAAAGTTTAAAGGCTATGTGCATCCCTTGATGGTGCAAATTACCTTCATTGTATAAAAATATACAATGCTCCTTCCATGTCCAGTATCATAATTCTCAGCCTAACTGGAAGTTCTACCTGAACAGCCTAACATTGAGTTGAGTATTGGGAGTGTTGCAATTTGCAAACCAGTTCAGAAAATTAACTTAAGAAACGTTGTGACCAAACATATTATCCAACATTTTCACCAATGTACCAAGAAACAAAGGTGGACAATTTAGAAGAACTCAACAAAGCAAGCAAAAAAGGATTATGCAGATTTGTTCAATACCAATTGCTTTACCATGTCAAGTCACCAAGAAAAGCTCGTAGTCCATCAGCAATGGTATCTGTGGAAGCCAATGTGATGATCTTTCCAGCAGCCTTAGACTGGGCAGAATCATCAGCACCTTTTGGTTCTGCTGCCAGAATGCGTATCGAAGGGTTTATGGCCTTTGCAGCAAGCGTCACACCAGAAATTAAACCACCGCCTATAATTCAGCCAAAAAAATTGCTAGTTCAAAAATGAAATTATATCATTTACATCACAAAGAAGTTCATGCAGTACATACCACTAATGGGAACAATTATTGTGTCAATTTCAGGGACTTGCTCCAAAAGTTCAAGAGATACTGTACCCTGACCACTGAAAAATCATAACAAACTGTCATGCATTAAGAGACATATCAGCAATGCACAAAGTGAAACTTGAGAAACTGGGCTGATTCAGAAATGGTTCATATGAGTCAATGGGTTAAGCAGCCTTTTTATTTCATGTCATTTTACTTCCTTTTGTGCCTGGCTGCACAAACGAACTTCTGCCCCAAGTTCTTCCAAACAGGGTTTTACTTTTGTCTAAAAATAAAAAATGGGTAGTCATTTAGAACAAATGGCCCAACAAGCAAAATAAAAAAGTTGGTTGATGTGCTAACATCAATATCAAGTGACTCCAGATCCCTATAATCATTTCACTAGAAGAATCCATTAGCACTGAAGTAAACATCTGATTGAAATTCTTCGTACATGGACATCCATGGTTCACTTGTCCTCAACATTCCAGGAGGATACAGGGCTCCAGAAAGGAGAACTGACTGCTAAACCTCCACGCTCTGTCCTTCAACAATTGCTAATAAACCCATTTGGGTACATTGCTTTCAAATCGTAGTGATCGTGAACCAAAAAAAAACATCAGTTCCAAATGCTGAACTGATTTCTCAGGAATAACATGGAGATAAGTCAAGTTACACACTAGATCCGCCTAACATTACCAGAAGCAACGTCTAAGCCATTGTGAAATAAAACAGATAAATATTCTCGTTGCATACTGGATGCATCTCTATCTTTGGGGAATGAATATGATTTTCGTGTAATACAAGAGCTAAACAATAAAGAAAATTTGTCATGAACAGAAGTCCAGAACACACCTGATAGTGTATTTATTATTGAAGGGATGAATAAGAACAGCACCAGTCTCCTCCTGGACTCTTTTACAAACAGATTCTCTCGATTCAATGCTGACATCACTCCAGATAATACGACCACCGTAGCGCTTAACATTTTCAACCTTACACGCTGGTGCGTTTCTTGGGATGACAATGTGTGCAGGTATGCCACGCAGCTTTGCAGCCAAAGCCACGGCGGCAGCATGGTTCCCACTGCAAAGAAACCATCCTACGATATTGATACCTTTCTGTTCTAGATATGTCTACATAAATTGCAGAAAGAACAATGAAGCTAGCACCAAACCTGCTATGTGTCACAACACCCTTTGATGCCTGCTCATCGTCAAGTGCGAATATCGAATTCGAAGCACCGCGGATCTTGAATGCGCCCCTACACAACTCAGCATTTCCCCACTCAAACAATCAGTACAGTACCAAATACAGAGCATCCCAGAACTGAATAACAACACATCGGTCAGTAACCCTCACGCTTTCTGGAAGCACTCGCACTTGAAGAAGAGCTGCCTCCCCACCATGGCATCGATGGACGCCGACGACAGGACGGGCGTCCTGTGGACGTACGGCGCAATGCGTGCCTGCGCCTCCCTGATGGAATCGATGTCGGCAGCATAGCCCTGGCGTCCCGTGCTGTCACCGGCGCCGTCTCTGCTTCCCATCAGGCCTAGTACAGATAAGATAATCAGTTCTACATACACTGCTATTAGTGCTGAACGATTGAAGATAGCACTGGACGGCAGGCTCAGTTGAAACCCAAAAAATTATTGGAAAATAAACTGCTACTAGAGCTCCAGCATGCAACAAACTGAGTGGATTGGAGTATCCGTCCGGGCAGGAAAGATTTCGGATGGATTGGTCGCGGCAAAGAAAAGATCCTGTGGAACAAGACTGGGTCGTAGAAGAATCCATCCTTACCAACAGCAGAAGGCACCAATCGGGGTGGTCGGATCGCCGGATGATTGTAGACCTTCTCCACCTCTTCAGTTCGCCGCTATGCGCCAAGCAAGAGGGGAGAACGAGGACGACGTCGACTGACAAAGCGCACTCCGGTGTCCCCGGTCTCCGGGAGGAGGATGATGAGGCCAGCGAAGACTAGAGCCTCGCCTGCGTGGCCCACGCAGAGTCTCGGCCCATTAGAGGCCCAATTCAACTCGACCTCTACAGGCGCAAATCCATTCAAGCTATCCATATTAACAATCTACTTAACAATCCACTATAAGTTGTAACTATAACCAACTAACACATATAATTATGATAGTTTCTCTTCTTACACTAATATATGTGGGATTTAGTTCTCCACAAAGATGTGTCAAACCATTCATCAAAATTAGTTTAAGATAGTTTCATTCGTATAATTATAATAAATACAAAGAGTCTATTTTTTTAAAAAAAATTGTCTAAAATACCAACACACGGGTATCCACCTAGTCTTTTATACAAGTAGTGGCTTACTTTTGTCTAAAGGTAAAAATTGGTATTCGTTTAGGACAAATGGAGAACAAGCAAAAAAAAAATTGGGTTGATGTGCTAACGTCAGCATCAACTACCAAGTATCTCCATATCATTTTTGTAATCATTTCACTAGAAGAATCCATTAGCACTGAAGTAAACATCCGACCGAAAATCTTCGTGCTCGGACATCCGTGGTTCACTGAACCTCATTCCAGGGAGGATACAGGACCCACAGAAAGGTGAACTGACTGCTAAACCTATGAAGCCATTTTGGGCGCGTTGCTTTCAAATCATAGTGATCATGAAAGGAAAAAAAAAATACTATCAGTTGCAAACGCTGGACTGAATGAGGCCGGCGAACCAAGAGCGTCGCCCTGCGTGGCCCACGCAGAAGGCTCGGCCCATTAGAGGCCCACTTTCACTCGACCTGTGTGCTCCGCGGGCTGTGAGGCCGAGGGGAGTGTTCATCACTTTTCAGAACCAACCTGATGCAGAAGAATGAATCCTACTCCTGAGATCAGCAGATACTGAGAGGGGGGGAAAGTGAAGTGGTTTGCGTAGGACATGGCATTGGCATGCACAAGCGAGCACCGATCAGTTAGTTGGCACCGTACCAGACAGCAGCAGCAGCAGCAGCAGTGGCATGCCGGCACTGGCGTCTCTCTGGCTGGTAGAGACGATTGCCGATCTTCGATTCGGGAACGGGAAGTGACCTTGACTGACCGGTGGGTCGAACTTCCAAATCTAGGTAGGACGAGGAAGCAAAGCAATCACATGCATGGCTACACCTAACTTACCACAGGCCGGCGGCACCTACCTGATAATGATAATAATCATCGTCTTGGTCTCCCACACTTGTAATAGAGTACTCAGCACTCACTTTTGGGCTTTGGGGCGCTGACTTGACGGTCGATTCAGATGGAGACACGGCGAACTAGCCAACCGTATCAGTACCTAAGCTTGTCTTCCTACTACGGACTACGAGTACTACATAGCGCATCTTCCTGTAGTCCAACATAGGGTCCATATATCATACGCAAGAGCGGACATTTGAATCCTTCATGGAGTTTTATTGTTTAGGACATGCACGAATGAAAAATGAAAACGCCGTCGTCAATCAAAGACTGTTGGTTGGATGGACGGTTTCTTCTTGATGGTATCGAGAGATTCAGTGAACCTGGACGGCCTGGGCGCGATGTTTTCAGAATTCATATCCATGCCTGGACTGTTTTATTATTTGGACATATTGGCCATATGACAGGCTGCAGATGTTTTGTCAGACTACAACTACCACACAAATTAAAGATTGCCACATAGGTAAATACGAAGGACTTGTACCCGCGGTAGACGGCGGGTCCGTGGCTATCCATATGATCGAGGAGAGTTCAAGCTTTAAAACCATGCGCAAGTAACGACCTTGGCCATCAAACTAGCACGGTTAGAGGCTAGAGGTTAGAGTTAGTTTAAATCAGCTTTAAACTAGCCTTCTATTTAAAAAGGTGTTTGGATCCAATTTAGTTTTGACAATAAATACACTTTTTTAATCATTTGTCTCTTTCTAATCACTCATGGGCTACTTATCACTTTATCTAAACATATTCATGTGAGATCTTGTTTTGAAGAATTTATTAAAATAAATTTAATGGTGTAATCGGAATTTAATTTGATATTTTGGTTTGTGAGTTATAACATTTTTTAGTCACTTAAAAGTGTGGGGGAGGTGGGCCCAAAGTCAAAACTAAGACAAATAAAGACCTCTTTGGAGGGTTTAGTTTTGAAAGTGCTTGGCCCAAAAACTAGCCTCTATCACTCAGGTTTGGATGTTGTCTTAGTTTGGCTCAACTAAGACAACCAAGACTAAGACTTGGATCCAAACAGGGCCCTTGAGTGAGCGATAAGCATGGCAACCAACACCATCGAAATGAGACAATTAAGGAGAAAGTAAATTAAACTCCAGTTGCGAAATAAATGCATATGCATAGGATGGCGCACGATTGGTTCAGGGAGCGAGATCGATCATCGTTGTACTATACAGACGCAACCTGGCGTGCATATGAAATTGGACCGCCCAAGTTGACATTTTTTGTTTAAGGATAAGGACTTGCTGATGCTCCAATGGAGTACGACAGTGGGAACGGACACTGTCAGCAGACAGTGTGTTTCCTTGTGTGGCGTTTCTTTCTTTCTCTACTGCATTCCTGTCCTCAGGCTATATCTCTTGTCACCTGAGTGCGTGACACTATGGGTCTGTTTGGCACAGCTTGGCTTCACTAGTGAAGCTATTTTTTTTACAAAATAGCTTTATGAGCAGCTTTGTAGATGAAGCCAAGCTATTTAAATTAAGTGTTTGGCAAAAACAGCTTCAGATAGTAGACCAAAACAGCTTCACAGGGAACAATTACCATAATACCTTCCCTTTTTCTTTTCCTCATCTTTTTCCTACCGAATCGCAACAAAAGGTCGCGAGTGGCGGCGCATCCCCAGCGACGCTCCCTCCACGGCGGAGCACCTCCCGGCGGCCAGCGCCCCCCACGGCGGAGCCCCTCGCGGGCTCGCGGCGGCACGGTCGAGCCCCCGGAGCATCTGCCGGCAGCCAGCGCCCCCCCACGGCGGATCCCCTCGCAGGCTCCCGGCGGCCGCGCACTCCCTCCCCCAGTAGGCCGCAGTGGAGCCACTCCCGATGGGCGCGCTCCCATGGCCGAGCCTGCAGCGCCTGACGGCCGCACGCCGTGCACCAGCGGCCGAGCCCGCCGCGCGCTCGTCGACAACCTCAACTACGCCACCCCGCCAAGACAGGTCCCTCGCGGCAGCGGCGTCGCTGCGGACCTCGTCCTGGCCGCAGTCATGGTTGCCTCGGCGAGCACCGCCGAGCACCCACATGGAATACGGTGGCGTTGCCATAGCAGGTCGTTCTCCGGCGACCAAGCCCTGGTCGGCCATGCTTTGGCGAGCCTCTCCCCCTCCATCCGGCGAGCGCACATTACCTCCCCTGCGCGCTCTCTTTCTCTCTCTCCCGGGAGGGGTAAAGCGTGTCAATGTACAATGTGGGCCCTACTTTGTGTCAGAGAGAGTTTGGCAAAGCTACTATTTTTGGCTCCTTCTCTTCTCATCCCTTTGTGAGAGGAGGAGAAAAATAGCTTCACCCATTGAAGCTGTTTTGTAGATGAGTGTTTGACAAAAAAAAATAGCTCCCAACAGCTCCATGGAGCAGTTGGGAGCTGTACCAAACATGCCCTATATCTTTCACCGGCGGAGCTACATGCATGCAGGGCTAAAGGGACCTCCTTGGTCCTTGCTTGCCGACTGAAAACTCCCTTAAGCAGCTATTAAACTAGTGATTAAAATAATAAATATACATACTTAATTAATCCTAAATTATGAGATGTTTAACTTTTTCAACCCCGTGTTTCACCGCTCGCCTTACTTTTAAAAAATTTGTGTAAAGATATAGTCAAATTCCAAGAACTTTTATTAATAAAGTGAGTCACGTAAAAAACAGTGACATTTTTGTTGACGCCTAAAAATGTTTATATGTCGTCAACGGCGAAAACGAACGAAGGAGTGGCAAAATCGGCATCCCCGGACGTCGACACGCCGTGGGAAGAGGCGCCGGACGCCGGCTCGGCCCGCGCCGGACGCAGTTGAGTCGCGCCGGACGCACTCCAGTGCCTCCTCGCGCGAGGGTGGACGCCAGACGCGGCCGCGCCGGAAGCACACCGAGCGCCGGACGCGACCCGAGCGCGGGCGCGCGCGCGTGCGTGCGTCGCGTCGCTGCGCGAGACGCGGCACACGCGAGCGCCGGACGCGTACGCGCCCGCGCGACGCGGAACAGAAACATCCCGAGCGCGCGATCGCAGCGAGACGCGGGCGTCGGACGCGCCTCTCTCGCGCCGGACGCGTCCGCGCCGTGTCGGGCACGACCGACTCCGACCAGTCGCGTTTTTGGCAACTTTTAACGTGGAAAACTTGTCGTATTGATTCCGGAGTTGTTTCCCACGGGGATAAGACCACCCCCCTATAAATACAAGGGGATCACGGCCGATTGATCCCATCTATCAATCGAATCAAACAACTACAACAAAGCTATCTCCTTTGCCCTAATTCTCTCTTCAACCCTTCTAGTTGCTGTCCGGCGGCTATCTCCGCGATTTCCGTTGGCTTTCTAGGCGCCATCCGTTGGTCCTAGAAGATCCTCCACGTGCTCATCCCGACGGATCCTTCCGGGAGCGAGTTCGGGAGCTTTATCGGTCAACTTCGAGCTCTACATCGGCTAACCGATCTCTAGATCGGTTTTGCCGATCACGTGTCGAAGGCACCGCGTTGCGGGTTGCGAAGGCTACCTCGAGGGCGTCCAAGGCCCACGTGTGGTGTGTTAGGCGCCGGATCACTTTTCGGCGTCAACATACTTTTTGGCGACTCATTTGGGAATTCTAGGCGTAAGCTCAAGTTTTCTTCAAACGGTGATATGGCGGGTGAAAATTCAACGCAGGACAAAAGCGAAGTCCATGGCGGCAATATCATTCGACCTACCTCCGTGGAGGAGCTATCTCCAGAGTTGAAGGCCCAACTAGAAGAGAAGATGGCGGCTTTTCAAAGCAAGCGTTCGGACGGTTGCGTAAAAGATCGTCATCAAAGGATAATTCGGAGGAAGAACCAAAGTTCGATGACTTCTTAGGAGCATCGGCAGAGGAACAGGTAAACCTCGAAACTAACGTTAAATATGATGAGGGTCCAATTGATCAAGCCGGTGTAGCTAAGATGTTGTTAACTCAGAATATTGCTCTAACTGATATGATTAAAAAATCACATTATTCGTTAGAAGCTCAGATAAATAAGATGATGGGTAAGAAGACCGAACCAGAAAGTTCGGGCGTCTTGCCACAACCTGAATTTGGCATGCCACAGGGATTTTATAAAGATCAGTCATCTTATTCTGATGCTAGCAAATTGAAATCGGCTCCACTTAGTGGAACCGGTCATCCTGGAGCTAGCACATCGGGTGGTGTTCCTAAATCGGTTCCATTACGAACCGATCATAGGGCATCAAAGGATTCGGAGGAAATAAGGTTTTACCTAACCCACCAAAGTCTCCTAGCCCAATTCCTAATTTTGAGGGCAAAAACACTTATAATCCTCCCTCTACCGATTTTGATGACATGTTGAATCGGTTTAGGGATGATTTTACTAAGTCCCTCGAAGAAAGTCTAGGTATCAACTTGAAGACGGTTAAGAATTTGTATACTAAACCATATCCTCATGCTTATGATTGCATGAGAAATCCTGAAGGGTGGAAGGTACCTGATTTTCAGAAATTTAATGGTAGTAATAAAACTACCATGGAACATATTAGTATGTATCTTGCTCAATTAGGGGAACATAGTGCTCATGAGTATATGAAAATTCGTAATTTCCCTTTATCATTGGTAGGTACTTGCTTTTGCATGGTTTACTTCTCTAGCACCATGTTCTATTAATTCTTGGGCTCAATTAGAGGAAAGGTTTCATAATCATTTTTATACCGGAACCCAAGAAACTAGGCGGCACACCTTATCTTTGTTAGGCAAATGCGTGATGAAGCTTGTGTAGATTTTTTCACTAGAGTTAGAGAAATTAAGAATAAATGTTTTCATCTTAGTATTTCGAAAGAGATCTAGTGGATATATGCTTTAATGGTTTGAACTCTAGGATTCGTGAGAAACTAGAGAATGTTCAATTTACTAGCTTCAATCATCTCATGGAGAGGGCCGTTTTCTGGGAATCGCGCCTTAAAGATTCTCGTGAGACTTATAAGTCACATCGTTCGAATACACATACTTTTGATGCTTTTTTAGAATATTCGGATGATGATAACTATGAGTGCAATGCTGCTGAAATTAGGTGGCCAGCGAGAGAATAAGCAAGTTACTTGTCCTTCTCTCAAACCGATTCAAAAGAATCGGTATGAAGAAGTAAAGTATACTTTTGATACTTCTAAATGTGACCGGATTTTTGATGAGTTACTTAAAATCGGACACATTAGAATCAATTACACTATGCCTTCGCCGGATGAGATTAAGAAGAGAGCTTATTGCAAATATCATAATTCTTATTCTCATGCAACTAATGATTGTAATTACTTTCGTCGACAAGATACAATCGGCCCTTAATGAGGGACGATTGAGCCTTCTTGATATGGAGATCAAGAAAAATCATTTTCCTACAAATACCATTGAAGCGGGGAAGCCGGCTATCTTGATTCGTCCTCACCAAGCCGATAAAGCTAAAGGCAAGAATGTAATTATCGGTGAGCCACGTCCCGCACCGAATGTCCAAAAGAATTCGGGCGACAAGTGGCACTTGAGAAGGATGATCAAGGCAAGAGCAAACTTACAATCACCGCTAGTTCGGTGGAAGCATTGCGAAGGCAACGGTGGTATGAGCATCAAGCGGCGCGGCAAGAAAGACCGGCTCGGCCCGTCCCTCCGGCCCGACCGGGTCGACCCGACCATTGAGAGCAAAGAGGCCCCAAGGTGAACAGCCCACCGATGTTTCTACGGTGCAAAGTCGGTTAAATCGATTGTTGCAATTGGTCAAATCAACTCTCAAATTCCAGAGGGTTCGATTGCTTCCGGTATTCATGTGACACGCACCTTTATACCACACAAGCCGGAGATTGGTGTATGGAAGCAGCAAGAGCAGAGGCCTAAAAAATTTGTGGTCAAGCCACTTTGTACTTTTGATCGACTTATGGCGAAGTACAAGCAAGAGAAGGCTGATTCCAAGAATCGGCCCATAAAAAAAAAAGAGTCTACACCACCTAAGAGAGAAGCTGAAGATAAGAAGCAAAAAGGTGTAGCTCAATCGGTTGGTTCTACTATGCAGGTTGTCCGTTCTCGTCCAACTCGTTGGGGGCCACCGGTTATTTCATCTCCACATGAGTTGCCATTGCCACAATGGGGAACTCAAGGTGTGTGGATTCCATATCCTCAAGCTCGTATTCCAGTTCATCAGAGGTTGGAGGATGTGAGGCACCTGTCTCTAGCCGATTGGAATTTCAATCGAGCTCTAGCAAGGTGCATCAAGAGAAGACGATCAAGGCACCAACGCAGCGAGCATATGTTCAAAAGAAGGTGCAAGAACTTGAAAAGTCTACTTCCAAAAGTGCTCCATCACCTAGCATCATTATCGGGTCAATGTCGGCACTGTGGTTACCGACAATGAACCGATTGTGATTGAAAATAAAATTCCAGCAAGCAAGCAAGAGGGAGTTGCAAAGGAAGTTCTTGGAGAAGAGGTGAAGGAGAAACCGCCAAGAGATCCTAAGTACATGCAGCCCAAGTGGTGTCCACCAAACTTGGACAAAACTCAAAGGCGGAAATTGCAGCGCGCGCCCGGCAAGGAAATTGAAGAAGCAAGCTCTTGAGAATTCTCAAGAAAGTGCACCGAAAAAGGACGTTGCCTGAGAAGCCGGCACCGGCCAAACCGATTGAGGAATCGGTCAAGCCGGTAGAGGTGACTCAAGAAACAATGGAGCATGAACCGACCAAACCGATTGAAGAATCGGTTAAGCCGGTAGATGCTGAAATAAGCGTTTCGAGAAATTGTTGAATCGGTTGCAACTCCTCTCAAAGAGACGGAACCGATAACGATGGTTTCGAGAGTATTGGGGAGAATCCCAAGGATTTTGCTGCGCAATTGCCAATGTGCTAGGTATGGAAGCTCCGGAAGAACAAGATGATGAGATGGTGGACTATGAGCCATCGCCGGAGCGGATCAATGTGGTGTATCTATCTTCGGATTACTATGTGATCCACCATGATGAGGAGGAACCACCCGCGAGCTTGTGTTTGCGGTGGAGGATGCTTGTGTTCAAGAAGCCGGGGAGTTAGAGTGGATCATCTTCGTCCTCTCAACTTGAGAGGTCACATCAATGGGACTCCGGTACACAAAGCATGCTTGTGGACGACGGTGCTATTGTTAATGTCATGCCTTATTCGTTGTGCCGCAAGCTTGGGATCAAGGAAGAGGAGTTGATCAAGACCAACATGACCATTACGGGAGTTGGCGGAGATGCTCCAATTCCAGCTAAGGGCATTGCTAACGTTGAGTTGACCATCGGGAGCAAAACCTTGGCTACCGCTTTCTTCGTCGCCGACATCAAGGGAAGTTACAATGTGATACTTGGGCGTGATTGGATACATGCTAATGAGTGTGTTCCTTCCAGTCTACACCAGTTTCTCATTCAGTGGGTAGGCGATGCTATTGAGATTGTCCATGCGGATTCATCGGTGAAGTTGCGATTCTTGCCGATTCGTCCGAACCCGGGGGCATGGCGCCTTTGGCTGTTTATCGGGAAGAGATTTATCTACTTATGATTATGTGGATTATGCTAGAGGTGGCTTTGTTCCTGTATCTCTCAAGCCGATTGACAATCGGCTAAATACAATTGTTTAATGGATAGTCACGAATGGTTAAAGCGTTGATTGGAGGAGTATCGGGCTGAAAAGACCGATGCTTATGAAGCTATTGATGACTTTGATGAGCTCAATAAGTTGGGCCAAGGTTTCACGTCGGCCGACCCTTTAGAGCAAGTTGATATTGGGGATGGTACTACACCGCGGCCGACGTTTGTGAATCAAAACTTGAAAGCCGATTATAAAGCTGAATTAATCGCGCTTCTCAAAGAATATGTTGATTGCTTTGCATGGAACTATACCGAGATGCCGGGATTGAGCCGAGATCTTGTTGAGCATCGGCTCATTCTCAAAAAGAACTTCAAGCCCGTCAAGCAACATCCAAGGCGCTTCAATTCGGCCATCCATGACCGAATAAAGGAGGAGATCGAAAGGTTGTTGCAAGCAAAGTTCATTCGTCCATGCCAATATGCGGAGTGGGTCTCTAATATTGTGCCGGTTGAGAAGAAAGACAGCGGCAAGATTAGAGTGTGCATTGATTTGAGAGTAGATTTAAATAGGGCCACTCCCAAAGATGAATATCCTATGCCTATAGCCGATATGTTGATCAATGATGCTTCGGGACACAAGGTGATTAGCTTTCTTGATGGTAATGCGGGATATAATCAGATTTTTATGGCGGAAGAAGATACATCAAAGACGGCTTTTGTTTGTCCCGGATTCGTCGGTTTGTTTGAGTGGATTGTGATGACCTTTGGGTTGAAGAATGCAGGCGCCACCTATCAAAGGGCAATGAATTTGATTTTTTTATGATCTAATTGGGGTGATTATGGAAGTATACATTGATGATATTGTGATTAAATCGGCTGCCCATAAATCTCATTTAGCCGATTTACGTCTTGCTTTTGAAAGAATGCGTCGCTATGGTTTGAAGATGAATCCACTCAAGTGTGCTTTTGGAGTATCGGCTAGGAAATTCCTAGGCTTTATCATTCATGACAAAGGCATAGAGGTTGATCCCAAGAGGATTGAGAAGATCAAGAAAGTTCAACCACCTACATGCAAGAAAGACATGCAGAAATTCTTAGGGAAGGTGAACTACTTGAGAAGATTTATTGCTAACTTGTCCGGGAAAATTATTCCTTTCACTCCTATACTCAAGTTGAAGGATGAATCTGAATTCACTTGGGGGGCAAGCCAACAAAGGGCATTCGACAAGATAAAGGAATATTTGTCGTCACCGCCCGTTCTTCGTGCACCAAAGAGAGGAGTACCATTCAAACTTTATATTGTTGCCGAAGACAAGGTTATTGGGGCTGTTATGACTCAAGAAGATGAAGGGAAAGAATATGTGATTGCTTATCTTGGTCGCCGTCTTCTTGATCCCGAGACAAGGTATGCTCATATTGAGAAATTATGCTTATCGTTGTACTTTGCATGCCAGAAGATGAGACATTATTTGCTGTCAAGTACATGTGTTGTAGCATGCCAGGCCGATGTTATTAAACACATGTTACATCGGCCGATCCTCAGTGGGAGGTTAGGCAAGTGGGCATACTCTTTAATTGAATATGATCTGGTCTTTGAGCCGTTGCGAGCAATCAAAGGTCAAGTTCTTGCTGATTTTATTGTTGAGCATAGCATTAATCTTGATGATGAAGTCAATTATGTCACTATTACTCCATGGAAGCTATATTTTGATGGATCGGTTTGCAGCAACGGTCGGGGCGTTGGAATTGTTTTAATATCTCCCAACGGTCTTGTAACCGAGATGTCTAGCCGGTTGGAATTTGATTGCACCAACAATCAAGCCGAATATCAAGCTTTGTTATTCGGATTGATTGTGTTAACTTCTATGGGAGTGCAACATGTTGAAGCCTATGGCGTACTAGATCCTACAAAAGTACAGCATGTTGAAGCTTATGGTGACTCGTTGTTAGTGGTTCAACAAATTAATGGGGAATATCAATGTTTAGATGAATCACTACGTTCTTGTCTTGATACTTGTCTTGGTTATATTTCTAAACTTGCTGAATTCAAGATTCGGCATATTCCTAGACATGAGAATTACAAGGCTAATATGCTAGCTCAACAAGCATCCGGCTTTGATGTTAGTAAGCGAAACTTTCATATACAAACAAAGCCGATGCATGAAGATATAAATTTTTGTTGTGCAGGAACAAATGAATTGGTTCAACCGTTCAATATGATCGGATCAACCAATTCTCTAGAAACATGTGCTATTGATGATGTCTTAAATCGGTCTAGTTCAAATAATGATTCTAATACCGATTTAGAGGATTGGAGAACTCCCATAATGAAATATTTGCAGGATCCTAACACTAAAGTTGACAAAACTATCCGGTTTGCATTCAAGTTTACAATGCAAGGTGATGAGCTCTATAGGAAAGACTGGCGATGGGATGTTGCTAAAGTGTTTAGGGACTGATCAAGCAAGAGTGGCTATGGGAGAAGTCCATGAAGGTGTGTGTGGTACGCATCAATCGGCTCCTAGGATGAAATGGTTATTAAGAAGGGCTAGTTTCTATTGGCCTACTATGATAGCCGATTGCTTTCGTTACTACAAAGGATGTGAAGAGTGCCAACGGTTCGGGAATATTCAAATGGCGCCCGCTTCGGAGCTCCATTCTATCACAAAGCCGTGGCCATTCAGAGGTTGGGGGCTTGATTTCATTGGCCAAATACACCCCTCATCTTCAAAGGGACATAGGTTCATCTTGGTTGCTACAGATTATTTCACTAAATGGTGTGAGGCGGTCCCATTGAAGAATATGACACATACGGAGGTGATTGATTTTCTCAAAGAACACATAATTCATAGATTCGGCATACCTCGAACATTGCATACGGATCAAGGCACATCTTTTATGGCTAAAGAGGTGAGGGCTTTTGCCGAATCATACAAGATTAAGGTTGTTCATTCGTCTCCATACTATGCTCAAGCTAATGGCCAAGCTGAAGCTAGTAACAAAACCTTGATCAAGCTCATTAAGAAGAAGATCGAAGAGACTCCAAGGAAGTGGCACGAAGTCTTGTCGAAGCTTTGTGGGCGTATCGCATATCAAAGCATGGTGCTACAAATACTTCTCCCTTTGAATTAGTTTATGGTCAAGAAGCTATGTTACCTGTTGAAGTGAATTTGGGTGCATTCGGGTTTGCTAAACAAAATGATTTATCTCCAACAATGTACCATGATCTCATGATGGACAACATAGATGAAGTGACCGATAAGAGGTTGCAAGCTCTTAGGGAAATTGATAAAGACAAGCTGCGTGTTGCAAGGGCTTATAATAAGAAAGTGCGGAGCAAATCATTCCAAGTGGGAGATTTAGTGTGGAAAACCATACTACCTATTGGATCGAAGAGCAACGAATTTGGCAAATGGTCGCCTAATTGGGATGGCCCTTTAAGAGTGATCAAGGTGGTGCCCGGAAACTCTTATGTGCTAGAGACAATGAAGAAGGAACGTCTCGACAAGGCAATCAACGGGAGGTATCTTAAAAAATATTTCCCAAGTGTTTGGCAAGAGGCCTAGTGCTCTTCCCGGATAATGGCCGATACATGTATCGCCCTTAGAACAAAAATGGCCGATGTATACATCGCCCTTAGACACCAGCTAGCCGATGTGATGGGTATCGTTGCTAGTTGATTGCAAGCAGATATTTTCAGGTTTATTGCTAAATCACCTGAAAACAGGGGGGCATGTGTTGACGCCTAAAAATGTTTATATGTCGTCAACGGCGAAAACGAACGAAGGAGTGGCAAAATCGGCATCCCCGGACGTCGACACGCCGTGGGAAGAGGCGCGGGACGCCGGCTCGGCCCGCGCCGGACGCTTGCTTGAGTCGCGCCGGACGCACTCCAGTGCCTCCTCGCGCGAGGGTGGACGCGACGCGGCCGCGCCGGAAGCACACCGAGCGCCGGACGCGACCGAGCGCGGGCACGCGCGCGTGCGTGGCAGCGTCGCTGCGCGCCGACGCGGCACACGCGAGCGCCGGACGCGTCTGCCCCCGCGCCAGACGCGGAACAGAAACATCCCGAGCGCGCGATCGCAGCAGACGCGGGGCGTCGGACGCGCCTCTCTCGCGCCGGACGCGTCCGGCGCCGTGTCGGGCACGACCGACTCCGACCCAGGTCGCGTTTTTGGCAACTTTTAACGTGGGAAACTTGTCGTATTGATTCCGGAGTTGTTTCCCACGGGGATAAGACCACCCCCCTATAAATACAAGGGGATCACGGCCGATTGATCCCATCTATTAATCGAATCAAACAAATACAACAAACCTATCTCCTTTGCCCTAATTCTCTCTTCAACCCTTCTAGTTGCTGTCCGGCGGCTATCTCCGCGATTTCCGTTGGCTTTCTAGGCGCCATCCGCTGGTCCTAGAAGATCCTCCACGTGCTCATCCCTGACGGATCCTTCCGGGAGCGAGTTCGAGAGCTTTATCGGTCAACTTCGAGCTCTACATCGGCTAACCGATCTCTAGATCGGTTTTTGCCGGTCACGTGTCGAAGGCACCGCGTTGCAGGTTGCGAAGGCTACCTCGAGGGCGTCCAAGGCCCACGTGTGGTGTGTTAGGCGCCGGATCACTTTTCGGCGTCAACAATTTTAAATTTTTTTATAAAACAAACGATCAAACTTGGTATAAAAAAGTCTTTGTAAAAGCACGAATTTATGTCATGGGATATCACAGTGGAAATAATATGTGTCTAAATATGGTTTTTAAAATCTTCACTTGCATGCTGGCCTGCCCGCTCGCTCGCCACGCCACCCTCAATGCTAGCCGTGCACGTACACAGCGCTAGCTGCGAGCTCGCCACGCCGGCCGCGCAAGTTCACCGCGCCGCCCTCCGCGACGGTGGCGCGCCCTCTCCACATCCCATGTCCACGACGGCCGCAGCTTGCTGTGCAGCCGCCCGGGATCGGCCTCGCGCGCGCTCGCCGCCTGCTGTGCCTGTGATTTCCGCTTGCTCGGCGTGCCCTGTGCGGCTGTGCCCACACGCCGGCCGGCCACTCGCCATGCCGCCCCACGCGCTGGCCGCAGACGTGTGTATGATTGAGGAGTTTAAGCTCTTGAAACTAGCACAAGCAACCTTGACCGTTAACACTACATAACAAATTAAAGGCATGGCAACCCGGCACTCTATCGAAATGAGATCATCAAGAGGAAACTAAACACCATTTGCAACGAAATAAAAAAGGCGCGTCATAGATGCATATGGGATGGCGCAGCCGCGCAGGTTTGGGTTTCCTGCGCTCTCGAGGGAGATCGATCATGGATATGCACAGACGCAAGCACAGATGTTGCTGGATCATCCAAGCTAACACGTTGTACTTTGCTGATGCTCGAAGAATGGAGAGTGCGACAGTGGAAACGGACAGTGTCATCAGCAGACAGCAGTGCGTTAACTTCCTCGCGTGGCGTTCCCTTCTTTTCCTTTATCTATTGCATTATTCCGGCCTGTCCCCGGTTTACCTCCTGTCCACCTGACGACGTCATATATATCTTAGTTATTGCAAGGTCTACGTGCCGCAATGAGCTTTCAGAAACGTCCAGTGTCGATGTGGCATGCGAGATGACATGCAGCAGCTCCATTCTGAATTGGCACAGCTCACGCTACGGCTTTGATTGCTAATGGCGATTCTGCTTTCTGCCGCAGGTTAGAACTCAGAAGCAACAGGCTATAGCCTCAGAAGTCCACGTTGTTCTAAACAAATCCAGCTGGTAACGAAAGCACAGCCGTAAGCTGGATTGATTGCCTTTTGCCAGAGGTTATTTATCTCGACACACCGATGACACCACCACACACGACGTAAAAACAAGAGGCCTAATTTACCACGCCATCCCATTCTGGCCAATTGGTTATGCGCGCGGATTTGACTTTGTGACATGGACATCTTGAGTTGTACTTTTTGAATTTGGCATGCTTTTAAAACGATGGTAAATAAGACATGGCCCTTTCTTGCATGAAAACTGCGTTTAGTAGTCCCCCATCAGCGCACGTAGCTGCTGCGCGCGTTGTTCCAGAGACTACTAGCTAGTAGTAGTATTGTCCAGGTAGAACCGGCACCTGGTATTGTTTAATCAATTTTGATTTGACTCTGTTTGTCCTAGGAACCCGGGCGGCCGACTCAAATGCTAAGGCCTTGTTTAGATTCCAAAATTTGGAACCAAATTTTGCATAGTAAGTGTCACGTCACACTGTAGCAATTTTGTTTTTATGTGGTAAAAATTGTCCAAATATTGATTAATTAGACTCAAAATGTTCGTCTCGCAAAGTACAATAAAACTGTGTAATTAGTTTTTGATTTTATCTACATTTAGTACTCTATATATATGCCGACATTTTGATGTGATGGAGAATCTTCTTTTTGCATAGTGGAATTTGGGTGTGAATTTGGGTATCTAAACAAGGCCTAATTCATATCAAATTCGTTGCGACTTTGCGTTGCTTGAAGATACGTGCCATCCAAGCTTGCATGTTGCATTACTTGGAAGATACACTGAGCAAATCAAAATAGAAGTCAACTTGAAATTTTATGTTCATGCTACTATCATCCAGGCTTTGCACGCATTATATTATTGGACAAGATAGCTTTGACGTGTCGATCATTTCGAAGTAGAGCAAAAAAAAAAAAAAAAAATCAAAATTTAAAATTCAAAGCCCAAGCAAATTTGTATTTGAGTCGATCTATCCCTTTCATGCGTCCAGGTGCATTATCCCATTTCAAATGCATTATTGGACAAGCTAGCTTTGACATGTCTAGCATTTTGAAGAGTAGAACAAATTCAAAATATTCAAAGGCCAAGCAAATTTGTATTTGAGTGGATCTATCCCTTTCACGCTTGTGTCCAGGTGCATTATCCAATTTCAAACGCATTATTGGACAAGCTAGCTTTGACGTGTCTAGCATTTCGAAGAGTAGAACAAATTCAAAATCTTAAAAGTCCAAGCAATTTGTATTTGAGTGGATCTATCCCTTTCACGCTTGTGTCCAGGCGCATTGTCCAATTTCAAACGCAGACAAGCTAGCTGTGATGTGTCGACCATTTCAAAGAGAGGAGCAAGAAATTCAAAATTCAAAGGCCTGCAATTTGTATTTGAATGGATCGATCCCTTCACGCGTCCAGTTGCATTATTCAATTTCAATACGCAGCATTATTGGACAAGCTAGCTTTGACATGTCGAGCATTTCGAAGAGGAGCAAAAAATTCAAAATTCAAAGGTGAGTTGTTCAGCTGCCGACCACCACCAGCAAATGATTGTTAAGATAGGTAAGATAGTTTGGCAAAGTTTTACTTGTCTCCAACTCCTTGCTATATAGTCGAAGAAAAAGAAGCTAGAGTCGGTAAAAAAAAACCCAGTTTCATCATCTCTCCTGTATCCCCTTTTAAGAAAGGAAATAAAAAGAGTAAAATGCACCATAGATTCATTGACTTTTGGCAGTCTGTCATCAGTTGGGTTCCACAACTTTCAAAATGACTAATAAGGTTTGGGTCTTTATACTTTTTATATGTTGTGCATCACATATCTATATCCCATTCAAGAGAGAAATAGATCTGACTTGTCATCTAAAAATTTTGCAAATAACCCTATATCTAAATTCAGTTATTCCATCCCTGTTGTTTTCTCTATGCACGCCATCATTGATCGATTCACATCCTCTCACCATCGCGAGCGTCGGTTAAAGCTCGCCAAGGCTACGTGCTGCCGCTCGCTGCCCCCACTCGGCCAGTGGCGTGGTAGTGACATCATGGCACAAGAGTGGTTGCACGATCACATGACGACAAAGCTCTTGTCGAGCAACGCCGCCGGAGCTATGGGACCGGACAAGACCCAACACTGGTGGAAGAGGTAAAGGGGGAAGAAGTGAGGGTGTTCTATGCGCGTTGAATTGGATAACAACGACACAGAATGGGTGTATAACCACAACAACGTGCTCGGTTGGTATGGAACGGGCTGCAAGCCGATAATCTTGGTCACTGAAACGTAGCATTGCAAGTGGCGCTGCTGGCTGCGTCGCGAGACAGTTGGATTAGCCTTAGTGGTGGATCCAAGATTTCAATTAGTACAACGGCCAGAATGCCGATAAAATAGTTAGTGTACGAATCCAAGAATACAATTTGCAAATATCCATCCGGAGTACATAAAAGTATTCGTGCAAGATGATACCCCATCAAAAGTTTAAGTACCTTTACTTTTCTAACAAATACCATAATTAACGCCTCGTCCAAGATGCCGCGAGCGCTGGGAACGTGAACCCCCGGAGGCCGGAGCGCAGGACGCGACAAGCCATGTCCAGCTGACAACAGCCCGAACTGTTCTACCTGGTCTCCAACGTACGACGCAGAGCCAGATGAATAATATTCTCCTTCGGAACTTGTAAAAGGTAATATAATGTGCACTAATATTCACCTGACGGTCTGCTTGCATGGACACATGCGTCATTAACGGGAGTATATAGACAAAAAAAAGGGCTTCAAACATATTGCTTGTCGAATCTACTTAGCAATATGCAAGTTTTCAGTTTTGTCAGCAGCTTTGTTTGCATCTTTCTATACCTTAGTGAATGAATGTCCAATGTTTTTGTTCGTATCTCTCCCATATGTATTGTGCTGATTGAATGTTTATATCTCGAGTGATACCTACAAATTCAGTTAAAAATAGGTGCAATGACCAATCTCCAGGATGCTGTCTAGCTTGGCCATCTTTCACAACCAGCCATAGCTACAACCACATTGGGAGAAAGTTGGCATTTTTATACTCATGGCAGCGCAGGTTGATTGAATTGATCTGTTTACCGTTTCCAAAAATGGATGTTGTGGTTTTTTTTTTTTTTTTTGAGAAAAAAAACAGAGAGAAGAGGGTTTGTGTAGAGTAGCTCATTTTCGGCCTTTTCCCGGCCCATTAAAAAAAAGAACGCTCCTTCTCCACGATTTGCTGAGGGGTGGTAGTTGGGTCCCACCCGGCCATCCCATGCTTCCACGCTAGATCGCCTATAAATTGCGGCCCACTTCAATCGCTGGCAACGAAAACCCGGCGGAGCCATTGCTACGGCAGCGGAATGGCGGCGAGCACTCGAGCCCTCTTCCTCTCCTGCTTCCACGGCGGCGGCGCCGAGGTGAGCCGCCACCTCGCGCTGCGGCCGCGGTACCCGTCTAACCCGCGGCGGCGGCGGGGCCCTAGGTCGGCCGCCGTCGCCGGCGAAGGAAGCAGCAGTGAAGGCGGAGGAAGTGGCGGCGGCAGTGACCTGGAGGCCGCGAAGGGGGCGGCGGAGAAGGACGAGGAGGAGGAGAAAGTGTCTCTGTTCGCCGTGACGGGAATGACTTGTGCCGCCTGCGCCGGGTCGGTGGAGAAGGCCGTCAAACGGCTCCCTGGCATCCATGACGCCGCCGTCGACGTCCTCAGCGGCCGTGCGCAGGTCGTCTTCTACCCAGCCTTCGTCTCGGTGAGTATCCGTCCTCTGGTTGTGTTGCCTTTTGGTACACGGGTTGTTCTCTTTTCTTCTTTTCCATATGATGAGATGTTTCCAGATAATCAGATCAATCGGTTCCGTTAAATCCGGCCGTTTTTTTGTTTTGAGAACGCGCTTTGCTCATTAAAAAAAGTTTGGACAGTACAAACACACGCAAACCGTCCTTGAGCAAGCTGCCAAGCAATTGGTAGCACTGAACAAGACGATCACCCAAAGGAACGAAAGAGCGTGTTGAATCCTTTATATATGATCTTTTAATTCATATATCTATATACTCATGTGCCAATTTTGAGTGAAAAATGCTCTCAAAAAAACATTGAGCGAAAATTTTGGTCATGCAATTTTGATGTAACACAGAGTTCAAAATCAGGACGTCTCATGCAGATCATGCTGTGATTTTGATGTAACGCACAGCTCAAGATCACAAAATACTTAAGAAAGCTTCTCAGACACAGATTAGTGGAGGAGCATAGTAGCACGCTTGCACGGCTCTAACTGCGCACAGGGCCTTGAATTCTGTACGCACGCCGTAATATATCTAGAAATGTTTAAAATTTCTAATGTTAATTAAAAAAAAAAGGAGAAAACGGCCTCTGTTAGTAAAAGCCTCTCCAAAGATATAGTTCATGAAGAAGAAATGTCAACCATAAGTGAAGAAAAGATCACAAACTATATGGCTATAAAATAGCATAGCTCGAGTGGGTTCTTCTTGGATCGAGAAAGTGGAGTTGAATTCTGCTCTATGACATCTCTCCTACCGCTGCGCTATGCACTTGTTCTCAATCTCTAATATTGAACCATATGAAGAAAAATGGAGTGTCAAGCGCAAACTGTTTAGTGATACAATTTAGATGTGCTAGATTGGACGCTTCGTCAAGTTAGTTTGCTATATTATTTTGATGTAACACAGAGGTGTGGATTGGCACGTGTCATCTAGTTAGTCCATAATTTTGATTTATATAGAACTGTAGACTGGCACACTTCATACAGTTAATTATCTATTTAATTTTAATATATAATGAGTGCATGTTTTAAGAAAAGAATTCCTGCAAATACTGCTATGTTTAGTGTTTGTACATGAAGATTCAGTTTGGCCTTAACCAATTTTATGCTACTTTAGTTAATAATGACTGAAATGAAATGGCTCGTCATGAGATGTTTTATTTGCATCTATTTCTTTTCTTGCTGTTTAGAATGTTAAAGGTTTGGTTCAACTGTCAAGTGATGTGTCCCTGAAGCATGGTTACCCTGTTGGAATTGGAAACCCATGGACTTGCTGCTTTGTTTCAAATACTGTGATGTCCACACTTCACAAAAGCTGCAGGCTTAGTGTAGAGTATATCTGAATACTGATACACATCGTAGTCTTTCTTTTGTGAAAGTATATCTGTTTTCTGCCCTGCTTTTCATCTTTTTACCCCAGGTATTCATACATATATAACTGAATACTATACTGATACACACCGTAGTCTTTCCTTTGTGAAGTATATCTGTTTTCTGCCCTGGTTTTTGTTAAATGTCACAGCCTTTTCCTTTTGTTAAGCTGTATCTCTTAATCTGTTCTGTTGGTGTTCTTTTTGACCGTGTTCCCAAATGATTATTAGGTTGCTCAGGACGAAATAAATTGTCCTATTCAAGAACAATGTCACTCACGTCCCCATAATTACTTTCTTTCATCAGTGGCGCATTTGGGAATGCATAGTTGCAATCCTGTCCCCCATTATTGAAAAAGAACTGTTTTAAAAGCAAGATATAGCCCTTTTTCGCTAGTATACGTTGATATTTATAAATAAAGCAAAATGGATCAAGTCGTTTTCATGTGGTGTACATGGACTGTTCTGGTTGAATGATGAGGGGTGCATGGTTCATCTGGTAGCACTAGGAAAAAGTATCATCTCATATTTCAACGTAGTGGTCACTTGCTAGCATGTCATCTTGTTGGATGCATATATGATTTTATTGGTGCCAATCCATCTTACCTAAACTTCAATCACTAAATATGATGTACTAAATTCTCATTTATTGAAAACTGTAGCAAATGCGATACTGAGATACTACTACTTTTTAAGAAATATTTCTGTTATTTGTCTATTTGGCTGCCATGAACAGATGGCAAATATTATTTCTTATTTTGCACATCGTTTGTATGTGCTCTTTATCATTTACATTATTCAACATCTAAGATGGCACCTATTTCCAGATTAAGAAAAGAAAACATTGGTTTCAGTTGTTCAGAACTAATCATGGCAATTATACTGGGGTTGCTTGGACTTCAAGGTTTATGGAACAGTCTTTTGTTAAACGTGTTTAGAATCTAGCAACCTATAAAAACCTTGTCTATGTAAGACCGGATGAAACTAACATAAAGAAAATCAATTCTGTTAAGATCAAAATATGACTTCTGTCAATAACTACTACCTATTTTTTTAGCAAAACCAGCTTAATGAATCATAACTAAATCTATACTTACTTAGTATGATCCAAATGAAGTGATCAACATACTCCTTTTACTTTAAGAGCAATGTCCATTTAAGCACTCAACTCCCCAACTTTTGAAACAGAGCAAAATACCAAATACCCTCTCTGACCATTTCAAAATGGTTTCTTATCATCTGGTTTTGATGACGTGGCAGTGGGAGCCCACATGTCAAGTGGTCTCACTCTTTCCCTCATATAAAAAAATATAACTTTTTCGTATGAAATCGACAAATACAAACTTTATATCAAATTTGTAGAGCTCGACATGATCTACAACTTTAGAGCTGATAACTTCTCTACTTAAGATAATTTAGATGCCCAAATATTCATTTAAATTATCTAATTTTGAAATTCATTTTTTAAAACGATCTCAAATGTTTACATGGTGTACACCAAAGATTAAATATCAACACATTCTACATCTTTGTAGTTGACAACTTTTTTGAGGCTGTTTAAATCTGCAAAGATACATTTTAAGTTATTAGATTTTGAAGTTCAAAATTTTGAAATTTTCAAACTACCCCGCTTGTTAACGTCTATTCGAAAGTTGTATCTCTCAATCTGATCTACATCTTTGTACTAATTGATAACTTTTTTATTTAAGACAGTTTAGATTCCTAAACATTTGCTTTTAAATTGGCAGATTTTGAAATTATTATTATTTTTAATTTTTCAAAGGACTCAAATAGAGAAATGCTCTATACCAAAACTATAGTGTTTGACAAGATCTAAAACAGTTCTTATTGGTTGGTTTGTTTGAGACTTTTTGGGAGCTCGAATCTTCAAAATATGGCAATTACAAAACAATGATATGTAGGGCCGACATGACCCACGTGTAATCCCACTTTGAAATGGTCAAAACAGGTATTTTTCTCTATTTGGAAAGTGGGAGGACGTATGGTTCCTGGTATTTGAGTTGACATGAGTTTTTTTAGACTCGGCAACAATTCACAGTGTTGAAATGGACTTCACTATCAATTTAGTATAAGAACTTAATATTTGTTTCTTTGGTGCCATCATAAAACTTTGTTTGAAAACTTATATCCTAATATAATAGATCTGAATTGCATATGTAGGCCAATATTTGATACAATAATTTACATTAAAAACTAAAGGTTGTTCTCTTTTTTCCGAATCAAGAGCTGAAATTCATTTGAAAATACAGATAATTCAGTAGTTTTACACCATATTTTAAAAATGTACGTGGTTGTGTGCCTGTTGGATCTTCACCTCATAATAATACTTAAAACTTGTGTTCATATATGGCCCTTTTTGTTTTTGAGGAAAGTTCATATATGGCTCTTAACAGGAGGAGAAAATTAGGGAAGCAATCGAGGATGCTGGTTTTGAAGCTAAGCTGATTAATGAAGAGGTCAGGGAAAAGAACATTCTAGTATGCAGGTTACATATAAATGGAATGACCTGCACGTCCTGCACAAGCACAGTAGAATCTGCCTTGCAAGCTTTTCCTGGTGTTAAAAGAGCTTCAGTTGCGTTGGCTACTGAAGAGGCAGAGATCCATTATGATCGCAGGATTGCTGCTGCCAGCCAACTTATCCATGTAGTGGAAGAAACTGGCTTTGAAGCAATACTAATCACTACAGGAGAAGATCGGAGCAGGATAGACCTCAAACTAGATGGCATTTTGAGCGAGAGGCTAACAATGATACTTAAAAGCTCTATCCAAGCTCTTCCTGGCGTGGAAGACATAAAGATAGACACTGAACTCCACAAGATCACCGTCTCGTACAAGCCTGACCAGACTGGTCCCAGGGACCTCATTGAAGTCATCGAGTCAGCCACTTCTGGTGATGTTACTGCATCAATATATGCAGAAGCAGAAGGAAGGGAGCATCACAGGTATGCGGAAATCAAGCGATACAGGCAGTCTTTCTTGTGGAGCTTAATATTCACTATTCCGGTGTTTCTCACTTCCATGGTGTTCATGTACATCCCTGGGCTGAAGGATGGGCTCGATAAAAAGGTTGTCAACATGATGAGCATTGGTGAACTATTGAGGTGGATTTTATCGACACCAGTGCAATTTATAATTGGCCGCAAGTTTTACACTGGTGCTTACAAGGCAATATGCCATGGCTCACCAAACATGGATGTCCTTATTGCTCTAGGGACGAACACAGCTTACTTCTACTCAGTTTACTCAGTTCTTCGAGCAGCTGCATCTGAGAATTACATGTCAACTGATTTTTTTGAGACTAGTTCCATGCTCATATCTTTTATCCTTCTTGGAAAGTACCTTGAGATCTTGGCAAAAGGAAAAACCTCCGAGGCTATTGCCAAGCTGATGGATCTTGCACCAGAAACTGCAACACTGTTAATGTATGACAATGAAGGAAATGTGGTAGGAGAGAAGGAGATTGACAGCAGGCTAATTCAGAAAAATGATGTGATCAAAGTAGTCCCGGGTGGAAAAGTTGCTTCTGATGGATTTGTTATTTGGGGCCAGAGCCATGTGAATGAAAGCATGATTACTGGAGAATCACGGCCAGTAGCGAAGAGGAAGGGTGACACTGTAATTGGAGGAACAGTGAATGAGAATGGTGTGCTCCATGTCCGGGCAACATTTGTCGGATCAGAGACTGCATTGGCACAGATAGTAAGGCTAGTTGAGTCAGCACAAATGGCAAAAGCTCCTGTCCAAAAGTTTGCTGATCAGATATCTAGAGTCTTTGTCCCACTGGTAAGCTTAGTTACATTTTTGTAATAAAACCAATGGAGGTAAGAACTCATCAATGCTGAAGAATAATCTTCTTTATGTTTGCAGGTTATTGTTCTCTCTTTGCTTACTTGGCTTGTGTGGTTCTTAGCTGGGAGATTCCATGGTTACCCTTACTCATGGATACCATCTTCCATGGATAGCTTTCAGCTTGCTCTTCAGTTTGGAATATCCGTTATGGTGATTGCCTGTCCTTGCGCCTTAGGGCTGGCAACTCCAACTGCCGTGATGGTTGCAACTGGAGTTGGTGCCTCACAAGGCGTTCTGATCAAAGGCGGGCAAGCTCTTGAGAGTGCACAAAAGGTATGTAAACTTTTCATGTTAATGTGTATGCACTTTATTAAAACAGTGCTTTCGAATATGCGATAAACTGAAACACTATTTACACGACATTTAACAGGTAGACTGCATCGTCTTTGATAAGACAGGAACGCTGACTGTTGGGAAGCCAGTCGTTGTCAACACCAGGCTTTTCAAAAACATGGTCTTGCGTGAATTCTTTGACTATGTTGCAGCAGCAGAGGTAAGCTTTTCAACTCTATTTCTGTTGCCTTTTCGGGTGACACCAGCTTGTGTTTCGAAGGGGCATTTTTCTTTCAAATTTCATGATTTTTGTTGGTCTGATTCAGGACAATAGCGAGCACCCTCTGGCAAAGGCAATAGTGGAGCATGCAAAGAACTTCCACTCAGAAGAAAACCACATCTGGCCGGAGGCAAGAGATTTCATTTCGGTTCCCGGACATGGTGTCAAGGCTAAAGTTTTTGACAAGAGTGTCATTGTCGGGAACAAGAGCTTTATGTTGTCATTAAACATTGATATCCCCATGGAAGCTTCAGAGATGCTCATAGAAGAAGAGGAAAACGCACATACAGGCATTATTGTGGCTATGGATCAAGAAGTTGTGGGCATAATTTCTGTATCTGACCCGATAAAGCCAAATGCCCATGAAGTTATATCTTACCTCAAGTCCATGAATGTGGAGAGCATAATGGTGACTGGGGACAACTGGGGGACTGCTAATGCCATCGGCAAAGAGGTTGGCATTGAAAAGATTATCGCCGAAGCAAAACCTGACCAGAAGGCTGAAAAGGTGAAGGAACTTCAGGTAAGCTATATATACACTGTTTTTGTTTTCTTTCGTTACTTACTGTTGCTTTCTTCTTACAGAGATCTAATGGTTATTTATATTTGTCGGATCTTAATTCTTGCAGCTGTCAGGGAAAACAGTGGCGATGGTTGGTGACGGAATAAACGACTCCCCCGCACTAGTTTCAGCTAATGTAGGTCTGGCCATTGGCGCTGGAACAGATGTCGCCATTGAAGCAGCTGACATAGTCCTCATGAAGAGCAACTTGGAGGATGTGATCACTGCTATCGATCTTTCCAGGAAAACCTTTTTCCGCATACGGATGAATTACGTGTGGGCACTTGGCTACAACATCATCGGCATACCAATTGCCGCAGGGGTGCTTTTCCCATCGACCCGATTTCGCTTGCCACCATGGGTTGCTGGCGCTGCAATGGCAGCTTCATCTGTCAGTGTCGTCTGTTGGTCCCTTCTGTTGAGGTACTACAAGAGTCCAAAGAAGTTTGACAACTGATGACACCGGACCGGAGCAACCAGAGCATCAATAGCGTCCCCACAAAAAGAACAAAGAAACAGAGCATCATTAGTGTAATGAAAGAATGAGCGACAGGTGAACATCCTGGCCGAAGTTGTAAAATAGAATGTACATATGCATTATTACTTATGTATATATGTATTTACATAGCAGAACACTGGATTTCATGGACATTTATTAGGCATAGCATAGTTGCATTATACTATAATATTTTTGCGTTATAAAAAAATTATACTATAATATTTCTCTCTTTTTACTTTTGCACTAACTTGTTTGAACTGTGAAAAGATGTATGAATGTGTTTGGCGATCCCATGATCCACGTATCCTTTCTAGATAAAGACATGAAAACGATCCGACGGCGCAAAAACTGCC
Organism: Themeda triandra; assembly: GCA_018135685.1. Lineage (NCBI taxonomy): Eukaryota > Viridiplantae > Streptophyta > Magnoliopsida > Poales > Poaceae > Themeda > Themeda triandra. The sequence continues at coordinate 92,182 of JAENPR010000335.1, forward strand.
GTCCCGGGAAGCCTTTGGCATATGCTTTCCCACTACGGTGCCTGTTGAATTTGAACAACCTGCACGCTGGAAAGAGAGCCATGGCCCATGGGCTCATGCCCAGATGGAGCTGCAGTTAATGGGATCAGACTCGACGATTGAAAGCAGGAAAGCTGGTGCTTGGTGATGCACTGATGGTGCCATGGTGGGGGATGTCTGTTCACGGAATCACTGTTGTTCTCTTTCCTCTTGTGGGCGACACTAGTTGCCTAACCAAGCTGCTTACTTCTTTTACTCTTTGAGTGGCATGATAGATACACACGCAACAGAAAGAGATCCTGATGAGACGAGGCCCAACGCCAGCAGAAGTTCTGTTAGCTTCATAGTGCGAAGCCTTGTTCCCAACACGGCAGCCAGGGCGTTGGATTCACTCGTCCCTGCTGCTAGTATCGTGGCTCTTGTGGAAGGAGCGCAATAGCCGAGTCTTCGACAGCACGCCGGCGTTACAGCACAGTAGCAGACGCACTGGCGGGGAACGTGCTGCACTCAAGAAGGAAACTGCTAGGTAGGAGCTAGCTTCTCGGCTATGCCAGTGTACGTTGCTCGCGTGGTTCAGATTGTCAGTTTCAGTCGCCAACATCTACTGCTCAGCCACGTAGTGCTCCTTTGTAGTCCGCCACCGCTACAGCCATCCACCCCCGCGACCCTCGCGTCGTCTCCCAGGAGGCGACTCGAGGGGCCTGACTCCGCCGCCACAAGCCGGTCGGGCCCCCCTCCAGGCTTCCTTGCCGGTGGTGGCGGCCGGTCGGGCCGCCGCCTCCAGGCTTCCTTGCCGGTGGTGGCGGCCAGCGGGGAGGGCTCAACAAGGCTCCTCCCCACACGCTCTCTCGTCTCCGTTAATCCCCTGCATCTCCTCCGCCCTCCACGATTCCCCTTCTTCTCCGGTACCGGCGGTCCCTGGGCAGAGGCGCGGCCGATCCGGCCCTCCTCAACTGGATCCGACCCCTCCGTGCCAGGACCTGGCCCTTCCGCGTCCGGATCGACCGGCAAAGGTCTAGGGTTTGCGGCGGCGGGGACGGCGGCCACCGAGTGGAGGCGTGGCCGATCAGGTCCTCCTCCACCGGATTGACGATTCGCACAGCGGTGATGCGAGGTGGCGGCCGATCTGGCTCGCACCCCGGTGGGCTCGGCGACGCAGACAGCGGCACCGTTGTCTCCACCGGTTGGTGGATGGATGGACGGCGGGCGGCATACCTGCACCGGTGAAGGGGTCTGGCGGCGGCGGGCCGATCTGGGTATCTCAAGCCTAGATCCGCCGGCTGCTGCCCCGTGCTGCCCCCTTCTCGGTGCAGGTGGTGCTCCGGCGATGCGGACTCGGGCGGGCGTTGCCTTGGGTCGGGGATACTTTCCTCGACGGCGACCTGGGGGTCGATTTGGACTCCCGGGCACCGGACGGGGATGGCGGTGTTGGCACCGGCTATCTCAACAAGCCGTCCAACCTGCCCTCCCACGAGGTCGTGGCCTGGATCAATCCTGCACCAGGCACTCGGCTCGAGACCACGTCGCACCCAGGCGGCCCGCAAATCGTGTGTTTTTACAGGATCTTGGAATACAGGTGAAAACCCTGCCTGGCTGTGCTGGGCCGGCGACGATGACGCAATCAACGTTATCTTCCCCCTTGGAGGCGTCGCTGTAATTCCCTCTTCGTTTCGTTGATGATGGCGTCTGCGGATGTCATTTACCTTCTTGAAGGCATCAACACAAGCACACCTGCTCCTAGTCATGCCCTGCACTGCGGTATTTGGGACTCAGCTACGGTGTCAAGAGCGAGCCAAGGACGCCCTCTCGTTGATCAAATAGAGGGTCAAAGCTTTTATCATTTGTTGTAATGTCCTGGTCCATGTATAAGACCATGGCTTTTTGCTCTTTTGTTTTTCTATATCTTTTGTAACAATTGGCTCTGTACATCCCCGGATGTAGATGTCGGATATTGAATACACTTTATCAAAAGAAAAAAAAAACGTAGTACTCCTCCTCCTTTTGCTTTTTTGGGTGCGCGGCTGACTTGTTCAGAGCTGACCAGCTTGTCCAAGTCGGTTTGTGGGTATAAAAAACTTAACTATCTTCGTTTAATGAAATATACACGCAAAGCGAAAAAAAAAACAGCTTATGCCTCATGGTTAAGTGCTCTTTGTCGCAGAACACAACTAGTTAGGGGTGGAGCCTGACTCGGGGTGCGAGAGCTAGTGTTTCCTGGTGACTCTTATAGCTCAAATAGAACGTGCTTCCTCGGTCCAAAAATATAGTATGCAGAGTATTAAAAATATACCAAATACAAAAGATTTAGAAAACATAAGAACAAGTCTGTTGCACAAATTTGGTAGGAAACGTAGTGTTACTAGTCACTTAATAAGAAATATTTTATTGATCATGCAGATGGCAACGACTATATGTGCATGAATTAAATTGATTTTTTTCGCGAGCAGCTCCATAGTGTATTTTAGAGATTTTAAAACATATTAAGAGAAAAAAAGACATATATGTCCCCTTACTTTATTTTCTGAAAATAAAGTAAGGGGACATATATGTCTTTTTTCTCTTAATATGTTTTAAAATCTCTAAAATACACTATGGAGATTATTGGATGTTGGATACAGTGGTTGTGCTCTACACATGATCGGCCTATCATGTTCACCGCCATAAATGATGGATGTTGGAGACCACGAGAAGGTAACAAATATTATATTTCTAGGAATATTAGTTTGTTTTTCGAAAAAGTCTACATAACCCCTCTCAACTATTGAGGGTTTATTTTACTCCCGGACTATGAAACCGGATTTGATATAACCCCTATGCGGTTTTGAATGGTGGTTTTGCTATAGTGACAATGATTTTGTATTTTTTATTTTTTTACTAAATCTTTGAAAAATATAATAAATCATAGAATGAAAAATCTAATTTTTTTGGACTTCACATGATTAGATCTACACAATGAACATATAATATGATATGCTTGAGTAAAGAGTTTATTTTAATTAATTATAAAAAAGCGTAGATCTAAAGTTACAGAAAAAACTTTGTACATCTAATCATGTGGAGTCTAACAAAATTGGATATTCTATTTTTATAATTTTTCTGTGATTTACTATAATGTTTCAAAGGTTTAGCAAAAATAAATAAAAATACAAAACCACCATCACTGTAGCAAAATCACATTCCAAAACCGCCTAGGGTGTTGGATATTATATTTTATAATTTTTTGTGATTTACTATAATGTTTCAAAGGTCCAGCAAAAATAAATAAAAAAGACAAAACCACAGTCACTGAAGCAAAATCACATTCCAAAACCACCTAGGGTGTTATTTGACCTGTTTTAGATAGTTTAGAGGATAGAAAAACTGGTTTTATAGTTCGGAGTATGAAGTAGTCTCTACTGGTAATAGTTGAGGAGGCTACGTTAACTTTTTCCTTAGTTTACCTCAGAGCAGCCACCGCCCTCACCACCTTGGCTATACAATAAGCGAATGGCAAATGGGAGATGCTAGATGGTTTCATTTTGATCACAATAACATTAGGGGTTTCCTACCCACTTCCATTTAATGATATTATCTTTTGTTAAGATGACACTATTTTCAACCAGCCAGAGCAAGATACTAATTTTGGCTATTATTTTTCTTTTCCCGATATATTCTTACGAGTAAAACCAATGTTATTGCTTGTCATGGCATTATTATTTTCAACCAGACTTAGCAAGATATTAATTTTGGCTATTATTTTCCTTCTCCGGATATTTTCATATGATAAGTAAAACTAGCACTATCGGTTCTCATGGCATCATACAACGACTTAACTGAGAATTTCCTTATTGTTTTCTAGTTTCCATATGACCACATCTTGAGTATCTTGGAGATGAAAGTTCAAGGTGTTTCTTCAATTATTGCTCCAATTATTTCTTAAATCATCTCCTAACAATCTGCTGAAGGTGATTTGTTTTTTCCATATTTCTTATTGAAAATATAGAAAAGAACATACTTTTAGAGTTTAAATTCTATTCCAAAATAATAAACACATGCATAGGTTCTAAGGGCGTCTTTGGTTGGAATTTTGGCTTCCAAAAGGCCAAAAGACACAAAAGAGGCAAACTTCCGTGTAGGTTTTATAAAGAAAGCAATCTTTTGAGTATCAATTCCACAACACCTAGAGAACTAGTACCAGCAGCTATGGGATCAAAGTTTTCACGAAAATTACCCACCTGCCATTAGTGATATGTACCAATTCGTTTTATCTAGACCCTTTCCTCCCCGCGCTCCCTCAGGCTCCTCTAGGTCGGCGTTGACCGATGCTCCCTCAAACTCTTCCCAATGGGTGTCAGCACTCCTGCGGGAGCCATAGGCAACCACAAGCTCCACCACCCCTCGTCAAAGTGCCGCCCCTCACTAGCCTTCTACTTCGCCTCTATGCGAATCGACGGACCGATGAAATACACGCAGGAGGCAGGACAACATAGAGAAATATGCATTGAGTGGTTGACATGTTGGGTTACGAATGATATGTGGACTCTACTAACAACAGTTTTTCAAGAAACCATAGTTGTTCAACTAGACGGCTTTCAGTTTTCTCATATCCACAGCCCACACTACTTTTCCACAACCCACAACTCATAACAACTTTTTCAAATACCACGGCTCAACCAAACCGATCCACTTATTATAAAAACAAACCACACACGATAGCTTAATTATCCATGTCTTCTCACGGACTCCACTCATGGGCACACGACAGTAATTTATTTGGCATGCGTGTATGTGCTTGTGTAATGATTATGTAACATGACTACCTCATGTAAATACCATACTCTATTCACATCATTTAGCTTTAGCATTGGTTTGCTCTTTTTATTCCAGAAATAGATTTTTTTTTTGAATAGAGGGAGTACTTCCTCTGTTCATAGATGCTGATAGTTCTGTAAACAGACTGCATAAGGATTGTTACAAAGCGAACCATTTTTTTCAAAATTGATTAGTTTTCCTGCAAATGTGCAGATATGTTTCTTTAACTAGACCTGTTCCTTACTTGACCTAGATCTCATGACAGTTACAGGCAATGCCTTGAAAATGTAGAATATATAATCATCATCACCTATCAGTTATCACAAATTCGTTCAACTTTCGTGCGAGCCAGCGCTGCCGCCTACTAAACGCCACACCGCGGTGGATTATGACTCAGCTGCACTCTTTCAGTTGCATTAACGGACATGACAGAGCAATTATGCTGCTACGCTACGCTCACCAGCTGGGACACGGAAGAAACGCATGTGTTTCAGCCGGTGTAGTGCTGGGTTTCCTTGCTCTCTCTCTCGCACACAATCCGCCTGCTTACGCTGGGCTCTTCGCCACCTTCTATAAATGCCGGCGCGGTTCAACCAAATTCCACAACAACCCGCAGCGCGCTTGACTAGTGTAGTGGTGGCACTGGCACGGCAATGGTGGCGAGTACTCGAGCTCTGTTCGTCTCCTGCTTCCACGGCGGCGGCGGTGGCTCAGAGGTGAGCCGCCGCATCTCCCTGCGCCCGCGGTACCCGTCAATGCTGCGGCGCCCGAAGGGAGTGGCGGTTTCTGGCGGCGGCGAAGGAGGAGGAGACGGCGACCTGGAGGCCGCGGTCGGTACGGGGGGTGACGAGGAAGAGGAGGAGAAGGTGGCGGTGTTCTCCGTGTCCGGGATGACCTGCGCCGCGTGCGCCGGGTCGGTGGAGAAGGCCGTGAAGCGGCTCCCGGGCATCCACGACGCCGCCGTCGACGTCCTCTCGGGCCGCGCGCAGGTCGTCTTCTGCCCAGCCTTTGTCTCGGTGAGCTCCGTCTACTTGGTGAATTTTGTTTGTGTTTTTTTTTTATTTTGATGTAAAATGCAGAGCTCTAGGCTGAAATGTATTTACGAGAAATCAATATTTATTGTCGACATTTGCAAAAGCGGTTTCTGGGTTGCAATTGGTAGAAGAGATCTCTCTCACAAGAAAAAAAAATGGTTATGGCAAAATGCTGACACTGATGCTTTGAGAAATAATTGATATAGAATGGACCTTGAAAAGGAGTGTTTTCTCTTTCTTTTGCATTTATTTGCGTCCTTCATTTTAGAAGGTTACAGGTAGACAGCTTTGCTTCTGATGTTGAACTGCTAACTATCCTTTGCAAAAGAAAGAAAGATGGTGGTTCAGGGTTCCTGCACATTGCTGGCAAGTTTTCAGCTACAAATGCGACCTACCTAATATGCTTCTGTGCACACATTAGATCAGTTGCTTGATGCTCCCAGAAGATAATTCCAAATATACTTGCCTTAAGGTGTCTTGCTAAAATTGAGTTGCATAGCTTTGATCCTTTCTTTCTCCCTGCATATCTTTGATTTTCCCTTGTTGATTTATGCTTCCATGCATTCGATGTGTTAGCTTGGTATTCCTCTAAATACCACCATGCACCCAATTGCAATTGGTTATTGGACTGTTTAGTTGGAAGCAAAATTGAGTATTAAGAATAATATGACATTTACGTTTCTCATCTCATAATTATTTCCTTTCATCAGTGGTCCATTAAGGATGCAAAATTTCAATCTTGTCTGCCATCATTTTGTTAACTTTTTTTGGAAAAAGATCTGCCAACTTGGAAGGCACGGCACTTCTGTTTTCACTAGCTTGAAAGTTGAAATCTTGAAATTCATTAGAATGAATTTTTTTTCTGTTTTACTTAGTTCTTTTTTCGTAAGTGGAAGTCATTTTCATGAAGCATAAGTGCCCCACTCTAGTTGCATCATTGAAGACAACTTATGTTGTTGCCCCTGTAGGACCACAAAAACTTTCATCTTACATTTCAACGACTAGTGGTTTCTTCTTGAGAAACTATTTTATTGGATAGTCTCTATGATATGGTGGTGACAATTCTTTCATCGTCTTGGAACTTCGATCATTAATACCTAAGCTGGCACACATAGATCTATAGACATTTAGATAGAGGGTATTCGCAAAAAGAAAAAAAAAAAGATAGAGGGAACAAGAAATGAAGTGCTTCCCATTCTGCTTTATTTGATGTTTTGAGTATGAAAATATTTTTAACTATAAAACTAGTACTGTTTTCATCAGTTTTCATCTATTTTGGTAGCCAAATTTTAAAATGTTTCATTCCACAGATTCTGTAGGATGCAAAATACAAAAAGAATGGAGTAGTATTATGTAAGACAGAAGTCTTTTCTTAAAAAATGTAGGTACACAACCCTCTTTTGGTTTTGACTTCAGGTACAAATCTATATTTGGTATCCTTGTCATGAACCCACTTAGAGCAGAAACTTGTCTCCTTGTAGCTTGGACTTTATATTTGTGTCTGATCTAGTATTTGCGCACTTCCTTCCTTGGATAGTGCCTCCTTTTTGAATAGCACCTTTCAATAATTGTGAATCGGAAAAGAGATACTCTTTTTGTAAAATTGTTAGGTTCCTGGAAACTAAAGGCAATTTGATGACTGATGATTAAGCACAAAATTTAAAACATATAAAATCCTACACTTAAAAATGAACGACATCCATTCTTAAACTGCCTCCTGAATAAACAAATTCATAAATGTTGCCTGGCACAGACCTGAAAATCCCAGGTCAACAAGAACTAATTTAACCTTGGGAGAAGATTGATATCAATACGGTGCAGATGCATAAGTATACCTAAACATTTATTATTTTTCTGTTGACCATGAGCAGGTGACAGGTCTGCTCGTGAATACCCCATTTTGGCATGTTTCCCTTTACACACACAAGGAAAATTGTATTTGTGCAGTTCGTTTGGATTATTCAACACCCAAGTTTACACTGCTTTTCAGTTGACCAAACAATATAGTCGCAGTATATACACTGAAAATCTCTGATCACTTTGTTATTGTGTAAATTGACCAAAAGTTAAAAGAAACCTGCTTAAACTTTAAATTGTCTAAAGTTTTTTGTCATGTTTTCATAGAGTATGAGCTGTTATTTTAATTATTAAGTTGCATGCACTGACCAATTCAACCCAAAAGCTTAAGATGAAGGGGAGAGGTGGACATTTCACTTATATTCCAACGTTAATACTTGTTTCCAGGAGATTGTGATCATGTAAACCTTTTGGACAGGAGAACAAAATTACAGAAGCCATTGAGGATGTTGGTTTTGAAGCTAAATTGATTGATGAGGAGGTCAAGGAAAAGAACATTCTACTATGCAGGCTACATATAAAAGGAATGGCCTGCAAATATTGCACAAGCACAGTTGAATTTGCCTTGCAAGCTTCTCCCGGTGTTCAAAGAGCTTCAGTTACATTGGCTACTGAAGAGGCTGAGATACGTTATGATCGCAGGATTATTTCTGCTAGCCAGCTAATCCAAGCTGTGGAAGGAACTGGTTTTGAAGCAATACTAGTGACCACAGGAGAAGACCAGAGCAGGATAGACCTCAAAATGGACGGTGTTCTTGACGAGAGGCTGATAATGATCTTGAGAAGCTCTGTGCAGGCCCTTCCTGGCGTGGAAAACATTAAATTCAACTCTGAGTTACACAAGGTTACCATTTCATACAAGCCTGACCAAACAGGTCCCCGGGACCTCATCGATGTCATCAAGTCAGCCACATGTGGTAGTGTCAATGCATCAATATATCCGGAAGCAGATGGAAGGGACCAACATAGGTATGGGGAAATCAAACGATACAGGCAGTCTTTCTTGTGGAGCTTAATATTCACCATTCCAGTTTTTCTGACCTCCATGGTGTTCATGTATATCCCTTGGCTGAAGGATGGGCTGGAAAAAAAGGTTGTCAACATGATGAGCATTGGTGAACTCTTTCGGTGGATTTTGTCAACACCGGTCCAATTTGTTATCGGACGCAAATTTTATGCTGGTGCTTACAAGGCAATGTGCCGTGGCTCACCAAACATGGATGTCCTTATTGCTCTAGGGACAAACACGGCTTACTGCTACTCAGTTTATTCAGTTCTTCGAGCAGCTACCTCTGAAAATTACATGTCAACTGACTTTTTTGAGACTAGTTCCATGCTCATATCTTTTATCCTTCTTGGAAAGTACCTTGAGATCTTGGCAAAAGGAAAAACCTCAGAGGCTATTGCTAAGCTGATGGATCTTGCACCGGAAACTGCAACACTGTTAATGTATGATCATGAAGGAAATGTGGTAGGGGAGAAGGACATTGACAGCAGGCTAATTCAGAAAAATGATGTGATCAAAGTAGTCCCAGGTGGAAAAGTTGCTTCTGATGGATTTGTTATTTGGGGCCAGAGCCATGTGAATGAAAGCATGATTACTGGGGAGTCACGGCCAGTTGCAAAGAGAAAAGGTGACACTGTAATTGGAGGGACAGTGAATGAGAATGGTGTGCTCCATTTCCGGGCTACATTTGTGGGATCAGAGGGTGCACTGGCACAGATAGTAAGGCTAGTTGAGTCAGCGCAAATGGCAAAAGCTCCTGTCCAGAAGTTTGCTGATCATATATCTAGAGTCTTTGTTCCCCTGGTAAGGTCAACTGTATTGTATTTGATCCAATCCACAGTCTAATTTTATGGAAAAATACTAAGCAATCAGCTCCATGCTTTCAGGTGATTCTTCTTTCAATGCTTACTTGGCTCACATGGTTTGTTGCGGGGAGGCTCCATAGCTACCCTCACTCATGGATACCGCAATCCATGGATAGCTTTCAGCTCGCTCTTCAGTTTGGGATATCAGTTATGGTGATTGCCTGTCCTTGCGCCCTAGGGCTGGCTACTCCAACTGCTGTGATGGTTGCAACTGGTGTTGGTGCCTCACATGGTGTTCTGATCAAGGGTGGGCAAGCTCTGGAGAGTGCACAGAAGGTATGGAATAATCTCATTTACTGTGAGGACGGATGGTCATTGAATTGTTCAGAAATGCTAAATATCCCATGATACTTCATAGGTCGACTGCATCGTTTTTGACAAGACAGGGACGCTAACTATTGGGAAGCCTGTCGTTGTTGACACAAGGCTTCTTAAAAACGTGGTCTTGCGTGAATTCTATGACTATGCTGCTGCAGCAGAAGTATGTTGTACAACTCTTATGTTTGTCATCATTTTTTTTACTTAATATTTCCATATTCCAAAAATATAGTATCTCATTTTGAGATTTCATGGATTCTTATCTCGTTTAGGTCAACAGTGAGCACCCCCTGGCAAAAGCGATAGTGGAGCATGCCAAAATGTTGCATCCAGAAGAAAACCACATTTGGCCTGAAGCTAGGGATTTCATTTCAGTAACTGGGCAAGGTGTCAAGGTGGAGGTTAGTGGCAAGAGTGTCACTGTGGGCAACAAGAGCTTTATGTTGTCTTCTGGCATTAATGTCCCCTTGGAAGCTTCGGAAATCCTCATGGAAGAAGAAGAGAAGGCGAGGACAGGGATTATTGTGGCGATCGACCAAGACGTTGTGGGCATAATCTCTGTATCTGATCCGATAAAACCAAATGCCCGTGAAGTGATAGCATACCTCAAGTCCATGAATGTGGAGAGTATAATGGTGACTGGTGACAACTGGGGGACAGCTAATGCTATCGGCAAAGAGGTTGGGATTGAAAAGATTATCGCCGAAGCGAAACCAGAGCAGAAGGCTGAGAGGGTAAAGGAACTTCAGGTGAGCTATTTCGCGTTTTGTTTTGTCACTTTCAGAGTGCTTTGTCCAGTTATTATGTTACTTCTTCTGACCCGAATTCTTGCAGCTGTCTGGAAGAACTGTGGCGATGGTCGGCGATGGAATCAACGACTCCCCAGCACTCGTCTCGGCTGACGTGGGCCTGGCAATCGGTGCAGGAACGGACGTCGCCATCGAAGCTGCCGACATTGTCCTCATGAAGAGCAACCTGGAGGATGTGATCACCGCCATCGATCTGTCAAGGAAAACCTTCTTCCGCATACGCATGAACTACGTCTGGGCGCTCGGGTACAACGTCATCGGCATACCGATTGCTGCAGGAGTGCTCTTCCCGTCCACAGGGTTTCGGTTGCCGCCCTGGGTTGCCGGTGCTGCGATGGCAGCTTCGTCCGTCAGTGTCGTCTGCTGGTCCCTGCTGTTGAGGTACTACAGGGCTCCAAAGATTGTTGGCAGTTGATGACACAGCTGGAAGAGACGGGCGTATCATTTGCCAAAACAAATTACTCTGTAGATATCACTGGCACTGCTCCTGGAATGATAAGGTTGGGTGCTAACAATCGCTGAAACAAAACTCTAAAAAGAAATCGGTGAAACAAGCTGTACATATGCGTTACAAGTATGCGGCGATGCTAAGTGAACTGGTGGTGTAACTACTTGCGATCTGCATCGCTGTATCGATCTGTATACCTTTTTTTTCTCCTGAAAAGAGGACTTACAGCGCTGTATTATTTATGATCTGAAACTGAGGATGAAAAATGTCTGTAGATGGCTTTCTTAAAAGCCGATTTTTCAACTCGTTTTTTTTTTTAAAAAGGTGCGTCTGTAGAGGCGTGATCGCAAAAAAAGGTCTGAAACTGAGGAAAATGGAGTCCGAATATTATTTTTCCATTGATCTCACGTGACTAGCACGAGCGTGGCCGGGATGCTATTGTCTTGAAACTTCAATCACAGGGTCCGCGTGGAGGAAATGTCCACGGAAGCCACTTGAACAAAGTGGCACACAGTAGGGGATTTTTTAGGTGACCGGGGATCATATTCGATGAAAAGCAGAGAAGCTGGGTGCAAAGGAAACGAAATCAGGATAAGATGGCAATGGGCGGCGCTGAGTGGCTCCCAATGCCAGCAGTAAAAGATGCGTTTAGGTTTAGCCCAGACCCAGACAACCAGCACACCATAACCCTGGAAAAGTTGAGTGACTTTTTTAAAAAAAGAAAACCCCCCTCCACCGCCGATGATCCGATCATGACCTACGACCAACCGCCATCCGGTGCCCGATGGCACATCAGAACAATTTGCTTTTTCTGGTTGTAGCAGCGTCAACCCGAAATGAAGGCGCCGGGCGCGGCCATGCATTCGTTGCTCTCGCACAAAATCACGCTTCTTCTGACAAAACACTCTTTTGTTGGTCTGCAATCAGACAGCAAGCCGCTGCTGGCCAAAAAAAAGCTCACCAGGTACTGTACATTGTCACGCATGATGCGTGCTGCGCAAGTTCCAGCAGATCGTCGAAACGCGTTCTAAATTCAAATTGGTGCATAGTATTTGTTCTTGGAGAATCGAGAAGCTGGCGACCCCTCTCCGCCGTCGTCAGGGCGTAGCTCAGCGCCCAACGAATCGACGACGTGCCTTAACGGCCACCGCGCACGAGTACCGCCACACGGTTCTCCTCAGGCCCACGGGCCCCCGTGCGTGCAGCGTGCTTCCAGAAGCTGCTGCGACTTTTTCGGCCTCGCGTTTCACACCAGTTCCAACCGTGCGCAAGGCCCACGGCCCAGCGAGTGAGCACCCGCCGCCCATCCCGCCTTCTTGTCTCTCAGCCCAAGCCCGCAGCCACCGTGAAGTAACGTCCTCCGAGCCGTCCGGCCGGCGGTCGCCGGTTCGGTTCCCATCGCCATCCGAGACGGTTGACCAACGCACGCCACGATATCGCGGCGGGCTCCTGGCCCTCCGAACCCCGCGTGGGCCCCACGGTGCTGTGGGGCGTTCACACTTGAGCCTCACCCGGCAACCCCCACCGCCCGTGGGCCTGGCCGTATAAATTCCCCCGCCGGTGAGGTCTCGTCGCCTCGGCCCACAAAACCGCCGCTTTTTGCTCTGTCCCGGCTCTCAGCTTCGTCGTCTACACGCTACCGCCTCACAGGTCACCGCCGCTCCTCCCGGACCCCCGCCCGCCCGCCGTTCGCCCCAGCATGGCCGCCGCGTCGTCCGCCACCTCCGTCCACGACTTCACCGTCAAGGTCAGTCCCGTTCCCCCCGTCGTCGCCCTCCCAACCCCAAAAACGTTCCTGTGCGTAGATTCCAGAGGTGATAGGATCATAGGATCCCGTAACAGTAAGACTTCGTTTGCTATATAAGCTGTGCCTCGGAGCCGCAAGCCCGATTCCGTTTTGCTGTGCGCCTGTGCCTCCGGATTTCAGTGCTTCCTGGTTGATTGGCGCGGAGCTTAGACTGAATTTTGCTGTCGATCCGTTTAATCGCCTTGCGAAATGACTGAATTTGCTAACCAGTTAGCTAGCTGTTTTCCCAAATTTTTAGAAGAGTAGATGCCGCAGCCTCTGACTTTGAAGATGGGGTCTAATGATTGGTTTTTGCTTGCTGCTCGTGTGCAGGATGCGAGCGGCAAAGACGTTGACCTCAGCACCTACAAGGGGAAGGTTCTTCTCATCGTTAACGTCGCATCCCAGTGGTATGAATGAATCATCTGCAGCAGAACCGCGTCTTCCTAACCTACTTAGTACTTCTCAATTCTCAGTTTGCCCCATTGCAAAAGTGTATCAATGAGGTCGTTGAGGTCTTCTACTACAATGCCTGGAATCATTTGTTCCTACTTGATATAAAACAATGGTTTTATCTGTGCTTGTTACTTATTTCACTGTCAGACGGAGACATCTTTTGTTTGTTTATACTATATATAGAAAACATTATATTCTGTACAATGCTAAATTGCTAATTGCTGCACTGTGACCAATTATTTCAGTGGCTTAACCAACTCCAACTACACCGAGCTGGCCCAGCTCTATGAGAAGTACAAGGACCAAGGTTTGTCCTTAATCCATTGCTTTTGTATATTAAGTGTTGTAATGCTTATCTGTTCTCATGCCATATGCATAATTGGTTTATTTTTATCCACCTATCGGTTGTTGTTCATCGATTAAACAGTTCCAGTTGTTGGGGATGCTAATTGGAAAGTACAATTGCCAATTTGTCATCTATGCAGGCTTTGAAATCCTGGCTTTCCCATGCAACCAGTTTGGCGGGCAGGAGCCTGGTACCAATGAGGAGATTGTGCAGTTTGCCTGCACACGCTTCAAGACTGAGTACCCCATCTTCGACAAGGTAAAGCTCTAGTCTTCTAGCTGTTTCTCCTCAACCAGAGTAATGCATTACTAGTATGTAGCTGTCTCAATGCAAAGATATAGTTATCTAACTTAGCAGGATGATGTGTGATGATCCTTATTAGACACTCATGTACAATGGTCTGTTATGGGGTAGTTCTGACTTCTATCTCTTATTGCTTGTCAGGTTGATGTCAACGGTAACAATGCTGCGCCCATCTACAAGTTCCTGAAATCTAGCAAGGGTGGCTTTTTCGGTGACAGCATCAAGTGGAACTTTTCCAAGTTCTTGGTTGACAAGGAGGGACATGTTGTGGATCGCTACGCTCCAACCACTTCACCTCTGAGCATTGAGGTAAACTTTTAGCGCTGCAATTCACATTTGCTATAAGCGCTTAACTATGATGCTGTTGTGATATCATTATAATGTTTTTCTATAATCTCTGCAGAAGGATATCAAGAAGCTGCTTGGGAGCTCTTAAACAATATCTGGCTGGAAATATGTATAAAAACCTGTATGAGCATTGCTCTGAGCGCTGAAATGTTGAATAATGTTGTGTTAATAAAGTAGTGCTCCGTATTTGAGAGGTTGTAGTGCCTGTTCTATTTTCCTTGCATGCACTCTGTACTTGTATATTCCCTTCAAATGAATTCCAATGTTGTATCAGTTCGCTGTCCCGTTTTCGTGTGAATAGCCTCCAATTTTATTCCCTAAAAGTCTATCAAATTTTAACTATTGGATTGGAATTGCTATTTATCTGTCAACAGATACATGTTACAGTTACTGCAATTCTACTGATCCTACAGCATCACACGTTGAGACTTCTACTGGCAGTGGTTCGAAGCACCTTGCATCATTAGAATGCAATTGTAAACTGTAACACTAGGATGCGTTTTGAACGAGCTTCGGATGCGTTGCAGCATAGATTGATGAGGTGGGAGAGAAGATGTTGCACGTCTGACCTCAAAATATCTATTATTTTTTCCCGCATAATGTCATATATCTCCAGCTTTGGGTTTGCTCGTGGTCTGAACCGGGCCCCTTGGCCTTCATACATCACCGCGTGATGCCTGTTTAGCATGAGAAGGAAATCATGATATTGAGATGGATACGGAGATGACTATATCCAGTAACACTTTTTTTTTTTTTTTGACAATATATCCAGTAACACTTTGACGCGGGATGAGAAAAGTGCATATCAGGAAAGAGAAATACTCCCTTCTTAAAACGGAGGGAGTCTAAATCTCACAAGAAATCTATTATATGTCTACAATTTCTAATGCCTCCACGGAATTTGGATTTGAGAACTGAGGGTTCTTACCAAACTCATCACCCAAAACTTTGAAGAGTAAAGCCAAGGTCTGCAAAAGGCCAACAATGCTACTAATTTAGTAGCACAGGCAAGATAATTTAGTCTATAAATAATTAAACAATACATTGCCACAGCCCACAGGCTAGCTAGTTAAAATTATTTTTAAAAAATCGGCTCAAACAAACAACGATAGGGATTAGGGATTAGCATTGATGCAACAATCAAGTAAATTTGAAAGTAGTCACTTAAAGCTTGATCAGGTCAAATATGTAATTTCTGACAGAAAATGCTGGAAGCATTCTAAATCATGAAACATAAAATTGCAGCACCAGCAGTTACTAAGGTTTTTTTTTTTTTTTTTTTTTTTTTTTTTTTTTTTTTTTTTTTTTTTTTTTTTTTGCGAATAAGGTTGCATTGATTGCAGGTACAACATATGCTGATCCAAACCTTGCCATACTTTAAGCTGTTCACTGCAACTTTAGACTTACAAGCTCATAATGTGAATCTAAAGCAATGAATTGCTTTAGATTCACAGTCAACGACAGTGGATAATTGGATATAGCCTGGACAGCACCTCTTCTTCGAATATGTTTTTTTTTTTATCACTCTTCTTCGAATATGCTGTGACTAAGAAAATGTGGATTTACATGTCAGAGATTTGTGATACAGACAAAGGCATGGATTTTGTATCTATGATGTGGCCTCGGTATCTTGGGTGGACTTGAGGATCCTGCTGTTAAAAGTTGCTGCTATGCTCCAGTCTTGGGTAATCTTAATTCCACAAAGGAGGAGGCAGGAATTCTCGGCAAGGTTGTCAAGATTGAAGGAGGTGGCTATGAGACACACAAGGATTTGTGGCTGAACCTAGTACATGACAAGTGGGACAGGTTTATGTTCCAGAAGGCCTTTGACTGGGAAGACTCAAAACTACCAGAAGAAGTGAAGAAGCTCTCTTCAAAGGGCTCTGACTCTGAGTATGGGGAAGATCTTGGGTTAGTCTGGTTAGTGAGTCTGATGGCTGAAAGTTTAGAGCGAGGATTATGGTGATACATGGTCTTCTCTTTCGATGTGATTTGGCATGAGATGTTTGAAACTTTTTAGAAGTTGTGTCCCACCTGAACGCTATTGTCTTTGCAATGCTAAGAAGCTCTCTTTAAAGGGCTCTGACTCTGAGTATGGGGGGAGATCTTGGGTTAGTCTGGTTAGTGAGTCTGATGGCTGAAAGTTTTGAGCGAGGATTGTGGTGATACATGATCTTCTCTTTCGATGTGATTTGGCATCAGATGTTTGAAACTTTTTAGAAGCTGTGTCCCACCTGAACGCTATTGTCTTTGCAATGCTAAGACATGGTTGCAATGCCCTGTAATTCGAAAAAAAAAAAAAAAAGTCAGCATATATAGCACCCACCTCACCCACGTCATTCTCAGCCTGCATGCACGATCTAAAAAAAGTTAACAAACAAACAAATATCAAAATTAAATTCTCATTATACCATCAAATTTTTTGTAACAATTTCTTTAAAACACAAGATCCACATAAATATATTTAAATAAATCTTTATTAACAAACATTTATCGTACGAACATAGAATATTTTTGTTTTATTAAGTAGAACTCTAAGTAGAAACGTTGTTCTAAGTTCAGAGAACAATCTTCCGTCTAGTAAGAAAAATATTCTTGGCCCTTGCCCTTTTCATCTTGCCATGTAAGCAACGAAGTCGTCGAGATCTTTGCGCGAGGACCCGCCCTCAGCGACGGAGGCGCGAATGGACTCCATGAGCTGCTTGGCCCTCTCCCGCGCCGCCAAACCTTCGTCGCGTGCCATCATTTTCTCGATCACCTCGCGGATGCCTCCGCAGGTGTCACGGCACCGTGTTGCTCCCATGGCCTCACCAGGATCCCGGCCCTCAGGAACTTGCACACGAGCTCAGCCACCAGCGGCTGGTCGGAGTGCATGGGCCAGCAAAGCAACGGCTTCCCGTGACTCAGGCTCTCCATGGTCGAGTTCCAGCCGCAGTGGCTCATGAACGCCGCCGTGGCGCCGTGCGCCAGGATCTCCAGCTGAGGCGCCCACCCGGTGATCACCAGCCCGACGCCTCGAGTTTCCTCGGTGAACTTGGACAGGAACCTGGCGTGCCTGCTCTCCTCCGCGGCTTCCTCCTCGTGCACCACGCCGCGATCAGCGTCGCGCAGAACCCAGACGAACCGCTGCTTGCTGTCGCGCAGCGCCGCGGCGAGCTCCGCGATCTGCTCCGCCGGCAGCGACGACGTCGTGCCGAACGACATGTACAGCACCGACGCCGGCGGCTGCTTGTCGAGCCAGTCCAGGCACTCGTGCCGCGCACTCTGTCCCGGTGCCGGCGCGGTCACCACGTCGAGCAGTGGGTTCATCGGCCCGACGGCGAAGACCCTCTTCCCTCGGTACGCCGGGTACCAGGCCACCAAGTCGATGAACTCGCTCTCGATCGCGCGGGACGTGTTCACCACTACCCCGGCGAAAGCCGGACTCTGGTGTGCCGACGATGTACTCGACGAACTCCCTCGGCATGCAGGCGACGGGGTGCGGGGCGTCGACGCCGCGCGCGCGCAGGAGCCGCTGCCCGGCGTCCGTCCACGAGGCGTCGTAGGACGAGGCCACGCACTGCAGGCAGAACGCTTCGCCGTTGGGGATCCGCGCCGCCTCGGGCGCGGCGAAGGAGCTGAGGCGGTCGTACAGGACGACCACGCGGCGGTGGCGCGCGGAGACGCTCGCGAGGAGGGCGGCGACCGGGGCGCGCGCGCCCGCGACGAAGGCCTCGCCCATCGGGATGAGGTGTGTCGGAAACGGCGAGGGCGCGGCCGGGTCCGGCGGCGGGGTGGCGTACGCGGGGACCTCGAGCTCGTGGAACTGGATGCGGCGGAGGGCGTCGTCGCCCCAGCCGTGCACGCGCGCGCGCGCCTGGCGGGCGTGCGGCCCCGGAGCCGCGTAGTGCACGGGGAGACCCCGGGACGCGAGCTGCAGCGATAGGTGCAGCACGCCGTTGAGGTGGCCCTGCGCCGGGAACGGCACCGCCACGACGGCAACGGATTCCATGGACATTTCAGATTTGGGTAGTAAGCTTGTTCGAGTGAGCATGCAGTACCGTCGATTGGCTGGCTCCAAGTCGTATATGTGGACGAGAACGTATACTTGCTCCTCAAGTCCGATGCGACATGCATGCACGTGCGCACCAAGAAAGAAACTTAGACCGCGGACGCCGATGGTCGGTCAGCCTCACTTGCGTGCGTGAAAATTCGAAGATCTTCTTTTACCAGTCTAGTTGAATTGGAAGATATGACGTGTACATCGATCACGCGGCTGGCAAGTTTGGATAGTTTCTCTCCTGGATCACAGGATCAGCCCGTTTAAAACTCAGGAATTTCACTATAATCACATGGCAATCTCGCACAGATCATTTCAATTTCATACGGAAAAAAGCAGTAGCAGGTTCCTATGTTGACTTGGCAAATCTCATACGTCTTCTCTTGGTTAGGAGACAGGTCTAGTTAGTTTGAACAGTTTTTACTAGATTGGGCCGTCTAAAAACTCAAGAATTTTCACTATAATCACATGAGAATTTTGCACAAATCAATTTAATTTCATTAAAAAAGAGTATATCGTGTAAAATTCCTATTAGGGACTAATATCTTTCCGTATACTGTACTGAAGTTTCTATCCTAATAACCCAAATAGTTGTTTAACATAGTTGATGTTTTTTTATAAGTTAACACAATTGATGTACAGAGTTACATACGGGAACCTGCGATACTAGTTGTCAAGATGAGCGCCGTTCGAGTCGGAAAAAATTATTTCGAGTCGAAAGGAGCTCTCAACGGCCCACCTAAACCCATCCGGGGCCCATTTAGGCCGCAACCACGCGCTCCTCCGTCTTCCTCACCGGAACTGAATTCCCTCCGCTCCCCTTCGTCAGCTCCGGCCCCTGCGCGCGGCGTGCCTCTACCTCACAAAATCCACCATGGCTGCAACTGCAACTGGAGCCGCGCCCAACCAGCTCAAGCGCACGGCTCCGGCCCCCGCCGCAGCCGCTGAGGAGAGTGTGGAGGAGCTGGAGAGTGAGGTCGCCGATCTGGACCGCCGCACCCTCGAGCATCTCCGCGGCACCGCCACGCGCCTCCCCGACGCTGCCGCCTCCCGCCTGGCCGCGCTCCGCCCGCCCGCCCGCCTGGGTACGCCCCTCTTCCTTCCTGCCAAGCTATTGTACTGGGTTTGATTGAGACTGCTCCGCCCTCTTGTGTGGCGGTGATGCTATTTGTGTTCCATAGATTTGTTCTCGGGGGCGTACGTGAAGAAATTGTCACTTTTTTTAGGATTACTAGCCATTGCCCGTGCGTTGCTACGGGTGATAAAACTAATTAATCCAATATGCTCCCATAAGAAGGGTTTTCAAAACAATGTTGGCACCAATAACAAAGTTATAGGGACACATGATCTATTAATTTGAATCACTGGTATAATAAGTGGAAATGAAACATTAATCAAACTATATAGCAGTTCACACCTTGCCATGTACGGAGTATATCAACAAGCTGCAGCCTCGTCGAAATCAACATGAGGCTAAAAATGTTTGGTAGTGTCACCCTCTGTTGCATATGCTGCCTGTTTGAGATACATAGACCAAGGGCAAGTGCTTGGTAGTGTCTTTTGTGATGTCAAAATTGCTCAAGAGGAGACAAATGGTAAGAACTGGAAGAGAAATATCTTTATCATGTCACTGAAATTAAGTACCTGCAAGGCTGCCTATAATAGATCTAAAACGCTTTGTCAACAAATCAAAACAAGAGTGCACGAGGTCAGGTAGCACATCTGCAGGAAATTCATGTACATCTTCGCCAGCAAGCTAGGACAAGAAGCATTTTGCAGCTGTAATTGCCTGAAGGTCACTGCAATATCAAGGACATGGTGCTTAGAACTCTACCATATAGTGGGTGCATGGTTCAACCTGTTGTTGCTGAATTTGAGTGCAGAGAAGTGAATAAGAGGATCGAAATACATGACCACAAACGATTGCCAAAAATCAAAAGATTCATAATATCATGTCAGCATATACTTTTATGGAGATATCAATGTAATGGATCCTTAGAAGAAAGCTCAGTCAAGATACTGTAACAAAACAATTAACTATTTAGGAAGCTTGTCCACCATGGTAAGAAATGCCATAAAGCTAAAACTTCAGGTCTGAGCATCCTGTAGATCATATTTTTTCATTAACCCAAATATGAAAGGACCTGTCATCACTCTATCTCAACTACTTAGAGTAAAAGAAGAGTATAACACCGGTGAATATTCTAGGCACAATACTTTTTTAATAAAAAAAATAAAGAGGCATTACACAGTGGTTTATAAGAGATTCTAAGAAAAAAATAATACATTCCAGGTTTCTCTTTTTAGGAGTAGAAAAACAAATTGTACCACATATCAAATGTTTGGTTTTAATCATCAATAAAAGAAAAATGGCTAGGTTTTTAGGTGATATTATTTTATTTTTCTTCAACAACATGAGACTAAAACTTAGAACAGATCAACCACGATGGTAACATTGACTACTTAACATTAAGATTGTTAGTTTTAATAAGTATGCACAAAGTCTTCTGGCTAACTTTCAGATAAGCACAGTACTAACTGAAATTCAGCGAATAAAGCCTTCTGATAATTTGGATAGAAAACATGGAAAAACACATCCAAGTGCAATTCCATTTACTCTAATGTCGTAGTCTGTTCCCCATTCCAGAGCCAATGGTCTTGTGTATATCAAGACCTGCCTACAGAAGCCAATCAATCACGAGAAATCAACATACTTCATCGATTTTTTCTTGCATAGCGGTTCAGAGAAGGTCCAGGTATCATGTTAGAAGAGACATGAATTTGGCACCAAGCTGCAGTGTATTGTTGCGCTTATGTTAATGAGGAGGCCACCAGAAGGACATCTCCTTGGTCCACCCTTTTTGAGATACTTCGAGGCTCATGTACTCACCCCTATAAATACATGTACGTAAATCCTACCCCTATGGACACCTTCGAAGGACTGAGCCGGCAGATCTTGAAGTTCACAAAGTCACCACAGGCGCCTCGCTGTCGACGGGCACGTCGCCTACCACTTAATGCATGGCGCCGGTAAATTCTGAAAAATCACAGGAAAAAGTGCGAGCACCAGGATTTGAACCCTGTAGGTAGCGTCCCACTGGACAGTCCTACCATTGGACCACATGCCTATTCGCATGTACCCACAGTCTTAATCTCAGAAACCGCAGAGATATTGTCAATGCTAACTTCTCTAAAACAGAGTATTAAGTGCCATACTACAATAAACTTCAGTTGCATGTAGCCAACACACATTTCAGTTGCATGGAGGCCAATATATAGTTAAGCATCAAAAACACCTCAATAAAAAACTGTACAAACAGGAACGTTACTCCAAATTGTGTATTACTGCTTCAAACTTATTTTTTGTTGATTAAATTGCGCAGCTGAAAAGGTAAATTATTGAGCAGGTAATGAATGTTATTTTAACATAGGTCGTTCTACGGATTCCAAAAAGTCCAAAAAAATCATTCAGTTCCGTGCAGCCTGGGATCTGAGAATACGGCAACAAGCTGCTCCTCCCCAATGGCAAAGCCACCAAGACTCACCGAGTCGTCGTTGGTGACGGGGAGCGTCATGAAGATGTCGGGAGGAGCTGCACGGAGGTGGCAGCGGCCAGGGATTTGGAGCCTCGTCGGCTGCATCGGGCCGAGGCTCTCGGCCTCGAGCTCGGGGATAGAGCCGTAGCGCTTAGAGACGGCGTTGAGCGAACTGCAGTAAACCGCGCACCACGGCGTCACGCGTGCGCTGCGATGGAGCCGTGAGAGACGGAAGCAGTCCTCATCAGGGTTATACAGTTGAGCGAAGCGGGGCCGCAGCTCCTCTTGCCGGCTGGCCGGCTGCTGGCTGGAGGAGGACGAGCAAGATGACGGCGAAGCACAAGCGGCGTCTAGACGACGACCGCGACAGAGGTGCGCCCGGGTTACCGCTGTCGAGTGGGGGGGGGGGCACGCCGGTGTACCCGCCGCCATCACCGCCACAGGAGGAGGAGGCAGGTGTTCCTGAGCTGGAGCGTTCGTCGGCGGCATCAGGGGCGTTGGGCGGTGTGGGCAGCTCGACAGCATCGGGAGCGTTCAATGAAGGCAGCAGAGTGGACGGAGGGAAAGCGTGTGGGAGAACAAGAGCTGGGAGGAATCGGAGGATGCCTCGGTCTGGAGTTGCAGGTGGCCCACCTGTCGGCGCAAACTGGAGTCACCGTGCTGTTTACCGAGCGGCTTCACCATGGGGAAGTGAACGGGTCTTCTTTGGTCTTTTTAGGAGTAGAGATTAATCGTGAAGACGCAAGGCCATCCGGTTTTGCGTGGTTACATTTCGGGGTCAAGGTGAACAGGCTTGTTTATATTAGTCTAAACAACTGTCTTTGAGGGTCTTTGTGGGAGAGAAAGGTGGAAGAGATTTAGAGACAAACTTGTGACCTACTATATTTGTTAGAGTCCATTTTTTCCGAGTAAAATAGAGGCCATTTAATTGCTCAACACTGTGATTACAGCCCCGAGCAATAATATGCTCAATACAAGGCAGCACTGACAACCACCAGACAACCGAGTGTTTCGTTCTCAAAGCCAGTTATGCGAGCTTGTGAGCAGCAAAATTACCTTCTCTTCTTGTGTTGAACACTTCCCACTCAGCTAGAGTAATACTTGCCTGGATTGCTTCATAAACAATAAAGCATATCTTAGATCGTTCTCCCCCTTGCCATTGAAGCATCTCGCAAACAGTCCTGCAGTCACCTTCAATCACCGCTGGAAGCCCACTCCATTCAGCAGCAAGGCATACACCTTTTCTAGCTGCCATAGCTCCCATTTCTTAAGCGTCCCCAGCAGTCCTCACGAAGCACCAGACGTATACCTAGGCCACATTGGCTTGTCTTGTTGTTGAAGGCTCCATCAACGTTCACCTTGATGGCTTGATCCATCCATCGTTTTTCCTCCGGTGGCATGGCATCCACACCTTTCGTTTCCTGCTCCCTGCAAACAAAGAATCCGTTACCGGTTGCTTACCATGGAGGTCTGCCACATCTTTGCTATGTCTGATCGTACACAGTAGCGTGAGAGCAAGCGTATTGATTCTTCAAACGGGACTTTCTCTGAGTCATATGTGATATAATTTCATACATGCCACGTTCTCCAAAGCAACCACAGAAACCTCTCTTGCATATACCCCTCCAATACCAGCAAATTCTGTGGACCAACAGATAGTAACTGTTCCTCTTCTGGCAATACCCAAATCTGTCTCATTGCTGATCAGAGTTGTTGAGCATGTGGGCATTGGATTATAGCATGGTTCACTGAGTCCACCCTGTTTCCATAAATTTCACAGCTACTATGTACCACAATATTTCTATGATGTTTGATCAGTTGCGTAGCTAGGCCCTTGTGCATTGCTTTCCATCCGAATATAAGAATCTTCTATGGTGTCTAGGTCGGTTGACATTGATTGAGCTCCTCCCAATTCCTCGGCTTGGGTTCACCTGGCTAGGCGATAGGCACTCCTAACTGAGAAAGGCCATTCCGCTCATAATGCCAAGCAAAGAAATCCTCCCTGGAGGTGGAGGGAAGCTTGATGTTCATTATTTCCTGGACATCCACCAGCCAGAAGAATCTGTTAAGTGTATTTTCATTCCATTCCATCCTGCTTGATCAGTGAGCTGATGGACCCAATTTAAGCAACATGGCCACCTCTTACCAATCAGTTGTAAGTTCCAGACCCTCAACACCCACTGGTCTCTCCAGATCCGAACTCGAGTCACCGATCCAACCCTTTAAATTACTCTTTTTTTTTTTTGCGGGGTAAATTACTCCTTTCTTCACCAGCTCCAGCCCATGCACAATGTCTCTGAATGTTGGGGACTGATTCACAGGGAAAGCTGTGTCTAGGAGGTTGCCGTTTGGAAAATATTTTGCTTTCAGCACTTGCGCACACAAGCTATCTGGCCTATCCAGCAGTCTCCAGGCCTGTCGCCCTAGCAGAGCTTGGTTGAAAATCCTTAGGTCTTGGAAGCCCAGCCCTCTGTCCTCTTTTGGCTCGGTGAATATGACCAATGCAATCCAGTGAGTTCTCCGCACTCCAGCTAATTCACTCCACCAAATTTTCCTGTTGCAGCCGAGTCCATTGTTTGCTTGTGGTGTAGACGTCTAGGGATTTTTGGTATAGCCAGTAGCAGGATCTATGTGGCACGCCCGCTGCCCAGCCCCAGCGCCGCTAGCTGATGCGGCAAGGCACAAGGAGGCGGCGTGGTCTTGAGGAGCGGGGTGAGGGCCGATGGAGAGGCCAGAGGGGCACAACCGCGCGCACTAACGTGCCACTTGGAGGACAGGGGCGGTGTGGAGGGTTGCGGTTGAGGTCAGACTCGGTGTGGGCGGCGGATTCAGTGCTTTGGTGAGCTGCTGGATTCATTGAAGATCGTTCTTACTCCCTTCATTCTAAATTACAGTTCACCTTTTTGTCCTAAGTCAAAATTTTAGAACTTGGACTAAGTTTATAAAAAATCCACCAATATCTACATCATAAAATTAGTTTCATAAAGTATATTTGATTCATTCATTTAAACATGTAGGTGTGACTATATACCCTTGTCAAAGTTAGAGAAGTTTGACTTTGCCTACACAAATCAAGTAGTACATTTGGAAGCCCAATCTTTTAACATGTGAAATGTGATGTTGCTAGTTTTTTTATTGTTACATTAATAATTGCTTGATACGTCCACTGTAGGAGTTCCAGTGATATCTGAAACATCTGAAGATGACCAAGACCTTCTATTAAAAGTAAACATCCTCACATCCCAGATCAAGGCCAATGTGGCGGATTTGCCGAAGGTGCTTGAGAAAACAAATGACAGTGTTGCTCGGTGTGAGAAGGTTAACGAATTGTACATTACGAACAAGGGCATCATTGATCCAACAAAACAGCGACCATGAACGCATGCCGGCCAAGGTCTTCCTTTCCGAATATTCTACGCTTCTAGCGTTTTTTATTCTGTAATTGTCTAGTCAGTTAAAGCAGAACTATTTTGCGCGCCCATGGTTTCTTCGATAGATGACCAAATCAAACGAAGTCAGCATAGTTGACTCAATCATAGTACTATATTGGCACTCCAGGTTTACCAATCATCAGTCTCTGAGAAAAGGAAACTTCGTCATCGGTGTAGCAAGTAGCAGCATTGCATAATCGCTGACTGCAGCAATTGCTGCGAGGCTGCATATATTGCACGCCGCGACGCTGTTGTATTCAGCCATCCTCCCGCTGCACTGGGAGCCACACGTACGGGATCACCAGCAGTCGAGTGCACACTGACTGGAAACAGAAGCCGCTCCCTCTCGCTCCCTACTACTCCAATGGAGTCAGTTGCCGTGGTGGCCGTCCCGTTCCCGGCGCAGGGCCACCTGAACCAGCTGCTGCACCTGTCGCTGCAGCTCGGCGCGCGCGGGCTGCCTGTGCACTACGCGGCACCCGCGGAGCACGTCCGCCAGGCCCGCGCGCGCGTGCACGGCTGGGGCGACGACGCGCTCCGCCGCATCCACTTCCACGAGCTCGCCATCTCCGAGTACGCCTCCCCGCCGCCCAACCCCGCCGCGAGCTCGCCCTACCCGTCCCACCTCATGCCCCTGTGGGAGGCGTTCGTCGCCGACGCGCCCGCCGGGGTCGCGGCGCTCCTCCGCGGGCTCTCCGCGTCCCACCGTCGCGTCGTCGTCATGTACGACGGCATCAACGCCTTCGCCGCCGAGGAGGCCGCGCGGCTGCCCAACGGCGAGGGCTTCGCGTTCCACTGCACCGCCGCGTCGTCTTTCGTCCCGCACATGGACGGCGGGCCGGAGCTCCTGCGCGACGTGCACGGCCTCGACGACCACCCCTTCCACGCCTTCGTCACGGAGGAGTTCCTCGAGTTCATCGCCACGCGCGCGAGGTCCGCGCAGACGATCCCGTCCAGCGCCGGCGTCCTCATGAACACGTCCCGCGCGCTCGAGGGTGAGTTCATCGACTTCGTCGCCCAGCAGCTGGCTGTCTTTGGCGGCAAGAAGGTCTTCGCTATCGGCCCGTTGAACCCGATGCTCGGCCCCAGCGCGCACGGGCTTGGCGCGACGCGGCACGAGTGCCTCGGTTGGCTCGACAAGCAGCCGGCCGCGTCCGTACTCTACGTTTCGTTCGGCTCGATGTCGTCGCTGCGCGGCGAGCAGATCAAGGAGCTCGCCGCGGCGCTGCGCGGCAGCAAGCAGCGGTTCATCTGGGTCCTGCGCGACGCCGACCGCGCCAACGTGTTCGTGGACTCCGGCGAGGAGAGCCGGCACGCCAGGTTCCTGCCCGAGTTCATCACAGAAACGGAGGGGACAGGGCTGGTGATCACCGGGTGGGCGCCGCAGCTGGAGATCCTGGCGCACGGCGCCACGGCGGCCTTCATGAGCCACTGCGGCTGGAACTCGACCATGGAGAGCCTGAGCCACGGGAAGCCCATCCTGGCGTGGCCTATGCACTCCGACCAACCGTGGGACGCCGAGCTGGTGTGCAAGTACCTCAAGGCAGGCTTCCTGGTGCGGCCATGGGAGAAGCACGCCGAGGCGATACCGGCGGCGACCATACAGGCGGTGATCGAGAGGATGATGGTCTCTGACGATGGGCTGCTCGTGCGGCAGCGGGCAACGGCGATCGGCGAGGCCGTCCGTGCGTCCGCGGCGGATGGCGGGTCATCCCGCAAGGACCTCGAAAACTTCATCGCTCACATCACAAGGTGATCTAGGAAAGCAGGATTGGAAAACGCCTCAAGTGTTTATTCCCGTTTGTGTTTTTCTTTCATTCAAAGGAGAGCTGGTTGTACTGAACAAATTTTGATTCCCCAAGCAAACAATGAGTGGTAAAAGGCAGTGTGTGCAGCAGCGTGCCAAGCACGGAGTGTCCGAACAGGACGACAAAAGGGTCAGTGTCAACGGCGTCAACAGTCCAATGGAGACGTCTGACGAGTCACGACCACGACGCTAACACAGACAGGGGAGTTCTTTATCAGACGAAACTAGTATGTACTCCGTAATCATTGAAGCCGAAAAAAACCCCTATATGTATTAAGTGTTTTAAAGATTTTCAGAATCCATTCGAAATGTAAGAATTTCACAGCCAATGGAAGTTGCGCTACTGCCGTGTATAACAAGCTCTATCAATTTGTTGTCAAAAAAAAAAAAAAAGCTCTATCAATTAGCGATACATGTATGTTGTTGTTATGGTTTTGTTTTTTTGCATTACTCAATCTAATTTAAGTTAATTGGCGTATGACAAAGATAGTAGTTGGATTCCCTAAACGCTTTTTTTTTGGTAATTTGGACATTCTTCTACGTAGTCTCTATCTCTATCTCTTCTCTATTCTCTACAACTAAAACGTCTCAAATGTTTCTCCTCTCCGCTCCCAACCACCGCCCGGCCATGCATGCATGCGCGTAATCAAGATTCCATCTATCAATTTCTTTCCAAATAAACAAATTACCACTATAAATAGGACCCCGCTATGAATTATGCAAGAAACATCTCTGGCTCCCTCCCTCCTCGCCCACAACACCTGACTTAATTGAGAAAATGGCTATTATAGGACTTCAATCGTGGTGCCTTCTCCCTAATAGGACTTCAATCGTTTCCTTCTCCCTAATAGGACTCCAATCAATTACCATAAGCTATAATAGGATTCCATAGGATTCCAGACCCTTTTAATCAAATTTGGTAAATAAAAATACATGTATTTTTCATTAAGGACTGTATTGCCCTTCCCTTTGTACGATACACTTGGAAGAGAAAATAGATCGAAGTTTTGTCTTCTTGTACCTGTTCATCGACGCCGCGACTCCATCCCGTCGCCGGCTGCCCGGAGCCCCGGTCCCGGACGCCGAGCCGGCGAAGCGGCGAATCCTGCTGTCCTGCTCCGCAACGTAGCAGGAAGCGCCGAGGTCGCCGATGTCGTCAGTCTCTACTGCGGCCGTGCGTGCGCAATGCAGCAAGGGTGTCTTTACTGCGGTCGTGCGGTCGGCGGCTGCCTTTGGGAGAAACACAAGAAACACAAGGAAGCAATTTTAATTATTAGGAACGTAGAGATGGTTAATACGTCGTTCAGGCTCGACGCGAAGCGGCTGCCTTTGGGACACGTTTTGAACAGCCAGGGGCAAAATAGTCTTGTCAAGGCTAAATACGTATATTTAGGAATTAAAACATGGTTAAATGAATCAAAATCGCATTATATCTTATGATAATTGATTAGAGTCCTATTACAGAGAAGCAAACGATTGGAGTTCTATTAAGGAGAAGCCACCACAATTAGAGTTCTATAATAGTTATTTTCTCGCCTTAATTAGTTTGGTTGGTAAAAGCGTCTAGTATGGTTTAGAAGAAAACCACCTGTACTACAAATGTGGTGAGTCCATTTCGTATAATTGGAAACTGGCAATCACATCTCTCATCCATCGTGCAATCATGCCAACCGGTTTTTCAAGAGGAGAACCAACTAATGGAAACAATCATGGATATCATCCCTCCTGGCTTCGGTTTTTTCAGGATGAAAATCAAACAACCTACTTGGTTTCATTTTCTCTCGCCTCTACCTTCTATCACGCCAACGCCATGGAGAAATGGATGCCGACTGGTTCGCCATCATAAACCGAAGGCTACCGATGCTATGAATTGCCCTGCTACGCACATCAACTGCACTGTCCTGAGCCACAAGCCGCAAATTGTTTGTTCAGATGAGCTTTTGATGTGCTTTTTTTTTCCTTTTGTCAATATGAAGTTCAGTGTTTGAGCATTTAGTAGAGACTTGAAAAATTGCAGGCCTTGAGTAGGTAGCTTTAGTTATATCTTAGAGCTTCCATGATATTATGATTGAAAAACATGTACAATTACTTAGCTTATGAAACATCCTCGATTTTCCACGAAGGGAAAATCCACAGAATGCGCAATAAAGTGATAGTCCCAAAGATGATTCCATCACATTATCACATATCGTTAATATCTTCTTCATACATCGAGGGATTACAATAATACGGGGGTTTACAACTATTGACAACACACCTATTACATGTTATTCTAGCGGAAACGTAAATGGGACATCACTAAGTTAGACGTAGATCGTCGTCGAGTGAAGGCTCCTCCTTCACGGCATCCATCAGCTTAATCTTGACGCAGCATATCCTGATCCAAACTTGAGCGCAGGCACGAGACCGTCTAATCCTTCCAACCTCAACATCTCTGAGAATCAAGTAATCTGCACACCGCCGGATGTGTGCGAGGCCATGGTCGGCACCGATGAGCTTTGGTGGAAAAGAGAAATAAAAGGGATCGCGATCCTATTATTTGGCTGTGGGTAGCATCCTAGAGCATGCAAAGTAGCAAGTAGTAATAATAATAATAAATCATCAAGTTATATTCATTCCCATCCCACACTTACACCACCACCATCACCAACCACCAGACCACATAACCAAACCACGCTCTCACGTGGGCGGCAAGGACAACTCCCTCTCGTCCTGCCTAATCGGCCAACAATGCCGTAGGGTAACAACAACACCGCTCGGGGGAAGGTAGAAGGACTCCTCTCTCTACTCAAGAGAAGCGTAGGTCAAGGGAATGGCCATACCGAGGCCGCGGTTATGCGCATAAAGTCAACTCGCAGAGCTTGTACTCCTGTACCCACAAGATCCACCATCATCGCCGACCGTCGTCAACTCGGCCGATTCGTGGGCCGCTTCTAACTAGTTACGATGCCACCCTACCACTCAGCTCTGGGATGTCCCGGAATCCACCGGTCCGCTGAGACTGTGAAACGAAATGCCAAGCCACCAAGGTCACATCGTTACCTTAGGAGGGTGTGGGTCCCAATGCCCGTACCTCCCTACACTATCCACTAACAACCTAGTAGTAGTGGCACCGCACTAATCAGTCAGTCATCCGTCCCCCGCCCATCAGGGACGAGTGGTGAGCACGAAAGGTCCCAAGGTTCCGGTCCTCAAGATACATCAGTCCTTAGGTTGGACTAGACAGGATATCTCCTCAATAGGGGCATCGGCGCCCCGTGCCTCGATGGCACCTCCTTCCCGGGGCTTCATTCCACAAAGGCTCTCGACCCCGGGATCTCCTCAAGTCACCATGTACCCGCCACAGGCACTCAAAACATAGGGGTGCCCAGATCGCACCCCTCGGCAAGACTCGCTCCACGAGCTCGTCACGATCTGTCGATCGACTCAACCCTCACCACACATACTCACCCAAGACACACGCAGAGACCACCCAAAAGCCCACCAAGTCCGGCATCCCAAGCCGAACCAAACCCAAGGGTTCACCACCCGCATCACATCACAGACATAATGCAAAGCGGAGTTAAGTATAGTGAAGTAATATGCAAGCAAGCAGGTAGGCATATATAAATAAGTGCGAGCGCAAAGCTGGGTGATCAGGGTGAAGTGGTTTCAAGCAGGGTAAGTCGTGGCTCAGACAAGAGCATGCATTACTATACTAGCAAAGGAATAAATATAAAGCACTAGCATTTCTACTCAATTGCAATGTCTAATAGGATTCTCTAAGTAAAAGGTTTGCCATGACACTGCGATGTCGAGGTAGTAGTGGTACAAGTTGATGTAGTCGATCGCGAGTGCTCCCTCCAACGGTTGTTGTTGATCACGTCCTCTTCCTCCAACGGGTCTTGATTCGATCATCGTCCTCCTCGAAGCACTATCTCGTGAAACGACACCCAAGGCAAGAGAACAATCAACGCATGACTTAGCCCTCTCGGCGGATGTCCGATCCTTGGGCTAAAGAAACAAGAGTGGTTGCTCACTAAGCATAAGCTTAAGTCATAGCCTGGCTCATACTTCCTGAGTCGATCGTGTCGACATACGTATGGCTTCAAGGAAAATGGCTTAGACCTAAACTCATCCTAAGCAAACACCACGGCTCACGGTCTTCGGATTCGAGCGTCACGACGATGACGAGAATCAGAAGGACGAGCCAAGCGGAAAGGAAAACGACAAGCGATCGACTTCGCCTAATACCCACGCCATGTGAAGGACGGGGCATCGACAAAGGGCGTCGCATGGAAAGAACACGAGTGCCTAACCCACTTGTAGGGTACCCAGACCTAGGTGCACTAATGTGCTATGACATTGCTAAGGTCCTTAGTGGTGTGGTTGTCACCACACGAACTAAAGGAATGCTGTGGTCTACACGGGTACAAGCATACAAGGGCTTAAACATGAAGAACCAAAGAGAAGAACGAGATCCGCACCCTTTCGACCAACTCGTCATGGAACGGACGAAGGTTGGGAGAAAGAGACACGATCTCACGATCCAAACCAACTCGTAGGGCACCACGACTGTGCCTAGTAACGGCACAAGGGCTATTCCCACAGCTCATAGCGATGCGGTTGTCACCGCTAGATCCAAAGGAATGCTATAGTCAAGGTGGTACTAACATACGAGGAGGCTAGGATAAACACGAGCGCAAACAGAAGGTAGAACACAATGGTCATGGTGAGGCGACTCGCGACCATGAGCTTAACCTCAACGAGTTGGCATCCGTTGGCCCACGAAAGTTGCTCCCTAATCATATCCCACTATAACTTGGTCATAGGGAACTTGAAGGATGCGGGTAAGATCCGCGTCAATAACGACATCGTCTTCAAGTCCATAATGACCACGTCCTAGGGATGAGGACAGGGGCTAACAATCATAGCACAAGAGAGACAACTACAAGAGAACCAACGACACGACGACAAGAACCCAAAACACACTACCACAAGAACCAACAAATCAACCACAAGACTAAACCACACGACTACGACAGAGGAGTAGCACATTCCCATAGCGAGAAAAGAGGTAGAGGGGTCCTGCAAGACAAGTAGAGGGGCAAACATAAGAGGGCTTGAATAATAAGAGTGAAATGAAAGTAGGCTAATGCACTTGTGCATTAGCCGATGGCGTCGAGCTCGATTTTAGAAAAATTATGAAACTGGTTTCATAATTTTTGGAGTTACGATGAATTTTCTACGAATTTCCGAAGGATAAATGGTATTCTGAAAAAGAAAAAGGACAGATTTATCCACAGGCTGACACGTGGCGGCTCCGGATTGGCTGGTACAGTGGCGTTCAATGACAGGTGGGTCCCGCGGCTTTGGTCACTGACATGTGGGACCGGGTCAACGTTGACCGGTCAACGGTCAACGAAGACCGGGCCGCGTCTGGGTTCTGGAGGGCCGGTCAGGGCTGGACTTGGGTCGGGTTGGGCCGTCCGGCCCAGACACGTGTCGCCCTGTGAAGCTGGCCATGCAGCAACTGTGGGCTCCTAGTGGGCTTTGGTCCATGAGGCCAGGTCCATGGTGGACAAAGGGCTCCGGTCCAGTGGACTACACCCTCGGTTCACAGTGGACCAAGTCCCCTTTCTCTTTCTCACCTCCTGGTGCACGATGGAACAGGTGCATGGCACATTCCTCTACTCCTCTCCCCATCTCCATCCCCCGGCCGGGCACAAGGCCTTCGCCGGCGGTGAGAAGGGCGGCAGGTCTCCGGCGGCTTTAGCACAGGCAAGGCAGCGGACTTGGCGTCGCGAGCTCAGGGCGAAGGCGACGGTGTGGTCACGGCGGGGCCGTGGGGCCACGGGTGGCCAGCGCGCGCGACACGGCGGCTGCGGGCTGCGGCGAGGCGCCTACGGAGCACCGGCGAGGCCACGTCGGTGCGCACCGGCGCTCCAACGCTCGGGCGTCGCGTGTCTGCGGCGGCAAGGCCGCTGTGGTTCGCGGACGAGGCTCCAGAGGGCACACTGGATCTCCGGGCGGCCGGCGCGGCGAGCTCTCGGCGCGTTCGCCGGCGCGCGCTTGGCGGCGGCGCACGGCGGCGTGGATGCGGCGGTGTGCGTCGGTGAAGCCACCGCGGCTTCAACCGGAGCAAAAAGAGGCTCCTTGAGCTCCGCGACGTCAAGGCGTGGAGGACGGTGGGTTCAAGCGGTGGCTCGGCAATCTCACGGCGGTCTCGATGGCGGGGCAAGGCGCAGAGCTGGGCGTTCCGCGGCCGGCCTCGGTGACAGCAGCGTGGTGATGGATGCCGGCGAGGGAACAAGACGAGGCACGCGGGGCCCCGAGTAAGGCTGCCCATGGTGGCGGCGGCACGGCGGCGGCGAGCGCGCCGCGGTTTGCCACAGGGCACCGGTGGGGCTTTGCGGAGCGCAGAGGCTTGCTCGAGCTCGGGCGAAGCTATCAACAGCGGCTCCGGTGTCCAATCCCTATGGCGGAGCCCGCATTGCGACAACTGTCACGGCGGAACTCCAGTGGCCGGCGGCCATGGCGGCCGGGTCACCACTACTGACCGGCAAGGCGGGTGCTTGGTTCGAACGTGTGTGCGAGGGTGGGGACGGGTGTCCCGAGCCGTAAAAGGGCTCTGTCGCAGCGCCCTCCCGGTGCGAGAACGCGACGGCGGCGATGGCGGTCCCTGCGAGGTGGAAAGGCTTGGGCGTCCAAGGCTTCTCCGGTCAAGGGAACGTGGAGCTCAAGGTTTCCGTGGCGAGGTGAGGTCGATCGTGGAGCTAGGGAGCCACTATCGTCTTGGCAAAAGTGCAGGACGGCTCCGCCTTGACCGTGCTCTGGCCATGGCGAGCGGGCTCGGTGCGCGTGTGCTGGAGCGAAAAGAGTGGCCTTGCGCCTCTCCTCGGTGTGGGGAGTACGACGGCGATGGCGACAACGCGCTCTACAGCGGTGGCAGGGGAAAGACAGGACATGGCGGCGAGCAGAGGACGGTCATGGGGCTCACCTTGGGGCTTCGCGCAGGTTGGCCGCGTGGAGCAGGTTGGGCTCAACGCCGGCGGATCACGTGCGCCGGCTCGACGTCGCGGAGACAGGGCGATGGCTTCGCCCGCGGCTCGGCGGCACTGGTCGGTGAAGAGGAAGCAGGGCTCGCGGTTCATTCATCGGGCGGCGAAAGCCGACGGCCTGAGGGCGTCGCGCTCCCTGGGGTCGCGGCTGCCCGAGCACGCCCGCGTGGCGAGGACGAACGACGGCGAGCTGCTCCAGCTGGGCGTGGTGTTGGGGAAAAAGCGGCGGCTTTGGCTTGACGGGGCCGAGGCCGACAAGGAGGCGGACGGAGCGGTGCCGGTGCGATGCTGCTCCGGTTCGTTCGCGTCCGTAGGGGCGACGTCGAGGACAGCAGGCCGATACGGCGAGGCCGCGGCGGCGAGCCGTTTGATGGCGAGGCTGCTTGTCGCATTGAGGCGGGGCGCGGTGGAGATGGGCGCTGGAGAAGAGAGGGCAGGATGGAGGGCTTTGTGGCGGCGTGGACAGGGAGAGGGCTAGGGCTCCCGTGGTTGGCCTTTTATAGCCGGCGGCCATGGCTATGGCGTTCGGCGGATGGTGGAGATGGAAAGTGGGGGCACGTGGATGGCGACGATTGTCCGCGGCTAGGGTTCCGGGTGCGAGGCGCGCGCTCGCGCGGGCTCTGGCGGTCCAATTCGGAGCGGCGGCGGTCAAAAGCGACGCCATGGCGTCAGCCGAGCAGAGTGACATCGGCGGCGTCACGGTTCGTCGTGGCGCGGATGGTAGCGGGGCGCGGTGCCGCGGATCGCTCGCGTGGCGTGCATCCGCGCGGTTGAGGTAGGTGGCGCGCGAGGGGACGGCTGCGATGCGTCCGGGCGCCTGGGATTCCTTCCGGCGCGCCGGTGCTCTGCCGCTGCTCTGCTGTGGCCTGTAAAGCAGAGGAAGGGGAGATGGGAGGTGGAAGATGACGCGAGGCGGGGTCCACTGGTCAGCCGCAGGAGTGGACGATGAGGCAGCTGGCTCCTTGGCGCGTTGCGGTCGCGACTTGGGCCTTGGCCTGCTGGGCCGGTGTGAGAGGGAGGCGAGCAGGCCGGCTGGTGGAGAGGAGGCCAGTTGGGTCGGAGGTAATGGAGGACAGGCTGGGGCCTGCTGCTGCCATTTTGGGCCGAAGGAAGAAGGCCAGGAGGGAATGGTCACGTGGGCCGGAGTGGAGTGGAGTAGGCCGGATGGGCTGGCTGCCTAGTGGACTGGTGATCAGCTGGAGATCGCGGGCCGGTAGCGGAAAGGAGCAGGCTGGGCCGGTTGCTGCTGCGCTTGCTGGGCCAGCAGAGGAGGGAGAGGAAGATGGGCCGGCGGAAAAAAGGATGGAGAGAGTGTGGGCTGGTGGGCTAGCCAGGCCGAATTGGCTTTTCCATTTACTCTCCCTTCTCTAAATCCTTTTCTATTTCTATTTCTCCATTCTTTGCCACACCAAGAGCACCTATGTGTGTGTGTGAGTGTTGCCAAGCTCATACACACCCTTGGGGGTCCACTAGGGGTCATGTAGGGTGCTTGGTGTTCAGGGCCAAGGGTCGGCAACATCGGGGATCAAGTCAAAGGGTCATTTGACTTGGAGAATTGAGAGAGGTTCAAGGAAAGAGATAAAGTGGAGAATAGGAAAGATGCAAAGGGTATTGGAATAAATCCAACTATGGATTTGGGAAGAAGCAAGTGGAACTTGGGTTGCTTGAAGGGAATTGAGCATAAGATGTAGAGGGGAGTTGCAAGGTGAGTTCACGGTATTTGGATGGACTTGATAGAGCTTGCATGAGATATAGAAGGGATGAGGTGAGTTGAGAGGAAAGTGAAGGTACTTAAGATGAGGACTCAACTAGAGTAGCAGGGGAAAGGGGCCTTTCCTTCTTGCGAACTTGTGACTCTAAATCGGGAGACACTCGCAAGAGAGGAGGGGAATGTACAGGAAGGACTAGGGGAGAGGTTTAGAAGAGACTTAAGATAGTCCAGCAATGGACAAAGGAAGTTGCTATGGATCTGTGCACTCCAACACAAAATACTGACTCGAATTAAGAACTCCGGCAAACTCCTACAAGCAACACTACATGAATGCAACAATTTATCTATAAATTGTTCCTAGTTGGCCTAGCAACTACATGATTCAAACAATTGGAGGAAAAATTTTAAAAAGTTCATATTTTTGGCTTCTCCAAAAACCCGGGATGTTACAGCTTATTCCATAATTTTAGCTACAATTCGTTAACACACGAACCAAATGGTAAAGATAAACATGTGATTATTTGACAACCTTATTCTGTTGGTGTTCACGATGAATTGCTAGACTATAAGTTAAATTCGTTGAGATGAGATGTTTTTTTCTCAATTACGCAAAACGTTTGCATGTATTTGTATTAAGGTAGAGAAAGTATTTGATAGAACACTCCTACGCCCTAGGTGGTCAACAAGATTTTTCAGTTGTGGTGAGATGTTTTTCCTTTTGTTTTTTTCCCTTGGTGGTGGAGGTGACTCATTTCAATTCTTCAGCGTAATCATAATATAATATGCTCGTGTCACCTATGCATATTAATGGATTGGTACTAGATTTCAACAACCTTTTTTTTTCTTCAAAAATGTGCATTGCACGTGCCTCATTAAAAAGAAGAGAGTTTTGATTACATTCCGGTCATCCTTAGGCGAGGTGCCGTGGATGTACCGGACAAAACACTAACACAAATCACCGGCTCAAACGGCGCTGCTTCGAGTGGCGTGGCTAAAAGGAAACTAGCTGTGCTCTAAGTCCCGTGGGCTAGGGTCGTCTAGGTCACGGCTGCGGAGGCTGCAAACACCACAATCTGCCGGTAGCTGGCGGAGACCCACACTTCGGCTTCATCCTTGATGCGGAAGTAGGACTGCAGTGGTCGTGGAAGCGATGTCGTCGAAGACCTGTTTGTTGCGTTTTTTCCAGATTAGCCACGAGGTGAGTAAGACTATGCTGTCAAAGCTTCGGCAGTGGGTCGTCGGCACCGAAAAAGCATTGTCTTCCCATGTGTAGAAGACTAATGAATTGATCAACTAGAGTACGATAAATGATTAATTTTAGAAATCGTGTCACAAGATTGCCATTGATACTTTGGTTTACCTATGATAGATGGAATGTAATATGCTTTTATTGTTTTGTACCTGACAATTAGTAATAGTTTGATAAGGTTGTTTATGTAGGCTATATAATCTTTATTAGTAAAGTTAAATGTATACCGCTACATATCTTTGCTTATTTAAATATTGTTAACGCATGTATGCATCATTTATATGTTACACTTGCCATGATATTGAGAATAAGCACAAGCATGGTCCATGGTATGACAAGTGAGATATTTGCATCAATTTTGTGGTTTTCAATTTGATTATGTGGAAAAGTTTGAATGCAAATTCATTATCTCCACTAAACTTTATGAGCTTAGGGAGACGAAGGGGATACAACAATGAAGATATTTGTTTCCGTTGCAACGCAAGTATAGTAAAAGAGAGATGTTGCAGCAACAGGATTTGTCTGATATTGTAGGTCTAGTCGGTGTTAAGGCCCTTGGCAAGTTGAGTTGGTGGTTCTTTTCTAGATAGACTTTTTTCTTGTGACTGTTTAGTGTGTTTTTCCTTAGCAAAAAGTTGCGTTTATAATCTTAACCTCTCTACTACATGGGGCCATGGGCCTTGCCCGATCAGTGCTAACAAGTTTATTGGTACACGTTAGCATTACCGTTCTAAACCCATTAGTACACGTTTATTGGTCCCCTGCCTCTCTAGGCTCTGCTCTTGTCCTGTGTTACTTCAAATTGTTGACCATCCGGCAGCAAAAGAATGAAGTGATGACAGTAACTTGGAGAACAAATTTCAAAGTATTCAATAAAATTTTAACTTCCACTAGACGGTTATTACTTTGTGATATGAGCAATGAAATCATCAAGGTCTTTGCGTGATGAGCCGCCGTCAGCCAGGCAGGCACGGACGGCCTCTCCGAGCACCTTCGCTCGCTGGCGCACTGCCACGCCATGGTCAGAAAGCATCGCATCCTTGATGACTTGTCTGATGGCCTCCGCCGGAATCACCTCGCCGTGCTTCTCCCAGGGGCGCACAAGGAAGCCGGCGTTGAGATACTTGCACACCAGCTCCGCGTCCCACGGCTGGTCGGAGTGCATGGGCCAGGCAAGGATAGGCTTCCCGTGGCTCAGGCTCTCCATGGTCGAGTTCCAGCCGCAGTGGCTCATGAACGCCGCCGTGGCGCCGTGCGCCAGGATCTCCAGCTGCGGCGCCCACCCGGTGATCACCCGTCCCCTCCCTTCGGTCTGGTCGGTGAACTTGGACAGCATCGTCGCGTGTCTGTTCTGGCTCTCGTCGCCGTCGTCGTCCGCCGGTTCGTTGCCGCGGTCTGCATCGCGCAGCACCCAGACGAACCGCTGCTCGCTGTCGCGCAGTGCCGCCGCAAGCTCCGCGATCTGCTCCGTCCGCAGCGACGATGTCGTGCCGAACGACACGTAGAGGACCGAAGCCGGAGGCTGCCTGTCCAGCCAGTCCAGGCACTCGTGCCGCGGGTTGCTCTGCCTCTGGGCGTCCGCGTCGAGTTGGAGAAGTGGGTTCAAGGGCCCGATGGCGAAGTACTTCTTGCCGTTGGCGGCCAGCTCGCCGGCAACGACGTCCATGAACTCGCCCTCGAGCGCGCGGCACGAGTTCACGAGGATGCCCGCGCCCGGACACATCTCCTTGGTCGGCCTCGCGCGTTTGGCGACGTACTCCGCGAACTCCCTGGACGCGCAGCGCGCGACGTCGACGAACGCCAGACCGCGGTCGCGCAGGAGCCGGAGCCCGGCGTCCGTCTTCCCGGCGAGCGTGGACGCGGCCAGGCAGTGCAGCCCGAACGCCTCGCCGTTGCCGTGGGGCAGCCGCGTGGCCTCCTCGGCGGCGTACGCGTTGATGCGGTCGTGCACGACGACGACGCGGCGGTGCGAGGCGGAGAGCCCCGCGAGGAGCGCCGCGAGCGGGGCGCGCGCGCCGGCGGTGTAGGCCTCGAACAGGGGCATGAGGTGCGTGGGGAACGGCGAGGGAGCGGTCGGGTCGGGCGGCGGGGAGACGTACTCGGAGATGCCGAGGTCGTGGAAGTGGATGCGGCGGAGGGCGTCGTCGCCCCAGCCCTGCACGCGCGCGCGGGCCTGGCGGGCCTGCGCCGCGGGCGCCGCGTAGTGCACGGGCACGCCCCGCGACGCGAGCTGCAGCGACAGGTGCAGCAGCTGGTTCAGGTGGCCCTGCGCCGGGAACGGCACGGTCACCACGGCGACTGACTCCATCTGGATCCCTTTCACCGCCACCAACGGCGCTAGCTACGGCAGTGAGCTGGTGACCATCGCAAAATGAGCACCAATTCGGGCGAAATATATGTACTGCACTGCAGTTAGCATGTGCCCATACTGAAATTTTGAATGCGTTCTGTCCCCATAGGCAGTTGAGCTGACTGGACGCAAGTACCAACCGCAGTAAAAGAATACCAAAACCGAACGGAACACGGATTCTTTTTTGCCACTCTAAGGTCATCACGTGATCCGATACACCGTTGGATTGGATGCGTGCGGGATAGAAGCACATGGGCAAATTAATCTTTTCTGCAACGGAACATAGCAGCCCCTAGTAGACAAATTCTCAAGCGTCGCCTACCGCCCATCCACATACTGTTATCCAATGGCCTTTCAGCATGATGGATCCATCAGATTTTGCTAAGCCAGTAGTAGGTTTGTGGATCGTCACTGCCCATGTCAGTGTTAGCCAACAAGCAAAAACTCTCCAAAAATATTTGCACACGTAAGTAATTCGTTTTTTTTTTTACCATAGAGTAAGGTAAAATTCGCACTCGTGACGAGAGCCGAAACAGATATGCTCGCCGAGGTATCCTTGCACGTGGATAATACATACCAGGTTTTATCACCGTCATCTCTTGTTACGTGCCTTTTAGTTTTAACAATATAATGGTATGGTATGAATGAGGCAAAAATAATGAGTTTTCGTATGTTTAAAAGATAAAAAAACTCACAGAACAATAAGAAAAAGGGGAA
Organism: Themeda triandra; assembly: GCA_018135685.1. Taxonomy (NCBI): domain Eukaryota; kingdom Viridiplantae; phylum Streptophyta; class Magnoliopsida; order Poales; family Poaceae; genus Themeda; species Themeda triandra. The sequence continues at coordinate 132,448 of JAENPR010000335.1, forward strand.
ATCTGACATACAACTATATATTTGTGCTACAATTTTTTAGGCTTTTAACTCAAAAAATCTCTTTGTGGCTTTTGGGTTTTGGTGGAGTCTTAACCTTTTAATAATTTTTTAGGCTCCTTATATGTATACTACATGCGTTGGTGGGCTGATCAAGAAACAACTGCGGCCCAGGTATATCCAACGAGGGGAAGCTGCATCTGATCAAGAGGTAAGTGTGCCCCAACTCCACCTTTTGCTGGTGATTTTGACCTGTGCCGTGGTGCCAAACACCCCTTGAACTCCCAACCGCTTTGACCCCATGGTGCCTAACCAAACCATCTGACCAAGCGTGTGTTCGGCTAAGCTCTTCCAATCGACTGGTGAACCCACAGCAGCATCAGCAGATATAGAGAGAGAGGGACAAGGAAGGCAGGCACAATTTGAGTTGTGAAAACGGACTGAAAATCTGAGATGGAAGGGAATGTTGGCGAGTCAGCTCAGGAATTAGGATCTGCCAAGAAGAAACCGCCAACCGCAAAGGTGAGGTATACTGTAAGTTGATAGCTTCATCGTATATTCGTGTACATGTCATGAGGTGGACAGAAAATCCTGTATACAAATCTTTCTGACAGACACAGCATATTAGCCTTTCAGAATTTCGACAGTAAAATCCTTTTGCCGTGAAAGATCCAAACTCATCCGATCGATCAACCCCTGAAAGTCTGAAACTGAAAGCACCATATGTTTTTGTCTCCGAACATGCATGCGTACGTACGTTCACCTCGTGATGTAGCCAACAAATTCTTCGAGATCCTTACGCGAGCTCCCGCCATCGGCCACGGAGGCGCGGACCGCCTTGCCGAGCTCCTTGGCCCGTTGCCGCACCGCCATCCCGCTGTCAGACAGCATTGCCTCCTCGATCACCTTCTGGATGGCCTGCGCCGGGATGATGTCGGCGTGCTTCTCCCAGGGCCTCACCAGGAGCCCCGCCTTGAGGTATTTGCACAGCAGCTCCGTGTCCCAGGGCTGGTCCGAGTGCATGGGCCAGCAAAGCACCGGCTTGCCCTGGCTCAGGCTCTCCATGGTCGAGTTCCAGCCACAGTGGCTCATGAACGCCGTCGTGGCGTCGTGCGCCAGGATCTCCAGCTGCGGCGCCCATCCGGTGATCACCACGCCGATGCCACGAGTCTCCTCGGTGAACTCGGACAGGAACTTGGAATGCCGGCTCTCGCCGGACTCGGCGGCGTATATATCGGAGCGGTCGGCGTCGCGCAGCACCCAGATGAAACGCTGCTTGCTGCCCTTCAGTGCCGCGGCGAGCTCGGCGATCTGCTCGGCGCGGAGGCACGACGTCGTGCCGAACGAGACGTAGAGCACTGACGCCGGCGGCTGCTTGTCGAGCCACTCCAGGCACTCGTGGCGCGGCGTCCGGGCGTCCGCGACGGGCTTCAGCGGGTTCAACGGCCCGACCTCGAAGAACCTCATGCCTTGGAACGGCGGCTGCGCGGCAACCGCGTCGACGAACTCGCCCTCCAGCGCGCGGCACGTGTTGATGACCAGGCCGGCGATGGGCGCGCCCTGCTCGACCTCCTCCATCCGTGAGACGAAATCCACGAACTCCTTTGTCATGCAGGCGTCAGGGGCCTGGAACTGGAGGTCGTAGTCGCTGATGAGCCGGTGCCCCGGGTCCAGCCACCCGATGTTGTACGAGATGGCAACGCACTGGAGCCCGAACGCCTCGCCGTTGCCGAGTCGCGCCGCCTCCGTGGCGGCGAACGAGTTGAGGCGGTCGAACACGACGGCCACGCGGCGGTGGGTGGCGGACAGGCGCTGGAGAAGTGCCGCGAGCGGGGCGCGCGCCGTGGTGGCGAAGGTCTCGATCATGGGCAAGAGGTGGACCGGGAACGGCGACGGCGCGGCCGGGTCCGGGGGCGGGGAGTCGTACGCCGACACGTCGAGGTCGTGGAACTCGATGGATCCCAGCGCCTTGGGGTCCCAGCCGTGCACCCGCGCGCGCGCCTGCCGGACGTGCGGCGGCGGCGCCGCGTAGTGCACGGGGAGCCCCCGCGACGCCAGCAGCAGCGACAGGTGGAGCATCTGGTTCAGATGGCCCTGCGCCGGGAACGGCACGGCCACCACGGCGACCGATTCCGTCGTGTCAACCGCCATACTACCCATACTTACAGCTTCAGGTCGTGTGTGACAACGCGAGTATACGTACTCGGTTACACTTACAACTGCGTCCAACCGGGCTATATATACAGGAGGAGTAGACTGCGGAGCAACGCAGCTTCTTCTGGGAGCCATCCAAGTACTAGGGGGCAACTTGCCCTCCACGGCCATCGTCGGCATCGAACTGGATAGCAGTGGATATTTCTCGAAAAATGCTCCCGAATCAAGTGGTCTGACCGATACTAGTAGCAATCAACGTGGCGAACCAAACCAAGAAGTGCCTGCATGGCGACACAAGACTTGATTGGCTCATGCTTCGCTGGGTTCTTGTACTGGCCTAGTACGTCCTTGTCCTTCCCGGAAAAAGCTCGTGTCAGCATTTCGTCATCAGTGACGGTGACGAGCCGCCGGCCAGCCGGAGCCGCCGGTGATCCTCTGCGAACGCATCAAATGAACACATGCCACAACGGTGGGCACGTAATCACTGACGTACACTTCTCTTGATGTTTGTGATCTTTCGCAGTACCTAGGGTTTAAGATTACGTGTCCACACTTAAGATTATCCGATGAATCTTAAGTTATTGCTTAGCAGTACGTGGAGCCGTGATCATCAAACAAGGCAGACGGCATCGCTCCATCCCAGTGGGTTAATTATTATTGATCCAATCCTTTAGTCACCAATCACCATCATGTTTGAATACCACCCTTCATCTGGTGAACCGCTAACGTCTTGCCAGTCGTCACCCCAAAATTCTCACGGCGCGGCGCGTGCCTCGAATTAGAGCATCTCCAAGAGCTCTCAAAAACTCACTTGGTAAATCTAGTGTTGTAGCAACTTGTTATTTTATTTTGCAAGTGAAAAAAATGTGCATCTCCAACAACTCTTTATCCCCACTTGGTAAATCTCGTGGTGACCACTTTGCAATTTAGTCCACAAACTTTTCTGAAATCAACCAAGGGCATATTTATAATTCTTTGTGTCTGGTACTTTTTTAGAAAAGTCCGCAAAAGAAAATCTATCATAGGATTAGTCCCTGCGGAGCAGCGCGGCGCCTTTGGCCGGCGATATCTCGATGATGGCAAGGTTTCCGGTGAATCCACCACCACCATTGGCTTCGTCTCGACGAGACGAATCCATCGGTATATTTCCCCCAATAAGTTTCAATAAGTTTCAACCGTAGCCGTAGCGCACTATACGGGACGGACCGAGCAGCGCAAAGCGGGGTGACGGACGGACGGACTCGACGACGCTACGGGCGACGACGGACGCCCTGACCCGGACGGACGGACGGACGGGGCCGGCAGCGCGCGCAGCGGCGGGGTGCCTCGGCGGGCGGCGGACGGACGGACCGGGCCGGCGGCGCGCAGCGGGGGTGCCTCGGCGGGCGAGCGCGCCCTCCGATCTTTACGCGGAGGGTGTTTTTCCCCGGTTGGTATTTTACCAAGTTGGTATTGGGAGCCGTTGGAGAATAAAATTTGTGTTTTTGCAAAAAATTATAGAATCACCAAAATGTTTTTGGGAGCTCTTGGAGATGCTCTTATTTATCCATCCGCAGGCCGCAGCTAGCGGCGAGCCGGCGATCCGATTCCATTTACCGTGCCTCGTGATGCTCTGCTTCGTGAGCTTGGTTGGATCGAAAGCCGGCGCGGAATGGCCGATACAAGACGAGGAACAAGAGACCGGATGTCATGGACTCGAATCTTTTTTCCGTGCGTTCGGCAAGGTGCTGCTGCCACTGCTCGGATGGTGCGACGGGGGCGAACGAGACGAGTGGCGAGCTCCGTCCGACCTACGGCGGTTGCGACGCGCCAATTGGCGCCTTGCGACGGGGACAGCGGGGAAGCTCCAAGCTAGCTCCCCGGGTCGTCCTTGGTAGGGCAGGCACATCACATGCTCCGCCCGTTGCCCCGTCAGCGTCGGCCGTGCCGCCGTGGGCTGCTCCTGTTCGACGTGGGCCTGGAGCCGTCGCGTTTGCGTTTGGACGAACGCGCCAAAGGCATTTGCCACTGCCAGCACGATTCTGCTTCTGCGGGCCGCCTCTTTTGCCACAGGGCGCGCACGTTCTTTCTTGCTTGTCCAGCAGCATCCAACAGCTGGCTTCACACGTCGGCTCGCCAGTCGCCACGCATGGGCATGGCACAGCGCCAGCCACTAGGTCACAAGTTTGATGCCCACGTGCCACCGGCACCACTGTTTATCTGCATTCTATTGCTGACTGCTCGCGCCGGAAGAAAATTGGGTGCACCCCGGGCACACCGAGCGGCTCGTGCTCTCCCCAGCCTGATTCACGCCACGTGCACATGCCCTGCATCGTACGACATCGCGAAACCACGCTCCGCCGGAAGCCAGTAGACACACGGCTCAGCTCGTCCATCTCAAATCCTCATCGGCTCAGCTCGTTGGTTCCCAACCCAAATCCTCTGCCAATGTTTCCGTCGCCTGTACGCCGCTGCCTACCACCTCCGCCGTCGCCCGTACACGGCCTGCGACCTGGCCGGCGCTGTCCTCGATACCGAGGCCTGAGCCTCTTTCCCGGCCACCCACTTGCGCAGATTCGGCGTCGCCGTCGCCGCCGCCGTCGCTTGAGCCTCTTCCTGCGCTCTCGCGGTCTCGCCGTCCCTGAGGCTGATGGCACTTTCCCGGGCACACTCATGTGCACTTTCAGTTCGTCAAGGAATCCATAGTTCTTGAGCCATTTAACAAATGCATCATGCTGCAGCACCTACATGATCCCGTTTCTTGCAAATCCATGCCGTTCCAAGGTCTCAGAGTGTCCATGTTACTCAGGTTAGTGGCATGCCCTGAATGGTGAATCAAATGCTATAAGGAGCATGGACAACAACAGGCTGCTATCTTCCAATGTTGCTTGCTGAAACTGCAGATGGTGGTGGGCATCGCTATGTGCGGCATACACCACAGACAATTAACATTTTTTTTTTGCGATCACGCCAAAGGCGTGTTTTTCATCAAGCAGAATAGAGTTATCGGACTACAAAAGACCGGCAACCAAGAGTTACCGGGGCACCCCCACCCACATTACAAGAGGTTGTGATTACATAAAAGATTTAGCGACTGGCACACGACTCAAAAGTCTACATTCGGTACCTACTTTGATAATCTAATTGTAGTGAGCTCATATATGCAGGGTACAGTACGTGTTTCGTCTCTTTCTCCTCCCCGACCTTTCCCCACGCTACAGTAGAAGGGCGACCGGGAGGGCGAATTTCCAATCCGGCGCCGATTCCGCCGGTTCCTCTCCACTCCGGCGGCCTCGTCGGCGTCGGAGAGGACGGGGAACCGGGGGAATCGACGTCCGGTGCTGTACCCTAAGCTTTTAAGCTAGTCTTAGATAGGTTAGGGTTAGGATTCTTCCATGTCGGCTGTGCGGCATGGTTGTCCTCTTCTCTGCTGGGTCGGCTCCGCTGGGCGACGACGGAGAAGCTTCTCCGGCGGTTTCCCTGCCCTCGATGGAGACGGCAGCATGAGATGCTTTCCTGGTGACAGCGGCGTGGCGATGGCGACGGTGTCTCCATGGAATAAGGTTCGAGCTTTTCCCCGCCTCGACGGCGTTCTTCTACGACGCCGGCGACGAGCTCGTGCTTTCTGGTGCGTCCCTGGGGATGTGCCCCCTGTCTGCGTTGTTGGGTTCACCGGTGACGCTGGACTGCGAGTCTGGTCGCTGACGGCTTTGCCGGCGACTGCAGACTGTTTTTCCTCTTCTTCTCTTCGTGTGACGGCGGCCGATGTTCTTTCAACGTCTATGATGCGTGCTGGAGGAGGTGCCGGGCGCTGGCTGTTGCGGCAGATCCAAAGTTTGGAGTCGTCTCCGGAGGAGGAAGGTGGAACTGTTCTGTTCTCGATGCTCATCGGCGACGGCCAGAGGCTTCGAGACGAAGCTAAACACTGGGGGTTTCCTTTTGTACTTTCCAGTAGTTCCAGGGTGTTTTATGTAAAACTCCAGGGATGTACTGTGTTATGTGCTTAATATAATCCCCTGTTCGCAAAAAAAATATGCAGGGTACAGTACATCTCATTTAGATGAAAAGATGAGATGAAAAGTTCTGTCATGGAAATTGCAAGAATCAGTCGATCAAAGCTTCTACTAGACGACAACTTCCATTGATCAATCTTATCAAAACATATTATGCAGCAGATAAAGGTATTAGCAATTACATCCAGATTTGTGCTTCTGAAAACATGCCATGGCACTCTGAAATTGCTTTCCGGCTGGTCGTAGTTCTTTGCAATTACTTGGACTGCGTGTGCGGCGTGCAAGAGCCGAAAGGCTGGTCGTATCCCGGTAAGGCTCAGGCAGGCGAGAGCGCCGGGACAGTCTCAGGCTCAAGCTCAGGCGATGCGACAGCGACGGCGACGGATCTGCACGTTGCCCGGGCCTTGGTAATGTAGACGGTGCCGGCCAGGTCGCAGGCGGTAGGCGAGCGTGTTGTGGGAACGACGGACCTGAGCCGTGTACGGGCGAAGGCGGATGGCGAGGTCGTCAGCAGTGCAGACTGCAGGTACGGACGACGGCGGCATTGGCGGAGGATTTATGATGAGAACGAACGAGCTGAGCTTGGAATGGGAACGAGCTAAGCCGATGGAGCCGTGTGCCTTTTTTTTTTTTTTTTTGATTAAGGGAGGATCCCCCATTTCCATTACCTTCATAACGGAAATACAGCAAGAGTTTAAGATAGTTTCAGAAGGAAAGAAAAGGCGCGCCCAGGAAGCGTGGCAGAATACAGATTACATCCCAGCAACAACTCTGCACGCAGGCAGAAAGGCAGCACAAACAACCTGACATCAGGCTTTGAGGCAAAACAAAACAAAGTTTGTCACTGGTTTGTGAACACCCTCCCAACGACAGGCGATTTTTTGTTGAAGACTTATCAGAGGTGGGTCACAGCTTCATTGTCTCCAGACGGGCCACCTGTTGCATCATCGTCATCATCTTCAGCTGCCCCCTGGATCAGCAGTTGTGCCGGTGCTGGGTCCTTCGTCGCCATCAAGCCAACAGCTATCTTGATCATTGCATCAACACCCTGCAGCAGCGTCTTCTTGTCTTCAGCTTTTAGTAGACCTGCCCAATGTTTCATTAGGGCACAAGCATGACTCACAATAGATAGAGGGTTTTTCATTTTCATTCTTTCAAAACAGATGTTATTTCGCATTTTCCAAATCGACCAACATACAGCTGAAATACCAATAGCATAAAATTGATTAGCATTAGGAAGCCATTTCTTGCACCAAGGCCAACACTGCTCAAAGCAACAAGGAATATTGTCAGCTCCAATGCTAATGGCCACTGTTGCCCAAACAGTTTTGGCAGTGGAACATGTGAAAAGTAAATGATCAACCGTTTCGGGTTGATGGCAAAAAGCACAACTGGAGTCCCCTTTCCATTGCCTTTTTACCATGTTCTCTTTAGTAAGAATTGCCCTATTAGCCACCAACCGAGAGAAAAATTTTAATCTTGGCTGGAATTTTTCCATTCCAAATATGAGAAAAGGAAGGGCCATTTTCAAGTTTGGTCAGTGCATTATATGTGGATTTGACAGTAAAGACCTTCTTCTCTCCAAATTTCCATTGTACACAATCAGCATTCTCATTTAGCTGCAATTTTTCTACATCCCGAAGGACCTCCCCCCACTGTTCCTCCAGTTCAGGGGTAAGCCATCTGCTGAAAGTAATCTCCACTTCATTCAGTTTCAGCTGAGCTATAGTCACACCTTTTTGTTCACATAACTTGAAAAGATCAGGGAAGAGTATTGCCAAAGGCTCATCCCCCAGCCATCTATCCCACCACAATCTAGTGTATTCACCATTATTCACAACTATCTTCCTCCCCTGAAGATAGATACCTCTCACTTTAAGCAGATCAGACCATATTGGGGAGTCACTTTGCCTGTGTTTCACATCAGCAATGGACTCATTTCTTAAGTATTTGTGTCTGACAATATCTTGCCAAAGACCCTTTTCTTTCTCAAGCTTCCACCACCATTTGCATAAAAGACTAAGGTTCATGAGATTAACATCTTTAATCCCCAAACCCCCTTTTTTCTTACTTTTGCAGGCTTTGGTCCATCTGACCAGATGGTATTTTCTTTTAGTGTGACCCCCCTGCCAAAAGAAGGCTCTTCTGACCTTATCCATCTCTTTGATGGTAGTTTTAGGAAGTCTATAGATTGACATGTGGTAGGTTGGGACATTGTTTAAACTAGAAGTGATCAGGGTAGATCTCCCTGCAATTGACATAGTAGAACCCTTCCAAACATCTATTTTTTTGGCATTCTTTTCAAGCAAAGGCACCCAATCAGCTACATGTAGTCTGCTAGGGCTGACAGGCACACCTAGATATTTGATAGGGAAATGGGCCACTTGGCAGTTAAAGATCTCAGCATAAGTATCCCCCAAATTATCTAGATCATTGATCATGATAATTTCACTCTTATTGAAATTGATTTTTAAACCAGCTAACAACTCATAGAGATATAGTAAGAGCTTGAGATTCCTAGCTTTTTCCACATCATTTTTCAGACACATAATGGTGTCATCTGCATACTGCAGCACCACCACACCCCCAGGAACAATGTGTTCAATGAGCCCAGCCACAAGGCCTTGCCTTTGGGCTTTGTGGACCATCCTAGTAAGGCAGTCTGCCACGAAATTAAACAGAATGGGTGACAAGGGATCCCCTTGTCTTACCCCTTTATAGCTTTTGATATAGGGACCCAACTTATCATTTATTTTCACATTCACCGTCCCCCCAGTCACCACCTGCTGAATCCAACTACACCATGTGTCATTGAAACCTCTAGCCTTTAGACAGGAAAACAGCAATCCCCAGTTCACCTTGTCGTACGCTTTCTCAAAATCCAATTTTAGGATAACACCACATTCCTTCCTAATCTTGGTCTCATGTAGTATCTCATGTAATATCATAACCCTGACATTATGTTCCCGCCTTTCATGAAGGCGATGCATGGGTGAATAAGTTTGTGGGCAACGGAGACTCAATCCTCGTGGTCGAGTTTTGGTAATGAGCTTATAGAGACAGTTCAGCAAACAAATGGGTCTATACTTGTTGTATTACGGCAAAGCATCGAAACCTTAGGGAGCAGTGTGATAATGCCATAGTTAATCCCCGCATATATCCACTTCCCCTTTATGAAAGTCATCAAAGAGTTTGCATAAGTCACTTTTTATGATACCCCAAAGCATGCTTGGTAGAATTCTATTGGGATACTATCGGGACTCCGCAGCCTTGTTCTTTTTCATTTGAAACAGAGCTTCATAAATTTCTTTTTCCTCAAAAGGTCCGCAAAGAAACTCGTTATCATTTTGAGATAAGGTTTTTGATCCAAATATCATCATCTATTTGGATCGAACAGGAGGTACAGGCCCAAATAGTTCCCTATAGTAGTCAGTTGCATGTTGCAGAATATCATCATCTCCTTCAATAATATCATCACCGTTGGTGAGAGTAAAGATGGTGTTCTTCCTTTTTCTACCACTAGCAACTCTATGAAAGAATTTAGTGTTTAAGTCTCCTTGCAAGAGCCATGTTTCATGGGCCCTGTTTTTCCAATATAATTCTTCTTGTTCTAGAAGCTTGTAATTTTCACTCAACACCCAAGTCTTTCTTAACCACTGATCATGAGTTAGATTATCATCTTCCTCCAGCTGTTCAAGGGAAGTTAACTCCACTTGAAACTCTTTCCTTTTCCTTCTTAAATCACCAGCTATATTAACCCCCCAACCCTTGAAATATTGTTTAACTAATTTTAGCTTCTGTCTAATTTGATCCAAAGTGGTTACAGCCTTGCAATGTTTATTCCAGATTTTTTCAACTTGAACATAAAAATCAGGATCCTGTAACCAACTAAGTTCAAATCTAAATTGGATCTCCTTCTTAGGCACAATATCATTAGTAAGCAATATTAAAGGGTTGTGATCAGAAATTTCCCTTGGCAACTTCTTAACCATCGATAGAGGATACAGGTCTTCCCATTCCTTTGTAACTAAGATTCTGTCCAGCTTCTCAAGAGTAGGAAATTCCTGGTTATTGGACCAGGTGAACCTGCCCCCAGACATCACCATCTCCCTTAATTCATACATATGGATCAGGGAGTTAAAATGACTAGTGTGATTATGGACTCCAGTTCCACTACTCCTCTCACTTGCATATCTAATAAGGTTAAAATCACCTCCAACTAGCAAAGGTTCTTTGCTAGATGAACAGAAGGAAGCAAGCTCAGTTAAAAACTCCATTTTCAATTCTTCTTGAGCTGCCCCATAAACCACCAGGATATTCCATTTAGCTTTCAACATTTTATCCCACAAATTAAGCTGCAACATAAATTTTCCATGTTTAAAAGACCCTACCTCATAAAATTCTCTTCTAATTCCAACTAATATGCCCCCAGACCTCCCTCTGGATGGATTCCACATCCACAAAAATTCCTGATCGTAATCAAATTCTCTAAGGAGGCTATCCTCAATGTCTTCCATCATTGTCTCTTGGAGCCCAATGAAGTGAAGATTATATTGTAGAATGAGAGTTTTAAGAAAGGAGGAGTTCCCAGTTTTCCTGAGACCTCTACAGTTCCAGATTAGCCCTTGTATTGTCATTTTTTCTTGCTTTTGGTTTTATTTTCTTCAGGGGGCTTAGGTTTCCTTCCCCTTTTAGACTTAGGACCAGGGTCCCCCTGATTCCTAATTTTATCGTTAGATCCAGGAGAGAAAATGATTTTTTTTCTTCTCTCCCTAGTTTGTTTTTTGGACATAACCTTAGTGAACCCATCTGTATCAGATGTTTCATCTTGTGCCCATTCAATTGGCATAGGAGATTTATCACCCTCCACTTGGGATTTTTCCACATTCTCAGCAGCATTTTGCTGATCAAGAATCTTTTGTTTGCTATATAAGTCATATCTAACATTTTCTAGCTCCCTAAGCAGATCAAAAGTACTAAAATCTTCAGAATTAATAACAGCACCCAAATTACTAGTCAATTCAGCCATTTCATCAACAGGAAGTATAGAAAACATATTAGATGAGGGACAGTTACCTTCCAAGTTTCTTTTTTTGGCCATTCTTTCAATCTTCTCTTCTGTTGTAGTAGATATCTCCTTGGTTAGCCTTTCACTCCTCCTCCTATTTGGTGCTGGAGGTTTTATCATCTCCTCTGGGGCCTCCACTGGCTGTATCTTCTCATTCTGCATTGTATCAGCCTGGTCTAATTCCATGGGTACTTCATGTGTCTGACTCTCCTGGGTGTGTATGATATTGTCATCAGATAAGAACACCTCAGGAGATGCAGTCATTGCAACAACATCAGCAGTATCAATCATCTTGTCATCACTTCTAGTGAACCCACTCTTATGCTTGTCCAGACCATTATCATGTGTGTCTTCAGTTTCTTTTTCCTCATTCACTATTACCTCTTTCTCAATAGGACCACTTGTCATAGCACCTATATCAGGAGGCATCATCATCTGTGTGATCATATTGAAAGGAAGTTCCACATTCCAAGCTTGAGTATTACCACCACCATATCCAGTAACTTTCCCAATTTTTAGACTTGCAATCAAACCTTCATCATCTTCACTTTCAAAATCAGTATCCACAAATCCCTCAGGGATGAACACCTTCCCATTTTCATCACTTTCAGTGGGTTTGAAAGTATCAACTTGAGTTTCTTTCCCATTGTTCTTCACTACATTATCTGTTGCCCTCATTTTTGGTGGAGCAGATGCATAGACATTTTTCCCTTGAGTATTAGGACCCTGAGATCCATTTTTGCTAGTAGCATTTTCCTTCCCGGCCTTGTCTGTAGGAGCATCAGTTCTAGGCTTTTTAGATGGCTGCAGATCATCATTCACCAAGACAGAGGATTTCACAGAATGTGCTTTTTCTTCATCATCAACTTCTCTTTCAAAGCCAAAGTGATATCTCCTGAGTCCCAAGAAAGCTTCAGCCCTCCTAGGTACCCTAGTCACATCCCTACAAGCAATTCTCACTCTCACATAATCCAGCCTAAACCTTGATTTGATGTCAATCTCTTGAGCTTTGCCAACTAATCCAGCCACTTTAGCAATAGTGACCATGGATCTTTGATCATCAGGTATATTTGAGACTCTAAACCAAGCCTGTTGGAGTTCACCTTCACTTTGCCCAGATGCAGCCCATGGCTCAATCTGAATTTCTGCCTCACCCCCTTTCATCTTCATGTTTCTAATCCTACTCCATTCCTGTACCATACCAGGGGTAGGAAACCTCAATACAAATGTTGAATCAGTGAGTGGCCTGGCTGACCACCTCCACATAACAGTCCCCAGCAGATTACCAAACATGGATTCAATATCTCTAGTCACTGACCCCTTCAATGTTGTGATAATGACAGAGCTGGCCCTTTCTCTAGCAATCTTTGTATCCACCACTTCATCAATGTAGAAGAAGCATTGCCCTTCAGTTTGTGCAGCACACAACTCTGGGCCATAATTCCAGGGAAGGCAAGCCACACAATTGTATGTATCATGGGAATTACAATTGCAGATCTCACAGTACCATTTGCGACAATCAACTGTACTGTGGTTTTTCAACCCACAAATCTCACACCCTCTTTTGTCAATTCCCTTAGCAACAACTTCTTTCTTGAAGTCTTGATGAGGATCCATAATACCTTTCCCAGCAGACACAGCAGCCTCCTTCTTCCCACCTTCCTCTGGAGCCCTATTCTCCTTATCATCATTCTTTGAACTTGTATCTTTCACTTCTTCCATCACCACTTGTTGAGTGTTCCCAGTATTCACAGATTCCTGTTTCTTTTGCCATACTAGAGAACGATTCTGCTGGTTTTTATCTTCATGCTCAACTGCAGATTCATCAGGGACTAACTGCACTTTATCAGGTATATTGACTGTAGAAATATTCTGTCTACTCCCACTAGCAGCAACCTGATCTTGGGTCTTGAGATTGAATCCACCCCGATTGCCCCCATAGCCTGCCATACCACGATTACCATTTCCTCCAGACCCACCCTGATTACCTCCTCTGGTTCCCATCTCATTGCGACCCCCCTCAAACGCAGCAAAATCACCAGAGCGGGTTTGATTACCTTCCGACGAGTTGTTACCACTGCGACCATCACCATCACGGTCGACTCGAGCACCACCACCATAGCCTCTGTTGAATCCACCACGGTCCACTCGACCATCACCATGAGCTCCGCCGCGGTAGTTGTCGTAACCACCACGGTCACTGCGCCCTCCCTCATAGCCACCACGGTAAGCTTCGCCGCCACCATAGCCCCCGCGGTTTCCGCGTCCACCACCGCCGCCACCCCGGGGACCACCAAACCCATCACGATCCCGATCTCCACGCCATGGCCCCCTCCTCCCAGCGCCCCTTGGCAGCATCTTCACGACCACCAGAGAGGCCGATTCGAACCTCACAGCTTCAGCAAATGATTTGGTGGGAGTATGTGACCAGAGATGGCCAACCAGCTTCCCCAGATGGGGAAAAAAGTTAGGGTTCGAGGATTTGGTGGATTCAGCCGTATCGACCGAGGTAGAAGTGGTTTGGTGAGATTCAGGAGTCGTGTTACCCCCCTGCTTACGTTCACCACCCTCACCCTCCACTTGGGTTGTGCCGCGTGTCGCATCCCCTGGGTACGCACCCATCACGCCTGGTACAATCTGTACCTTGGGCGGTCTGTGGAACCACCGGGTCTGACTCCTCTGACCCACCTGCAGATTACCGCCATTGTTTGAATCAGAAGGAACAGAGCTCCACCGGGGAATACGACCGAGAATGATCATTCATCGCACCCCAATTGAATTCAATTGGTGCATGTTTCAATTTGACAGAGGAATTGGAGATTGATTCGAAGGGGAAACTCTCCTTCCTGGTTGATCTGACGAAACGCCTCCCGCTGGTGTTCATCGGAAATGAAAATGATTGAGACAAATTGGGATTCCTTGATGTCTTCGGCTTACAATTGCTCCAGGCATTCGCAATCGGATGCCAGTTCATACGCAGTTTGCTTGAATCAGGGGTCGCACCATGTCTAGCCTGGGGAATCTCATCAGAGCCGTCGCGATTCGCGCGCTCCGATGAACCAACTCGCTCATTCAGAGAGAAACGAGAACGGGGAGAAGAACCATCCGCACCTGCAGCCCGCGGTGCTGATGGAGAAGAAGGCGGAGTAGTCGCCGATGCGGTCGCCCCATCGCTCGCCGGCGAGGAGGCGAGCGGAACCTCCGCCGGGGACGGGCGCGCCGGAATCGCCTCCGAGGAAGACGTGTCGGTCACGAGTGCCTGTTTGTTTGGCTTGCGTTTGGCTTTCGTTCACGTTGCCGTAGGATGCTTCGGCTGTGCACGTGGCGTCTATCCAGCTTAGGGGAGCACGCAACGCATGGTGTAGGCCGGAAGCAAATTGGGTGGGGATAGTCCCTACCGCGTCCCGTGCGGACACACCGTTGATCACTGACGCGTGTCTCGCCCTGGCCCCTGAGATCCAAACGCGCGCTCGGCTCAAGACGCGCAGCGCGCCGGCTCGCTCGGCTCAATACGCGCAGCGCGCCGGCTCAGATTCCAGCGCCCAGCTCGCCGCCCCAAGCGAGCCACACAGATCTCTCGTCCGCTGCCCCGCTCCCAACTCGTCTAGTCGGCCGCCGCCGCCGCCTGCTTGTTCTCTCCTATCGCGTGAACATCGTTGCCCTGCACGGCGCTAGGTTGGTCATCGTCAGGTTTGCGGCCTCTGATCCTGCGTCGGGCATCATTCTAACCCCGCAAGGAGTACTCGTGGTGCCGGTGTCTGGTAAGGAGATGATCGAGGAGGCACTCGAGATGGTCTCTGAAGCCTGATGCCCTGAAGGTACGAGGTCCATTTTATTTTACTCTGAATGATACATGCGTCTAAATGATATTGTTCTGAATATTCAGAGAAGAAAAGGCATTGAATTCAAGGATCTGATTTGTGCTTCTACAAGCTGGAGCGGTTTCAGACAGTCACATAATTAGTTTTCATCTTCTGTTCCTACAGTACGGTAGCTAAATCATGGCTGCCGACTTGATAGATTTTTCATTTGATCTTGTACAATCAGTATAAAAAATTATTCTCAAGATTCGTGTAGCAAAAGAGATGTGTTCAGTAAGATAAGTGTACTACACTGCTACTACTACCACCTCTATGGCATAACTATAGCCGGAAACTGAAAATTCTATCGCATTTCTGAACTTGTTACTTGAGAATTGATCTACATATTGTAGATGAGAGGTGTTTAGTACCAAATTCTTGTAGTAATGAAGAATGTACAATCTTGCCATTGAAGGTGACGGCTGTGTCACACTGACCATCTATTTTGGCAAAGAATGCTTCTCAAACTGAACCAGCCTTATACGCTGCTAACTGAAGATAGAAGAATGCAGAGGTGGACTCTACAATGGCAAGAATGTGAAATTGGACCAGCCTTGTAATAAACAACAATGTGATTTTCAGCATAGAGAGATTTGACATTATCAATGTACTATGTAATTTGGAGTACCATTTCAGTCAAGTTTAGTGTAGTGATCAACTGGATGGATGTAATTAAAAACAACGATTCTTATGAATTATTTTGTTTGAAATCATCAGGGTGTTTCGAAATAAGTTTATAATCATATCCTTCCCAGTTCTATATTATTGACTTATCTTCTTTGTAATGTCTTCATACAATCGCTTATACAGGTTCACAAAAACGTTGGCCTTGTTGTTGCCTTCTGTGATTTCTGGAAATGGTAGATTTTAAAATTGTGAATGTTTGTCCTAATCTCATATTCCTTTTTAAAAATGGGATGTAAATACACTGGAATGACAGTCTTGTTAAGCTGAAAATTGGATGTTTCAGATGCAGTAGAATAGAAACTTCAACACTGTAAATCGATTGTATTTTTTGTAATACATGCATCACACTTTAAGGTACAAAGGGGCTGAAAATGCCATGTTTATTTCAGATAAAAAGTCATCTCCACACTACAGTAGCTGTGCTACTACCTCCTACAAAGCAAGTTCAGAAAAAAAAATGAAAAGTTGCCCAACTTGTTTCTTCAAAGCGACTGATCATTCTGAGGTACAAGCCACCATTCACTCTGCAGACATCACAGGAACATGGTTGAAAGGCACACAAACACCACAGCAACGATGCGATCGGTGATCAGAGCTTAATCCAATCTAGTTGATTCGAGAACTGCATATTTTAGAGAGAAATAAAATGTCATATGAGTGAGAATTAACCATATCAATGTTGTAGATTAATTAAAGCCAAGACCAAAGAGTGAATAGAGAAACACGAAGTGAAGAGCTTACCAACTGAATTCAGCAAGATATTAAAGAGAAAACCTTGAAGACCTCGTATGCAAGAGGAACACACAAATGTATCAAGGACTCAGCCCAATTATGCTACATGGCAAACTCTTGCGAACAATAACTATGAGGAGTTGGGAACAAAACTGGCATTACATTTGTTGTCGATGTTACAGATGAATGAACTTAGGCAGCATTCATCTGTTCCTTGAGCAAATGCAGGGAAAATCCCTTGCAGCAGAAGGACGAAATTAGGCATATTAACTTCAGCAAGGCTAGATTTTGACCCCAAATTAAAGATCCTGTGACAAAAAGAAAAGCATCCACACCATTCAGACATTTAATCTTTTTTCGAACTAGGGGATTCCCCATTTCCATTACCTTCATAACGGAAATACAAAGAGTTGCAGATAGTTCAGAAATGAAAAGGACATGCCCAGAAATGTTTGGCCGGAAAATGATAAACGGGTGCCACAACAGGTGGGCTTATCCCAAATGAGATAACTACTCAACGAACACCAAGACAGCAACATAGCAACTGACTACATTCTGGTCCCAGCGTTTCTTCTTCTCCTTTTTCCCTCCATCTTCTTAGACGCCAGGTTCTTGTCCCCCCGGCACACTTGCTTCATCCTGCTGACTGTCTTGGTTTGGCACATCTCCATCTTCATTTGATGCTGGGGCCGCCATGATCCTTAGCTGAGTAGACTGCGGACGCCTCGTCGACAGCAATTGCATAGCAATTTTACACATAGCGTCAATCCCTGCAATGACCTCTTGCTGGTCCTCCATCTTGATTAGCCCTGTCCAATATTTCATAAGAGCAAAAACATGACTCACAATGGATAAGGGGTTACTGTATTTCTTTCCTTCAAAACAGATATTATTTCTCATTTTCCACAATGCCCAGCATATAGCCCCAACCCCCAAAGCATGGAGCTGCTGATGCCCTTTTAGCAATTTGCAGCACCACGGCCAGCATTGTGCAAAGGATGTTGGGATGTCAGTGGCATTAATACAGAAAGCAATTGTCCCCCAAATGCACCTTGCTGTAGAGCAGGTAAATAACAAGTGATCGACAGTCTCCTCCTGATCACAAAAGCAACAGGAGGAATCACCAACCCATTTCCTTTTAACTAGGTTATCTCTAGTTAAAATAGCATTGTTGTTAACTAGCCACAGAAAAATTTTGATTTTAGGGGGTATCTTCCCCTTCCAGATGTATTTGAAATTAGGACCACAATCTGATTTAGTCAAGGCATTGTAAGTTGATTTGACAGAAAACTTTCCATTTTTTCCTAACTTCCACAACACCCAATCCTGAGCATCCTCCATAGGAGTATTCAGGATATCATTCAACAGATCTCCCCACTGCAATTCCAGCTCTGGGGTAAGCCATCTACTGAAGCTGATACAACTTGTATCATTCACAACCTGGCAGACTCTAATGTCCTGCTGTTCACAAAGTTTGAACAACTCAGGGAAGAGTATGCACAAAGGTTCCTCATGCAGCCACACATCCAACCATAGTCTAGTGTTTCTACCATTTCTCACTATCATTTTTCTGCCCTGCATATATATATTCTTGATCTTAAGTAGATCATGCCAGACAGGGGAGTCACTCTGTTTATATTTCACTGAAGATACAGATTGCCTTTGCAAATATTTAAAAGCCACTATATCTTGCCAAAGTCCTTTCTCATTTTCCAACTTCCACCACCATTTGCATAGGAGAATGATATTCATTTTGTTGATGTCTTTTATCCCAAGCCCCCCTTTCTTCTTACATTTGCACATTTTGATCCATTTCACAAGATGATATTTTCTCTTAGTATGACCACCTTGCCAGAAAAATTTCCTTCTAGCCTTATCCATCCTCTCAATAACAGTTTTTGGGAGTCTATACATAGACATAGTATATATGGGTGTGTTATTCAAACTAGTAGTTATTAAAGTAGCTCTAGCAGCAATGGACATTGAGGCCCCTTTCCAGATATCAAGTTTTTTCTCATTCTTTTCCAACAGAGGCAACCAATCACTCACATGTAATCTGCTAGGACTTACTGGTACACCCAGATATCTTATAGGGAAATGAGATGTTTGACAGTTAAACATCTCTGCATATGTATTGGCAATATTATTCTCCTCATTTATTACCACAATTTCACTTTTGTTGAAATTAATCTTGAGACCAGAGATCATTTCATACAAATACAGTAACAGTTTCAGATTTCTAGCTTTTTCTAGATCATGCTTGATACACATGATGGTATCATCAGCATATTGGAGAATTGCCATTCCATGAGGTATTATGTGCTCAACTAAACCATCTATCAAACCATTTCTTTGTGCCTTGAGCACCATTCTAGTTAGGCAATCTGCTACAAAGTTAAAAAGAATAGGAGACAAAGGATCACCTTGTCTAACTCCCTTATAGCTCTTAATATAAGGTCCAACTAGGTTGTTTAACTTCACACTAACTGTCCCTCCTGAGACCACTTGTCTAATCCACTCACACCATTTGTCACTGAATCCTCTAGCCTTAAGGCAGTCAAACAGCAGTTTCCAACTTACTTTATCGTAAGCTTTTTCGAAGTCCAATTTCAACACAATCCCACACTCTTTTCTAAGCTTGGTCTCATGTAAAATCTCCTGCAAGACCATCACCCCACTCATGATATTTCTCCCTTTCATGAATGCAGTTTGAGCTTGATGAATCAGTTTGGTAGCATAAGGCTCCAACCTGATTGTTAGGGTTTTGGTGATGAGTTTATACAGGCAGTTAAGCAAGCAAATAGGTCTAAACTGCTGGATTCTAGCAGCATCAGTAACTTTTGGTAATAGGGTAATAATCCCATAGTTCAGTCTACAAATGTCTACCTTCCCCTGATGGAAATCAACAAAAAGCTGCATAATATCTGACCTGACAATCTTCCAACATGATTGAAAGAATTCGATGGGGATATTATCAGGCCCAGGGGCTTTGTTTTTCTCCATTTGAGATAGTGCTTCCACAATTTCAGTTTCATTAAAAGGCCTACACAAATACTCATTATCTGATTCAGACAGAGTGGTAGCACCTAACCAAATGTCGTTGTCAACTTGTATATTAGTTTCCTGAACTTTCCCAAATAATTCAGAGTAGTATTCTGTGGCATGTTTAAGAAGGTTATCATCACCTTCAATGACTTCATCTCCATTGTTCAAAGTAATTATTGTGTTCTTCCTCTTTCTCCCATTAGCCACTCTATGAAAAAACTTTGTGTTTTGATCCCCTTGTAATAACCAATTTTCATGAGCTCTATTTATCCAATACAGCTCCTCCTGCTCCAGCAGGAGCATGTTTTCCCCCAACAAATCTACCTTCTTGTGCCATTGCTCAGAAGATAAACATCTTTCCTCTTCCAGCTGTTCTAGCTCATTGATTTCAGACTGTAATTCCTTCCTTCTTTTTCTCATCTCTGCAGTTCTATTCAACCCCCATCCCTTAAAATATTGTTTAATAAGTTTCAACTTTTGTTGAATTTTATCAAGGGCTGATCTGGCTCGACAAGGTTTCTGCCATATCATTTCCACTAGCCTGAAAAATTCAGGGTCTTTTAACCATCCCAATTCAAACCTGAATTGTATGGTTTTAGAAGGAGTTTGTGCATCAGTAAACAGGATCAGGGGATTGTGATCAGATACTTCTCTGGGAAGTTTTTTAACCATTGCTAAAGGGAAAATATCCTCCCAATCTTTTGTCACAAGGATTCTATCTAACTTTTCTAACACAGGAAACTCTTGGTTATTAGACCAAGTATATTTGCCTCCACTCATAACAATCTCTCTAAGTTCATAATTGTGGATAAGGGTATTGAACAAGTCAGTATGCCTGTGAACACCAGAATTACTATTTCTCTCATTAGCATACCTAATAATATTGAAGTCACCTCCAACAAGTAGAGGTTCTTTACTGTTTGAACAGAATTGTGCAAGTTCAGTCAGGAAATTTGTTTTACCCTCCTCTTGGGCAGCTCCATATACAATCAACAAATTCCATTTGATTCTATTCACTTTATCCCATAGATTTAATTGCAACATAAACTCACCTCTTTTAAAGGAACCTACATCATAAAATTCCATCTTGACCCCCATTAGAATACCTCCAGATTTCCCTTTGGAGGGATTCCACATCCAAAGGTAATCTTGATTATTATCAAATTTTCTGATTAAGCTATCCTCAATGTCTTCTAACATAGTCTCTTGCAACCCAATAAAGTGCAGGTTATATTGATATATCAGATTAGATAAGAAAGGGGCCACACCTATTTTTTTGAGGCCCCTGCAATTCCATATGAGACCTTGTATTATCATTTAATCACAGTTTTTTTCTTTCGTGATTCAGGGAGGTTAGGATTCCTACCATTCCCTTTAATGTGCCCAAGGTTTCCTTGGGAAACATTCTTTTGATTCCCACTGGGGGAAAATCTTACTGTTTTCTTTCTTTCTCTAATTCTCTTTCTGGATACCACTTCAGTGAACTCCCCTGCATCAGAGGTTTCATCTCTACTCCACTCAATAGGCAAAGGGGATTTTTCACTCTCATTAACAGTATCCTCTATTTCATCTTTACTTTATTAAACTACTTTTTGTTTCATGAACATCTCATATCTAGCAGTTTCAAGATCTTTCATTAAGTCAAAGGTAGCAAAATTAGAGGGATCCACATTCACACCCATGCTAGAGCTAAGATCTGCTAAATCCTCTATAGGTAAAACAGAAAACATGTTAAAGTTTTCAGGCATACCTTCCAAATTCCTTTTCTTGGCCATCCTGTCATTCTTCTCCTTTGTGGTGAGGGTAATGTCTTTCTTAAGTCTCTCACTCCTCCTTGTTGGCTGATCCAGTCTTGTTTGATTGTCCTGAGCATTACCATTCATCTCCATTTTGTCCCCTTCATTAGCCACTTCCTCAGCTGCAGCTTCTTCCTGTGTTTCTCCCCCAGCCAGACACCCTTGTTGCTCAGTATTTTCCAAGATATTCTCACTGACATCATTATTTACCACAGTCTGATCCTCTCCTTCCATAGGTTGGCTGCCCTGAGTATGCACAATGCTGTCATCACTGATGAAAACTTCAGGAGAGTCAACTTTGCCCATATTTTGCTCATTCAAGATGTCACTATCCACATTGGGACCATTCTGTTTACCCAACTTAGATTCATCATCCTTTGTAGGCACCTCCTGTGGTTCCATGACCTTGTTGCTGGTGTAGGTTAACTGTGGCCCATTTATACCATTCATTTCCAGCATCCACACATTATTCCCCATTTCAGCCTGCTTAGAAGACTGACCATTCTCAATAGTACAGTCAAACTCTTCATCTGCATCACTATCAGAATCTAGCTCATCAAATCTTTCAGGAATATACACTCTCCCTTCTTCCTCACTTGCATTGATTTTAGAGTAAGTTTTCTGAGCATCCTTCATGAATTTACCCCCCCCCCCCCCCCATCGAGTTGGATCTCATCTTTGGAGGAGCCGAGGCAGCCACTTTCTTCCCCAATCTTTACGAAGCTTTCCCTTCACCAGCTGTCTCCTTCTCTTTACCCAAGTCTTGAGCAGATTCTAACTTATGTCTCTTATTTGGATGCTGATCATCACCAATGTTGATAGCAGAAGTACTGTCCTTCCCCTTTTCCATTTCCTCCACCTCTCTTTCAAAGCCAAACAGATACCTGACATCCCCTAAGAATGCCTCAGCTTTTTTGGGCACTCTAGTCACATCCCTGCAAGCTATCTTGACTCTCACATAATCCAGCCTGAATCTTGATTTTTCATCTATCTCTCTTGCTTTACCCACTAACCCAGCCACCTGAGCTATGGTAACAATGGACCTCTGGTCATCTGGTATATTGGTTACCCTAAACCAGGCATGTTGTAAAGACCCATTACTCCCACCAGAAGATGTCCATGGATCAATCTGAATCATTGCTTTTCCTCCCTTCAGCTGCATGTGATTGATGATACTCCATTCCTGCACCATGTTCACAGTAGGAAATCTCACTACATATGTAGTATCAGATGTTGGTCTAGCTGACCACCTCCACAGTACAGTTCCCAGTAAGTTGCCAAATAGTTGTTCAATGTCTCTAGCATTGGCTTCCCCTTTGATCACTGTTATAATTGCAGAACTTGCCCTTTCTTTTGCAATCTTACTATCCAGAACTTCATCAATGTGAAAGAAGCTTTGACCTTCAGATTGTGCAGCACACAACTCAGGACCATAATTCCATGGTATGCATGCCCTGCAATCATAGGTGCTATGAGAATTACAATGGCATATTTCACAGTACCACCGACGACATTCTCTAGTATTGTGATTCTTCAATCCACATATTTCACAGTTCTTCCTCTCAACAACTTGCCCCTGTGGCACTTTGATAGCTTCCTGTACTACAACACTCTTCTCCCCACCACCAGATTGTGTATTCTTCACCTTATCTTGATCTGCTTGTTTTTCCTCTACTAGTTCCCAATTCTCTTCATCAGCAGGATTAGCCGGCAACTTGCCCTCATTTTTAGTCCCAGAAGTTTGGCTCTCTTCCTTCGACACAAGCCCCTGTTTCTTCTGCCAAATCAACGATTTTGGTGGATTTGGTTCATGATCATCATCACTGACACCATGCCCTCCCTGATCTGGAGCTGCAAAACCACCAGGTTCCCCCCACCAGGATTAACCCCTATTTTCTTGATTACCTCACGGTCCTTTGCATCGCCCTCGCGACCGTCACGAGCTCCACCAAATCCTCCCCGATTGTTGGCTCCTCCCGGAACACCACCCCAATCCCGACGGCCACCATTGAAGCCACCTGAGTTATTCCTGCCCCCCTGCCCGCCACCGAAGCCCCCACGATTGCCATCACCACCACCAAACTCACCTCGGCCACGGGCAGGACGACCACCATTGAAGCCTCCTCTCTCAATTCTTCCACTATCTCTTCCACATAGTTTCCGCGAGCAATCCCATATCCACCGCGGTTTCCACGGTCTCCACCCATGCCTCCGCGGTCACTGGGAAAGCCACCACCTCGATCCCCTCTCCAAGGGCCTCTTCTTCCTGCCCCCCTCGATTGCATCTTGACAATCACCGTGGATGCCGATTCGGCTCTCACAGCGTCGACGAACGATTTTGGTGTTGGATTTGGCCAGAGGTGACCAACCAATTTTCTGAGATGTGGGAAGAAATTAGGGTTTCTTGCGTCCCCCTCAGTCTCCGGATCGGATGACTGGTGAACCTTATCATCAGTCAGCGTGTCCTTAGGCATCTTATCCTCTCCATCGCCCCCCACTCCAGGATGTTCGACGCGTGTCCCATCCAACGGTCCAGCACCAAGGACCCCAGGAACAATTTGGATTTTCGGTTTTGGCCGAAACCACCGAGACTGACTCTCCTGGCCCGCCTGTCTGTTCCCGCCTTCACCTGCATCCGCCATTGGCGACCCAGATGAAGCTCCCCGATTCGGGGTATTTTTTGCCTTCCGATCACCATGACTCCTCCAATTGAACTCAATTGAAGTATGTTTGATTCTAACACTCGAATTCGAGGCACTCTCAAATGGGGAATTGCTCATCTCATCCGCCGTAACAACCAAATTCGCCCTCGAATTTGCTATGAACGAACGGGATTCGTGAGGATGGACATTTCTCCGATCGAACGCAATCGCTCGCCAAACATTCTCCTGACCAATCCTCTCGCAATAATCATGAACAATGTTCCCAGAAATGTCATCACCAAGATGATCGCGATTCGCGTCTCCTGCTGAAACAGAGGAAATCCCAGGCGAATCAACCAAAATAGCAGAGCAGGGATCGATACCTGGCTGCGTCGGCTGCTTCGTGCCCGACGCGGTTGGTGCGGTGGCTGCCTCCGCAGACGCGCCGCTACCCGCCGGAGTCGCCCCATGAGCCGGCCCCGAATCGGTGGCCGACCTAGATGACGCCGTCGCCGCCGCAGGTCTCGCTCCCCGGCCCTGAAACTTCGCCCAGTAGTCCTCACACCGACGCCGATCCTCCTCACACCACCGCGCCCACTCCGCCGAGGACGCCGGAGCCCCCCGGAACGCCGCCGATGGCGTGGGGCGGCGCTCGCCTGCGTCGCCCGCTTCGCCCTCCGAACCGCCTTTCCCCGTAACCGTCATCCCTGCATAGTCCCATCCACTACAGATTCATTATCTGTACAGTTTGTTGTTACAGGTTCAGACATTTAATCGAATAGGTTATCTGCATATATCAGATAACACTGAACTCCAGTTGCATCCCTCACATTGGCATGGCTGTAGACGGTAGAGACGCAAAGTGGGCTCTGAGCTGAGGCCTTTGACAGAACAGATGGTGGCATTCATCTGTTTCTTGCGCAGATGCAGGAAAATCCCTTGCAGGAGAATGACAGGGCATCACATAATACAAATCGAACGGCTCCAGGTTTCCACAATCGAAAATTAGAGGTCCGATTGGGACTCACCGTGGGCTGCTGGAAGGAGATGGCGCAGTCCTCAGAGAAGATCTCGACGGGGAGGGAGCTCGGGACGACCATGGAGGAGGGGAGGTCGCGCGAGCGCAGTGGCGCGGCCCCCGTTCCCTTGCGGGCGCACACGATGGGACTGGCGGAGGAAGAAGAAAAGGCAGAGGCGGCTGCGCGGAGGTGGCGGCGCATGCGGCCCCGGCGATAGCGCCGCCGCACGGCATGCGGCGGACCAGCGAGTGCGGAGGTGGCGGCGACGGCAGCGGCAGCGGCAGCGGATCGGATAAGGCCAGCTTGCCGGCGCTTGGAGCCGAGCGGCCAGCGCGCACATGCTCATCACGACGAGCCGGGCCAAAGCCGGGAGGGTAGTGCGGAACTGCGGATGCCGGCTCAATACTGTCCACGCGTCGTCGATTGGTTGGAAGTCCGCACCGTGCCGGGTGAGGACTATCCGCACCCAATTTATTCCCACCCCGGGTGCACCCAATTTTCTTTCCTGGCGCCTAGCAATAGCTTCTCTGCCTTGCCCACGTGTGGGATTCTATTGCTGTCGCCTACCAATGGATAGCTTCTGTAATTGTGTGGGATTCTATCACCAGTATCAAAAGAGTTTGGCTTGACTGCTGCACTCCCTGGACCGCTACTACACTGAATTGAATGTATCAGCTTACTGTATCAATTTCTTGCGCAGGTGGCTTCCTAGTAGTGGTGACGATTGACCATGGTTAATTAGCAGCTGTATAGTTGTGCTTTTCAAACTGAACCTGCATTTGATTGGGAGGTTTACAGACTGAAACTAAATTGAATGGTTGATACTTTCCATTGGTTTAATAACCTCAGTTTGGTTATCAGAATGCAGTTCTTCATTTTCCTCCATCGTTGGATATATCACAACTGAGATTGGATTCCGGTGATTTTCTCTATATATAAGCTTTGACAATTTGTTATCTCTTTTATTTTCAATAAATTTGCAGTAGGAGCCTCTGGCTGCCTCCTCCTGATTCCTAAAAACCAACGACTGAGATTGGAACAGGCATGACAGAGCACTGGCCACTGAAATTGGATGAGCTTTCAGGCTTCAGCAAACTGACTATGACTTCAGTAGTTCGTTTCATGGTCAACGATTGATCCACGGCCGATAAGGATGTTGTGCGGTTGGCGTTGGTCGCTTCACCCACGGCCTTGCATGTTGGCTAAGCCTGTAGACGAGCTTATGTGGTGGTACCATTGCCATTGAACTTATGGTTATGGAGGCTAAAGGCTAGTCGCCAGAGATTAAACAAAGAAGCTCAATTCCTAGGGGTTATAGTTGATGGCCTGATGGACTGATTGGAGTTGAAACAATCTGAGCAAACGGTGGACTGACTATTCACAAACTTCTCATGTATACAAGACGGTAAAAAAAAACCCTTTGAATCGAACATGTGTAAGTTCCTAGAAAGAAGACGAAAGCACGAAAACTCTCTGCTCCCGAAAGTATGGCAAACTCCATGAAAAGAAAGAAAAACTTAAAGTTTTAACACTTGTCCCACATCGCCGTGTCGACACGAGTGCCATATATCCTAGGTCTGTCTTCAGTTCTTCAATTGCGTCCAATCTGCTGTCAAAATCTGCAAAACAATGTTGTCCGCGACAGATGCAGTTGCAGCATCCCCCTTGCAGCTTCCTTCGTTCGCACCTGCTGCTGGTGGCACCGACTGCTGCACGTGCACGTTCTCAGCCGCCGCCGCCGCCTTTTCCACCGCCGCTGCGGTCGCCGTCGCCGAGCTAGATTGCGGCCGCTGGGATCGCTGAGCTAGATTGTTGTTGCTGCTGCTGTAAGGATAACCACCGTGAGGCGCCCGAAACTGGGCGGGAGAGACCATGGCTTCGGCTCCCACACCCACAGGGCGATTGGCATTGGCACCCTCGTCATGGGAGCATGCTGGCTGCGCGGACGCCGTCTGCTCGATCCGTTGCTGCCCTGCGCGAGCCGCGCTGTCCTGCTGTGCTTTCCGTAGTTTCATTTCAGCTATCATTCTCGCATACACTCGATTCTTGCACGCTTCCTCCGTCTCCGGCGTCAGCGTCGGCGTCGGCGGCTGCTGCCGTGGAGAGGGCAGCCTAGCTGGCTGGCCGGCAGCTAGGTGCGGCGGACGCATCATCATTGTAGGGCCTTGAGAGTTGGGGGCAATTGCAGTGGCCCGATGCGGCGGGCGTGGCCTCGATACCGGCGGCAGCGGCCCCCGCCCTGGCACCGCCTGGCCGTTCGCGTTCGGCGTCCCCTGCCCTGGCGCCGCCTGGCCGTTCGCGTTCAACATCCCCGCGGCTCGGTTGCCGTACCCATACACCAACGGTGGCCGCTGCACCTGCACCGGTCCCTGCATGCTGTTATACACCGGCGGCCAATGCATTAGCGCTGGCATCCCTTCTGGTCCGTGGCGCCCTGCTGCTCCGACTCCTACCGCCGGCATGCGCACGCTACTGCCGCCGCCAGTGCCACGCGTTGGCGCCGAGCGTCCGCCGCCCAGGAACAAGGTCGCCTGGGAAACGGGAACCCCCTTGTTCGGCGCGCCGGTGACAGTGCGCCCGCTCGTCGCCGGCCGCTCCACCGCGGGCCTTTTGGCCGGCGGCTGCCTGCTGGACGGCGACGGTACCCGGGCCGCTTCCTCTCCAACGCTGCCAGGTGCCGCCGGCCCGGATGACGACTGCGACGAGGTTGGCACCTCCTCCTTCGCCTCTGCCTCCTCGATCTCCTTCCACTTCTTCAACGGGCTCTTGTAAATCCTGCACGCGACGAACCTGTTCAACTGCATGCAGAGCACAGTCCGAGTCCGAGTCAGAGTGTCAGACAGCAACAATATGAATCGAGTTTGAACGTGTCGGCGAGAACTGACCAGCTTGTCGTCGCGGGGCTCGGCGAAGTGGAAGCCGTTGTCGGGCGTCACGGGGACGACGAGCTCGTGCATGAGCCACTTGGTCTTGGCCTCGTCCTTGGTGGAGCCCAGGTAGTAGGCGAGGGTGTTCTCGCTGAACGCGGGCTTCTTCGATTGGCTCGTCGAGGCGCCGTCCTCCTCCTCCGTTGGCTTCGACTGGCCCGTCGACGGCTTCCACCGGCCACGCTTGTCGGCCGTGCGCCGCACCGGCCTGTCCCCTCCCGGATACTTGCGGTTCCTCGGCGACAGGAAGTACCAGGTGTCGTCCACGCCGCCCTCCTTGTATTTTTCTGTGTATCACCAGCAGTGTGATGTGATAACATACCAAATCATCATCTATATATACGCATGGTAAAAGTGTTTTTTCTTTGTTACAAGTGAAATAATATGTAGATAATATAGTTTTAAAAGAAGCCCAAGCAACAATGTTAATTACTCGAGTATCAAAAAAAGGAAACAGAGTTTGACAGTTCAGGGTCAGGTCATGGCAACGGCATGCATGCCCGTACCAGTCAATGTCTCCGGCTCACACTCGTAGGTGTCGGCGTCGATGACGAATTCGTTTGGCACGGTCGGTTCGCCCAACAGTTTGGGGAGGAGGTAGAACTCCACGAGCTCCTCGGTGGTCGGCTTGAAGCGGAACCCGATCGGATACTTGCCGTTCTTGTCGTCACCCCCTCCGCTCGGTCTCTCCTCTCCTTCTGCCATGTCGGCGACTCGTGAGTTGTTGTCGTGACCCGTCAGGTTATAGGTTGACGCTTGTTACTACCTGGTAGCGGAGATTCGTCGGAGTCCTTATTAGGCCTCCAAATCATGCTCCTTGTTCTGCACCTTCCGGCTCTGGGCCAACATTGTTGGAGACGTACTACAACTCTCAACACGACCAGGATTCAAGCTGCCTGCTTCGTGGCCGTGTATAGCCAATGTCGCGGTGGTAACCGCATCCGAGTCTCGTTTCCACGGGGGAAATAGCTCCAAACATCCGATTGGCTACCGACAAGACGGGAGAACACACGAGGCGCATCTGCTGTTCAATTATCGACTGACAAAGGTCAAAATTACATCCGAAAATTCTAACATATGGTTTTATTACAACACTACTACCTACACCCAAACAAAGTAAAAAAGAGGGCCACTTGGATTAGGCATCCTTATATAGGCTTAACTGAAAGAATCAGTATATAACTAGAATTTAGAAGAAACAATCTGATGAGGCGCTGCAACGTTGGGAGCATTGTGTTATCCAAACAATCTGACGAGAGCTTAAATACGGTCCATGTCAGCTTCAAGAACTAAACCACTACAACTAACATTCTGCTGTTACACAGTGCCCAGCGTTGCTCACCTGCCATTTTCCTTGATTTGCCTCCAGATAGTCCATTTGGTAAGGTTTGCTGTTGTCTGCAATGCTCAGGACTGCATGATACGTGACTGTCTGGTCGACCATAGGCCTTGTCTTCGCGCAATCGGGCCTGTGCAGTTATAACATCCAAATGTGACGTGTATTGAACTATCGGCCTCGTGCCATTTTTCGCCTCTTCCTCTCCTGCTCACGTCTCTCTTCTTCCTCAATCAAGCGAAGTTCCTCCTCATCCTCCTGCCTAGCAATCCTCGCGCTGAAAGAAACCAATATCAAATGTGAGGGCACCCAGAATGCTATGTATCCACATGCATGCGAGGTGTACTGCCAGTTTCTGAACCATGAATAAACATAGCACGGGAACACCTAGCAAGCAATTGAATAGTACGGTACAGAGTACAAAAAGATCAAATTGTCTCAGTGCAGGCAGTGCAATATCTTGAATATAAAGCATACACGTATATTATATAAGCTTTTATTTCAATCTATACAATATTATACTGGATTACTGGATAAAATAAAAGAAGCAATACCTTCTTCTTTCTTCCATTTCTATAGTGCGAAAATCGGCTTCCATATCACTGTCATCGTCATCTCTGCCTGCATATTTTCTAGGATCATACCTGCAAAGGAAAGCCAAAATCAGAATCTATAAGCAACATCTTTGAACAGCCACCGCAATCAAGCAATGATTGGTTTGCTCAGCTTGAAAACCATGTTAGTAAAACATGCTAACTTATATAGAGGCTGATGGCTGACGCTCACAACTACTGACGCGAACAGAAAAGATAGAGCAGGCTTATCTAGACAATACCCGAACATATTTCTGATCATTGCCAAGGGGTCTTCCTCATCATCATCTTCATCAAATCTTCTTTTTGCCACTTGCTTTCTCTTTGCATGATCATCACGAATTCCATTGGAAGAGACTGGCCGAGATGGCTACAAGCACAAATATAGAGACAATAACGGAACAAACGAAACATCAGCAACCCTAGTCAAATGAATTCAACCCATATATAGGAAATACGTGTAGCAAATAACTTCAGGCAAAATGGTAGAGAGCAGAAAGGCGGTATTTTCTAATAAGTATTTACCATGGACTTCGAGGGAGGCCGAATCTGCCTTTCAGCTTGTCTGACTCTATCATTTGCCTGTACTCTTCTTTGCTCTGAATATTGGCCCTTCGAAGAAAGAGGCCTTTGTCCTTGTGATGGCTGGGACCTGTTACTTAGTGACTGTGGTCTGTGTGTTTGTGATGATTGCGATTTCTGAATATGTGAGGACTGCTGTGGTCTTTGATTCTGCAAGGACTGTTGAGTCCTTTGGCTCTGCAAAGACTGTTGTGGTTTCTGACCCTGTGTCAGTTGTTGTGGCCTCCGACTCTGCAATGACTGCTGCGGCCTATGCTGCATGGATTGAGGTGGCCTCTGACCGTGGGAAGAATGCTGTGGTCTCTGACTAGCTGACTGCATCCTCTGACTTTGCGAGGATTTTGGTCTGTCAATCTCTGAGAGATGGTGCTTCGAGGCTACACTGCTCTTCCGCAAAGCTGCATCATTCAAATCCTTGGAAGGCTGCTTATTAGCAATAGGACCCCTGCTTGGAAGCTTTTGCATTGTGGTTTTGCTAGTGCTTGCCTGGTTTGATCCATTTCTTGAAATACTATTTGTCCTCTCAGTGTCACGTGAAATAACCCTTTCTCTATTCAAGAAAGCCTCCTTTCTCATAGAATCTACCCTACCTTCGCCATGCCTTTGAGTTGACATTGTGTTCTTAGGTCCATATCCATTTGACATGCGTGCGGGTTGATTTGTTGGTGCCTTGCTCTTTACTGTCGATTGCATCACCTCGCGGTCTACATTGTCCAGAAATAAAGTCAGCAATTCACATTTAAAGATACAGGGAAGACCTTGTCTAATAAAATTAGAATTCCAACTCACCAGCCCTTTGAGACAAGGAAGATCTAGCAGCAGGTTTCTCCTTTGGAGAGGGTGAAAGGTCAGCATCATCCGAGAGTAGAAATGAATAATCCCGGTTATCCTTAAGTGCCTCAACCTTCCTCTTTACCTGCAAATTACAACTGCTATGTTGTGAATACATTATTTTAAGTCCATTGTACTGAACATGCAGAAGAATGCAGTGAATATAAATTATTTGTACCTGATTAACCATCTTCTGTTTATGCTGATGTCCATTTGCTTTACTTTGCACTTTAGAGGACGATGGAATATCCTTCTGATAAAAGAAAAACAGAATATAGTTATTTAATGTTGGTTCAGTGCTAATCAAAATTAGCATACTGGTGTAGTATTACATGTACTCCAGAAGGCCTTGGCTCCCTTGCAACTGTGCTATGCAGTTCTTTCAATGATTTTCTTTCTTCAATCACTCGACGAGAAATCACTGGCTTGGATGGACCAAAGAAAGAGCCAAATCTAGCAGGGAAAAGAAAGTCAAACACATTGAAGAACACTCAATAACAACAGTAAGGTATGAAATGCAGAAGACATATCAACTGCAGAATGTGTAGAAGTGCTGCTATACTATTTTGTTGGAGAACAAATAGCAACAGTAAGGTATGAAATGCAGAAGAAATATCAACTGCAGAATGTGTAGAAGTGCTGCTTGTTGGAGAACAAAAGAAAAGAAAATTTCTGTTATTCATCAAATACGGATTTGTCTTTATGTTAAAGAAAATTGGTTTACCAACATCACAACCACACTGAAAAACAAACAAATATAATGGTGAAAAAAAAATCTTCCAGCAGCATTCATTTCACAAGTGTATAATGATCAAATATGCCATGAAAACTTCAGTTCCACAACAGGAGACATTTCGAAACGGAACAAGTAATCTCCCATTGAGTCATGGCATGAGCTCAAAGAGAGATCATTTTAGAAAGAAAGTAAATGCTGCTGAGAATCAGTATCAAACATACTTGTCCCTGGCTTGAGGTATTTGTGAAGACGATGAGCGTCCAGCTGTGGAGGCAGCAGTAGCCTTTGCCTTTCGCCTAATCTGCTCCTTCAATCGTTCCCTCAACTCAAGGATCTCCTTTTGTCCCTCAGTAGGCTCTTCCTCCTCAACATACTCATCCCCAGCACCCGAACCTTCCTCCTCATACTCATCTTCATCATAGTACTCGTCTCCGTACTCATCTTCCACTTCCCGGTGCCGGTGGTAACCCTGCACAACAATTGCCATCGTTACGAGACCAATAACATTGCACTGTTTTCTTCACGATTGTCAATGCTACAGCTCCCTTTTGTTTCATCACAATTATTATTTTTCTATCAACATTTGAGCAAATTAAAAAAGTAAGCATAATCCTCTGCCTATCTCAGTTTTTTTCCCCGCATTTAAACCTTGATTTATGGCCCTTAAAGGCTTTACCGATCATACTTGGTAGAAATTAAACGGGACGAAGTGCACTTACATTGGTCTCGTAGTCGTAGCCCCGCATTGTCACCAGGATCCCGTCGTCTCAGTCTCGAATCCCCCGAATCCCCTGAACCAGAGCAAGGAAACTTCCATAAGTTCACAAACGTCGCCACGAATCGTTCAGACAATGCTCGTATCGAACCAACCAAGCATCCAATCGGGACCAAACACACATCGAAACAGCACCGATTGACCCTAGAATTCCTCGGCGAAGGCGCTCGGATCGTGGCACAGGCACCTAATCGCTGAAATTCCGCCCCGGACGCGGCGCGGGGGACGGCGAATCTAGGGTTCGGACGGGGAACGCGGCGCGAATCTGGGACGCGGACACGGCGACGCAACCAGCCGTGGAAACCAGGGGGGGAATCGCGGTACCGGGTTGGGGGGGCGGACTCACCGACCTCGGGGACCGGACGGAGACGGCTCGCTCCGCCGCGGCTGGTGGCGGGGGAGATCGGGCTCGGATGACGACGAGCTGGCGCGCGACGACGCGGCTGGATCGGAAGTAGCCGAGGGGGACGGGCCGGGTCGGGCCTGATGCGGCGGCGGCGGCTACGCCCGCGGCCGGGGAGGAACGAGGCGGAGGCGAACGGAGCCCGCGGCGGGCGCTGCGGGGAACGGCGCGGGTGGCCGCCGGGGCGGGGCGGCGTGGGGCGCGAGGCTTTTGGGTCTCGTTGTTGGGTGGAGGAAATGGGGAGGAGGCAGGGGTTGAGGCGGGCGCGGAGTTAAATAGGCGCGGTTCGCCTGCGCCGGGGTAAGAAGCCTGACGTCCGTCGCCTGCCTTCGGATGTGAGATGGGTGTCTCTGGAACCTCCGCATGGAGCTTTGGCGCGTGGGCATGGGCCTAGGGATTTTCTTGTTTTGGCAGGTGCCGCGAGGGCCCAATCGCGAGCTGGGACGCTGCAGGGCCCAGAAACCGTTGCTTCCGTCAACCGAGGACGAGCACCGCTCCGAGAAGAATGGAAGCCAGGAAAGACCGAACCAGGGGCCGGTCCCCGGAGGTAAATTCTGAAGGACCCGGGTCCTTCGGTAATCTGAAAGACCCTCGTTCTTTATGTGACAAGTGTCCTTGCATCAATCTTGATGCAACCTGCCAGCACTTCCTTCATCTTGATTACCAACGTCAGTACGCGACGCCGTTAGCCCGTTACCCTGTCTTCCATCGGGGTCGCCGTGCTGGAGGTCGCCGCATGTCAGGCGTGGCGCCGCTCGAGCTGCGGCAGACCGGCGCCCCTGCGTCCCCGAACAAGCTGGTGCGCCTGCTCGCCAGCCGCCGTGACCTCGATTGCCTGGGCCTCGACGCCGATGCGCTCGGCCTGCCGGCCCCAATGCTTATCCGCCATCGTCCCCAAGATCTTCTCGAAGGAGCCGGTGAAAGCAGCTCATACTGGCGTTGAATCTCCAGCAAGCCGGTGACAGGTAGTTTGGTTTCCTCTTTTTTTTTCATTATGTCCCAAACTCGAGATCTAATTTGATTTCTTCCGCAGGTTTCTATCCGATCTACATTTGGTTTCTTGAGGAAGGGAAATCACCTGGAGCCCTAGAGCTGCTCGAGAACGGGAGAACGCACATGGAAGATCGATGTGGGCTGTATCAAATGGGGAGATTTATTCGGTCAGCGATGGTATGAAACCAAAATCCTCTCTGTACACTCTGCTATTGTGATTATATAACTAATCTTTGTTTTTGGTAGATCCGGTAGTAAAGTGTTGATTTAGTGCAAAGTAGTGAGTAAACATAATTGAAATTAGCGAAGGAAAGATCTTTATAATTCTGTAGCTCAAGGGTCTGTTTTTCTCATGAAATTTTGCTACAATTTGTGCCTGACATTTCTTATTTATTTTCAGTCAACATCTGAGGACATAACACAAGGCTGAGGAAACGTTAGACCACTCATATTAACTTTGGTAAGTTGTGCCTGACATGTGGCCTTTAGGGTATATTTACTGAATTCATGGAGCAGGACACTGCTGCTTGTATCTCTTGTTTGAACTAACTGTTTGATTTTTCATTTTTTGGTTTCATATGCCTATCCTTGTCACCTGTTATTTCAGAAAAACTTTGTGTTCATACAGTATGGTGCTTATTTAAAATAGCCACCACCTTCATAGTTGGACAATAGTATCTCTGTATTAGTTCAGTGAATACTAGGAAGGGCTCGCCCTGTCAACATATATGATGATAATTCTCAATCTGGCAAAATAACAGGATGTTCAATTCCAGACCTTCCTGAGATAGAGTGCCATGAAATTCTGATGATGAAAACTGCAATATATTACCATGAGTACTCCAACGGAACTAATTATCAGGACTAAGCTAGCTGAATACTCCTATCATTTAGTACCTACCAATTTATCCTTTAAATAGTTCTATTTTGTTGTAAGAAACGTCAAGCAACAATGGACAGAGGGAGTATAAATTGAGAATTGAGAATGGATTTAGTTTTGTCAGTTGGTATTGGCTGTAGGCTTCTGCCGAATTAACAACTCTGCATTGTCTATCTATCTCTAACTGTTCTTGGTTATCTATGCACATTCCATTCTGTTATCTATAAGCCACATGGCTATTGAAGCTATTTGATACAACTAATCTTTTGTCCTGTAAAAACTTACAATTCACGCCTAGTAACTTATCTTCCACCTTTGTGGGCTGTCAACCTATAAATTCTGGAGCTGCTGAAGAGAGAACAATTATATAGCAGGTTGATACTACTGTTTTTTTCTACACTTAAAGTAACCATTTGGCTCTTCTAGCATTGAATTGTATTCACATGCTTTTGTATGCAGGACATCTGCCACCGTATACAACGCTAATGCCAATGTGTGATGCTGCTCGTGCCGCTTGCATGACTGTCTCGCGCCTTTGTACGTTCCTGGAGATGCCGTCCTAATCTCACCTTGAATAAGGATCTGGTTCCCTTGATGGAACAGGCACATGATGAGAATGTTTGCCTCTTAATTGATCGCATCCTGAGGGTTTTTGGATGCTGGAGGCTGCGAGTGATAGAGAGCAAAGCTACAAATCTCTCTTCTTTACACATCAATGGAAATGTAAAACACACTCCCCTTGCAGAAACATTGCAAATCAAGAAATTAATGTATGGATGCTACTGAAATATACACATGTAACTTGTTTACACTAGTATTTTTGTTGTACACAAGAAAACCAGGCAATGATTATTTGCATATGAAATGCTATTTAGAAGCACAGTATGAGACATTGGTAACAGGGTCATGTGTATGAATCAAATTGAGATGATAGCTCCAAGTTTTGCAGTCGTTCAAGATAATTAGAAATGCAAATCAAACAAGTATATGACAATCTCGACTAATCTATGTAGTACAGTACTAACTTGTGAAATGACAATGTGAATCTTGAGCTCGATCGGGTCTCTGCTGCAGTTAAGCCACGCTGCAAAGTTGTTACTTGCTTTTGCTTACATCAAGTTGTAAAGGGCACGAATATTAGCACATGAATCATCATTTCATTTATCAAATTCTAAGCGGCGTCTGGACCAGCAGCAACCACCGGTGCGAGGAGCGCAGGCGGCGTTCGTGCTCGCATTCTGTGGCCACGCGCAGCTGCTGGAGAAGGGCGGCTCCACGCTCTTCACCCGGCACTGCATCACCCGGTTCTGCCCCGACGCATTCCTGGAGACGACGCCGCCGCTACTGCGCGCCGGACCTGGAGAGCCTTGGAGGGCGACCTCGGCGCAGGCTACGCCGGCAGGGACATGATGGTGGAGAACCTCCGGCAGCTCTGCGTGCAGCGCGTCGCCAACGCCTCTGGCCGACCGGAATCCCACTCAGCCTATTACCCAATCGGACCAGATCTAGAGGAGGACGAATGCTTCAGCTCAGTGGCTCATCGGATCAGAGCTTGGGCATCGGGGCGGCCTCCGATGGCTTCCGATGCAAGGAAAAGACTTAGGGCCCCTTTGGATTGTACTGTAGACATAAGATAGGGATAGGAAAATCTCAGGATTGCAGGTGACATGCTTCTTCGTTCCTATGGAATTCAGCCCAGACCCAAAACTCAAAAGAAGGCCTTTGGCCGAGCACAGGTGAAACACGGGATTTCTCATAAAAAAAAGAAAAAAGCGAAACACAGGAGCGTGACATCCGGAGGCGACGCCGGCCACATCGAGGCGGAGCTCCTGCTCCAGTCCTCCGCCTGCACCACCTCCGCACCTCCAAGCAGCCGGAGCCGCCGAGCTCAGGCGCTCCTTCCGTCTCTCCCTCCTCCTTGCCGGTGCCCCCTTCTCCACCCCCGCACCCACGGCATCGCGTTGCCGCCCTCGTGAGATCCGGTCGCGAGCACCCGAGCTCGCAGTCGATCTGGCTGCCGAACTAGATCCTCTGCAGTCGATCTGTCGCGGAGGCGGATCTCACCTCAGACCCCCACCGTCTCCTACCGTCTCCGGCCACGAGGGCGAGGTGGAGCAGGAGAACCACATCGAGGAGGGCGAGGGAGCCCCCTGTGCAACGACGCAGGGGCGTCAGCCCCTTGGACATCCACAGCGGCGTCGGCAGTGTTGGGGGAGGTGAGCACAAGGTAGCGAAGGTGATAAAGGTCTCTGGCTAAAGTGGCCCCCGACGCGTCCTCTTGTCTTCGCCTCACCCCGAAGGGCTTCGCCCGGTAAACCAGTGCCCGCGAAGGTCGCCAGGGCTCGACTAACCCTAATCGTTTGCTGTGAAGCTTTCTGTGCAGGGAACCTCGAGCGGAGGTCAACAGGATCAACAGTTCAAGCAGTGGGTTGGCGAAGCTTCGCCTGCCTTCAGAGGCCTAGTTAAGGAGCGGACGCAGCGCGTGGGCCGTTGGACAGGCTCATTCTGGTGACGCTCAAGAGGCGGCCCAAGGCCCGAGATGAAGGGGGGACAAGACCAAACTGCCCTCCTTTGGTGACCGCTTCCTAGGGCGGGGCGTAGCTAACCCTAAGGGCAAAAATGTAACCAGGAAAATCTAGTTGGATTGGCACTATAAAAGGAAGCCAACCATGATGTAAAGAAAAAAGAGAAAAAGTAGATCCTGAGATCTAGCCCTAGATTTTGGGGATCTAATTGTAATAATTATAATTTTATCTATAGTACCTTGTGAAGTGATTGATCTGGTAGAGAGCTTGAGCTCCGCCATTTGTACACGGTTGTCTGGATCCAAGGTCCAATAGATGGCGCCCACCGCTGTGTAGGCCGAGAAAAGGACACGCAGATGCCACCTAGGAAAACTAGACCGCGAGCGCCGGCAGAGCCAGCCGAGCCAGCAGCTCCGCCGCGCACTCGTGGCCGACCAAGAAGAAATGTTGCAAGCACATATGCGTCGGCTCCACCGGCGGTTGAAGAAGAGGAAGATGAGCTACCTCCGCAAGCCAATCCTCAACCAGCCGAAGAAGAAAACCCGATGCAGTCAGAGCTCAATCAGCTGAGAGATGATCTTCGCCGGATGCAAGAAGAAAGAAACCAATTGGCAGCTTCGCAGTCCCGCAATCAAAGGAACATGCTAATCTCCCAGCAAGCAGCCCAGATAAGAGAGCAAATGGCGATCTTGGAAGCAGAAATACAGAGTCTGCGCCCGGAGGTCAACCCACCCTCGCAGCTCCAAGTTGGTTCAGCAGCAACCATGCCGTCCGTCGTTACCACCGCATGGCAGATAGGCACCTTTGACTCCAAATCTCCGCTGTCAGAAGGCCTTCAGCGGGCACCTTGGCTAAGTCATTTGTCATCGCAGCAAAAGCACATGCCTTGGCCTGGTACTCGATGCTGAGGCCGGGCTCAGTATACTCCTGGGAAAATCTGCGCGATCAGATCACTTCAAACTTCAAGGGTTTCTCCAATGAATCATTGACTGCCTCGGACTTGTTTGGCAACAAGCATCAAAAGGGGGAACCGCTGAAAGACTATTATCAGAGATTCCTCAATCTCCGAGCAAAAGCCTCAGACGTCCCAGATGGCGTAGCAATAGAGGCTGCGATCAAAGGGCTCCGCATAGGGGCCTTCGCGAGCCACTTGGCCAGAAAGAAGCCAACAACAATGGCACAACTCAATGAGGAGTTTGAAAAATACTGCAGGTCAGACAACGACCTCCGCAGAAGAATGGATGAAGATAATCAATCGAAGCAACAGCAGGGGGGAAAGAAATGGAAAGACAATAAGACACAAGGTCAATTCCAACAACAGGACAGGCAGGTCCTTGCAATCGAAGGTACCCAGCAGGAGCAGCACCCCAAGAATGGCAATAATAACCACCAGGGGTCTTATCAATAGCAGAATTACAACAAAAATTCAAAAGGCAAAAATTGGAATAAGAACCAGAAACCAAAGAGGTATTACTGCTTGTTTCACGGCGAAGACAAGGGCCATTCCACCAAAGAATGCCCTGAATCAAAAGAAACAATGGAGAGAATGAAAGCAAGAGGTTCTCAACAGGGCTCTCAGCAGCAGATCCAGCAGGCTCCGCAGACAAGAGAAGTAAACCACATGTTTCCCTCTCACTAGAACCATGGTCTTCAGCCAGGAGTCATGCATAGCAGCAGCCAAGCTTTCCAGCAACCAGCTTCGCACACAATGGTAGAGCAGTACTATCCAAACTTCTTGCCAGCTTGGAGACCTCCGCTCAATCAAGGTCAGCACACAAGCATGCCAAGGCAGCAGAGCAGCGTAACTTACATCAATCAAAGGCCTTCGCAGATCACTTACCTAGAAGCTCCGCCACCACCGCCAATATCGGTACCACAACAGAATCAGCAGCAGGCTCAAGTCAAATCAGAACCTCCGCTGGAAACCAGATGAACCCACATTCAGCCTTGCCAACGATTGGCATGATCCTGCCAATAGCAGGGGGATCAGCAATGGAGTTTGAATCAAAAAGGCAGAAGAAGGATCATCTCCGCCTAGTAAACAATATATCAGTCCAAGGCGCATGCCAGCCGCCTGAATGGTCTAAGAAGCCCCTGACCTTCTCCGATCAAGATTGTAAACTTGAAAGTTATCCGCACACAGACGCGATGGTCATCAAGGCCAACATCGCAGGATGGGAAATCAACAAGATTTTAGTTGACTCGGGGAGCTCCGCAGACATAATCTTTGTCAACAGTGTTTGATCAAATGAAACTGAGCCGATCGCAGCTGCAGCCACCTGACACTCCATTGATAGGATTCGGCGGCAAAAAGATTCATGCCCTCGGAAAAATATCATTGCCAGTGTCATTCCAGGACCAGCAGAACGCAAGAACAGAATACGTAACTTTTGATGTGGTTGATATCTTCTACCCCTACAACATCATAATGGGGAGAGGCTTCACCAACAAATTCAACCTAGCAATCCACATGGGCTACCTGTGTATGAAAATGCCAGCACTACACGGAATCATTACGGTCCAAGGCAGTCAGAAGGAGGCTAGGAACATAGAGAAAGCAATCTACAAGGCACACAGAAACATCAACACTGTCGAAGCTCAACCGCCAGACATGCCAAAAGGTGTAACAGACTTGACTGATCAAGAAGACTCTTTGAGAGTTCCCTTGGACGAAGGTGTCAAGGGCAGGGACGTTCTAGTCGGAACGCAGCTAAGCCAAGAAGAGAGAGAGGATCTCTTGAAAATCCTGAAGAAGAACCAGGACATCTTCGCCTGGTCAGCAACGGACTTAAAAGGTGTAAGCAGAGACATTGTTGAGCATTCATTGGACCTCAACCCAAACGCAAAACACAAAAGGCAAAGACAAAGAAAGATGTCAGAAGAAAGAAGAACGGCGGCCAAAGCGGAGGTTCAGAGGCTGCTGGATGCAAATGTCATAAGAGAAGTGAAATACCCAGAATGGCTAGCTAATGTGGTCCTCGTTCCTAAGAAGAATGGAAAAATGAGAATGTGCATAGACTTCACAGACCTAAACAAAGCATGCAAAAAAGATCCTTACCCAATCCCTCGCATAGATGCCTCGCTGGACAAAGCTGCAGGATGTAAACGTTTCTCATTGCTGGATTGTTTTTCCGGCTATCACCAAGTTTGGTTGAACAAGGAGGATGAGGAGAAGACTAGTTTCACAATCCCTGGCGGCACTTATTGTTTCATCAGGATGCCTGAAGGACTGAAAAATGCAGGGTCCACCTTCGCGAGAATGATAGCGAAGGTCCTGCACTCGCAGCTAGACAGAAATATACTTGCTTATGTTGATGACATTGTGGTGATAAGCAAGGAAGAGAACGATCACATAGCTGACCTCAAGGAGACCTTCGCCAATCTAAGAGAAGCAGGGCTGAAGCTGAACCCTGAAAAATGCATTTTTGGTGTAAGCAAGGGCAAGATGTTGGGATGCATAGTCGGAGCTCACGGCATCAGCCCAAACCCTGACAAAGTGAGAGCAATACAAACAATGCAAGAGCCCACTTGTACCAAGGACGTCCAAAGGCTGTCAGGAAGAATAGCAGCTCTGAATAGATTCATCTCAAAGTCAGCCGAGCGAAGCCTCCCGTTTTTCAAGGTCCTCAAGCAATCTGGGAAGTTTGAATGGGGAGCAGAATAGTCAGAAGCATTCGCGCAACTCAAACACTACCTTTCAAGCGAACTTGCCATAACAGCGCCAGACACAGGGGCGCAGCTGATGCTCTACGTCTCAGCTTCGCCGAGCACGGCGAGCGCTGTCCTGCTCCAGGAAAGGGAAGAAAACAGGAAACGTGTTCAGAGGCCTATTTATTACATGTCCGAAGCTCTGCAGGGAGCGAAGCTAAACTATTCTGAGATAGAAAAAGTTGTTTATGCAATCTTAACAGCCACAAGAAAACTAAAGCACTATTTCCAAGATCATCAAGTAGTCATCCCAACAACTTGGCCATTGAATGACATCCTGAGAAATAAGGAAGCCTCTGGCAGAATAGGCAAATGGGCAACAGAATTGTCCCAATTCGACATCAGCTACATCCCAAGAACAGGAGTAAAATCTCTGGCTCTTGCAGATTTCTTAGCAGACTGGACTCAGTCGCCAGCAGCAGAAACAGCACCTCCGCGGCTATGGACCATGTTCACTGACGGAGCTTGGGGCATGAACGGAGCCGGAGCAGCTGCTGTATTAATATCGCCTGATGAGGAAGTGCACAAGTTCGCAGCAAGACTAGATTTCAAAGCAACAAACAATGTAGCGGAATACGAAGGTTTGCTTTTAGGCCAACGAAAAGCTAAGGCAATGGAAATCCAGCATGTCCTGGTCAAAACAGACTCAAAAGTGATCGCAGGGCAAGTTGAAAAGGAATATACTGCACGCGAAGCTGAACTGATCAGATATCTGGAAACAGTCAGAATGATGGAGCGAAGGTTCCGTGGTTTTACTGTAAAGCACATCCCAAGAATAGAAAATCAAGAAGCAGATGAACTGGCAAAGGCAGCTGCAAACAATTTACCCCTACCACAGGGCGCTATCTATCAAGTCATGACAGAACCATCAACAGCTAAGTTGCACAGAGCTTCGCCGGTATTGAACATCTCCGCCGAAGACTGGATGCAACCAATAATAGATCAAATCAACGGTCGAAGTCAGATCATTGATGAAGCTGCCAATACAAGAATGGCCGCTCGAGCAAGGAGCTACGTCATTATGGATGGCACATTGTACAAGAAGTCTGTTGTTCAACCTCTGCTGAAATGCATCCCTCTGCAAGAATGAAGGGATCTCCTTAATGAGATTCATTCGGGAAGCTGTGGCTCACACATCGAGCCAAGAGCGCTCTCAGCCAAGGCCATAAGGCAGGGTTTCTATTGGCCAACGCACATTTTAGACGCGACAGAGATTGTCAGAAAATGCCCGGCATGTCAGAGCTTCGCCCCTAACCAACATCAACCATCAAATCAAACTCAGTTAATCCCTCCAACATGGCCCATGCAAAGATGGGGAATGGATCTAGTCGGACCCCTGCCAGCTTCGCAAGGGGGAAACAAGTATGCGGTGGTCGCCATTGAATACTTTTCAAGATGGATTGAAGCTAAACCACTGGCTTCAATAACATCGGAAACAGTGAAAAAATTCTTCTGGCAAAACATAATCTGCAGATTTGGAGTCCCAAAAACGCTCACAGTCGATAACGGAAAACAGTTTGACTCAGAGAAATTCAAGGAATTTTGTGCATCGATGGGGACAAACCTAGCCTTCGCGTCGTATATCACCCAGAATCAAACGGAGCAGTAGAAAGATCCAATAGAATCATCTTCGCAGCAATCTCAAAAACTCTCTTTGGGATGAAAAAGGGGAAATAGGTAGATGAACTACCAAAGGTTGTTTGGTCTCACAACACCAATGTGTCAAGAGCAACAGGATACACTCCCTTCAAACTGTTGTACGGCGAAGAAGCTATGTTGCTTGAAGAGTTGAAACATCAGAGTCTTCGCGTTATCAAAGAAAGT
Organism: Themeda triandra; assembly: GCA_018135685.1. Classification (NCBI taxonomy): domain Eukaryota; kingdom Viridiplantae; phylum Streptophyta; class Magnoliopsida; order Poales; family Poaceae; genus Themeda; species Themeda triandra. The sequence continues at coordinate 175,553 of JAENPR010000335.1, forward strand.
CTATCGCTCGATGAAAATTACAGCAAAGAGATGATAGAGGGTCACAAATTACAGGCCGTCGCCAACATTGATAAGTACCAGCAGGAAACCAAGAAATGGAGGGATGCTAAGGTGGTAGCCAAGACAATTAAAGATGGAGATTGGGTGCTCAAAAGAAAACCAAACGCCGCGACTGTGGGAAAACTACAACCAAAATGGGAAGGGCCTTTCTTGGCGAAAGAAGCAGGCAGGAAAGGCTCCTTCTACCTGCAAGACTTAGAAGGGAACTTGACAACCCACACTTGGAACATTGACAGCCTGAGGAGATTCTATGCTTGAAAAATGTAAAGGGTCTCCGCATAAATATAAGCGGTTGACCTCAGTTACCTTCGCGTTTCTCTTCGTTTCTTTTTAACTTCCTTCAACAAAAATGGCTTCGCACTCTTTTCCTCACACGGGGACTCCATCTATGGAGGTGAGGTTTTTAACGAGGCGAAGTTTGATGTAATCAACCCTTGGAAATATAAAAGGGCCCCATGAAAAAAGAAAGAGTATGGCAACACATGCAAAAAGTCGAAAGCAGCTAGCAACGGAGCTGCAACATTCGACAAAAATTTCATTGTTCAAAGGTCATTTCACGAATAACCAAAAAAGGTTACTCCTGAAAAGACCTCCGCAGGCATGAAGTCCTTGGAAAAAGACCTGTCTCTCGAACAGGCATCAAGGCAGCCTCCGCTAGCAAATAGCTGGCTTGGAGTTTTTAGCAAAAGCTAAAACACTTCAAACTATTTTACTTCGGTTCAAATCCAAGTCACTTTCGCCATTATTAGCATCGGGGAAAGGCATTTGTAAAAAAATAAAAAATAATAATAATAATAAAAGGGGTAAGCCTTTCCATTCCTATAACCAAAATACAACGAGAATAGTTACATAGTTTCTTCCAACCTTGCAATGAGCATAAAGATTACAAAAATTCTCCGCACTAGCCTAAGTCTACGCTAAGGAGGATCAATTCTTCGCTAGGTCAGCTTGGTTCTTCGCGGCCAGTGACGCTCACCTTGTACTTGTAAGCTTCAAGCAGCAATTGTAACCGCAGCTCAAAAGACCTTCGCTCAATTGGCTAAACCCACCTGGTCGTTGGAAGATTTAACTTCCGTTTCTTGTTCTAGCATAACTCAGCACAATTAAGCAACTCCTTTCCCGCATGCCTCCTATTACTATTAAAACCGCGATTGATGCAGTCGCAGAGCTGCGCCAACATTCAAATCGAAACCAGCAAGCTTCGCCAGGGTATCTCAGTATTATTGATTTAAACCTAAGCTTCCCTAAAGAAGAGCAAGTCACTCCAAATAAGAGGAGCAGCGAGCTCAGCAGCGAAGCTGTCACTCTTTCATAGCGCAGATAATGAAGAGAGCTAATGCTATAAAGAAGATGGAAAAGGCTCTCAAAATTGCACCAAATGGATGAAGATACTCCAGATACGGAGTCACTTGAACAGTTTACGGGTGCCCTAAGCTCCCTAGAAGTTTACGTACGACTCGAAGACAGGTCTAAGAGTAGAAGACCCAAATAAAGAAAGGGCAACACGCAAACTGCGGCCTACTTGCTAGCACGAAAGCAAAGCCTAGCAGAACTTAGGTTTTTTGACGAGCCAAGCTTCGCTCAAGCATTTCAGCTCCGTTCCCTGGTGCCTCCCAATCCAACTAGCGGCAGCAGATCAAACGTACAGACTACTCTCATTTGCATAAGACGCTCCCCTCCCGAGGGTGATTTTTTCCTGCTTATATAGGCGCCCTTAGGGGTAATAAACACGCTCAACAACCTCCGAGTTAATGCAAAATCAGCAACACAATCCAAGTATCAGTTAATAACGAATCTGGGGGTTTAAATGAGGATCACACCAACCACGGGTTAAAGAACCCAACCTCCTTGATTAACAGCTGATTGACCACCCTATAAAAGGCAAAAGCCCTCTCCCCCCGCCCGTCATCACTCAACCCTTTTCTTACCACAATCACATGTTCCCCATTCATCTCAAGTTAGGAGATCGACACATGTTTAGGATTAAGAAGCATCAGGAAACACAAAGACTACGGTGGAGGGATCAGAGGTGTAGAACGGCTAGGGTGCCTCTTTGCCTTCAACACAACAAGAGCCCCATATCCCAGAAGCTTCGCAAGTAAACCTATCTCCGCTGTAGTCAGAACGCAACCCCGTTACGGCGATGACATGTTCAGGTTTAAGTCTTGTTTCTAGCCGAGCAAGTCATATGATGCTCGGTTGTTAGGCACAGCTTAGGAAATTTACTTTGCTTGTCAGTGCCTTCATCGCATTGGATAGCTTACGGGAAGTTGCAGAGCGAGTCAGCACCAAAGACCTTCGCTGGATCAGCACACAGCTCCAAGAGAGCAGAGAAACACATAGACCAAGCTAAGGAAGCTTCGCTTCATTGCTTTTATCTTTTATGTGTTTCAAAATGTAAAGTGCATCCAGCACAGCATACAAACGAAATGAAAAAAAGGGCACCTCCGAATATATGGCAATTTACATGAAAAGAAAAAGAAACATAGCACGTCTTCGCACAAACTTGGCGTCGTTTACAATAATTACAAGCAACGGAAAAATCACCTCATAAAATATCGCGCGGCCCCCTATAAGCTAAGGATCGAGTAAACAAAGCACGTTCATCGTCAATATCATATAGAACGAAGCTAAACATATCGTCCACGGTACGATGAGGAAAGGCCGATTGCCAATACTCCCACAATTCAGCATCAATATATACACCATCCTTCATAAAGGTTAGCGGTACGGCGTCCTGCACAGGCCCTGTGTAGGAAACCTGCGCAGGACACATGCGTAAGTCTTACATGGCATTTAAACTTTACAAAAGACGAAGCTTTAGTTCGTCGACAAGATAACTAGAATACAGGTTATATTAAACCTCCGCATCCTCTTGCCCAGTTGTCGAGGGGTTGGCATCCTTCTGAACGGCGGGGGTCGTCACGGCTTGGTCGGCCACGATCTCCGCGTCCTTCTCCACCTCAACCCTCCGGCCATCAGGCTCGTCTTGAGTAACAGGGGCAGGAGCTTCGCCAGAGGTTGGGTCCGCCGCAGCGTTGGCGGAAGAAGCCCCGGAAGCTCCGGCGCATGTTGACTACAAAAAGTGTAGCAAAGAAAGTATAAGCGTTTGTAAATCAACAAAATGGAGTTTTCAAAACGAAATGGGAAGAAATCTCTCACCTGTGAGCTCCGCTCCTCCACAAGCCGCGCAGCTTCCTTGCGGCCAAACTTACCCCACCATTCATAGAGGAAGGTCTTGGTTGCCTTGATTATACTCTTAGACCCCTCCCCGAGCTCCGCCGGACTAAGAAATGTCTTCGATTTGCGAAGATCCTTGATATGCTCACACCCCACAGTGCCAAGGCTCTTCACAAGATTGTGGGCACAAGCGAAGGCGCAGAAATCACCAATCTTATACACAAAGTCAGGAAGAGCGTGAATGCTGTCGCGGACCCAGGAAAGGAGGGTGGACAACTCGGCCTCTGAGGGCGGCGGAGTGGTTTTTCCTCCAAATTTTGAAACCACTATCGCAACAGCAGAGCAAGCCTCAGCGCCAGCAACTTTCACCTCCGCCAGACGCCGCCTCTCCTCCGCCAACTCTTGCTCAAGCTCCTGGACTCGCTTCCCTAGGGCCGCAGAAGAGCTCCGCTTGGCCTCCGCCTGCTTGCGCAGTGTGTCTGCAGCTTCAACCATTTTTTCAAGCTTCGCGCCCAATGCTTGTTGAGCCTTCTGAGCTTCGTCCAGAGTGCGGCCTTGTTCCTCTATATCAGTGGATAAAGCACTATTCTCCTTTCTCAGCTTCGCTTCGGCCGTAACGAGCTTTTCATACTCGACCCTCATGACCTCATAATCCGTAAGAACCTTATGGAAGCGACGCTGGAGTTCACCAGTCATAAAGTTTATCTAAGGAAATAAACAAACCAGAGTTAAAAGAGAAATGGGGAGGGAAGAAAAACGAGAGGCAATAAGCAGAAGACTTACGATTCCCCCTTGGTCAGCGCAGGCGTGCAGCACGTCGAAGAGGTTGCCTTTGCTGAAGTACTCCTTGATAAAAGCTGCAGCGAACGATTAGGTCAAAATCGAACCAAACACCAAACAAAAGAAAACAGTAAGAAAAAACTAAGCCAAACCTATGCACTCCGCGTATTCTTCGGCTCCAGTAACATTACCGGGGCAAGGTACGCCGTCATCCCTAGGGACGGTGGACTTGGTAAACAAGCTGGGGGAAAACTCGCGAAGGTCCCCGCCTGTTCTGAGCCACCAATCCCCGCGCCACCTAAAGACATTAAATAAGTAGAGGATCAGCGTGCAAATCAAAGTAACGCAGCAGGTAATCCACTCTGATAAGAAACACGAGGAAGCACTTACGAAGCCGCAGCATCTCCTGAGCGGCCAAGACAGCGGTGCTGTCAGGAGTTGGAGCTTTGGCCGGCGGAGACTTCTGAGTAGCCAAGACAGCGCCGTTGTCAGGTGAAACCCTGTTTAGCGGAGACCGCTGCGGAGATCTCAAAATATCATCATAATCAGCATGAGCGCCCAAGATTGTCGCCGTTTCTTCCTCCTCAACCCCACTGCACCCCTTGGAGTGTTTGATGGCCTTGCTCCTGCTGCCACTAATGATCTCCGCATGGTCACCATCACCATCCTTGGGTGTCCTCTGAACATCCTCCGCATCCGAGTCATAGGGAGGATCATCGAAGAGGTTGGGAATTGAAATCTTCGCCCCCAAATCGGCCACGCTCGGAGACCCCCTGGGGGCACTGGCAACTTTCGGCGAAGGACTCCGCCTTGGCTGGGGCGGAGAGCTGTTTAACTCATGAGCGGGCGAAGGTCCAGCCCCAGCGCCCAAGTCATCTTCCGCAACAACCTGCTGAGTCTCTGCCGCCTGCTCGTTACCGGACTCCCGATTTGAGGAGATCGGACTGTCAGGAATGAGCAAAGTCGCACGTGGTTTCTTACTGATAGCCTTCGCCCGTGCGACAGCTTTCCTCTTCTTGGGGGCAGCGGCGGGCGGATCATCGAGATCACTTAGCGCTGTGCCAGAAATGGCAATTTCCCTTGCCCGGGCCTTAGCCTCAGCCTTTTCTTTTTCAGCCTGAACCTTCGCTAGCAAAGGCTCAGAAGGTACCCTCTCACGGTAAACCGCGCCCAATTACTCAAACACTCTGTTCAGGCGGGGCATTTTCCCATTGGCCGCGCGGCGAGCGGCATACTCCTTCACGGTTATCTCCCCCGCGATCCTTTCGGCCTTCTTCTCTACCCTGGTGACGAAGACGTCAACAGCAACACCGCGCAGAAGATCTCCCTTAAAGCGCGGGAATGGAACCTTGGCACCTTCGCCAAAAATGGGTATCTGATGATCCACCAGATCGAACTCGGGCCTGAATCGGCCTATGGGCCAGCAGCGCGAAGCAACCATCTCTTCGACCAAGTCGCGCCCACCGGAGAAGCGACAGGCCATACGGAACACGTCTTCGCACCTGCGACGACGCTCATCGTATTCGTCGTCGGGAATCACATTGGTCTCTGGCTTCATGTCCTCCATTCGAGTGGCGAACGGGTAAAAGGCTTCGCGCTCCCCATCAGCCTTCTTCTTGTAAGCCGGAGCGTGCTTCGCGTAGAACCAATAGGACTTCCAGTCCATGTCCCACTTGTTTGGCTGGCAGTAAGAAAGCTCAAGACGCTCCCGCCCGCGGCGCTGATTCCTCTTCGCATTGAAAGAGCAGCTCCCATACTGGCACTGCATCCCCTGGTGGTACTTGGTCTGTTTGTGCAGCTCATAGTAGTCGTAGAAAACTTCAATATCTGGCTCCGCACCATATGAAAGGCAGGCCCAGCAAAATTTGCTAAGAGCCAAAACGCCGTTGGGGGTGAGCTGATGGTTCTAAACATTGAAGAAGGAAGAAATATCCCGCATGAAGTTGCACATGGGGAAGCGAAGGCCGCAGTGAAAGAAGTCCCGGAAAACCACTACTTCCCCCTCCTTGGGCTTCGGAAGGACCTGACCTTTGGGAACGGGACGGCCGGCACCCTTGGGAAAGCATCCAACCGCCTCCATCCCATCGATCATCTCCTGAGTCATCTTCGATGTTGGAAAGATGAACGTACCAGAATGGGCCATCGTGGTAGCTTCGCTTGGTCCGACGAGATCTTTGACGGAAGCAGACACGTCACTCAACGTGTCGAGAATTTCTTGCGCCTCTGCCTGAGCTACCATATAATCCTCCAAGATCTCCGACCAACCCGAAGACCTCACGAAGCTCACAGAGGAATAGGGCCCACTGAATTTAGGCCAGCGGCAGAAAGGACGAGCCACGATGGCGAAGGTGGCTAAAGGATTGCGTGCTCTTGAGTATCGCCCTCACGGTGGCGAAGGTGGCTAAAAGATTGCGCGCTCTTGAGAATCGCTCTCACGATGACAGGGGTGGTCTCCGATCTCCCCACGGCGGCCCCTTTTATAGGGGGGGGGAGGGGGCTCTTCGCGAGTCCCGCCCAACGGTCGTGTCAGCCCAACAGTCGCGTCGCTCGGGCAGCGCGCCCGATCAACCAGGGGCTGACACGTCAGCAGCATTACTTAGCCGGGTTTTCAAAACGGGCCAGGGGGAAGACCAGTGACCAGTATCACCTCCGCCCATGTTAGGTTGATGGCGAAGACCCGTTTTGAGACCAGGCCTCACCCTCAAGGGGGAACTGTTGGGGGAGGTGAGCACAAGGTAGGAAGGTGATAAAGGTCTCTGGCTAAAGTGGCCCCCGACGCGCCCTCTTGTCTTCGCCTCACCCCGAAGGGCTTCGCCCGGTAAACCAGTGCCCGCGAAGGTCGCCAGGGCTCGACTAACCCTAATCGTTTCTTTGTGAAGCTTCACGTGCGGGGAACCTCGAGCGGAGGTCAACGGGATCAACGGTTCAAGCGGTGGGTTGGCGAAGCTTCGCCGCCTTCGAGGCCTAGTTAAGGAGCGGACGCTTGCGCGTGGGCCGTTGGACGAGCTCATTCGGTGACGCTCAAGAGGCGGCCCAAGGCCCGAGATGAAGGGGGACAAGACCAAAGCGCCCTCCTTTGGTGACCGCTTCCTAGGGCGGGGCGTAGCTAACCCTAAGGGCAAAAATGTAACCAGGAAAATCTAGTTGGATTGGCACTATAAAAGGAAGCCAACCATGATGTAAAGAAAAAGAGAAAAAGTAGATCCGAGATCTAGCCCTAGATTTTGGGGATCTAATTGTAATAATTATAATTTTATCTATAGTACCTTGTGAAGTGATTGATCTGGTAGAGAGCTTGAGCTCTGCCATTTGTACACGGTTGTCTGGATCCAAGGTCCCACAGGCAGCAAGCCCGGGGCTGCGGCCGCGGCTGGACAGCCTTGCCGGGACCAGCGGCTTCCCCTGCACAGGTGGAGCTGGCTGGCGGCGGGAACTCCGACGCCCACGCACTGCGGGAGCGGACGCTGTAGGAGGCGGCCGCGGCGGCGCAGACCGTCGTCTCCTCCACCGGTGACGGCGGGTCACGGCCTTCGAGCTCGCACCAGCGCGGGAAGGCAGAGGCTCATTGCCGTTTGACAGGAAGAGGGCGAAGCAGCACGCCATCCTCGGCTCGCAGGAAATTTTCCATGAAGTACGAGCTCATTTTTTCTTTCCTCCGGAACGGAGCCGTAGGATCGCATTCCTCTGGAACGATTCCTTTGTTTTGTGAGGATCCAAACGGTAGGAAAGGAAAATTTCCTATGCCTTTCCTATCCCACGAAATTCCTTTGGTTCACCCGTGAACCAAAGGGGCCCTTAACGTGTGTAACGTGCCGTTAGGTTGGATTGGAAGCAGCAAAGGAAATATATGTGCTTTGAGATTGGTGAGATACACGTGTCACTTAAAGAGTAGGGTCTTCCATGATGAAGGAAGGACCGGGTCTTTCAGAATTTGCCTCCCCGGTCCCCTACCCCTCGTCCTGACGAGAAAAAGGGAAGGAGATAGTCTCTCCTCTCGAAGAGGGAATAAGTGATGTACTCTACTTTGTACTAGTAGGAGACTGGAGACTCCGAACAGATGCTCCCTGCATATCCTGAGGTTTTCAGTAGCTTTGCCATCCAGATGTTTGAAGGTTCTTATCACAGTTAGAAAATCTACATCTCATCAGCGAAACAAAAAAGACAGGCAAGGTAGAAGGCCAAACTAATGCTAGTAGCATTGCTGAGCTTGGACAGTAGCTGCACAAACAAGCAACTAAAACACAATTGGACTGTCACTTTAACTTTTTTTAGCATGACTGTCAGTTTAACTGTGCATCAGCGATAATGACAGTTTAACTTGCATCAGCGCTAATGCCAATTTAACGTGTAAAGAACGGCAGGCAAGATACAGAAATCAAGGGAACAAAGTCACATAGAGCAGAGAGTCAGGAACTCCACCGGTCGTTTAACTCTGCATCAGCGCTAATGTGCTGAAGTTCTTCCTCGTATCCACTTCTGAACAGAAAACATAACATGGACGCTTGGCTCATCCAGTTTTACAGTACCGAAATTCTCTGTATATCTACTGCTGATTACCCCTACTGTGCAACGAAATCCATTCCAAAAGACTGAGTATATCCCAATATACCTCGGCGCCTTACCAAGTTACCATGCTCTGGTGTCAAAGAGGTTACCTTCCTGGTGTGAAATGTACTATTTGGTTCTACTTATATCACAACAACTAGGGATTAGGGAATGCTATGTTATCTTCCAAAGATCGATCCATGTAGATGTTAGAGATCACTGGGACAGCAGGATGGAACTTCATTTTGCAGATCGACGAGCCAACCACTCTGCTTTGGTCATACCGCAGTAGACTGCTTTGCTTCCAGGCCACATAAGGAAATTCCAGCCAATGGGAGATCCACCGATCACATAAGAACCTTGAGGGAGTCCGCCCTGTTGCTTTGTATGATCTGTTATCTTACTTGGTCCAGCCTGCCTTTTAGTCTTCACCGGTAACCCATGTGCTGCGATGTCTGAGTAATCGGGCTTGAGTGGTACACCTCCACCTGTACTCTTCTCTTCAGACAGAACTTTCTCAGCACGCTTATCCTCAGGAGCTCTAGCTGCATGTTTGTCAAACGGTTTCACAGGTTCAGCAGCAGCGGACAGATCAAGCCGTGTTTTCTTGGATAATTCTATCACATCTTTCATCTCTGAAAGACAAAAGAAGAGCAGAGGGTAGGCAAGTTAGATTTAACTATCTCCAAATAATTTTTTTATGCATACATATGCATGATAAAGAAGCCATTATATATAAAAAAAACTTGTAAAATCGTTCAAATATAAGGCCACATGCTCATGCTCAGGTAGTATTTACAGACCACAAAACAAGGGGTACAATAAATGCAAAAAGAAATATATGCATTTTGAAAGAAAGCTGCTGATCATGGTATTTCATAATCACTGATAATTTGATGCACAGTTCTAGAATTTCTTTTGCATTTCGAATAGATTACAGAACATAGTGTCTTATTTTCAATAAAAGCTGCTTCTGAGTAGAGAACATAATCAAAGAAGTATTTTACATGTGTACAACAAACACAGAACCATAAGAGGCAGGACGAAGGTGGAATGCTTTTTAACAAAATCAAGAAATGTAATATACTAATAGTCATAGATGGGTTAACCATGCTGAGGAATCAATATCTGAATGATAACATTTGAGAAGAAATGTCACAGCACCTCTGTCATACTTATGTTATAACCCACAGGGAGCAATATGTATCGAAGAAATATGGTTTTCTATAAAATTGTACTACAGAAACTGGATAAGTTATTCGCTGCCATAACACTATTTCTAGAGCAGATTATGATTACTGAAATACATTAGAAAATTACATGGACCAGTCACTTACCATTCAAGATCTCAACAGCAGCATCTTTCTTTTCTGAATCAGTTCCTTGGCAAACCTTCATGACAACAAACGCAAACAAATTAGTAACTGATTACAGTTTTAACGGTAACCAATAACATAGCAAAAAAAACAAGGCGCCAGAGATACATATCTCAAAAAAATGCAGTGCAATACCACATATTGACATTGAAAGACACACAGACAGGGCTAGTCAACCTGACTGCGTAGACTTACACCACCTCCATCCCTTGAACTCTTATTTAGATTTTGTTTCGTATGTACTTGTCCACATCAGACCAATAACTTTCACTTGCAAGGAAACACCAGCCTGAACGCTATCATGAACTATGAGACTCAATCGTCAGCACATCGTTTTCCTGTTCAATCGTCAATAGAAACTTCCAGGACTCCATTCAGAAACAGAGTACTACGGGCAGCTCTGTAGACAAATAATATGGCAGCCAAAAATATTCCTGTATGTTGGATTAGGAACCTGCACTGCACACAAACGTGGTGGGCTAACCTGATCACTTAAGATCACATACATCCCAGGAACTTCAATTTCCATTCTGTATCAGTACGTACTTTTGTCATCATCAGACCGTTAAATTTCAACCACAAAGGGCACCCGCCTAAGGTCGAGTACGAAGTATGAACTATGAACCACTGCACAAACATTTCAGTTCAAGCGTCGGTAAAATATTCCAAAATTTCGCTCACAATCACAATACAATCTCCAGTGTTCTAACCTGAAACATGGCAAGCAAAAACATTTCCTAAATGGTGAATTCGGTGGAATATAGCGATCGTGCTAGATAGCTAGCTAGCTAGCGGCTACTGCTGCTTCTATTGCTGAATGGAGCTCAAGGGTGCTAGGGTTTTGAGCGCGGACCTGAAGGAAGCGGCCGCGGAGATTTGCGACGGTTTCTCTGATCGTGTAGTACGGCGAGCGCTGAAACCCCACCTCCTCCAGCTTCCGCTTCGTTGGCGGCGCCTCGGACTCGGCGCCGGGAGGAGGAGGAGGAGGAGGAGGAGTTGGTGGCGGCGGCGGCGCCGGCGGCTGCTGCGGTCCGGTGGTGGACGTCGACTCCAAGGGCGGAGGCGGATGGGTCGGTGCGGTGACCGGAGGCGGCATCGCGGCTGCCGTAGAGGGAAAGAGAATGGGGGTTGAATTGGAGGCGAGGTGACCACTATGAAGTGGGTCAAGAGCTACAAGTACTCCCTCTGTCTAAAAAAGTAAAAAGGAAAAGGAAAAAAAAAAACACATCTAGGTTTTAGAGGTATCTACTCTGCTCATTAGTATGGAAAATGACACTGCTATCCCTATATATCAGGATAAAAAATATGATAAAATAGTAAAAATAACATGATGCTCCTAGAGTCTCCATAGTTTTGTTTTTTCTTTCTAAAGTTGGTTTTTTATTTCTTTGATGACCTTTAGCCTGCTACTTCCTCTGTCTCAAATTATAAGTCGTTCTAAGAATCTTGAAGAGTCAAAATATCTCAAGTTTGACCAAAATTATAGAGAAAATTATAAAGATCTGTGATATCAATTAAGTATACTATGGGTATAGTTAACTTAGTTGACATCCTAAATGTTTTTATCTTATCGTATAAATTGGTCAAAGTTGAGATGCTTTAACTCTCTAAGATTATTAAAATGACTTACAATTTAAGACGGAAGAAGTAGTACCTTGCACTTTAGATCTCACACCATTTCGATATTTATTTGGATGGTTAGCAAGAAAATACATGTCCAACACCTCCCAAATCATTTCCCCCAATATTTACTAGCAAGTCACCGTGGATGGAAAGAGTCGAGATCCAACTAATCCGATCTGGGGAAAGAAGCAATAGCTCACTTGGTTGGCCTAGTTTTCACTAATCCGATCTGATCCAACTAACTAATGATGTGACAGTATTGTGGCAAAATATTAGAGACTTGTTGTGGATTAAACTTAATTTAGAGTACAATTTATCTAAGAGAGCCTCCAATAATAAGTTTTGAGGTTTAAATTTTTAGGGGCCTCTTCTTGGAGTTGTCCTATGAGTTCTTTCGTCTCTACTAAATGAAAAAGGCAGAGTATCTGCCATTAATGCTAAAAAAGAGTTATTTCCTCCAAAAAGATAGTTCTCTTTCAGCACCGCTAGTTTCAGTCTCTATGGTTGAGATGGAGAATGTGACTAAAGATGGTGATCAATGTGACATCTTTGCATTTTCAAAAATATAGGATGGGAATATTGTCCATGAAGCAGTTTCTTCTACTTGTCCACAATTGAAAGATGATGATGAGACCGAGAGCAATCAATGACATCACAGATTTGGCCCGCTTATAGAGTGATGTTCGTATTTGGTTGCAATGCCAGAAAAACAAACATAAAAGTTGCTGCGATTGAAATAATATTTGCATGTAGTATAAAATGATATTTATGTTTCGTCCCTTATGATCGGTATCTTTACAAGAACGAAATTTGCAACATAACATCTACCTTCTCATCATGCCACGTGTTCAGCTATTTAGCGGCCACGTTCACGACGTCACAACTCCATCCGGGGTACCGTGTCGCACTGCTCCCTTCAGAGCTTCCTGTCGATCTGCCATGCTCTGCCCACAAATCGGCCTCGTCCTCCACCATCGGCCATGGGCCTCATCTCCCTCTCCTCCACTCGACACGTATCGCCCCTTCCATGGCCCTGGGTTGCGCTCTGTGTCGCCTATTCACCTGAAGCCACTCTCCTCACCAACTGCGCTACCACACATCCTGCATGCAGGTAACGTCTGTAACGTCGAGATGGCGGACTAGAGGGGGGGGTGAATAGTCCTTTTTAAAACTAATCGCTCCGGCTAACCGATATAAGTGCGGAATTAAATCTATCGGCCTAACCAAGACTTTCACCCCTCTATCTATGTCTCTAGATGCACCTTGTAAAAGATCCTAAACAAGAAGACAAGGTGTCAATCTAGCTAGTGCATACTAAACAAGTCTAGCTTGCAAGGTCACACAAACCTAAGCAACTAGTACTTTAGCAACCGGTGTGCACCTACACAATTCTAATGAGCAAAAGCACAAAGCCAACCTAAGCTCACTAGATGCTCATGGACAAAGCTACACAAGCCAAACCCAAGAGCTCAATCTTACTTAACTACACAAGCTAAGCAAGGCAACTTACTCTACTTCTAGCTACACAAGCAAGAAGGTGATTAACAAGCTACTCAAGCTAACTAACCACAAGAGCAACTACACAAGCTATACAAGAATGTAAGAAAAGTAAATACAAAGCTTGTGAAAGAGATTGCAAACCACCGCGAAGTGTGGACACAAGATGACTCGGCGATTTTTCACCAGGTTCACTTGGTTGCCCCCAAGCTACGTCCTGTTGTGTCGACCAACACTTTCGGTGGTTCCTCCGGTCTTTTCACCTAGATGGTTCTTCGGTGTGACCCTCAAGTCACTTGCCCCTCAAGGCACGCCCCGCAAGGCACCGCAAGACACCACTCTCAAGTGAGCCCCTCAAGGCACCGAGCAAACCCACACAAGCAAGGGTGGCAAATCAATGACACGCGCAATCCAATAAGGCTACTCTTCGCGATCCTCGCGAGGTGAGCACCGAACCTCTCACAATCTCTTCTCCGGAGCACCGTATCTCCACGCGTGCTACCACGGAGCCTCTTGCCACCAAGCCGTCTAGGAGGTGACAATCCTCCAAGAGTAACAAGCTCTCCGGCTTGCAACACAACCACCTAGTGCCACAAATGCAATCTCACAAAGCACTCGCACTAGAATCGCTCTTCTCACACTATCGGATGGTCACTACCAAGCATATGTGAGTTAGAGGGCTTCCAAGCACCACCACACAAGGCAACATAGCCGGGCGTGCTCGGCCGGCCCACGGCCGGCCAAACCACGTATATATAGCCCCAAGGGCTGAAACTAGCCGTTGCCACCTCGGGCAACCGAAACACGAGCGCCGAAGCGTCGGCCTCCACCGCCGGACGCGAGACCCGCGTCCGCGCTCTCCCTCATCACGCCACGTGTACCGACCGTTCGGGGTCGGCCGTTGATCCCCAACGGCTACCTCATGATCTCGCCGAAACCGCGCCGGACGCGCTGGTGACCACCGCCGGACGCGTCCGGCGGTCATCCACTAACCAAAGACCGCCGCGCGCACTGTAGAACCGCCGGACGCCAAACGGTGACTCGCCCGAGTCCGCGCTGCGTCCGGCGCGTCGCGAACGTGCTCGCGCGGCACTCGGCACCGAAGTTTCGGTCCGAGTCCGGCGTGCGCCGGACGCGCCACCTCGGCGTCCGGCTCGCCAGCCACGCCGAGCGGCCGCCCACGCCAACCTTCCACGCGCCGGACGCGTCCGCTCCCGCCGGCCCGCGCGTCCGGCCGCCGCGTCCGGCCGCCGCGTCGGCGCTTGTAAATCCATGATTTACAGCCCGTCGAAAACGCAATCTTCTCGACCATGCTATCCAACAAGTATACCAACTTGACCACCATAGATAGCATGTTTCCAACAACAATTTGCATCCGGCGCAATGGAAAATATGCCTCCAATTTTCCCGAAAGCACCGAATCCCGCCTCGCAAGCTCGGCGGGAGGGAGATAGGGTCCCAAACCCAACTCTACCCTGCAAACCAAAGCGCGAACAACGCCACCTTTGCAAATGTGCCAACACCACCAAGTGTACAACTCCATGTGCTTGTGTGTTAGCATTTTCACAATCATTTTCAAAGAATTTTCTCTTCTTCTCACACCGCCACTCGATCCTAGCACATCGCAATGTTAGATCGCTCAAGTGGCACTAGATGACCGATATGCAAACAAGATTACCCCTCTTGATAGTACGGCCATCTATCCTAAATCCGGTCAAGTACTTCTCTACTCAACCTTAGACCGGTGAAATGAAATGCCCTAGGTTATACCTTTGCCTTGTGCATTTCCATCTCCACCGTCATCCTCCATTGTGTCAATGCACCGCATGCACGACACGATCATCAAATGATATGATCCACTTCATATCATCATGTGACACTTTTGGTCTATCGATCTTGACCTCACTTGCTCTTCACCGTTGCGTCGGTTCGTCGGCACCAAGTCTTGCCCAAGCTTCACCATCGCATGGTCCTTCGCTTCGCAGCCTCAACTTGCCCTTCACACTTGCAACCGGTCCATCAAGCCAAGCCTCATCTTGATCTTCACCTCTTGGTCACATGACTCCATGTCATGTCTCATTTGCAATGAGCTCCTTTATCAACTCATGTGTTGAGCCTCACAACATCTCCAAGCCATCTCCACCATGGCATATGTTGCTCACACACATGTACGTGAACTAACTCCCGTGTATCTCAACCATCACACATGTTAGTCCACCTAAAGTTGTCACTCAATTATCAAAACCAAACAAGGGCCTTTCAATCTCCCCTTTTTGGTAATTGATGACAACTCTACAAAGATATGGAATTTAAGAATATTTGGACTTTATGCCACTTATCCAACATTTAAGCTCAATGTTATGATTTGGATAAGTACCACAAAGTCAACTTGATAGTGATAGCTCCCCCTACATGTGAGCTCAAATGGTT
The DNA here is from genome assembly GCA_018135685.1 of Themeda triandra. NCBI lineage: Eukaryota > Viridiplantae > Streptophyta > Magnoliopsida > Poales > Poaceae > Themeda > Themeda triandra. The sequence goes on from JAENPR010000335.1 coordinate 191,044, forward strand.
TGGTTTCAACCTTGCACACATGCATAAATATGGAAATTTTGGGAGAGTTAGCACTACTAAGTGATGCTAAGGTATATAGGATAAACCTTTGAAGCGTGATACCAATCGGAGTTGCACCGTTTGAAGTTCATCCTTAGCATCATGGTTTGCTAGAAATCATATGAAACACAACACTAGATACCTCATGAGATCATCATTAAAAGCAAGGTTCTAGTACCACTTGTAAAGCACATGTGACTAGCTAAACCACCCTATACATGCTAGTTTTTTAAATCATCAATCAAGTTCTATAACTAGCATTCACCACACAAGCATTGCATATTGAATTGAAAAACTTATGCAAATGCAAGCAAGCACATGAATATGCACATCTCAAATGCAATCAATCAAGTTCATGAGCTTGCTCCCCCTACTTGTGTGCTTCTCTTAATCAGGAATTTTTTATCCTCCTCCATTCTTTAATGTTGCTCCCTCTTGATCCATGTCCATTTTCTACTCCCCTTTGTATGCTTCTTTTGTTCCATATTTCTCCCCTTTGTATGCTTCTTCGCATTCTCCCCTTTGTATGCTTCTTCGCATATCTTTGTACAATTCTCTCCCCCTTTGTCATCAATGACCATAAAGGTATGCAGTGCAATACCACTTGAAGATACCACATGTAAGAAAAATTCTCTTGATGCAAAGGATTGGAACTAGGGGTTGATGGTTGAGTCTTGAATCTTCATTTTTGATGGACAACACCATATGTTGGAATGACACCACTTGTAAAATCCACATGTAGTTGCAAGGAATCCACTTGTAACTATGCATTGGGCACTCCCCTTTGTCATAGCACCAAAGATACTACATGTAGGTCACTTGAAGTTTCTTTGTCTCTAATACCGATGAAGTGGGGCTCCTCCCCTATGACAAAGCATGAGTCAAACCAATCAGTAAACACTTTCTTGTCGGTGAGGGTAGCTTCTCTTGATTTGAATTGATCACTTTAAAGTTGAGGATCACTTGTGGAACCATCATCTTGATGTACTAGATATCACTTGAATGAAAACCATGTGTACCATACCACTTGCGGGAACACCACTTGAAGATAGTGATAGACTAGACATTTCTTGCAAGAACTATCATTATGGTAACCACTTGTTGGATTTATCATGAATAACCAATTCTTGAACTTGATAGTCTTCATGAGCTTCTATCTCTTTGACTTGAGTCAATATGAATCACTTATAAACATCCAAGTCCGGTTTGAACCAATGACAAGCTTCTTCACACCTCACTAGAAGGGTTATCTTGTCAATGTTGTACTTGAAACTTATATGCAATTCAAACTAGATCAAGTACTTGGGTTCACTAGCTCATGAACAAACTCATACTCATACCACTAGATAAATCAAACAATCAAGCAATAGTGGTAGACTATGAATTTAAAACATTTCATTGTTATGCATGATCCTAATAAGCATGTACTATATGCACTAACCGCATACTAGTAAGGGATGAAATGATCATGCACAATACAATGATACCTTTGCTATGTTGGAGTAGAGGATAGTCACATAGATTCCAATTTCATTACTCCAATAGCAATGTGAAGTCCATTTATAAGCTTGATGAAGCCAATAGATACCATGATTGAATACCATGCTTCACCCATATGAGATGAAAACTCACTTGAGATCAAGTGCACTTTCTTGTTGTGGTTGGCCCGCTTCTTCTTGTGATTCTTGCTTGCATGAGAGAATACCACTTGAATGGGTACCACTTGTGCACCACTTGTATTATTTCTTGACTTGTCATGTATTGCTCTCTATCTTGGGTGTTGCTTGCTTACTTTATCAACCCTTTTGATTGCCTCAACCGAGCATCTCCAATATCTCTTGGATCACCAAGAACTATCCTTGACACTCACTTGAATTGCCTTTCTTTGATTGATCCTTTGGACTTGATATGATGAATCACTTGAAATCTTCTTTAAGTCCTTTTCTTTCTTGTTTAAGTTCTTTTCTTTCTACCAAATGATCTTCAATTTGTCACTAGAACTTAAACTTCATCTTCATCTTGAGTTTGATCTTGATCTTCGATTTGAGTACCCAACTGTGTAACAAATACACTTCACAATCAAATGACCTTGTACTCATTATTCTTCATGCTTCTAGACCAATTCAAAACCAAACTTAGGTTCCTCAACCACTTGTAAACATGAAACCAACTTGAGGACCTTTCAATTTGAGTGACTCTTGATATAACCAATGATAGTCACTTTTCTGGCAGATTCTGTACTCTTCAAAGAATAATTCATATCTCACAATGTACAGCTCCAAATGCCATGAAATTTGGTGGAGATGTGCAACATTGAGTATACCAGCAGCTATAAAAATTTGAGCTTCATTGGCCTTCTAGATTGCTACCAGATTTCACATCTTCACTTACTGTTGCATGCTGAAAACTGATGCACTAATGCTGACAAGATATACTCCAAAACCGAAGCAATTCTTATCCAATCTTCATGAAGTTTGTACAGCATATTGTACCATAAGTGTAGAGCATCCATACCAAATTTCAAGCCAATCCAAATAAATTTGATCACTCAATCATGGCCGTCTTTTCAGCTAGCTCAGATTCTAAATATTTGGACAGATTTTAAGCAATTGAGCTATGCCTCTTCAAATTGAGTCAAACTTGATATCAATTTGTTTGAATACCAACACAAGACATATATCCATTCAAACCACTTATTAAGAGTCATCTTGTGATCATATCCAACCAAACTAATTCAAATTTGACTACTAAGCAATTAATCCATTCAATCATCTCATAGCAAGCAACATATGCATATATCCAATTCAATCAACTCATATGCACCCAAATGAATAGATCAACTAGGAATATACCTTTGATAACTCATGATCATCCATTAGCAAGCTTCAAATCAAATAATTTGCAAGCCTTCGAATACAAATTGATTACCACAACTTAATTATTGCACTTGTATGTTGTAGCACATTGGACTTCACTAGTCATGACTTGGCATTGGGAAAGAAATAGTACTAAGCTTCAATACTTGATTCAATCAAATGATGAATGAAATGAACTCAATTGAATCAAGTCTCCAATGCCATGGTACCTACACAATCATCCACTTTTTGATGGTACCCAAACATGTTTGGGTCCTCTCAAGTTAGGAGCCACATACCTAGGCAAAGCCTTAGTATGGATAGCGGGATGTTTTGCAATAGAGACCGTAGAGGTACCATTACCATCCTTTCTAAGCAAATTATTTGCATCAATTGAAATAGGCTTAGAATTGTTACCTAGGGGACATGAATGAGCCATGTGTCCCCTTTCCGGCATGAATAACATCTTCTTTTCAGTTGAGCCTTTTCTTCATTGCTCATGTGATGCTCTTCATTGCCTTGCCTCTTTTGAGTTGCTTGAGCCTTCTTCTCAAGCTTGGTAGGACACCCCGAGGCATAGTGTCCCATCTCTCCACACTTGAAGCACTTGATGTGAACCAAATTTTTCTTCTCTTGATTCTTGCTCATCATCATCTTGGCATCTAGAATAAGAGTTGGATGCCTTGAATAAGCTCTTCCACCCCTTCTTGTTTTCTTCTTCTTGATCTTCAAGTCATCAATTTTAACTTCATTGTTGATCTTGACTAGATCTTGGGGTTTTGGTTGAGGCTTCTCATGCTTGAGCCTCTCTTCTTCTTTCTTCAACTTGAGCTTATCTTCATTGGGGCAAGCTTTTTGCGAGATGTCCCTTTTCATGGCATTGATAGCACATGAAATGAGATAGATTTTCTTCTTCTTGCCTCATCATCTTCTTGGTCAACTTTCTTCCTCCCTTTGTCACCTTCCTCTTCTTGATGAAGCCAAGGCCACTCTTGTCATGAGAGCTTCTTTGACTCTTCAACATTTTCCGGAAGAGGACTTTGGAGTTGTTGCACCTCTCTAGCTTGTTGCTCAACTTCTCCACTTTCTTCTTGAGCTCATTGTTCTCCTTCAAAATGTTAGTCTCACTAGACAAGGAAGTAGAACAAGCATCTATATGTGAAGAACATGGCATAGCAAGTAAAACATCACAAGAGGTGGATACATGCTTCTTCCCTACATCACAAAGGTTAGTCATATGTGATTGATCATTCAACCCAAGTGATGAGCTCTCACTAGTTTTAATTTCTTCAATGGAAAACTTCTTAGTGAGAAAAGCATGATCTTGCAACAAAGTTTCATGAGCAACACTAAGTTCCTCATGGGCCAAGTTTAACACATCATGTGAACAATTAATAACATAAAGTAGATGCTTTTGTTGTTCACATGTTGTCTTTAGAAAAGAGTTTTCATTTTCAAGTTTCATTGTTTTGGCTTTCTCTTTTTCCAAAGATATGGTCATGCTAGCAAGTCTACTAACAAGCTCATCATATGAATCATGATCAATCACATTGCAACTTGATACCTTAGTGTCACCTTGTGACATGAAGCAATATGATGATGTTGGAGAGCTTGTAGTTGCATCATCATTGGAGCATGATCCATCATCGCCGTCAAGTGTGCTTGAGGTAGAATCATCACTTGCATCACTTGAGGCAACATCTTCCATCTTGTCAAGTGAGCTTGAGGTAGATTGATCATCTTCCTCACTTGACCATGAGGTGGAGCAATCCTCCACAACAACCTTGTTATGGTCATGCTCAACAACCTCATGTGCCACCAACATGGACTCCTCATCGGAGGCCGCTCCATACTTCTCATTGAGGTATACCCAAATCTCATGCGCGGACTCAAAATCCATGATCTCCTCAAATATGCTATCATCCAAAGATCTATAGAGAATGTTAGTAGCTTGGCAATTGAGAGTGAAGCAATTCTTTTGTGCTTGAGTTTTCCTTTCAATTGCACAAGAGAAGCCCACATCTACAATCCACCACATTTGAGGAGAAATAAACTTAAAATTGCATGACATCCAATTTCTCCACCGTGCAAAGTGTGTGCCATCAAAAATGTGTGGACACTCAACATCTAGCCCATAATCCGCCATCCTCTCGGGTCGGTTAAGACCACTAAATGAGAGACCCGACTCCGATACCACTTGTAAGGTCGAGATGGCGGACTAGAGGGGGGTTGAATAGTCCTTTTTAAAACTAATCGCCGGCTAACCGATATAAGTGCGGAATTAAATCTATCGGCCTAACCAAGACTTTCACCCCTCTATCTATGTCTCTAGATGCACCTTGTAAAAGATCCTAAACAAGAAGACAAGGTGTCAATCTAGCTAGTGCATACTAAACAAGTCTAGCTTGCAAGGTCACACAAACCTAAGCAACTAGTACTTTAGCAACCGGGTGTGCACCTACACAATTCTAATGAGCAAAAGCACAAAGCCAACCTAAGCTCACTAGATGCTCATGGACAAAGCTACACAAGCCAAACCCAAGAGCTCAATCTTACTTAACTACACAAGCTAAGCAAGGCAACTTACTCTACTTCTAGCTACACAAGCAAGAAGGTGATTAACAAGCTACTCAAGCTAACTAACCACAAGAGCAACTACACAAGCTATACAAGAATGTAAGAAAAGTAAATACAAAGCTTGTGAAAGAGATTGCAAACCACCGCGAAGTGTGGACACAAGATGACTCGGCGATTTTTCACCAGGTTCACTTGGTTGCCCCAAGCTACGTCCCGTCTGTTGTGTCGACCAACACCTTCGGTGGTTCCTCCGGTCTTTTCACCTAGATGGTTCTTCGGTGTGACCCTCAAGTCACTTGCCCCTCAAGGCACGCCCCGCAAGGCACCGCAAGACACCACTCTCAAGTGAGCCCCTCAAGGCACCGAGCAAACCCACACAAGCAAGGGTGGCAAATCAATGACACGCGCAATCCAATAAGGCTACTCTTCGCGATCCTCGCGAGGTGAGCACCGAACCTCTCACAATCTCTTCTCCGAGCACCGTATCTCCACGCGTGCTACCACGGAGCCTCTTGCCACCAAGCCGTCTAGGAGGTGACAATCCTCCAAGAGTAACAAGCTCTCCGGCTTGCAACACAACCACCTAGTGCCACAAATGCAATCTCACAAAGCACTCGCACTAGAATCGCTCTTCTCACACTATCGGATGGTCACTACCAAGCATATGTGAGTTAGAGGGCTTCCAAGCACCACCACACAAGGCAACATAGCCGGGCGTGCTCGGCAACCGGCCACGGCCGGCCAAACCACGTATATATAGCCCCAAGGGCGAAACTAGCCGTTGCCACCTCGGGCAACCGAAACACGAGCGCCGGAAGCGTCCGGCCTCCACCGCCGGACGCACAGACCCGCGTCCGGCGCTCCTCGTCACGCCACGTGTACCGACCGTTCGAAGTCGACCGTTGATCCCCAACGGCTACCTCACGATCCGCTCGAAACCTCGCGCGCCGGACGCGCCGGTGACCACCGCGGACGCGTCCGGCCGGTGCATCCACCAAACACCGCCCGCGCGCACACGAGAGAACCGCCGGACGCCAAACGGTGACTCGCCGAGTCCGCGCTGCGTCCGGCGCGCGTCGGCGAACGTGCTCGCGGCACTCGGCACTGTGGAAGTTTCGGTCCGAGTCCGCGTGCGCCGGACGCGCCACCTCGGCGTCCGGCGCTCAGCCGGCGCCCGAGCGCCCGCCCACGCCAACCTTCCACGCGCCGGACGCGTCCGCCCCGCTGGCCCAGCGTCCCGCCGCGCGCGTCCGGCCGCGTCCGGCGCTTGTAAATCCATGATTCTGACCGAAAACGCAATCTTCTCGACCATGCTATCCAACAAGTATACCAACTTGACCACCATAGATAGCATGTTTCCAACAACAATTTGCATCCGGCGCAATGGAAAATATGCCTCCAATTTTCCCGAAAGCACCGAATCCCGCCTCGCAAGCTCGGCGGGAGGAGATAGGGTCCCAAACCCAACTCTACCCCGCAAACCAAAGCGCGAACAACGCCACCTTTGCAAATGTGCCAACACCACCAAGTGTACAACTCCATGTGCTTGTGTGTTAGCATTTTCACAATCATTTTCAAAGAATTTTCTCTTCTTCTCACACCGCCACTCGATCCTAGCACATCGCAATGTTAGATCGCTCAAGTGGCACTAGATGACCGATATGCAAACAAGATTACCCTCTTGATAGTACGGCCATCTATCCTAAATCCGGTCAAGTACTTCTCTACTCAACCTTAGACCGGTGAAATGAAATGCCCTAGGTTATACCTTTGCCTTGTGCATTTCCATCTCCACCGTCATCCTCCATTGTGTCAATGCACCGCATGCACGACACGATCATCAAATGATATGATCCACTTCATATCATCATGTGACACTTTTGGTCTATCGATCTTGACCTCACTTGCTCTTCACCGTTGCGTCGGTTCGTCGGCACCAAGTCTTGCCCAAGCTTCACCATCGCATGGTCCTTCGCTTCGCTTTGCCTCAACTTGCCCTTCACACTTGCAACCGGTCCATCAAGCCAAGCCTCATCTTGATCTTCACCTCTTGGTCACATGACTCCATGTCATGTCTCATTTGCAATGAGCTCCTTTATCAACTCATGTGTTGAGCCTCACAACATCTCCAAGCCATCTCCACCATGGCATATGTTGCTCACACACATGTACCCGTGAACTAACTCCCGTGTATCTCAACCATCACACATGTTAGTCCACCTAAAGTTGTCACTCAATTATCAAAACCAAACAAGGGCCTTTCAACGTCTTCAGACACCTCTGCTATCAGAGAAATGAAGAGACAAAAATCAAATGATCAGATCATTTTCTTTTCTGCTCTCCTTTCCAAATATTTGTGTATGTAAGATGTTAATACTTGAGGAATCTAATGCTTAAACTGTGGAGTACGTACTAGCCTTTTGTCACAAAAGCTTAGAAATAAAATGTTCAGCATATCAAGAGACGGGAAGAAAGACTGCAGATGGGATGAAGTCTTGATCCTTTAGTCACATGATTGTCTTCTGGTACCAGTTTTTCTCCTAATTCCCCCCACCATTCTAAGGTTTAGTCTACCTGACTTACAGGAAGTCCACGCTAGATACTCAATGCTTTGAAAATGTAATTCATGGTTTGCCTATAACAGCCACTGATGTCACGATTCTTCCTCATATCCCTTACAGTGAGCAACGTATTAATCAAATCATTTAAAAAAATAAGGGAAATTTTTAGCCTCTATCATTCGGGAATGGTACACGGCTTAATCAAATAATTGTGTCGCAGTATATACATTTTTGAAGTATAGCAGCATATAAAAATGATTGTGAGTATGGCCCAACACAAAAGAAATAGACACAGGCAAAATATGTTGGTTCAACATAGACTGGCAGGATCACAGCAGGGCACGCCGGCGCGGCAACGCCGCGCCCCGGTTTCTAGTGTTCCTTTGCAAGGTATTACCTCCGTAAAAAAATGATGGCCTGTAAGCAATAAGTCCAAGTAGCAATATTGGCTTCTTTAACATAAGCTTGACCTAGAAGAAATGGATTTAAAATGTCAAGGGTTTAAGAACCAAATGACTATTTCTTGAAGAAGAGTTTTTTATCCAGCTTATAGAGCTCCAACATTCAAGCTTGACCCCAAAAAAAATCGAAGTAGCAATGTTGCCTTCTTTAAGTTCGTTCAAAAAAAAAGAAAGAAACTCCTCTCGCCGCCCGGTTTGACACATTTTTATGGGCCGTGGATAGAGCGAGGGACACGCACGCATGCCGCCCAAGAAACCGGAGAGACAGCGCCGCGGCCCAAAGGAGAGCGCTCTCCTTCTCCTACACCACCACCGTCCTCTCGCCGCCGCGGAGCCACTCTCTCTAACAGCTGGGTCCCAACGTCTCCTGTCCCACTTGGCATTGTCACCGAGCTGCCGCCGCAGCGGCCACCAATGGGGAGCGCCAGAGCGGCCGCCCGCGTCCCTTTTGTCTATCCGAATGCGGCTCATCGCCACCATCCAATCCAAGCGCGGGGGACAAGAACCCGGTTGTAGTGGGGGCTAGTGGCGCTGCAGTCTCCTCCGCTCCCTCCCAGCTCCGGCCGACGACGCTCGCTTCAGCTGCTCTCCTCCTTCGTCAGGTCAGTATAATCCTCTATTGTTCCCGGATTCTTGGGTAGTAGCTACTGCTTGGGCGAAGATGAAGCATTATACTGTTTGCTGTCTGTCGTTCCTGAAGAATAGTCGGAAATGGCGGAGTTTCGCTGCAAGATTGCGCCTTGTTGCTTCGCATTTGCTGTGCAATAGTTGGGATGGAGCTAATTAGGCCGAGCTCTTATATGCTAAAAGTCCGCCTTTTATTCTGACACCCGTTGTAAGTTCGCCTAAAATGCGGAAAGCATGTCAACAGGAAAAGTTACTGTTAGGCTTTTTTTTTTTTTTTTTTTTTTTTTTTTTTTTTTTTTTTTTTTTTTGGGGTTCATATGAAGGTCGATCTGTAGAAATGCTTGCAAGAAGTGAGGCTCTGTAATCTGTATATGTGTTCTTCCTAAATTCCAAGTGCACTGCGAGCAGGAGAACTAAGATAATAACAAATCAAATGCTTATCCCAATCTAGCTGACTTCAATGGAGAAAGGAAATCTTGCCTCTTTTGCTGTTTTTTTTTTAATCAAAGGCTTTAGCCCAGATTTATTAGAAAGCGTACTGCTGAAACCCTGACTTGGCACTGGGTTGCCAGTTTACAAGAGCGCAACAAGAAAACAAAACTCACATACTACTGGGGAGCAAAGCACTTCTAGTTAACCCTTGCTCACAGATTTCTTTAGTTTCCTACTGAAGCAAACACTCCATAACTAAACAAGCTGTTAGCATGGAGCGTTTATTGATTCTAGGCAATGGATTTATGTACTGTGCATTATGTTGTTATGACTTTGCGAAAGCACCATTGGTGCAGTTGTAAGATGTGGAAGTATAGCTCTACCCACTAGGGCTCAAGTCCTAGTGCGCACATATTAAAGAGAGATTATGGCTGCGTGTATCTCTGTTGGTAATTTGGTGGAGAAGGTGGATATTACCTCTCCATTTTTTTCTGAAAAATTATTATACATTTTGCTTGGTTATTAATGCAGGTGCAGTTGCATTATCCCTAGATCTCACTGATTAATCGCATGTGAGCTGAACTTGCTTTTCTGTGGACAGTTTGAAAGTTGGAACTTCAGTACAAGTTTCAGATAGGATCAGGGAGAAATGATCTCTTTTAACAATTTATTTGGGAGCTCCCTGCAGCCTTCTCTCAAGTTTTACAGAAAATGCCTGACAAATAACCCATATTTTGCACTGACCATGCATTCAATTACAAATCCCTTCGGTACAACTATGATGGCGAAGAGGGCACGTTTGATGCCACATGCAACAGACATCAAGAGGAACCCCCAGGTACATGAGCTTTACAAACTGGTTTATAGACTTCCGGAGAACCTTAGCTGGCTGTTGGCACCACCAGAAGTTCCTAAAAGACATACCCCAAAGAAGGAAAAACAAAAGGATGAAATAGTGACTGGTAACAGCTTTGGTGTGATCTTGGAGTGGGAGGGAGTTGTTGTGGACGATGATGATCCAGACTTGGCGCCCCGGGTTTGGTATGTTCTATCACTTAAAGAGGGAAAGTCTTTCCCTCCAGATGCATTGCTGAAGAAGATTGAGGGAATGAGAACTGACCAGGCTATTTCAGAAGTCTTATGTTGGTCAGAAAATCCAGCAGAAATTCAAAGGTTGGCAACACACAAGAAGGTAATATATCAAACACTCAGAGGCGGATACTACAAGCTGCGACCAGGTGTGCTTGATTTCTTGAACACCCTTGTGGATTTTGACATTCCAATAGCAATTGTAACTCCTCACTCAAGGAAGAACCTTGAAGAAGGGATTAAAACTGTTGGTCTGCAAGGCTACTTTGATGCTACAATTGCATTGGAGGACTTCTGCCTAGGGAAACCTGATGGTGAGATGTTTGAGGTCGCAGCAGAGCAACTTGGTCTGGAGCCAGATGTTTGTGTTGTGTTTGGTAACTCAAACTTGACGACGGAATCTGCACATAACGCTGGGATGAGATGTGTGGCAGTTGCAGGCCGGCACCCAGCCTATGAGCTCCAAGCAGCAAACCATGTTGTGAGATGGCTTGACCAACTCTCTATTGTTGACTTGCAGAGGCTTGCTAATGGTGAAGTTATCGGTCGCAGGGGTAGAGAATCTGACATGGATATGGAAATTGTCATCGAGGAATGATGCTTCTGCAAACATGACGTACCAATATATCGTTGTACTTATAGTCTGATGTTGCCAAAGTACTGCATTACATTTTGTAAACAGGCCAAGCAGTGCAAGATCACGACTAATGACAGTCTTGACTTTGCATTACCTTCTTGGTTTGCTTGTGATGCATTGGAATTCCTTTAGAGTAAAACTCTGAGTCATTGGAGTGGAGTTAGAAGTGAAGAAATTCCCACCCATAACTTGTGTATGTACAGTATATATATGTATCACCTATTTCATTCCCTATCTCTGACGGGATACCTGTTGGGCTTGTGGGATGCACTTACAATGGAAGAGCTGTATAGGCTGAAGAATTTGCAACCGTAGTTGTAGGTGAGCAATGATCTGTCTTTGATGAGCAATGAATGAACGTGTTGACTAAATTCACTATTGAGAAATGGACAATGTAATGCTTAGTTTTGATTATATACATTCCAAATTTAGTTTGTAGCTTCTTAACATTGAAATCATAATAAACCTACATTCATATTATTTTCTACAGAAGCAATAAAAGAAACCTCTGCTAGCTATTTGAATAGACCAGCCTAGTTTGCACTTTGTAGTGGCAAAATCAAACCGGATATGGTTGGCGACTGAAAGTCAAAACAAAGTACACCAGATTTTGCAGAAATATAATTGGCTTCCACAACAAATACAACTTTGCTTCAATTCATGAAGCTTTCCAGATCGCTATCCAGCTTTCAGCTATCCCTTCATCGCTTCCCTATAGCTTTACGAAGAGCCTCGCTGATCATCCAGGGCACGACGGCACCGGAGCCAGCAAACTGCATAGAAATTGAACAGAACCAACAGTATCAGTAAAACGAACTCTCCAACCAAGAAGTTAATGGCGAGCCACACACAACTGTTAACCAGAGCACTATGCATTGCAATTGCCATGCCTTAATTAGCTGGTGGTGATGTACCTGAGCTCGTATCTTGAGGCCCATAAAGCCATCTGGTGCCGAAGCCTGAACCGAGAGAACGTCCAAATGGAGCCCCTTGATGGCGTCGAACACCCGTGTCATCAGGAGCTCCTCCCACCGGCATTGCACCTCCAGGAGCACGTCCCTGTCCGAGACGGTGACCGTGACATTGCTGGTGCCGTCCTTGGGGTGCTCCTTCGTCTCCACGTCACCGCCGAACTCTGGGCTCTTCCTCTTGGAGCCCGCGCAGAGCTTCTTCCTGACATTCTCATTGCTAATGCCACGGGATCTTGTTACTGGCCTTGTCGTTTCAGATGGGCGCGAGATGAGTTCCCTACTAGACTCTAGCTCTTGTATCCTTCGCTGAAGCTCCTTGAGGTAGGCTATCGTTTCGGCGAGGATCGATGCTTTGTCCACCTACCAAATTCAATAGAAAAAAAACGTGTTCAAGTTTTGATACAAAGAAACGTTCTCAAACGAACAAGGAAGGATAATGAAATTGTTGGTATCTTCATCACCTTGTGAATGGACGGAACCAATGACTTGAGAATGAGGAACATCTCGTTGAGCTTCTCCCGGCGCTTTCGCTCTGACATGACGTGGTTCTTGATGCCACTTTCCAGGGCTGTTCCCGTCGTGCCCTCACCTCCACCACCGCAGTTCGCCGCCCATGCTCCTCCGCCAGCCACCACTTTCTTCAGTAATTTCTGCGGCTCTTCGACGACCGGCACCGCCGCCGCTTCAGCGGAGTACGACTGCGAGGACCTCGTCCACGCCATGAAACTCGTCGCGCGAGAGCCGTCGACTGGTGCGTTTGAGGTGTCGGCAGCGTTGTTAGTAGTAGTCTCCAGCAGTGGCGGCTGTGGGGATGAGGGTACTTCGAAATTAGATCCGTCCACCATGATCCAGCTATCCTCTAGTGGCAGTGGCTGCACGTCCATTTCCTCGCAGAGGCTGTAGAACTCGTCGATCTCCTTCCCGATGTGCTCCAGGCTTGCGTTTGACAGGCTCTGGACTTCTCCTAGTCCAAGCTCCTGATCGTGTCCCCCAACGGCGGCAGCTATCGTCTCCATGTCCATGGCATTGTGATCGAGGTCCTCGAACACAACCGTGTCGTCTGGGGCGGCCTCGTTTGCTGACGGGTTGGAGCTGCTTGGCTCTTGCCCTTCCGAGTATGTCGGACATTGTGGCTCCCAGAATGCTGCGGTTGCTCGGCTCACCAAGTCCGGGTCTTCCAACACCTAGCAATATATCATTTAATTTGCATTGGTCAACTAATATTTTCGGATAATGTAGCTACTATCTTTATGGCCAGTGAAATGAAGAACTGAACATACCGTATCAGTTGTACCCAGCTCAAGCACGCCACCCATGAGAGGGATGCAGACGATTGACTGCAGAAAACACGAGTCAGAAATCTGCAGACTACAAGGTCTGAAAGTGCCCTGTGTAATGTTTCCGACAAGATGAAGCATGAAAATCGCTTTACCTGAATGGACGCGCTCTGCTTGACCGTAGCAAGTAACCACGCACGTAGTTCACGATGATGATTCAACATGGCAACCGACTAGTGAAAAACATGCTTGTGAAAGACAATAATAGACACGGAGAACGGGAGAATGCAGAGCGGTCGATCTTGATCGATCCCCGTCGTGCACGCATACCTTGGCCAGGAGCGCGCGGGGGAAGGCTTTGCTGCCGACGAGGTGCGCGTTGCACATCCAGACATGCTCGTTGCTCGCGAAACTCCTGCCGGGCAACCTGTGGCAGCACGCAAAACGCGTGGCATTATTGGCATGCATGCACCCGAGTGACGGACAGGCACCGAGACAGGCCACGAACAACCAAAACAAAATCGATCGCTTACCCTTGGCCTGGCCGGAAGGCGTAGGTCATGCAGACCACGTAGAACCACTCGGTGTCCCCGAGGTCCTCCGGCGAGAGCGAGCCGACCGGCCGCGCCGGCGCCGCTCGGCGGTCGCACTCGCCCGACAGGAGGGCCTCGTATAGTTCCCGGAGCTGCTCGCTTCTCTGCATCACGAGCTGTTCGGCTGTCAGCTCCACGGAGTTGGAGATCTTCCTCGTCTTCACCTCGCCATTGTAGTACCCGTCCGTCCATGTCAGCACCCTGCAGCTATGTTTTCTCCCTAAGTACAACAAGTAGCTATATGGTTTCATCTTCCGAGGGAGAACTTTTAACAGTAAACATGCTCCCTCCTTCTAAAAAAGATATACTAACTATAAAATTGCAAGTCAAACTAGTTTAACTTTAATCAAGTTTATAGTGAATATATATGCATTAGTATTGGGAGATGCTAATTTACAAGTAGTCATATCTTAGGATGCTTTACAGCCGTTGGCCTCTGCCGCGTTGGGTGTTTTTGATGCTCTGGCGGACTAAAATAATCGGGTGTCTGATGGAAAGGAATTATAGAATTAATTAATATCTTTGCTCAACCTAGATTTACTATAATAGTTAGTTTAATAACTGTTTTACTATGAGTGCTTATATAATTTTAGTTTAACTTTAAATCATTTGACTATTTAAATAGTAAGAATTGCATTTCTTTTTTTATAGATAGAGAGAGTAGTAGTAGTGCTAGGTATAGGTATAATTCGATCACGTGTCGTACACTTATGATCCTTATATCACCTTTTTGGTCCATTATTATACATTGGAAGTCCAATATTCAATTGCATCCACCTATGATACAAATATTGCTAATATTTCTTACAAACCTAACCAAACTTAAGAATTTTTAAGAAAAACGACGAACGACACTTAAGAGACACCGAGGGAGTACTAAATAAACATTACATTTAAGACAAATAAACAGTATTTCTTCTTTTTCCATCGCATGATGAGACAGAGATCTTTAATGCGAGATGTGCATCTGTCAGCTTGACAACATGACAACAGGATTCTATGTTATTTTAATCCATATATTAAGTGCGTGGTCCATGAGTTATTATGATATATATATATCACAAATATTTTGTTTTTTATATTCACATAGTTTTGAAATATAAATATATATTTGTAGGAATTGTAGTAGATTTTCACAAGCTTATATATGGAACTCAACTTCAGAATTTTGTTGTCGTTGAATGAATAGTATTCAGTAGTTTCAAATAGAATCATAGTGTTGTTTGCTAGCTAGAAAGTGCGGCACAAGAGTTTCTGGAGAGACATAGGATGACAAATGAATGGCTCATACACTTTCTGTTTTGCTCATACACTCTTGTACTAGTAGTTTCCAGTTGCTCATACACTTTGTACTAGTCTGGTGATCTAAACTTATACTGTATAAACTTATATAGTTTCAGCTCAAAACTGATGTGGTATTGAAACAGCTGGAAAGATATAGTATAGACTTCTAAGCTAATTTGGTGATGGGATGCAGTAACACTGCATATATAGCTTAGTCAAGAGTCAAGACACACGTGACATGAGTGGAAATTGGATCCAGTCTCTTAAACAAAGGAGATTGTAGAGTAGTAGCGAAGTTTGTTTAGACCAAAAGTAGTAGCGAAGTTTCATTCAGTAATAACAAAATTGGATGTAAAACCAGGTGAGCATCATTGCAAACTAAAACCAGGTGATATGCATGTATGCGCTGGGATATATAAAGCTGATTAAAGCCCATGCAAGATGTGACCATCGTTCGTCAAAGATTCAAAAAAGTTGCAGAAAAAACTGCCAACCAACAATGCCAACTGTGTATTATTTGTCGCTTTATATGCGTACATACGTACCCTGGTTGGGTGCTTGAAATGGACCAGAAGACAGCATAGGTCCAGTTCATGCTCCTCGCGGCTGCGGCGAGCTGGTTCTTCAACTGCTGCCTCCCAGCAGGCTGCTGCTGCAGTTCTTCCTGAACCGGCGGGGAAGCTGATGATAGAGCCATCGCACGCCTTACTGTTATTCCTTCACGCATCAGAAGCCAGAAAGATACTGATGTTATTAATTGATTACTATAAGCGACGACGACGACGATGAAGAAGAGAAGATCGAATGTAAATCCTGCTCGATCGTGCAATTGGTAAGTAATAACCCTATTTTGATTATATTCGTTTCGTACCTGATGATAGTCTCTATGTGAGGGATCTGAACCTAGCTAGCTAGCTGCACAAAGAGCACAACTCGATTCAGTATTGCTTTCTACTGATCATCAGACGATCCCTCATGGACCGACGGCGGCCTGGCGACGTACGATCGACGACATGCTAAAAGATGTAGAAGAAAGGAAGTAGCTAAGCTAGAGAAGAAGATCGAGAGGCAAACGAAACAAACAATGCAAAAGCTAGCTTTCAGAGGTGCAAGCAGGCAGGCATATATATATATAGGCATACTCTACGTTAGCAATGGCGACCTCAGCACCTACCTACTGAGGAACGGAGGAAGAGATATATGCCCTGCAGAGAGACATGCAACGAATTAACCTTGAAATGGAATCCAAGATGGGTTTGTGGAGCTCCAAGTGAGACGGTGATGCACTAGCTCCGGCCTGTAGCAGCTATCTAGCGCATTTAAGTAAGGAAGGAGTGAGTGTAAAACTTGTTTTGTTGAATGATGAGGAAACGGAAGCTAGGATGGACCTGGGAGCGGCGAAAGCGTCTTTTTAGAGACTTCGTACGTTGCTTGGACACTGACAGTCACACGATTTGGTAAGGCCTCTCTTTCACGTATAGGAGTAAGTTTTTCACTGAGAAAATTGACCGTGTGTGCACGTGTGCGAGGTAATTTTCTCATTTTCAAGTGTAATGAACTATATATATATATATATGTAGGAGTATTAATTATCATTTAAAATTTTCTGCGGCTGCAGTTAGTACACAAATCCTTTCCGTACGGAAATTAAAAAGCACGCTGTCGTTTACCCAGAAAACGATACGTACAGACGATTTTGGTGGTTGTCTACTAATAGGACGACGACATATCATAGTTTTTGTATTATTACGGGAGAAAAAATATTCAATTTAAATAATGTCATTGGATTGGATTGTAAAACAATAATTATCACTCTCGTGCAACAGAAAAACATTAACTTAGCAGGAGTTGTCATACGGTGGAACAAATTTTGAAAGTTGTCGCTATGACCGTCTAATGACATATGTCTTAAGGTCCCTTTTGGAACTAAGGAATAATTTGAGAAATCAAAAAGAGGCCCTAGATCTCATTCTTTAGAGGAAGGTACTTCTGTTACATTTTTTCCCACGCTAGATAGTAGGCGCGGTGTTTAGGTGTGTGACGTCATGTGTGGATTAATCTCTAATAGTCCCTCCGTCTCAAACTGTAAGTTATTCTAATAAGAATCTTGAAAAGTCAAATTATTTCAAGTTTCATCAAATTTATATAATAAGATAATGGCATTTACAATGTCAACTCTATATCATTAGATTGTTCATTACTTATATTTTTATTGTATATTTATTTGATTTTACAAATCTTAGTAGTTTTATCAAGTCTCCAAAATTTTTAAAATGACTTACAATTTGGAATGGAGGAAGTAGCTATGAATTAGGGTTCAGGGTAGTAGAAGTTGTGCTTGAGTGGTCCTCTCAAAACAAATTGCATGAATCTTAAAGTGGTCCAATAATTAATTTTGTTATGGGTCTGAGTCTGACCATACGCCCAAACGAATGAAGCCCGGCCGGATTTAGCAAAAGACGACGAAATTTGTGGGGTCAAGAGCATCTCCAAGAGTTCCCTAAAACGTGTTGGTATTCTTAAAATTGTGATAAAACATCAAAAACACATCTCCAACAGTTTCCTAAAACTCAATCCTATTTTTAGGAGAAGCGCTAAAAAAGAGTCCCGGAGGGCCGCCTCCCGGGACTCTTTTAGCGCTTCTCCTGAGTTTTAGGAAACTGTTGGAGATGTGTTTTTGATGTTTTATCACAATTTTAAGAATACCAACACGTTTTAGGCCCAAGTTTTAGAGTTTAGGAAAGTCTTTTTAAGGAACTGTTGGAGATAACATAATTTTACACTTCCTAAAACTTTTATCAACGTCCTAAAACTCAAGATTTGAGGAGTGGATTTTAGGGAACTCTTGGAGATGCTCTGGTGCTGCTCGCATCTCTTCCTTTCCTTCAATGGCAATTTGGAATGCTGGTGCGGTGGCGCTGCTACTTTCTTTGTGGACGACGACGGTACGGCAGCTGCGGTGGGGCGGCGGCACATGGACGGGCCACGGTGCGGCTGTGGTACACATCAACCTGAGGACCGTGTGTTGTCCCCACAAAAAAAAAAAATACTGAGCACCGTGCAAGCACACACACGGCGGCTACGGGCGATGCCCCCAGAGAGAACGAACGAACGGGTCTGTTTTTTTCCTAGGGTGTGTGAAATGAAGAACACGCCACCATCGTTTCTTTTACATTCATGCGTCGAAGACTAGCTTCGAACCAACCACACGACCTCTGTCAGACGTACTGGCGTCGATGTGTCGGTGAACATGTGACTGATTGTCTGATTATTATATATTATATATAGTCATTAATCGAGATCGGCATCAAGATGTCCCGTGCGTTTGCATCGCGTGACCGACCGGCGGCCCCGGTGGTGGTGTAGCGTTGCCTGGAGTACAAGTAATTAATCGGCGGAGTACGTTTTGCTTGTGTCTTGTGTGGCTCTGTGCACATGCACGCTGCACACGCGCCCGGTTTGACGTGAGCCGTGAGGTGAGGTGAGGTGAGGTGAAAGGTGCATCCAGTAAACCGGGATCATGCGAACATGTAATTTTTTGGCCTCGAGCGGCGGGAGATCCGTCGTTACCAACGTAACTGGCCCGGTCGGATCACGTACGGCCGGAGTAACGACGCAAGAGGCTGTGTGACCAACAACGGTATCACGTGGGCCCAGGCCTACCAACCCACCCAGGTCCCACGAGTAAGTCTGCGTGTCATGATGGCCTTTTTGAGTTGGGTTTGAATGTAGGGCTATATAGCAAAGCTAATAATACATTTGTATGAACCTTTACATCATCTTATTTTTTCAGACTATATGTATGGGACAGTTAACTCTTGAGTGTTAGTACACGGCCTACATTTTTCTGTCACAAAGTTTCTTACTTCTTGAGCATAAGTTGGTTATAAATTTATTGCCGCTTTTATTTTCTCTCATCTTCTTTTTCCTCCATCTCAGTCTGAAGCCTACATACTACTTGTTATTATACTTGCTCTTAGCTTAAATTTAGTGGCAAAACTCTCCATGTTCAACAAAAAATTCAGCGAGCTGGGCTGGACAACAGCAGGGACAAATGGACTTATATCTGGAATTCAGACCGCTTTACAGTAAAAAGAGCTTACAAACAACTGAAAGGTAGCAGGGCAGTGCACTTGGCTTTCAATTGGCTATGGAAGTGCTCCTGCCAAATGAAGCACAGAGTGTTCTTTTGGTTGACCGTGAGGGACAAAATAAGTACTACGAGGGAACTGCTCAAAAGAAAGAAAATGCATCTGCCAGATTACACTTGCGTCTTATGCACTTCAAATCTTGATGAATCCTTGCTTCACCTATTTCTGGACTGTCCTTTTGCTTCTACCTGCTGGGGTCTCATTGGAATCCACATTAACAACAACTTGAATCTCTTCCAGTTATTGCAAAGCTTCAGGGATCAGCTACAGGTACCCTTCTTCGTGGAAATCGTGATCCCGATGGCCTGGAGCATCTAGAAGGCGAGAAACAACCCGATCTTCAGCAGATCATCCCGAGCACCCAACAAACCCAAAGAAATTTCAAGGAAGAAATGCAACTCTTGCTCTTGAGAGCAAAGAGGAGTCACTCACCCTTCATCGAGCAATGGATAGCAAATCTTCATTAGCTTGGTTCAAGGCGGTTGTCATTTTCTTGTTCCTTGTGTCCTTTTTTGTTTCCTGAGTTAGTTGTAACCAGTTCTCTTTTCTCTTTTCCTTTTCCTTCCTTTCATGTATTTCTTTTTTCTACAAAGACTCTAATTTTAATAAATTCTGTAGGGGTGTAAACCCCTCCAGTCCTTTCAAAAAAAAACTCTCCATGTTCAGGCTACATCTCCCTTAGTGTGCAAGGAACATTAGAGGGCAAGCGAACCAAGGACGGACGAAGTGGTAGAGACCCGAACAGCCCACACCTGACACTACCTTATGCAAAAGTTGATATAGGTGGTTTCCACATTATCAAGTATGACCACCCCCTAGAGCAATAATGTTCCCAACGGCTACAACACGAAGACAAAGAAGCCTAGAGCTCTCGCGAACAGGGAACCTAGGGAAAACTCCATTAGCTCAGTTGCCCTCTAGATCTATAAGGACAAGCAAAGGGCACTCTTAGACAGGGATAGCTCCTAGAAACCGATCAAACTTCGGCTATTTTGAAAATTTGGAACTTGACACATCCATAATGCATCCATATATGTATCGTGTGTTACTTTCTTGACTTAGCATAGTGTTTCGCTTATTGAGTGCAAGTACTTTTATGTGACAATTAGGTTTACCAGCTAAGTGTGAATAGTGATATGGTTTACTTTTCACGCCTAAGGATTCTACTCTAGAATCCTTTGAAAACCAAATGCATTCAAGAAGAAAGGGGGCCGAGTTGATCTTTGAACAGTATCAAAATCTCTAGAATACTACAACCTAATTGAAGGTTGATGCTTAGTAGGCTCCATCAATATCTTGCAAAAAGGACAAATCAAAAATCGATGGCCTGAGTTTTCCTTCACATGGTCAGAGAGGACACAATTACAACAATCAAGATGCATATTTCTTCTCCTCAAAATTTTCCTTGTGCTTAGTCTGTCTTTAAGTAGAATCCAAAAGAATACTTTTGCATTTGGGCTGATGGAACATTTTTCTGGTATTTTTTCAGGGTTTATCGGCACTATGCATTAAGTGGTAGGCGACATCCTCGTCGATAGCGAGGCGCCTGTGGTCACTCTATGAACTTCAAGATCTGCTGGCTTAGGTCCTTCGGAGGTGACTATAGGGGTAGAGTTTGTGTATGTGTATTCATAGGGTGAGTGTATGTTGTGTGCGTCTATGTTATACCGTGTAATCTAAAAAAAGAATTCCAGAGCTATTTATAACCTCATGTACCTAAACATGACAAAGGAGGTTACTATAAATGTCATTTTAGGAGTGTACTATAAATTTAATTTTTTTTTTTTGAGAAGGGTAAGATCTTCGGCATGCCAAGATCTTCAACCTTGGAGGAGAGAGTTTCCAAGACAGCGTGTTGTTGTCGATTGTGATGTTGAGCCCGACTGCTGTTAAAATCATGGGGATGCCGGATGCCTGTCAAAACTGTACCAGAGTAACTTCTCGGATGGGCGCCAGCCGGGCCAGAACAGCGGACGTTCTGCAAAGAGAAAATTATTAGTGTAAAACTGACGTCCCTGCTGAGCACAGCTAGAAAACCAGAGATCTCGCGCGCACCAGTCCTTTAGTTTTCCATCTCTCTCTAACGCTGCTGCACGGTCACATCGAACACGCGTACTATTACTCAGTAGTACTAGTACTACGAGCTTTCCATTTCTTGACGGAGGCAGGCAGGCAGCCATCAACCTCGCCAGACACCAGGAATAGAAAAACACAAAAGCAAATCGTGAAGCCGAGCCGTACTCCACGTACTCCACGACTGCTACGATTACCAGTGTGATAGCAGGCAGACGAGCAGGCGTCGCCAACCGCACGCCACCCACTTGTGTTCCTGCTGATTCCCGTCCGATCCGCGAGATCACGCCCCGGTCGATCGCCCAGTGCTGCAACAGGACAAAACTACGACGTCGCCGTCGCCGTCGTCGGCCGTCGCCACCACCCGCGCATCGTCCGGGGTCCGGTCCCGGCCGGGCTGTCATTGTTCTGGCACGCCGCGGTCGAGCACGTCTCCGGCCCCTTGCGCCGTTGATAGAAGCACACGTTTCATGGCCGAGCGGTAGTTGAGATCGCCGGCTATTAGCGATCGCGCATTCGCGCGGCGCCGCCGCGTGTCGATCGGCAGCCGATCCATCGATGGTGAAGGCGCGGCGAGGCACGCCCTGGCCCTGGCTTGTTCTTCAGCAGTCAGCACCACGGGAGAGCAGGGGCTTCGTGGGAGCTTCCTGTCCGGTCTGCTGGCTAGCTACTCAACTCCTACGTAGGAATACGTAGCTGCGTCGTCACTCTAGCGCACGCAGCTTGTTCAGCCGTTCAGCGCATTATGATTTGACCCAATTAAAACCTCAGCAAACAAAATGTGCTAGACGATGATGCATATGGCACGGCAGCTTGTTCAGCCGTTCAGCGCATTATGATCGGTATTGTAGTACAGCATTTCCATGTTTCCAAAGGTCAGCAGCTAGACGATGATGCATATGGCGCGGGCGGCAACAAAAAACAAGTCTTTTTCAGGTGTCGTCAAAAAAAAAAAAGTCTTTTTCAGGAACACGTTGATTTTGATTTTGATTTTGGGTACGACTGCAATGGTCTACTAGTAAGGAGCAGCTAGAACAGGTGTTGCACGTATATCGCTTGTCGCAAGGTGAAGAACACTTTGTGTTATTTAGATTGCTTTTTTATTTTAAGAATTGTATTGTGAGTCAAATTTTATTATGTGAACTTGTTCTAATTGCTATTATGAAGATTCTTGTAATATTGTGGATTTGATTCCTCTATCTAGAGAATGAAAACGAATATCTTCCCATTATCTAAAAAAATTATCTCCATATGAAAATAAGTGTTATTATCTGATTATTTTTTAAGTTTTACTAGTTTATTATGAGTAAGTTAATTGTAAGTAAGTTTATATTATGAAAAAGATTCAACGAACTATAATGTTACTAATTAAATATTTTAAATATTAATTCTTCCTCTGTATCATTTTGTAGGTCGTTTTGACCTGTTTCTAGATACATCAGATAATCAATGAATCAGGACAAAGGTGATATCTAGATACATAATAATTGCTGTGAATCTAGATAGTAAAAATCAGGCCCAAAACGACCTAAAAAAGAGACGGAGGTAGTACTTTGTTATAAATATTTAATCAAATTAAAAGTGTTTGTTTTCTCGAAAACGAGAACTTTTGGACGGTGTGAGTACATGAATCAAATCCATGCGCAGAACGAGGATTTTTTTTAAATTTAATCCCTTTTTAAACAAATAATCAAAAAAATCCCCACTGGAGAAGTAATTCCACTGCGTATCCCTTTTGGTCGCGCCGAAACTTGCGGCGCGACAAATACACTGTGTCGCGCCGGGACTTTTGGCGCGACTTACTTTCCACGTAGACGCTGGATGTTTGACCGCGTTGTCGTGGGCCCCGCCAGTCGCGCCACATGCAAAGGCGCGACTGACTGTCGCGCCAACTCCTTTGGCGCGACAGGAGGTGGCATAATGGGCCGGCCCAATTCGGGGTTAGGGTGGGTCCCACACCTTGTCGCGCCGGCAGGTTTGGCGCGACAAGGCGATATAAATGCTATCTCCAGGCTCATTCACTCCATCTTCTCCCTCTCCACCCACTCCTCTTGCCTTCCCTTCCCCGCGAGCTTCTCTGGTTCTAGTGTTCATGTCTCCTTTTTTCTCCCAATAAAAAAACCTTGATTGCGCCTAAGTTTAGTGTGGGGATTTCTTGCTAATCTTCAAGTGCTTGAGGTATGGTTACCCGATCTACACTTTGGTTGCAAGATTTTTGGTCATTATTTGTACATTGCTTAGTTGGTGATTTGGTGATTTGTGGTTGGATTTAGTGATTGAAGCAAAGTGTTAGTTATGCAATGCTCTCATATGACCTTTGTATACATTTTGTCATCATGTAGTGCTTGTATTCCTTTTGGATGGAAGTGTTCTAGGGTTTCATGTATAGGGATGTGAAATGGTTGTATTCCTTTTGAGAATCATGAATGGAAAAGGGTTTGAAGTGTACTTGTGGGTGCTTGTTCAAGGGTTTGGTGAAAATTGATGGACAATGTTAGTGTTCATGTGTTGTATGGTTAGTTTAGAATGGATAAAAAATGTTATAAGTTATATGGATTGTAATGTTATTAAGGATATGTTCTTGTAATTCAATTTCTCTAGGTTTGTCATTTAGGGTATAATGTGAGAATTTATTGGTTTGTTATAATAATTGACTCTATTTGTGTCATTTGCATTGAGCTCGTATCTATTTGACTCTATTTTAGGTTTCATGGACGATCCTTTTGTGCACCATCCCCCCAATCACGGTGATCACGATTTGCACCCTCCGGATGAACCGCCACCAAATTGTTATTGCGGTGTGCCGGCATGGGTGAAGCGGTCAAGACACCTTCATTCCTCCGGTCGTGCCTTTTCTCGTTGTTTATATCGGCGTGGCCCCGGCACCGGATGCGACTTCTACCGTTGGATCGATGGTTCGACAAGTGGGATCGTCGTATCATGTTCTTTCCATACGACCCATGGAAGAGTGTTCCCCCATCCGATTATGTTCCATGGGTTGCTCCACGCAAGTTTCATGAGATGAACAACGTTGAGAAGATGTTGGCTGCATCGGAGCGGGTAAAAAATCCTCCTAGATGCTGCGTGGCGAGGTTGCGCGACTCCAAGAACCTAGCGAACCGAATCGGTTTGTTCCTTTCTTCCGTTGTGATCAAATTGGTCGTGTAAGTATTCGTTTGAGTTATATATTGCGATATCATGTACGTTGATTACATTTTTGCAATTTCATTTGAACATGGTCTTTTGTAGGGTGGGTTTCCCCGTTGTGAATTTGATGAGTTCATCTATGGACCAAAAGACACGTGGCCATCCGGAGAAGAGATTAAAAAGTTACGCTTAGGCGAGCTTCCATATCCATGCTTGTCGAAGCCGCCCCAAAAGTGCAAGTGTGGCATCGTTGCTAATGAAGGAGTGGTTCCTTCAGAGCTAGGTTTTGGCTTCTATTGTGGCAATGCTTATGGAGGGCCCAATGAGTTCCATGTTAGTGGACAAGCATTAGTTTTGATGATGTCACCAACTTGTTTTGTTTGCTCACTTGTCTTTGTATGTTTTCGAGGGCGGGGAAGACATGCGGTTGGGAGTCTTTCAAAGATTGTCAAGAGATAAAGAGGTTCCTAAAGCTAGATAAATCCATTAAACGGACACGAGAGGAGATGCGGCAGTTCAAGGAGAAACTGCATGCCTTTAAGGCCAGAACCCGGCAGTTGTACCGTGTTCGCCTCCTAGGTCCCGATACATGGAACCATGTTCTAGGTGACTATGAGCGGATTTTGAAGGAGGAGATGGGCGAGTTGGAGTTCAGGAGGGCACGCTATTCTCTTGTGACGGAAGAGAACATCATCCGTTTTTGGCGCCAAAACAAGGAACGCTACGATCATTGGGACGAGGTTAGGCAGAGCCAGCAAAGGCATGCCGCAAGGCAGAAGGCAAAGGCAGACATTAAGAAGATAGAGGGCGAGAACAAATGGCGTGAGAAGAATGGGAAGGCCATAAAGGAGATCCCGGATTACTTATATCGCATGGCCTGTAAGTACTTGCATTGTCAAAACTTCTATTTGTAGTTGTTTGTTCGTCTTGCACTGATTTGAAATAACAGTTGCTATATTTTTGTAGTACCTCCTTCACCACCAAACGACGGTCATCTCCCAGCTCCTATGGAGGAGGAGGAGGAGGAGGAGGAGGAGGGCGAGTACGAGTGCAACTCCGACCCTGACAAACCTCAGGATCCTCCCGGGGTTATGACCCGACCTTGATGGGCCTTACGACGAGTGGTGCGACCGTATGGACCATAGCCCGCCGAGCCCACCTGTGTGGGAGAGGTTGCCCTACTGGCCCGGGGAAGGAAAGTAGGCTTCGTGGTTCCATGTGTTGTGGTGTTGCTTGTCCGCTTTTGCAAGTAATCTCGATGGCGATGACTTCTATGTTGTTTTAGGAATGGAGCTTTCGAACCTTAGTTGTTTGTGCTTGTAAGACTAAATTCATGATCGATATTGTTGTAAGTCTAATCTGAGAACACTTGTTTGTTGTAAGATTTAATGGGGAAGAAGACCTTGGACATGCTCACTTTTATGTTTTGTTTTAGGTACGTGGTCACTTTGCATTGTGCAATAAATCTGGATTAGCTGCAGGGAGATACATGATGCATCGAAGATGATGAAGGCTTGGTTGTTCTTGGAAACCAAAGAATTTAAAAAAAAAAATTAAGTTCTGTCGCGCCGAAGCTTCCGGCGCGACAGCCCCTCGTCGAGAGACCCTTCCTTGAAAAATTCTGCCGAAAAAATAGAATTATAGGCAGTCGCGCCGGAAGTTTTGGCGCGACTGGCTATAATTCAATTTTTTCGACTGAATTTTCAACCGAAAAGGGGCTCTCGACCCCGGCTGCCGCGCCTAAGCAACCTAGGGCGATGACAGGCGATCGCGCGTAAAGTTTGGCGCGACAGGTCCTTTTGTTTTCTCCCCGTCCATCCCTGGTCTCAGCCCAAGTTTGGCGCGACAGCCTGTCGCGCCGGCTTCCGGGCGCGACAGGCCCTCGTCGAGAGCCCCTTCCTTGAATAATTCTGCCCAAAAAATTGAATTATAGCCTGTCGCGCCAAATCTTCCGGCGCGACTGCCTATAATTCAATTTTGTCGGCAGAATTTTTCAAGGAAGGGGTTCTCGACGAGGGGCTGTCGCGCCGGCAGGGTCGGCGCGACAGGCTGTCGCGCCTGCAGCTTTGGCGCGACAACCATGTTTTTTTTAAAAAAAAATCATTTTGCCAACACTCAAATTCCCAGGTTTTTCACACAAAAACACAGAATTTCAACACAAGCATATTTGAACACATGCATATTTTGACGAATGCATGCACAAGCATGTTCGACGACAATAGCCTAGTTCCACCATACACATAGTTCCATGTTTTTCGCATAGTTGTTCGCACAAGCATATTACACACGTAGTTGTTCGCACAAGCATATTACACACATAGTTGTTCGCACAAGCATATTACTTCGTAAAAGCGTACACAAAAGCATACACACAACCACCATGTTCGACGAACATGACACTTACTTCCTCCTTGTTGTGGTGGTGTGTAGGGTTTCTTGGCACGCGCCGACGCCCGGCTCTGTCGGAAGAACATTGGCGTGCCAACCTCGCTGGGGCCACGCTGTTGGTGCGTCGGCGTTGCCTAGGCGGTGGCGTCACCTACAAAAGGAATAGACTTAGGACTGTCATCACTTCATCTTGGTTGACCATCTTTGCAAAAGGAACATACGTGTAGGATTAGGAGCATCATCAAGCCGTGAACCCCATATTTCCTCCTGCCCATATGTTGGATCTCCTTCTTCATCATCACTTGTTGTGTCTCCTCCACAAGGCCTACCACAAGAGCTCCCCCTCGTCTCAACTGCCGTGGCGTGCCTGGAATGGGAGGTCTCTCCTCTGTGACTAGGCCCTCCTTGCACGTCATCGGCGTGCATGCAGCTCAGCTTGCGTGCCATGCGCCGGCTGAACTTCATCACTTTCTGCGAACATGCCATGCAAAGTAGATACATTTAAGTGTTCATGGCACTAAGTGGGCAAGCAAGTTCTTTGTAGTTACCTCTGCGAATTCCCCAAGCAAACTGTTGTCGTTGCCCCCTGCGGCTCCAAGGTAGTATCCAGCTTCGTTTGAAAGCCAAGTAAGTTGAGTGGCCTGTTCAACAAAGGGGTTACGATGCGGGTTCGGTGTTGACATTTGCTAAGGTTTGTGTGCATCGAATGCTTACCATGTAGTTTTGTACAGAGGGCTTTGTTGTGGTTCTACCGCCCTCCTAGTTATCTCATCATAGGGGTCTTCTTTGTCGCTATCATCTTCTAGAATTGGAATGGTCGACGACGGTGGGCACACCTTGACTCTTGTGTTGGCGTGGAGGTACTTGAGGTACTCATTGAACGCAGCCCTTGTAACCGGGGACTCGCATGCGGTTCCACCATCTCTTTGTTCATCCACGGTCCACGTATCTAGCATGCTTCTGGAGGAAGTTGTTGGTGGTGGCACCAAACCTTTTCCTCCTCGATTCCCTGCAAGTAAGACAACACATAACTAAATGTTTGGTTACAATATCAACATATCTACGGAACACAAGTTAAAAGGAAGAAGGTACGTACCCGTGCAAATCTGGTGTTGTGTGCTCGAAACCAACGAGCGGCCAGTCCTGCTGCTTCCCAAACTGCCTCTTGCACCTCCGGGGCTGATGGTGCTCCACCACGTAATAGAAGATCATGGGGCAGTTAGATCGCCACAGCATCCTGTCCGCTTGAACTATAGGTGGAAGTTCCATGTTGTCCACCTCATCTCTGTCATATGGTGTCCAATCAACCTGCGTACATGTAGCTGACACATAAGTACATGATAAGAAGTTTCAGCATTCAAGAATACAATGGGTACAACAGCCAACCTGATCCGCTAGAAGGACGTCCGGATCATTGCGGTACTTTTCGAAGCGTCGTGGCAACTCACCCTTCACGCACTTGTTCTCGCTCCACGGGAAGCACAAGGGGGCGGCGGTCAACGGCGTTCCATGGCCGCGAACAAGCAACATTAGCACACAAAAATGATAATAATTGAGACAATGTAGATCCCAATGTACACAATGTACTTACCTCCTTTAATGCCATTCTACGTGACCGCCCAATGGGGATGTGCTCCCAAATCCAAATCTGAAGCAAGTAGGCGCAGCCACCTAGGTTTGAATCCTCTTTGGACCGCACACAAGCCATACAAAGCTGCCGATACAACCACGCAAGGGTCGCGGACCCCCAACTGTACGTGGCTATCTGGGCCCAATCCTCCATCAACTGTGGGAGCACCATCCAGGAGACCGTGTTTCCTGAACCATCCGGAAACAGGAAACAAGCCACCATGTGCCACAACCATACCTTGGCATGCCTCTGGACCACATCTGCAGGTGCGTTGTCTGGGCACACGTTGAAGTTGTCCTTCAGCCACTTTGAGCTCACACCCGACGTCTTGTGCCATCTCTTTCCCGGCGAAGGGGGTGGTGGGTACAAGCCAGTGAATTCGTGCACCAACTCCTTCCAACCATCAGTGTCAATGGTCCCGCTCACCACTGTCCCGCTCACACGAAGCGCAAGAATGATGCCCACATCTTCAAGCAGCGGCGCCATCTCTCCACAAGGCAGGTGGAAGGTGTGGGTCTCTGGACGCCAGCGGTCCACGAAGGCAGTGAGGAGTGCTCCGTCCATCTTTGGTAGACCCTTCACGATCGAACGGGCCAGAGGAAGAAACCCCGCCACCTCCAGATAGGGAGCGTAGCGCTCGTCCCACTTCATCGGCTTGTGGGTGCGGGCTCGAAGAGGTGTCAAGTCCTGCAAACAAACGTTTCAACAATAAGCACAATTATGAAAGGTACAACCAAGTAGAAGAAAATACATGGACAACTGACATCATCTTACAAAGTTACCTTTCCCTGGTCCGCAAGCAAGTGCCCTCGATGGTCCTTGTCGATGTTCCGGTCAAGAAGGGGGTAACGTGGATGGGGTGCCGCCATCCTGCAAATCACAAAAGAAAAAAACAAGGTTAGATCATACATAAAATAATTACATGTAAGTGATTAAAGATAGTAGAAATTACAAAGTATGAACAAATATTGCAAATCTAAGAATTACCTTGCTAACCACTAATACCTAAGTGGTGCTCTACCTCCACCTACTTTTTGCGCCTTCATGGCTCTCTCATGAGTGGTGGCAGTATGACCACTTCTATGGCATTTGGAGCATTGAACCCGACCGGCCGCTGCCTCATTAAAATCTCCATAGCCATACTTATCGTCGCCGTAGCCATTGGATTCGTCCATCTCTCCTCGGAGCCTCTTTTTTTTTCTCCTACCCTTCTTTGTCCTTATAAGCTCGGGTCCAGGAACATAATCCAACCCAACGTACGGTGGCCACCTTGTAGGATCTAGGTATGGCTCGAAGCTAGACACCCACACTTTCGAGTGTGTGACATGAGATAAAATGGAGACACGAACTTCTCATCTTCATGGTCTATTCCCTATATGTGCAAGCGGTGATGACATGAGAGCAGGGGGCATGATAAAGCCGAGGAATGTTACAGTTTGCATTCGACCTTCTCAAGGTCCACCTTGTAATTCCTACCCCCGTGTTTCTCTCCACCGGGAGTAGTCCGTCAGTGAGTATATATTGTATACCATTCTTGATGGCCCATACACATCACCCACTTGGTTGGTAGATATCATCTCCGCGATCTGAAGATGCTTCCTACCCGCTTTGCCCCACGTTTCTTTGCACCGGTTGGCTTTGTTCCATCGATTGACAAAGTACTCATTGCATTTCCGAACGAGTACTCCACAATTCCGAAACAGGCGCACGGATGCCTTTAAACACTTTGTTGAAGGACTCGAAGAATTGGTGGTCATCGGGCCGTACCTAATGCCACCTTTATCGAATGCTAGAGCCCACTTCTCTCTGCGGCAAGCGATCCTTTAACCAATAATAAGCCCTGTCCTCCGGGAGCTTATCCAACTCGGCAAGTTTGATGTCAAACTTCTCCTTCGTACGACAACAACAAAGAGACTTCAACTTCTCGCACAACTTCCTTTTTCTTCCGCCGACTCCATATGTTGGCAGCAAAGTGCCTCATGCACCATCGATGCTCAAGTGGAGGCCGTCCATCTAATTCCTCTCTCGCAGCTTTAAGCAAACCATGATGTCGGTCGAGATCATACAAATTCTGCGAGAGGTACGGACGACATTCTGCCGCACTTTCTTCAAAAACCAAGACCAACTATCATCATTCTCACTCTCGGCCAAACCAAACGCTAATGGGACAATCTGATTGTCCGGGTCAACTCCAACTGCAATCATCAGGACCCCACGGTACTTGCCTGTGAGAAATGTGCCATCAACAAGGAGTACGGGCCGGCAATGCTTGAACGCCTCAACTGACTGCGGAAAACACCAGAACACCCTCTGCAAAATTGACTTCGGAATACCATCAACGTCATCCACTATTCCTCCAACATGGCAATACCATCTAAGGCCTGGATTGAAGTGTTTCATGGCACTTAGAATTCGAGGCACTTGGTTGTACGCCTCCTTCCAATCACCCCACAACAACCGTATAGCGTGTTGCTTTGCACGCCATGCCTTTGAGTACTTCACTCGTAACCGGTGAAGCCCCGTATAGTCTCAATGAGCGACGAAACGAGATGTGTCACTATCGGCCCTCACCACGGCAACAATACGACGGCCGAGATAACTAGCCGTGTTCCGTGAATGCACATTCTTTACCTTCAAAGACCGACAACCGTAGGGGTGGCCCGACATTGCGAATCCTCCATTTCTCGTTCCTCGCTTTCGAACCCACACTCCCCAACCACAACGAGACTTGCACGGGACCGTGTACCGCTTCGCCTTATCGCGGTCGTCACACGGTAAGGCCTCGTGAACCCTCACGGCGTAGTCCTGCAGAAAATACTTGACATGCTCGAGCGTGTCAAACACCATTCCCTTCTTGATCTCCATATCCTCACTCTCGGGCACCTCATCTTCCAAAGCATGGACAACCCGGTGTCACATACCGCCTCATCCACCATACTAAGGTCCATGTAATTCGGAACCGAAGGTACCTCAACATGGACGGCCCTCAACATCCTTCTCTCCGCGTCATTCAACTCCATTCTCAATGACCCGTCCCCGGGCTTGTAAGGACTCATGAAACCCGCTCGACGGCATTCGGTTTCGTCCTCACTACCATCGTCCGACCCATTGTCACCACCCATCAACAAATCATCAGACAAATCATCCGACATACCATCGTATGACGTGACTTGACCTTCCACTTCACCAGCAACCACCTCAACCTCATCCTCCGATCCCTCGGATATAGTGTCATACATAGCATCCTCCTCATAATACCCTTCTTCGTCAAAGTCATCACCGATTGCACCGTCTTCACTAACTACGTCACCTTCTCTAACTGGACTTTGTTCGAACTCTACCTCTTGGGTAAGGTTCTCAACAACCTCCACATCAACACATTCATCCTCACCATCAACCGGAGCCCCACGCCCCTTATAGGCAACAACTTCTAGGCACCTAACGTTGCTACTCTTCACAACTTCCACGTAGTCCTTCCATTCATCCTCACAAGAGAGTGGCATCAACACATAGTGTGGTCTTTCCTTGCCACAGTCAAATCTGCCTTGCAAACTAACTGGACATCCAAACCTCTTAACCAATGCATCAAATGTAGGTGGCCCTCTAAAGAACTCTACATGTTTTTTCATGCATTCAAACTCCCCATTTTCTTTCACTTTGCCACCATAATAGCAACAAACTAACCGTTCCATCTACAGAAAAAACAAAACAAACCATCTCTATTACACTTAATATACGACCACCTTGCATATGGTGCATGAAAAATCTATACATTATTAACAATAGTGACTACAACTATATCATTCGGCATATGTATTGATAAAATAGGCATAGTAACAATAGTGACCCTAAATCCTAAATAATTCAAATAGAGTGCTCAAAGTGAACCTAATTTGTGCTCAAAGTGAACCTAATTTGACCAATATCCATATATATATATATATATATATATATATATATATATCATACTACCTATACAGTTCATACCAAGGCAACAAACCATTCTACCTAAATCCTCCATGCATCAACTATATACACACATGCAACACATAGTTTTCGGCAAAATCACAGCCACACTAATACCTCTACCGAGTGTACGCTTCAAATCAATTCAACAAACGATTCAATCTGCGCAGCATTGTACACATTCCATCGTAACCCTAAACATACCCATCGGGCAATATCAAATGCAATCGAGGGGAGGAGATATGAAACTACCTTGCAGCCGTGCTTGTAGTCCACGGGGAAGAAGACCGGCCGGCGGCGGGGCTCACCGGCGGCGGCCCTCACCGGCGCAGCAGGGAGCCCCGGAGGGAGCGGCGGCCCCTGCCTCCGCCACCCCGCTGCTCTACTCGGCCGGGCCCGAGAAGGGATGGCGCCAGGGCTCGGGGAGAGGATGGGGAGGCGCTGCGCCGGCGGGGAGAGGCTGGGGAGGCGGCGCGGCGGCGGGCCGAGGCGAGTTTTGCCGGCGGCGGCGGCGGCACAGCTCGGTCGGGTCGGGGAGAAAGAGAGAGAGAGAGAGAGAGAGACTGGGCCGCGAACCGGTGACCTAAGTCCACCAGTCGCGCCAAACCTAACGGCGCGACTGGGGGGCCATAATGAAAATGGGCCGGCCCATTTGAAACCCTAAATCCCCCAGTCGCGCCGATGCATGTGGCGCGACTGGGTGGGACCCCCAATGGCCACGCAAGCACTTGGTCAACCCCCAGTCCACGGTGGAAAGCCAGTCGCGCCAAACCTTCTGGCGCGACGCAGTGTATTTGTCGCGCCGGCAGTTTCGGCGCGACCAAAAGGGATATGGAGTGGAAATAATTTTCCGGTAGGGATATTTTGATTATTTATTTAAAAAAGGATTAAATTTAAAAAAAAATCCGCAGAACGACGTGGGAAGCCACGGATCACAAAGCTGGACAGCTACGACCTATCTCTACTAGATGCCTGGTCTGCCTACTGTCCTTATTTATTTTCTTGTCTGAACATTAGCTTTCAGCTCAGGCCTTGTTTAGTTCACCAAATTTGGTCCAGAATTTCACTATACAAAAAGAAGATTCCTATCACATCAAAATGTTGACACATGCATGGAGTACTAAATGTAGATGAAATCAAAAACTAATTGCACAGTTTGATTGTACTTTGCGAGACGAACGTTTTGAGCCTAATTAGTCAATGTTTGAACAATTTTTACCAAATACAAACGAAATGCTACAGTAGCGCTACAGTGATTTCTACCAAGTTTGGACACCCCAACTTGGGATCTAAACAAGGCCTCAGTTTTTTATTGTTCGCGTTGGATGACAATCACGCGAGTGAAGACCTACTCTCTCTATTTTCCCAAAATTCTCCCCTAAATTCCACTATAAAAAAGAAAATTTTTCGTCACGTTAAAATACCGACACATATATGGAGTACTAAATATAGATGAAATTAAAAACTAATTACACAGTTTTATTAACTTTATGATTTAGCAAATACAAATAAAATGCTACAATACGTATTTATTGGCCTACAGTGCATTCGGTGACCACGAATTGGTGATCTAAACATGGCCTAAAAAAGGCACTCAGCAACTTCATTTTCATTGTGACGAATCTGTTCTTCTCTGTCATGTGTTTGATTCGATTTCTCGAGAGAGACTATGATCGGTTCAGAGGTGGCAAGCTGTCTCGTGCACCGGCCACTCGAGCCCGATGTCCATATGCAAAATTAGTATGACACAGGAGTGACAGCGTATCTTTGTATTAAGATAGAAGTAGTGCATGGCAGTCGTGCACCAATAATTCTCTTGTAGACACAACTTGGTGACCATTTAATCAAGGGCCTACACAGAGTCACAGTCACAGACACTTAATTAAGCGATATATTATCAGTGTGTCATCAGTCATCACCAGTAGTGTGTCAGCATAGAACAATAGTAGGAGCATGTGCTCTCTTGCTTGTCGACGAAACTCAATTAATAATCGATAGTGGATCTGGTGCGGGCGTCGCATGCGGCGTCGATGGCGGATCTGGCGCGGTCGTCGTCAGGTATGGGGACTTTCCTTTTGCCTGCGAAAGGGTGGATATGGTCATCCTTGTGGGTATGTGGCTTATCCGGTCGCCGGTCTTCTGGCCGGTGGCGGCGGATATCTTCTTCCGGTCGCCGGTCTTCTGGCTGGCGGCGGCGGATCTTTGCTTCCTCTTTCTCTCCGTCATGGGGGCGGCCGATGTCCTTTCAACGGCTATGATTCGTCTGGTGGTCTGGGCGATGGCTGATGCGGCGTTTCCAAAGCTTGGAGTTCCCTGGCGGGCGGGAAGGTGGATAAGGACCGACGAGGTGGTGTCGGCGGCGAACAGGAGCTCGGAGAGAAGGAAGATGAGCTGCGTCCTGGACCCAGTTGTATTTTTCTTTTTCTTTGGGGTTCTGTTTGTAAAAGGGTGGATGTACTGTGCTCTTGCTTAATATATCTTCCCTTTCACAAAAAAAAAAAAAAATAATTAATAATCGATAGTAGACACTTGATGCTCACTTGCTCATCCCCTTGGCGTTCTTATCTGTACAGTTACTCAGTATTGAGTGCAGACTACATACTGCACTGAGTAGTGACTACGAGGGATCCACAATTCCACATTCGTTCATTATGAGCAGATTTATTTCCCCTATGTAGCAGATGATGCCGGACGACAACCAATGCGCGCGGCAAATAGACGGATCCACAATTCCCCATTTGGTAATAGCCGTTTTCTGCAACTTGCAAGTAGGTCTGCATATATGGTTCATATTTCCTTGTAACTTTGATATACCATAAAGATAAAATCCAAGTCAAAACAGAGAAGTTACTGTACGCTCAAAGAACTGTTACCTGGTATTTCGTCAGAATGGCTAAATACCATCGAATTTGAATGGCTTTTGCGTGTGAAAACTGAAAACGACGCACCGAAAGCACACTGGCCGAGCACGGTCGGAGCACCTCGCTTCTTGCACCCTGTAATCAGGGGCAGACGCTACAACAAGATATGGATGTGGTTCGTCTGTAGTCGAGTCTTGATTGATGAATTTGTCAGGAGAGGGTGCTATAGGTTCTTCGTCCTCTTCCTTCAAATCATCTTTTGTTTTTTGAAAGCTAAACGATTTTACATATATAATTTGGAAGGGAGTAGCTGCTATGCTGCACCGTTACTATTACGGCCTGTTCAAACCATTATTATTTCCGGAATGATTTCCCTAAAAACCAAAACCCCGGGAGGATAAGGACGTGAGAGACATCCACGGCTGAAGCCCATCTGGAACGGCTGATGTGTACGAACTGTAGGTCTACACTGTTGATCAACGGTGGAATGTGCACATCTTCAGAAATTTTGGTCGATGTCTTCAGAGATCTTTGTCGATGTGTTCATGTTGTGGGACACGCTCTATTTCCTGCTTGAACAAGCAGTTAACTTTTAGTTAGATCTCGTTTGGTTGCGTACATATATATTATTATCTACCTCAATTTATATGTGTTGAAATAGATTGGAGTGTAACTTAGTTTAATTTCAATTTAATCCACTTCAACCCATGTGGATTAAGGTAAAATCATGGACATCCAAATAAGTCCTAAGATGATCCGACGTGTACAACATGACTTTAGCATAGCGAAGTGAACTATGTATGGTCTATTCTCTGTCTTAATATAGTGTTACTGATACATGCTGGTCAAATTTAACCTATATACTAACTATGTGCCATAAATATTAATATTGTTTTATATATTTAATTTACACTAACAATATTAAAATTTTCAGAAAATGCAAATGATATTTATTTTGAATTATTTTAGGATGGAGTGAACAATAGTAGAAGAGTAGTAGAAGTCTATGGTACTTGCATGTTCCAAGGTCTCATAGTCATAGCAGGATGAAGAGTCGAAGATATATAGCGCATGCGGCAGCAAAATCATTGCATTGAATGTGCTACTATGCGTGAAGGTGAATCTACAAATGAGAACCACCAGTCCAAACAAGCTAGAATATCTACCCATCCTTGTCACACAGTCACAACTCAACAGAAAGCAGGTTATCTATATAGAGAAACAACCCCATGAAAGCCGCCCCTCCTCTCAGAGTAAATTTCTCAAGGTCCACTAGTCGTCTCCTTGAATAGAGAATGCAATTGTCATCGGAGCATTGAGAAAGCACTGCATAGCTAGTTTGCTGTCAGGTAACGATAGGTCGAGCACATGCTACCAAGGTTTTTTTTATTGACCGATTAGCCCAAACCGCCAGGCTCCGGTTCCGGTTTACCGGACCGGTTTACCACGGTTCGGTCGGTTACCGGCCAACTTTGAATTTGAATTCAAACTTCGCTTCGCTTCAGTTTAAGCCCGGCTTACCGAGCGGTTTGGAGCGGTAACCGCTCGGTTTGAGCGGTTTACCGCTCGGTAAGGTGGTTCTTGGTTTTTTAAAAATTCAAATTTATTTTTTAAAAAAATGCTAAAAAAATTCTAAAAAATACTTCATGATTTATAGAATCCAATTATGTCAAAAATTTTCAAATTTCGGTGCGTTTAGTATATTTTTCGACCTTCATGATTTAATGGGCCTTAACGGAAATTTTGTTTGTGTATTTTTCTATTTTTTTAAAACTTCTAAACATCTAAATAAATACTAAACAAACTCAAATTTGAATAATTTTTACACCATTGGCTTCTATAGATCATGAACTATTTTTAGAAATTTTTTCAGCATTTTTTTCAATTTTTAAATTTGAATTTGGGGAATACCGACCGGACCGGACCGGAACCGGTCCGGTCCGGTAAGTCTGGTAACAGCGGTTTACCGTGGTAAACCGAGCGGTAAAAAAAACCTTGCATGCTACAACAATTATGTAGATGTGGTCTTTTTAGTTTGTTTTTTAGTACTAGTTGCTATATTTTAATATTCGTGTCCATTCCTTCCCTTTTAATATGTTTTCGATGAAACTCTTAGGAAAAAAGAAAAAGGTTAGTTTTTTTTTAAAAAATACACGGTGAAGCTATGAACTAGAAGCACCGGTCCATTACAATTTGGAACATCTCGCGTTGTCGCAACTCGCAATAGGAAGGTTACCCATATATAGAGAAACAAAACACCACGAGCCCCTTGTTGTAAAAAAAAAAAAAAAAAAACATGGGCCCCTCGCTCCTCCTGGAGTAAATTTCTCAGGGTTCACTCGTCGTATTTTCTGAATAGAGAATGCAACTATCATCAAGACTCTGGGAAAGCACTACACAACCAATTAACTATTAGGTAATGATAGGACGAGCACATGTTGCAGCGATTGTGAAGATGTGGTTTTTCGGGTTGATTTTTAGGCCTAGTTGCTGCATTTCAATATTTGTGTCCATTTCTTCACTTTTGATATATGTCTGATGAATTTCTTTAAGAAAGAAAAAAGGTTATTTTTTTAGTTACTCAGTGAAGCTACGAACTAGTAGACCACCAGTCCACCACAACGTGGAATATCTCGTGTTGTAGCAATAGAAATTACTTAGGGTCCACTAGTTGCCATCTCACTCCTCTCGGAATAAATTACTTAGGGTCCACTAGTTGCCATCTACGAACAGAGAGTGCAATTGTCATCTGCACAACTAGTTAGCCGTTAAGATAGGCCGAGCACATGCTGTAGCAAGTATAGACAGGCTTTTCGGGTTGGTTTTTAGTCCTAACTGCTATATTTCAATATTCACGTCGCACTGTTGCAGAGGAGATCGGTTTTTTTTATTAGAGCAACTCCAACACTACCCATAATCACTTGGCAAATCCAAAATTTTGCCAAAACCATAAAATACCTCCTCCAACACTACCCTATCATCACTTGACAAAATAGGACGCTTGGCAAAAGAGGGCCAGAAGGGCGCATCTTTGCGCGCGTGTGTTCGCTTGCCATCGCTGATTTCGGGCTACGGCGCTCCTACTCCCGCGCGCGCGAAACTCCGCTTTCCTTCTCCCGCGCGCTTTCCTGTAGTGCAGCAGCAGCAGAAAGGCAACAGCAGCGCTATGATTGCCTGACGATTGCCTGTTCCCTGCCTTTTTCATTTGGACGTGGCCGGCAACTGTCGTGGCCAATGATCGACAGCAGCAGGTAGTGGCCAATGATGATCCTGACTTCAGATGTGCGCCGGTGAGCAGCGTGGGGCGCCGGGAAGCGGTGGTGCGGCGCCGATCTATCGTCGTGTGTGGCAGCGCCTTCGGTGTGGAGACCGCGGGGGCAAGACTGATCGACCGCGATCGGTCGCGAGGAACGTGAAGGGGCACGGGGTCGCGATCGCCCACCAAAATTTGTGACATGTGGGCCACCAAATCAAATTTGCCAAGCCCAAGTAGGGTAGTGTTGGAGAAGCCTATTTTTTCCACTTGGCATTTGAGTTTTGCACTTGGCAAAATCCGAGATTTGCCAAGTGAAGGATAGGGTAGTGTTGGAGTTGCTCTTATGTAGTGAAGCTACCAATGAGAATAACCAGTCCACCACAAGCTGGAATGTCACGCAGCGTCATTAGAGCAAGTATAATAATGCCTACTCAGCAGACTGCAAGACATCATGTCATCAAAAATCTTAGGTGGAGGAGAGAGAAGGGAGGAGAGAGAATCAAGCGAGCACTAAACTTACAGTCGGCTGGAGCACAAACTACGATGACATACGCCTACTTGCAGCTAGCTTGGGCAGGCGGAAAGCCTCTCCACTCTCTCTATGAAGCTGCTAGGCATTGAATGTAGGACTTTCTTTACAGCTCATTTACCGGTTGCTTGCAGCCTAGCTACTATACGAAGAAAGCTAGTACTTACTCGTATGTGGCACTGCTCTTGCAGTCCGCTGCCGGCGTTTCTATTACTCTTGCTCTCATCAGGACTTCGGAAAGCACTGCACAACCAATTAGTTGTCAAGTAACGATAGGCCGAGCGCATTTTGTGGCATTTACGTGTAGACGTGGGCTCTTTGGGTTGGTTTTTAGTTCTAACTGCTATATTTCAATATCCATATCCATTTTTTTTTGTTAAATATACGTTCGGTGAGTTTTTTTAACAGAGTGAATAATAGAGAGAGGGTAAAATCACAATTGAAGTTGTGTGTGTGTGTGTGGGGGGGGGGGGGGGGGGGGGGTAAGAAAAACATGGGTCCTTCTTTATCTATATCGTATTCGAGGTATAAAAAGAACTTCCACGTTAATTTCCAAGGTCAAGAAATTACCATATTGATTAGAGGAAATAAATTAAATTGCCACTATCCATGTCAATAGATTACGCACAAAGTATCAGTATAAAAAAATAGCCCAAAATACCCTTATAATTTGTATGTAGATTAGTCAAAATGATTTATAATTTGAAACGGGAAGAGTACAATATAATAAAGTGATTTGTGGATTAAGAATTTCAGAGTTTACAGGAAATGCTCACCATGCGTGGGACATCTAACACAATTGCGATGTCCACATGCAAATTACAGTTTATTAGAACAGAGGGAGTACAGCATAATGAAGTGACCTGTCCACGTAGAGCTCCAGAGTTCATAGGATCTGCTCACCATGCATGAGATATTTAACACAGGGGCGATGTCCACATGCAAATGACTTCTGTGCACTTGGATTGTCGGTGCCAGCTTGACCGAGACCAATCCAGATTTGGATTTCAGAGCTAAGTTTCATGGAATGGCATAAAATTTGGTGTCAACTGTAGATGCACTTTCTCATGAATAGGATAGAATAAATAGTAGGAGATGCTAAAAAAAAAGAAGGATAGAACAATATCTATTGATGCTTCAGTCAACAGCTTAGCACATGTTCCACGCTTCAGCTATTTTTTTGTCGTCTTGGTGCACATGTCATGAGTAGCGAATATGAGGGGACTCGATTCCTGAGTAGAATCCCTGTCTGAGAATATTGCACAGTGTTGCAAATAGCGCAAGCTTGTGCAATGTGTGCGCATGGGTATTCGCCCTTCATTGGTTTAACGATTTTCTCAGAACAGTTAAACATTGAGTTAGAATGATTTTTGCATGTGAAAGCCTGCTTCAGGGAGGCAAGAAGAAATTGGTTTTGATCAGGTGAATTAGCTGACGCTAGCAGACTTTCCGTTTATGTTTCCGTCTGAACTTCCTTTTCCTTAACAGAAATCTGAAGTGCAGCACCCTGAAAAAGTGCATCTGAAATCCGGACAAATCATGAGAAAGTCTGTTTTTGCTCCGGACAAATCAACTTTCTCAACTTTTCAATCCACGCACTTTTCTCCTTGGAGCGGTATTGAAGGCGGTTTTGTATTTTTATTTTTCAGCAAAATCATTAAAAAATTATAGTAAATTATAGAAAAATATAAAATATAAAATCTAATTTTATTGGACTCTATATGAGTAAATCTACATAGTGAATATATAATATGGTATAATGTACTTTAGTTCACAGTTTTTGGTATAGATTTAGAAAAATATAGATCTAAATCTATAATAAAAATTATATTAAAGTATAACATATTATATATTTAATGTATAGATCTATTCATATAAAGTCCAACAGAACTAGACTTTTTTATTTTATGTTTTTTTTGTGATTTATTATGATTTTTCAAAGATTCATCTAATAAATAAATAAAAAAGCAAAAGTCAAAAACACCTTCAAAAAAGCTAAGGGAGGAAAAATGTATTGTTTTAAAATTTGAGCGAGTCGATTGTTCTGGTTTTAAAGTTTAAAAGGAGCAAAAGCAGACTTCCGCAATAG
Organism: Themeda triandra; assembly: GCA_018135685.1. Classification (NCBI taxonomy): domain Eukaryota; kingdom Viridiplantae; phylum Streptophyta; class Magnoliopsida; order Poales; family Poaceae; genus Themeda; species Themeda triandra. The sequence goes on from JAENPR010000335.1 coordinate 232,537, forward strand.
TTGGGGGATAAAAAGTAGAATTTTTGCAAGAAAATACACACCTGACAAAAAATGTGTCACACAGCACGATTTTGGGCCCTTCTCCGCATTTGTGTGTTCTTTGCAAGGAGAGCATCGGCCCAAGCCCAAGCCCAAGCCCACCTGTCCCCCGGTGCCTCCCCTAAAAAAAAAAAACTGTCCCCAGGTGCCAGGAAAATCCCCACCCGAGTCGTGGGAACACCGAGCTCGCGTCTGGCGTCTCGCGTGCGACCACCTCCGCGGCCGGTGCGCCGGTGCCGCTCCGCCTCCGACCACCTCCGCGCCGGTGTCGCTCTGACCGCCTCCGCGCCGGCGCCCTGCCCCTCGTGCGCCACCCCACCCCTCATCGCCGCCCCGCCCCTCGGCCGTCGCCGTCACCACCGCATCCGCGAATCGTCGACGTCGTCCACTCGGCTCCGGCAGCCCTTGGTAAATCCGCTCTGGTGAGCCTCTCCCTCCTCCTCCTCTCCATCTCTCTCACCCTCCTCCCTCCCTCCCGTCTCCGCTGCTCTGTAGGTTATGCTTCCGTTCTTTTTTGGCCTAGGGTTTCCATTTCGCCTTTCTTTTCCCTCAGATCCGGTAGACCGGTTGTTTGAGAACCAATAAAGGAAACGATTGTACAGAGGAAATTATTTCTCACTTCGGTTCCCGACTTCTTGTGCAGAAGGAGGGATCAAGAAGCAGTGGCCAAAGGAAGGTTGCATCTGCTGTTGCTCCGTGATACTGGTGCTACGAACAAGAGACCCAGGGTGAGTGCTTTCTTCTGTTTGAGTGTCACTAAGAGGTGTTGAATGAACTGCTAATCAACTATGGCCCAGTGTTGCACTTTGATTGGTAGAAGAACAAATCAGCGAGCTATATTCTTTCTTGGTTTAGAGACTTGTTCTTGTTTCACTAATTAACCACAGAATACAAGCCTACATGCAGGTTCGCGGGCTAGCCCACTTGCATCCCTATTTATATTTTCTAGTACATAGTTTAAACTCTCCTATAAGTATATCATTTGCATGTTTGGTGGTTTCAGTGAGCTAACAACATAACATTAACATAGAGGCAGAGCGATTTCCTGTTTTAGCTAGTTTTTGTCAGTGACAATGGTCAGTCAAGCACTCAAGCTACAGGAAAATTCTCCTTTTTTGCTGGGGTGTTTGTTTTGTTCCTTTCATCTATAATCATGAATCAAAATACACAATGCTATATACTATAAAGTTCGTGAGTAGCACTTGGAAATCAATATAGTTGTTACTTGTTAAGCTTCAAATCCCTTTCACTCTCTTTCCGTTTCTTTAACAATCTTTCCTTGAGGTTGTAGCCAATATTTGCACATGCTTGGATTTTAGTATATTTGATTAGTCGTGGTTTTTTTTTTGGCACTGATCTGGTGAGATTTCCATGTCTGGGATTCTAGACTGGATTACTTTCCTTGCATTAGAGATACATATATTCATTGGCACAACATATGGTAAAAAATGATTTCCATGTAGCTTTATTAGTCCCGTTTGACATGCATAGGCTTATGGCTACTGCCTAATTTTACTGGGTTCCATACCTTCTCTTTCCTCCATGCATAGTTTTCTTTTGTGATACTTTGCATTTAGAACAAATTTGGTTCAACTGGGAAGTGTTTGTTTAATGGATATAGTGGTGAATGTTGCTGCTTTTCGCATCATTTTTGTGGTTGCCCTTATTTGAATTTCTTGTTAATTGCATCATGTTATCATGTATGTGGCCATGTTCAATGTAGGTCCCCCCTACCGACCACACACACAAATTTTTGTTCATAGGAAGTTGGATAGTGTTGCACTATGTGTTTTGGAGCATATGAACAAGACTGAATATAGAATCCAATAAACCATAAAAAACATGTCTTATTGTCTGAACATCTAAAAACCTACACGCCCTTTAGTTACAGTTTGCTCTGCCACATCCCATGTGGATCTCCTGGCTTTTCATCCTAATTAATGATGAATTCTGTTTTCTTGAAGCTATATCTATTATCAAATATTCATGCTGATTGCATGCTAAAAAATTTTAAGGAACACAAAGCTTTCAGATAGCTTAACTGAAGCTTATGCTGATCTTACTGGTCGATGTAGAAATGCTTTGAGTACTGGGATAAAATTTTCCTCTACCCATTGTCAACGTAGCTAATTTACAAATAAGACGTAGTAGAGTTTGATGTCCTCAGTTAAACACATTTTTGTTAATTACTTAATTGTGTGTTTGATGTCCTGCTTTGAACTATTGCTTTATATAATTTATTTTTCATCCATGTTTAGTTTGAATTGTAGCATTTAGATGGACACCTGATTATTAATGTTGAAAGTATAATCCCAATTTTGCTGTACAATATATCTAACTTCTTATGTTTGATTATGTGCAGGCTTCATTATTATCGTGCACAATGCCATCAACCTTACTTGATGGTCTCCCTAACGAAGTTGCTCTCCAGTGCCTTGCACGGGTGCCATTCTTGTTTCATCCGGTGCTTCAGTTGGTTTGCCGCTCTTGGCGAGCATCAGTTTGCAGTGGTGAACTTCTCAAAATTCGGAATCAGATTGATGCGACAGAAGAGCTCTTGTGTGTGTTGGCGTTTGAACCAGAAAACATGTGGCAACTTTATGATCCCCTACGAGACAAGTGGATAACTCTCCCTGTCATGCCATCTCAGATTAGGAACATAGCTCGCTTTGGAGTGGCCTCAGTTGCTGGCAAGCTCTATGTAATTGGTGGTGGCAGTGATCGAGTTGATCCGCTTACTGGAGATCATGACAGGATCTTTGCAAGCAATGAGGTTTGGTCTTATGATCCGCTCCACCGAGTGTGGTCCCAGAGGGCTCCTATGCTTGTGGCTCGAGCGATGTTTGCTTGTTGTGCATTGGATGGGAAAATAATTGTCGCAGGAGGCTTCACTAACTGCCGCAAATCAATATCAAAGGCTGAGATCTATGACCCTGAAGCTGGCGTATGGGAGCCTCTCCCTGACCTTCGTCTGGCTCACAGCTCTGCATGTACTGGACTTGTTATCAAGGGTAAGATGCATGTATTGCATAAAGGTCTATCGACAGTGCAGATTCTGGAAGATGGTGGCAGTCATTGGGCTGTTGAGGACTTTTCTTGGCTGCAAGGCCCGATGGCGATGGTTGGTGGAGAGCTGTATGTGCTGCGTAACAGCTGCATTATGAAGCAACGTGGTGAGAACTTCCCTGATAAGATGGTGTCATGCGCATCTGAGTTCCAGAGCAGGATCGGTTTTGGGATGATTGGTCTGGGTGACAAGATATATTTGGTTGGGGGAGTGATTGGACCTGGGCCGAGAAACCAATGCATCAAGCCTCTGTCTGATGTTGATATCTTGAATGTCACAAGTGAGAGACCAACCTGGAGACCAGGGTCACCAATGACACATTGTCGAGGGAGCATCTGCGGCTGCGCTTTGTTGAGGATTTAGCCTCTTCCCAGTGTGATAATGTGGTATTCCATCATTGCTGAACTGATTGGAGACGTCCAAAGTTTTATTTTATTTTCAAAGAGTTGTAATTACGCTTTCCCTTTGGGTCCCCTGTTGTAGCATTGAGGCATGCCTCAATGTCGGATTGCCAATGAGATATATACTATATTGACATGATTGGTGTTCCAAAGCACATTATATACTTCCATCATTTTTCATATGGAATTTACATGCGTAGGTGCTGTTGAAATGACACCTTACTGATCTGAATCGCTTCTGCTCACAAAGTAAACTAGATTTTATAGAAAATATAAAAGGCATCAACAAGGAATACAACTTTGCTTGTTTCATGATGAAGTTTTCCATGTAGATCGATATCCAACTTTCAGCTGTCCCTTCATGGCTTCCCTGTAGCTTTGCGAAGAGCCTCGCTGATCATCCAGGGAACGATGGTACCGGAGCCAACAAACTGCACAGAAAATTGAACAGAAACAGCAGCATATGTAAGAAAACTCAAGAAGTCGGTTGAGCTACGCACATTGCAATTGCCGTGTCTTAATTATTTAGCTGGTGGTGATACTGATATACCTGAGCTTGTATCTTTAGCCCTATAAAGCCATCTGGTGCCGAATCCTGAACCGAGAGAACGTCCAAATGGAGGCTCTTGATGGCGTCAAACACCCGTGTCAAGAGGAGCTCCTCCCACCGGCACTGCACCTCCAGGAGCACGTCCTTGTTCACGACGGTGACGGTGACGTTACTGGTGCTGTCTTTTGGGAGGATCCAGGGGTGCTCGTGCTCCTCCTCCACGTCACCACTGAAGTCTGGGCTCTTCCTCTTGGAGCCCGCAGGGAGTTTCTTCCTAACACTCCCATTGCCACGGGGTCTTGTTATTGGCCTTGTCGTTTCAGATGGGCGCGATGTAGGTTCCCAACTGGACTCCAGCTCTTGTACCCTTCGCTGAAGCTCCTTGAGGTAGGCTATCGTTTCGGCAAGGATCGATGCTTTGTCTACCTGCCAATTTTTTAAAAGAAAAATGTCTTCAAGTTTTGAACTTTTCAATTTTTGATAAACAAACAAACGTTCTCAAATCTACACGGAAGGATAAAAAGTTGATTGATGGTATGAATCTCCGTTACCTTGTGAATGGACGGAACCAATGACTTGAGGATGAGGAACATCTCGTTGAGCTTCTCCCGGCGCTTTCGCTCTGACATGACGTGGTTCTTGATGCTACTTTCCTGGGCTGTTCCCGTCGTGCCGCCACCACGGCCGTTCGCCCAAGATCCGCCGCCGGCCACCACTTTCTTCAGCAATTTTTGCGGCTCTTTGATGACCGGCACTGCCGCTGCTTCGTCTGAGTACGACTGCAAGGACCTCGCCCAAGCCGTGAAACTGGTCGTGCGAGAGCCATCAGCGGGTGCGCTTGAGGTGTCGACATTAAAGTTAGCAATTGTAGCCCCCGGGGGCGCTGGCTGCGGGGACGAGCGGACTTCGAAGCTAGATCCGTCCATGATCCAGCCATCCTCGAGTGCCTGCACGTCCATTTCCTCGCAGAGGCTGTAGAACTCGTCGATGTTCTTCGTGATGTCCTCGAGGCTTGCATTGAACAGGCTCTCAGATTCTCCTAGCTCCGGTTCGTGGCCCCCGGCGGCAACCATCGTCTCCATGTCTTCCGTGGCATTGTGATCGAGGTCCTCCAACACAACCACGTCGTCTGCAGCCTCGTCGGTTTCGTTTGCTGACGGGTCAGAGCTCGGATCTTTCCGGTAGTATGTCGGACATTGCGGCTCCCAGAAAGCTGCAGTTGCACGGCTCACCAAGTCCGGGTCCTCCAACACCTGGCAATATCAATTTAATTTCGTTTTCAGATGATGTATATATATGTCTGGTGAAGTGAACAACTGAACGTACCGTATCAGTTGTACCCAGCTCAAGCACACCACCCATAAGCGGGATGCAAACGATTGACTGCAGAATCAAAACACGATCCGCAGTTAGTTGTAGCAGTCAGAAATCTGCAGACTACACGGTCTGAAAGTGCCCTGTGTAATGTTTCTGACAAGATGAAGCATGGAATGTGCTTACCTGAATGGACGCGCTCTGCTTGACCGTAAGTAGGCAACCCAAGGCCATACATGCAGGGACCCAACAAGTTCACGGTGATTCAACTAAGATCGCAACCTACTAGTGAAAAACATGCATGAATGAAAGGCAAAAGGGGATACCTTGGCCAGGAGCGCGCGGGGGAAGGCTCTGCCGGTGAGGTGCGCGTTGCACAGCCAGACATGCTCGTTGCTCGCGAAACTCCTGCCGGGCAAACTGCAGCAGCACGCCAGTGAACGAACAGAGAATATGTTATCATCGGCCGGAGGCGTCAGCTAGCTACTATGCTTGTTTGTTGGATCCAACTGTGTAATCGATCGATTACCCTTGTCCTGGCCGGAAGGTGTAGGTCATGCAGACCACGTAGTACCACTCGGTGTCCCCAAGGTCCTCCGGCGACAGAGAGCCGGCCGGCCGTGCAGGTGCCGCGCGGCGGTCGCACTCGCCGGACAGGAGGGCCACGTAGAGCTCCCGGAGCTGCTCGCTCCTCTGCATCACGAGCTGGTCGGCTGTCAGCTCCACGGAGTTGTTGATCTTCCTCGTCTTCACCTCACCGTTGTAGAACCCGTCCGTCCACGTCAGCACCGTGCGACTATATGTTTTCTCTCGTATAAATACACAAGTAGGTTATACTCCATCGGACTAAAAAAACAGAACTTACACAGAACACTAGTTTAAGTTTGATCAGCTTTACAATGAATAATTTTAGTATTTATCAAAATATCTCTAACTAGATTTACTATAACAATATTAGTATATCTTTTTATCGAATACGCAAAAGACTTGCGCATCTTTTTCATTAAGAAGGAGAATGCAAATGCAATACAATGAAACCGGGGTGGAAACAAGATTTGAAACACGCTCTGCCACCTCCGGTAAGAACAAACACAAAGAAAAAAGAAAGGCCACCATCACCACAAAGACAATATTAGTATATCTTTTATATATAATTTGAAATAACTTTAAATTATGCGAATCATCGAAAAGTGAGACTTCTATTCCTCTGTGAGCATGCATAGGCGAGAGGGAGTAGTATAATAGGTATACTTGATAGGTGAAAGCAGCTTATATCACTTTTAATTTTGGTCCATTAGATTAAGTCTAATAGTCAGATGCAGCCATTTTTCCCTGTGGTCTTTCATACAAAAGATGGGTGAAATGATAAAATCGTATGTGAACCAATTATTATATCAACCAGATCGACAGTCGACATTAAAAGACCGGACTGAAGTCTAAATTGGTATGATTTACCTAAAAAAACAGCTCGCATAATCGAACCGATAAAAACCTATTCAACACCTGTTTTTCATGGAACCGGTGAACCGACGATATCCGCCCCATCCAATCTTAGTAACTATGATATGGACTTTTAATGTTTTATATTTCATTGCATAGAAATTTTGTTCCTTGTAACACAATTTCTTCGTACCACCTATTAGAGCATTATATTTAAGAATAAAATAAATATATATCGACAGATAAACAGTGTTTCCTTTTTTCGCATAATAAGACGAGATCTTTGATGAGAGATAGATGTGCACCTGTCAAGTTTACAAATTACAACATGAGTTTTTCTATGCTATTTTAATCTAAATATTAGGTGCATGATCTATGAGTTATTATGATATGTATCACAATTATTTTATGTTTTCATTTTTCATATCCGCGTAATTTTGAAATACAAATATTCACATTTTTAAAAAAATAAAATGTAGTAGAATTTCACAAGCTTATTAATTATTATATGGACCTCCACTTTTAAATTTTGTTGTCGTTGAATAATATTTAGTAGTTTCACCGAAGAAGAGCAGAATCATATATCATACGGTCGAGTGTAATTTGCTAGGAAGTGTCTCATAAATTTTTTCAGGAGAGACAGAATCATAAATGAGTGGCTTTACTAGTAGTTTCCAGTTGCCGATACACTTGTATTACAGTGATCTAAACTTACGACATAGTTTCAGCTCAAAACCGAGGTGGTATTAAAAACAGCTAGCTGTTTGGTAAGGCTAGTCTCAATGCATGTTTTATGGGTGTGTCATGCACATTAAATAGGGTGCCATAACAGCAAATTGCTGACTTGTCAGGGTCATTAAATGAGGGAGTTTCATCAGATGAGAGAGAAGTTTCATCCCCATGAAACTCATTTGGCTCGGTTACCTAGTTTACAGTCTTGGTAACTGTGTCATGAAACCATGCATTGAGACTAGCCTAATCAGGGGCGGAGCTCTTCAGTGGCAAGGTGTGGCAATCGCCATACCTTAAATTCTCAGCGATTAGCTTCCTTAAATCACTCTCTACCATGAACAAGTTAAGGAGCATGAAAAGTTTCGTTATTACTAAGTCAGGGTTGCCGGTCAGAGGAAGGAGAAAAGCAACAAGTCATTCCTAGACCTTGTTCTTGGCTCATGGGCTGCTACCGTGCTCGGATGTATGGGGATTTGGGGGCTTTGCCCATGGCCAGCGTACGACCAACTTGATGTTTGAACTTTCGCTGCACTTTTGTTCTTGACTTCGCCATACCTTAAAAAATTTTAGTCCTCCGCCACTGAGCCTAATGGGGCCGGGGTTAACACTGCGTGTATATATAGCCGGTCTCTGAAAGGTGACGTGGGTTGTATTGAAAATCGATCCAGTCTCTGAAATAAAAGAGATTAACAAAGTTTCATTCAGTAACTAAATTGGATGGAAAATAACCTGGCGAACATCGTCGATCATTGCGAACTAAAAAAATGACTACTATCAGCAAAAACTATATGTAAATGACTACAATCGCATCACGGGATCGATCCGATTTTCTTTATTTGATATGCAGGCATGTATGCGCTGGGATGGGGATAAAAAGCTGATATTTCATCAAAGTTAGTATGTCATTACTAACACTTTACATACCCTGGTTGTGTGCTTGAAATGGACCAGAAGAGGGCATAGGTCCAGTTGATGCTCCTCGCGGCTGCAGCGAGCTGGTTCCTCAACTGTCTCTCTGCAAGCTGCGGCTGCAGTTCTTCCTGAACCGGCGGGGAAGCTGATAGCACCATGGCGCGCCTTATTCCTAGCTTCACGCAGAAATCAAAAAGTTATGTTAGAATAAGCGACGACGACGAAGAAGAAGAAGAATACGTACGTAACACCAGCTCGTGCAATTTGCAAGTAACATTTCGTACCTGATCTGATACTGTAGGCTCTAGCTATATGAAGACAACCTAGCTATAGCTCACTAGCTGCACTACGTACAAAGAGTACAACTCGATTATTCTAGCTCAGTATTGCTTATCCAGTAATCATATACTCTCTTATGAACCAGGGCGTAGCTAGAGAAGCGCGTGTTAGGATGATCTCAATCCCGGGCCCCTTGTGAACCTCGCGCCCTGATCGGGGGCGCCCAGCCCATCTATTGGCTGGAGGGCCCCTGTCACCCTGCGCTATATAAAGAGGTGGGCGCCGGCGGCTCTCAGTACGAGGTTCACCGTGAGCCGCCACACCCACCTACAAACCCTAATCCGATCCAGGAGGGGCGCAGCCAGTGACGGGAAGCACCTCCGCGCCGCTGCCACTGCACTGCCCCGACCTCCTTCTTCCCGGCGTCGCCCCTTCCTCTCCCTCGACACGATGGCCGACTCCAGCAGCGCTGCCGCCGGATCGTCCTCCTCTGCCCCCGTCAAGCCCTCTGGTGATGATCTCTTCCATTCTCTCTTCCTCTCTCCCTCACTGTCTACCTACTGTATGAGAATGCACCTACTAGATCCTACTGCTAATGATCTTTTGGGTCTAACAGCGCGCAACCAAACACTGCAAAAGCTTTCATGCAACGGTGGACAACAAGAATCGATCGGATCGGATGGAGGATCCGTTCCCCTCCGCGCAAAGGGGAACGACCATGCTCTATCCATATCAAGACCTTTTCAAAATATGGGCGCAACCAGGCAAATATACTCTATATACTATATATATAGGCATCCGCCTACACTATTTTGGGAATGGCGACCTCGATCGGTACCTGCTGAGGCGGCTGAACGGAGGAACACGGAAAGTGCCGTAGTATATGACACGGCCTTGGAATCGAAGACGGGTGTCTGTGGAGCTCCAAGTACTTTAGGCTACTGTACTATATAGGCCAAGCTCCGCCCGATGTCGTCGTCATTGTAGAGCGATGTCGAGCAGCTCATTTATTAAGGAGTGAAACTTCTTTTATTTGAATGAATGATGAAATTAAATAGAAGGAGTTGGAGTTCGCTTGCAAGACGAGGGGTAGAATCGGGAGAGTTTTAATTTAAAAAATAGATATGGAACAATTCGTTGTAGAATAGGTCCACTCTAAATCTAAGATCCCCAGTAGTGTTTGAGAAAAATGTTTCGGAGGCTCTCCATGACAAATCTGTTGGACTGGCTTAATATATAGCAAGCCAATTGCAACCCATGAGTGATTCCTCTTCTCCTTTGTCTCAGTGCCACCTCATGCCCGTGCATCTGGTTCATCCCTCTTCTTAGTGAAGTGTGCATACAGTCCTCAGATCTCTGCCGCGTGCCGCCACCTAGGGCCCAGAGTTGCACCCGCCTAACATCGTCGTCGCTGAAGCGGCTCCCCTCCAAACACCCCCTCCACTTGAAAGGAATGTGACTAGCGGCATAGGAAGCTCCCAACCCAGTTAATGGAGCTTTGGCTTCCATGAGCAACCTTGGCTCGGGTCGAGCCACACCCGCCCCAGAATCTATCAGGAGCCCAGAGCATGATAGGTGCTCAGAATGGGAAGGCATCAGGCTTTGCCTAACACTCATTTCTCCTCCATCACCACGAGGCAATGTAACAACTCCAGTTTTTAGGCTTAACAAATCTTGCATCTCAGGAGCATAATCATCTCATAAGCATCATATGTGCATTTTGTGTAGCAATTGTTTGAATGCATGGATTAAAAATACAAATAGGGTTTTCAAATGATTGCTAGAAGTCATAGTTGTGATGCTTTTCTCAAAATGGAGCTTTAACAAAGTTTATGCAGAAAATTATTTGGAGAAAACTTTGTTTTTACACCAAGTCATGAAAATGAGTTCTAGGGCATCAAAAAGGTCAAAAACAGTTTCTCTATTTTCCAAAAATCAATTTTTAAATGTATTTTTATGACCCAAATTCCCATTTTCAAATCTAGACCGAATTAGCAAAAACTCTCTAAATGAAAGTTATTCCTCTCATCATTTTGAGAAACTTTCATGTTTGGACCTTTTCAAATTCGCAATATTTTGAAAAATATGGGCAGTCAAACTTGCAGTTCAAAATGTGGACTAGGTGGGACCCACCCGGGCCCACCTGTCATCATGCTCCCTGCTTCCCCTCTGCTCTTCTTCTCTGCTTCGCGCGGCAGAGCGCGCCGCAGCGTCGCCCCGACTGCCCGCCTTGCCGCCCTCGCTGCCGCCCTGTCGCCGCGCTGAGCTGCCGTCCTGTCGCCACCGATTCCCGCACGCCGCGCCGCGCCAAGCAACACCGCCAAGCGCTCCGCGACGAAGCAACGGTCACGCGCGCCCGCACTCGAGCACCCCCGCAGCGATGCTCGCTTCCCCGCTCCGCCGCTGAGACGCTGCGCGCTGCGCGCATCACGCCGGGCGCCATTGTCGCCGTCCGCCATGGCCTTCGTGCCCCGCCCGCGCCCGTGACCTTTTCCCCGTTCAAATTGGCCACGCCAGCCGGCCATAAAGCACTCGCCCCGTCTCCCCAGCGCACTTGCCCGCTCCAATTTTCCCCTCCCGCTCGCTTCCACCTAGCGCCACCGAGCCGGCCATGGCAGCCGAGCCACCGTGCGCACCACCATCTGAGCTTCCTCGTTCCCATCCATAGCCACCACGCGCTTCGCCTAGACCTCCTGCCTGCGTTGCGTGTCTCCGCCGGCGTCCGCGCCGCCGGGAGCACCGAGCCGCCGTCCGCATCGCCGCCGGCCGACGCGGTTCGCGTGGCTGCAAGGCCATGGGCCTCCATCCGCCGAACCGCGGGGTCCGCTGAGTGCGCGGGGTGCCCCTGCACCCTCGCCGCCACCCCGCGGGACCGGAGAGCCGCCGCCGCGGCCGGGAAGGCGAGCCCCGGCGAGCTCCTTTGCTTGCTCTCGACGAGGACTTCGTGACAAGAATTTGATGAAGGGTAGGGCGCCCTCTGCAAAATCGCAAGGCACAGCTACTTTCAGATCAGGGCTTAACTAATTTCCTATAAAGGCAGGGGCCTATCTGCAAAAGCGCTGCCACCCGTGCCCATGACGTGTGGGTCCGAGGTGACGTCATTGCTGACGCCATCGCTGACGTCAGCATGGCTGGGCCCGGGTGCATGACATGCGGGACCCAGATGACGTCATCATGACGTCATGGGTGACGTCATCAGTCACATGCCTGGGTGCACGAGTCGGGTGTACCTAGCTTAGATCCATGCCTGGGTGCAGCACTGGGTACGCGTAGCAGATTAGGTCCGGTTTTTAAAAGAAAAAGGAAATTTCAGATTTCTATATAAATCTTGTAAAAATTCTACAGGGAGGTAGGAGTGTCCAATTTGAGTGATCTTGGTCTTGTTGTAATCCTTGTGAAGTGTAGTATCTAGGAAAAATATAATATTCCCTGTTTGAGCAAATTTTCTGTATAGTTTTATTTAAATTGTATCAATTAGATTAATTGTTGTTTATCTTTGAAATTGCATAGATAATTCTAGGAAGCTCAGAAAAATGTGATTTTGGTCTTGTTGGTCTTGTTTTGAGGTGCTCTGTCTATTAAAAAGATATCACTTGCATGTCTAGTGTAATTTTATATAGTTGTAGTTCAAGTACTTATTATTGCCTTGCTCTTGAATAAATTCATAAGTAGGGTCTTTACTTCAAGTTAAGAGTTAATTCTTTTTGTGGACTGTTTATATGTCCTTAGAAAGTCATTGATGTGATTAACACATGAGTTTGCCATACTTCATAATACAAAGTATTTATAGGTCCAATTAATTGTGCTGTCTTGTGAATTATGCATAGGTCAGTAGGTTCATCCAAAAGAGGTGAATTTTGGGTGGTAGACTAGTATTGCCATGCTATGTCTACTGTAATTTTTGTAGGATTTTAGGAGTATCCAATCATGGTGCTCCTGTTCAACTCTTGGATGTTCAAATCAGGGGTTAGGTCCATTGATGCTAGGCTAATCTAATCATAAGTTGGGTTTCTGATTAACTTGTCTAAAGATGATAGGTAGTGTGTTAGTTTGACCATCTACTGTTAAAGTTTCATGGTCAGTGCATGAATTGTTTAGGAGTTATGGGTGTGACAAGATGGTCACTAGGGCTGTTTTAGTGGCTGTTTTGCCAGAATGAGTCCTGATGTTTTGTGTTTTAGGTGTAGTTAACATGGGAATCAGCTTGTTATGTCTTCAGATGTTTGATGGAGAATTTCATAAGCTTTCCAGAATGTCTTCATTCATATCCATAGGGTCTATGGTTATTTATTTATGATTTATTTACTAATCTGTTAGTTATATGGCTATGACTAGTATTGATGCTTGAATGAGTGATGTTGTGTGCTAGGCTTATTGTCAAGTGTTCAAGGTGATTAGTGGTATGATGGGTGGTTAAGTAGTATACTGGGATGAGTAGATCATGATGAATTGGATAGGATGATTATGCTTGAGTGTAGTCTCTTTGGCTTTACTAACTTGTTGCTGGTGATAGTAGAAAGGGATGTCGTACTAGGATTACATTGTTGTAGTAGAAAATGTAGTAGATGACATGTGCTTATGGTACACGTTCTTGGATGATGTTGACTACCTTGTAGAAAGAGTAAGTAAAGCACGCATCCGCATTACCATACACATGTGTATTCTTAGTATTCATACGTGCACCCGCATCATACAGGATCGCTAGGAGAACAGAACGTGACGTGAAACCTGGGCACGTGAAGTGATCGAGAACCAGGAAACCGGACATGGAGTGACCAAGTCTTTGGGAGCTTCAACAACGCCGTTGTAGGAAGGCAAGCCCCGGAGCATTTCTCCTACGGTTTGCAAAATGATTTACTTTGCGTCCTTTATTGTTTATGATGCATTAAGTTTATAGGCGTTACTTGGAACCGTTACTGCATTATGAGTACCTTGATCCACCTGAATACCTTTACCCTTTTTAAGTTCAGGATCGTTCATATGCTTTGTAACACCCCAGTGTTATGCTAGCATCATTGCATTACATTACATGGGCATAAGCATCGTTTATTTAGTTAATGGCATTATGTTATGATTATGGTAAAGTATTTGAATTTTAAACCCCAATTCAAAAAGTAGACACTTTTGGCAAAAGTCCATATTGAGAAAAATGTTGGAAATGAAATTTTGAGCAAAAAGTCTTTTTGGAGATTTTCAAGTTCTATTAAAAAATCTGGAGAAAATTGGAAAATACGACCAGTGGCAGTTCTGTAAATAGTGCAAGTCGCGAGTCCATCTCCTGTTTCACCGTCGACGGACGCCGCACGCCTTCCGGCCGCTTCCAGGCGCGCCAGCGACGCCAGCTCCTGCTTGGGACGTGGCAGCGCCGTTCCACGTGTCGTCGTCACGTCATCTTGGCCGCGCTACAAAGTCAGAGAAGCCAGCCCCGAGTTCTCTTTCTCCTCTGTGCTTCTTCACGGCCGCCATGACCGCCAACCGCCGAGCTCCGCTGCCGCACGCCATTGTCGTCGTGCCGTCCCTGGATGAACCAGCAGCACCATCAGCTTCGCCTCGCGCTCGCGAATCCAACGAGCCCGCCCCGCAGTCCATAGCCATCGAAATAGCCTGCACGTGGTCGTCTTCTCTGCGAGCGGCAACCGTGCAGTCGCGAGTTCGCCGTCGCCGTTCACCGCCATCGTAGCTATTTTTTTTTCAATTAATCTTCACCTTGAGATTTCCATCCTCCGCTGAGTCTCATGCTCCTCGTGATTTTCGTTTTAGTGTACAGGTTCTCTGGGAACGCCGTCCATGCCGACGAGAGCACGCTGCCGCCATGGCTGCCACCGTAGGCACCGAGCTACGCCTCGCCTCTGCCTCTTCTGAGGTGAGCAGCAGCGTCGCCTTGATCTCCTGGTCACGTCCATGCCCTCAGTTTTGCCTCGCCCCCGCTGTAGCGTCGCTCCGCCGTGCGCTAGCGCCGCCATGTCCGCCCTCGCCGCCGGCGAGCATGCCTCTGTCGCTCCGCCGCTGAAATAGATACCCCATCGAGTTCGCCTAGTCACCAGGAATCCATAGGAACAAACCGTGTCGAGTTTGGCCCAACCGTTGGGGAGAAAACGCGAGTCAAAGTTTGGTCTTCCGCTGGTCAACGGCCAGAGGTTGAAGACGACACTGTTCATGTGATTTATTTGTTTCAGAAAAATCCAGAAAATGTTTATTTCTTTGTAAATTCATAATTAATTATTGGTAGCTCCAAAAATTATGAAACTTTTTGTATGTTCCCGATGATGAGCTTGATTTACTAAAAGTATAAAATGCCAATTTTGATCATGTTCGATATGTTTAAAAATTAGCCCTTTTAATTCATAAATGCCTCTTGTTTTAATTTTAGTAATTTATTTCTTTGTCCAAAAAAATTCTGAAATTTTTTTAATACACTTTTCGTGTGATAATCTATCCAAGATAAAATTTTGAGTTTAATTTGCTAACTTTTATTTTATGTCTTATATTTCTTGATTAAAATAGTTAATTAATTAGTGCTTAATTAACTTTAATCATTTTAGGATTTGTTTGATTTTGAGATTGTGTGATGACCTTAGGTCATTAATTTTTAATGACCTTTGGCAATTAATTAAGTTGTTTGCGCATATCTTAATCATGTAATTAATCTTTTATAGTGTTATTCTTGTACTTTATAATAATCCCTAATAAGGAAATTAGAATGACTTAGGGTTTGCTTGATTGACTTTGGATTGATTGATGACCTTGGGTCATAAACACAACACGATCCTTGGCACTTAATTGTTGTTTGAGTTCATACTTAGTTTGACAGTTAGAGCATGATAGCAATATTTCATGTGTTAGTAAAAGTCATTAGTAATAATGTTTTGATGTAACCCTAGGGCTAATGTTTGTAGTGCCTTACTTGATCTTGGGTCATTATTTTATAATGATCTAGGGAGTTTAAATTATTTGCTTGCTTTTATAATGGAATTCTGATGGTAGAAGTAAAATAGACTTGCATGAATTATCTTGATCTGTTGGTTTATTTTAACTAGAGAAGCTTTACAGGTGTAATCCTAGATGCTAGTGTTAAGTTGGTTGCGTTGGTTTGCAACTTTAGCATGGAAGGAAGTGTGCTCAAGTTGTAATCTTTTATGTCATCATAATACATCATGACATTGAGCTCCTTGAACTAAAGCATGCATCATTAATTGCGTATAGTTATTTCACGAGCGTGATGGATCGACGAAAGGATGTCGAAGCCGTACCGAAAGACGGTGTTATGGTGACAATCCTGAAGATGATGGTTGATCGATGACTAAAGATGGAATCTTAACTTAATATGATATTAAGTTATCCAGGCAAGCCCCGGAGCATTTTAACTTCCTAACTTTTATAATTACTAAATGCTTTATGATTGTTGCATTAAGTTCTAGAAATTGAATTGGAACTCTTGCTGCATTTATATCATTCCTTGTCCAGTTATCATCCCTGAAATCCTAATGATATGATACGTAGCATTTGCTTAGCCATGCTTAAACGGTAGAAGTCGAGTGATTAATGATCACTTGCGAGAATTAGGATGATGGTTCACGGTTGGCTATATGTGCTATCGTGCAAATAACCATATGGATGTAAATCGACGGTAAGGCGGAATGTGGACGTCACAGGGCCAGGGAGCTTTGTAATCAAGCGAACCGCCATACCGATTAATCACCTACAAGGAATGGAGCCCATCTTAGTCATGTTGAACAGTGCCTAGCACTTAGCTGGCTGGATCTGAGGTTATCCGCCGGGAAGCCTAGTAGCTCAACTTAGGCCGGATCGTGAAAAGTATCAAGTCTCACCCGCCGACAGGTGTTATAATTCCTGATCCATTGACATATCCGGCGTGGTATGTCCGTGTGGGAAGTCATGTCCGTAAGTCCGAGCGGGTGTTATAATTCCCGACCTCATGGCATGGTGGCGACCCTAAGTGAGGCGCCGTTCGGATCCGTGATTTCGAGTTGTACGAATGGTGTTCTACGGCTACCCTTGGCCGGGTGTGCCGGGAGAGTGTTAGGAATATTTCCCCAGCTGGGTTGTAATCGATTCGAATCGCCATCGTCTCCTGGATAGTGAGAAGCTTGACGGGATCATCTCCATACTTGAAAACAATAAGTTGTTTGGATGGTTAATGGAACTCCACAAGATAGCTATTGATGAACCTGATATGGTTATGTAATTCTCTACTCAGTTGCTTATTTAGCATAGGTGCAAACCTAGATAACAGGTTAATGAAGATTAACTTGATGCTAATAACAACATGCTTACTCTTATCACTTAAAGCTTTTTATGCAAAATGAGTAAGCCAACTCCACCTATAATAGCTTTGCATAATCCTTGGAGTCTTTATTTCGGTTTAAGACGGGTAAGTCTTGTTGAGTACAATTGAGTACTCGGGGTTTTATTCCCACTTGTTGTAGATCATAAGCCCGTTTTTTGTGGCAACAAGATGGATCGTATCCCACTACGGGAGGAGTAGACCATGGGCAAGGTCATCCCTTATATCTCATCTCAAATGCTTTTGTGGGATTTGACTATAAACCGGCAATGTAAACCTTAAACTATGGTTTTGTTTTAAAACTATGCTTCTTCCGCTACCTTACATTCTCGGTTTGTAATAAGCTGAAGTGTACTCCGATATATTTAATCTATATAGATTATTGGTAAAATGTTGTACAAGTGATGTGGTTATGCTGAATTACTACGATCTTGGTTCGTTGCAAGTTGGTTTGAAATCATTCGTGATTTCGTTGGACTACCGGGTTTATATAAGACAAAGTATACGAGTGTCAACATATTAGCGGGGACATCTGTACTTAATCTTGTATAAATTGGTCGGTTCTGTGACATGCTTAGCACTGCTTAATTAGATCGGTAGAAGACGGGTGATTGACCCTCATCCGCGAGGTAGGTGGTTACTACCCTATGGTTGAGGAAAAGGAAGTTGGTTTGGAGAACATAACCATGTGGCCATGTTAAACCATGACTGGTCGGAGTTTGTGGTGTGTTATACCATGGAAACTCCGTCTGTGTCACTTAAAGAAATATGACTTTGTACGTCCTCGGATCATGTTGAACAATGCCTCACAGATAGCTAGAAGGATGCGATCATCCGACCGCGAAGCCTTGAGGATGTTTGGGCCAGAATTTCAGCAGAGTTGAGTGTATTGCCCACAGGCGCGGTATTAAAGCCAGTGGCCGGTCGCGCCGGAGGTACCTGGTAGCCGGGCATGCCCTGGTGCAATCGTATTTGCTGAAATCCGCGATTCCACCCGAATAGACCAAGGTGATCTAATCGACTCCGACGGGAGACGTGTGGTTTGTGTGAGGAATACCCGCCAGCTGGTTTGCAATCGATTATAATCGCCATCGTTCCTGGATAGTGAACACTTGACCGAGCAGCGGCACTGTCGCAAATATGTGTGCAATGTAAGATGGTTATGGTTCGATGTTGTTGATGCTTGTATGCTCAACCCGAAGGATAGGATAGTGTTGTTTGCTCATACCCGGAGTTGGAGTAGCACGGGTGCTAATCTAGTGATGTCGGGATCCAAACTAAAAGATGATAAGCTAGAGAGTCCTTTATCACTAAATGATTACTTAATAAGATCATCTTTTATCGCAAGTTTAAATGAGTCGGCTACCCCACTTATAAAGCCTTGCATACTCCTTGGTGTCACTTTATTTTTGGTTTATGACGGGTAAGTCTATTTGAGTACCTTCTTGTACTCGGGGTTTTATTCCCACTTGTTGCGAGATCATAAGACCTTTCTTTGTGGCAACAAGATGGACCGTATCCCACTACGGGAGGATTAGACCTTGGGCAAGGTCATCTCTTATATCTCATACCTCTATGCTTTTGCCGGATTTGATGATGGACCAGGCACTATGTTTTAACTAAGTGTGCGTTTGTAAAACAACACTTTATTTTGCTTCCGCAGTTTGTTTTCAACTTGGCATTGTAATAACTATTTCATAACTCCGATGTATTTAATTACTTGTAAACTTATGTATTACTATCAATGGTTTATGTTGAACCTAATTCGGTCTGGGCTGTATTGTGGAAAGTTTGAAATCCTTCGTGGTTTCACGGACTACCGGGTTGATATAAGCGTCATGTTCTAATTAAGTTGCTTAGGCGACATCATTAGTACATTATGTTTATATTAATTGGTCGGATTCATTACATACCGGCATCGGAGCAGGTTCAACGTATTCTTGTTCATAAGTATATTTAAAACAAAAAGAATTTGTTTTATAAACAGTAATTACGAACTTATAGCCACTTAAATCTCATATATAGGCTTTTCAAAAGTGTGTGGTTTTCAAAACTTATATATATGTGCCTTGGACCAGTCATATCCTTTACGCCCAATTAAGGACTTCAGGTGGCTTATATCAGTACTAACTTGGGGAATTACTGCATCATATTTACTATTTGTCGTGCTCATACACGACGGATATGTATGAGGGCCATTCACTTGAATGGTTATGTATGGATCAATTTGCCCCTACGCCAAGGTAAGATTGGTTCGCCGCTAAGGTAAGTGTGAGCTATGAGAGCATGATCGGACGCAATGCCGATCTAGGGGAGAGCTTATTGGTGCTGGTTTATATACATGTTCACACATGTTTATAAGAAGGTACCCTATGTGAGGGTGTCGTCTTCTGATGACTTGTTGGGTAGTGTGCACTCGGGAATGGGTGCAAGTAATCGGAGATTTCACCTTGTTCGGAAGGTGCGTGGATTTTTACGTCGCTTGCATTCATTGGGATATTGGGCTGAAATGAATTTTCTGCAGGTACACTAATTTCGCAAGATCGTGTAGCCCGACTAGTTTACGCTATATGAGAGCACGTTGGTATGCCACCGTCTAAAACGCTAGAATTTATTGTTTTCCAGATTTGTGAGGACGTACGGAACGTGCATGCATCATGACACATAATCATTTCATGGCAACTGCATTACTTCTTCCCTTATAAAAGAATGATTCTCTCTTTCGATAAAAGTCCCCAACTTAATCTCCATCTCATGAGAGTTGTGATTCGGTTGGACAGATGGCAAGAATGAAGCGCATCAAATCCAAGTCAACCAAGGGAAAAGTTTCGCATCAGCAGTTTGCCACCCGTGAGCCACGTGGTGCCAAAAGGTTTCTAAAAGAATATGGAATGCCTTCCTTGCTATGGCGAATTCTGCACTCAGTGGGTTATCCCACGGGTAAAGAACCTCGCTACCAGTGGAGTAAGGATCTGGAGAGTCAGCGCTTGAGTTTGATTCCGGTTGAAGTGGTAATTCCCGCCAAGAGTGAAGGAGCGTCACTTTGGTGTGGACGTCGGTTCATTGCTCGAGGTAGGAATCCTCAGGAAGGTGCAAATGTGGTTGCATACAAGGCACTACGGGATTTGCTCAAAAGATGCCCAGAAGAGGTTGCTCGTGCCACTGCAGGTGTGTTTCCTACGGGTGACCCATACCATGTTATGTGGCGTCAGCTTAGTGAGACTGCACTTGTCGGTGGTAAAGATGAGGCTGAGAACAGCAATGGTCCTGCTAGTAGCGCAATGTATGCTATGATGAAGAGTTACTCCTGCCTGGAGAGTGCATTGGAATCCCTTAATCGTGAGTTCGTCTATGTCACCTCATTTAAGCGAGAGATGAAGAAAGAATATGAAGAGGAAGTTGAAAGAATGACCAAATTGCTTGAGCAGATGACACTATCCAAGGATCAGGCCATCCAGAGAGAAAATGCTGCTGTTCATGAGACCCTTGTGGCACAACGGCAGTTTCGTGAGTTGCTTGCCCTACTTGGTCAGTGGCAACAAGCCTTTGGTATAGTTGAGCAGCAACGAAATGAAGCTTGGAATGAGGAATACCGTCTGAGGGAGCAAGTGCTTGCATTAGAGGTCATCAATGGTGCTTTGCAAGGAGAACTGCAACGGGTCTACAACCAGCTTCACCCCAATTCTCTTGGTGTGGATGAGGAAGGACCTCAGGTAGTGCCCAACATTGATAGTGCTAATACTGGAAATGCAGAAAGTGTTGAGAACATGGACCATGACCATGAGGAGTAGGCCTGATGAGAAATCTCTAGTAGGAATGTTATGTTTTCCTTTGAGCAGACCTATTGTAATGACCTGTACTACTAAGCATATGGTACAATGGCTTGTGGGATAGTGATTATGAATCACTTAGCGTGTTTCAGTGATGTATTGGTCCTGTGTAGCCTGCAAGAACAAGATTTATGTGTCAAGTATTTTGGGCATCAAAATTCAGTCGTTGATCAAATTTGTATTCTATCCTCGTCCATGTAAATTCACTTCTATTCCTCTCGGTCTATAATGATATGTTGACATTGGTTTCTTGTTGTCACATGTCTAGACCAATTGTTAAGTGAATATTGTTATTAATCATCACTTGGGAACGATGCGACAATAGTATGTAGCTCATGCTATGTCATTCAAAAATATTCCTTGATATCCACAATTTTGAAATTCTCGGTAATTCCTTCACCTTGTCTTGTGCACGGAGCTTAGTTGTACAAGATATCGTATATAATTCGATTATATGGCGAATTATTCCGTTGGTCATAGTCATGGCAATATTGTCTCGGTTAATAAGTTACCGTGCCGCGACAAGAACCTAGACCATCTCGGTGGACGCACCTAGATGGATTACTAGGGGGTACGCCGGTATTGTAATTATTAACCATGACCCATTATTCCGTCCAAGCCAAGACAACATCTTTGTCGTAAAACTTTCCTTGAATGTTTGCTTATGCATATCCTTGTTAACGCAATCCACCCACATTCAAATCGTGCCATGATATTATGACAGTTGGTTGTTACAAATTGGTGTAGTTGACCTTTTTCTTATTACCTTGTGTCCTTGTGACTATCCTTCATATGTCTCACTTTTTCCTTGCACGTAATGCCTATTCGTGTGGGAATACCTTCAATCATGTGGAATTGCATTTCAAACGCAAGATTTGTAATGGAGTCCTGATTAATGACTGATGGTGCCGCGACGAAACTGAGAGCACCCTGTGGCTGCAGACACATGGATGTGCTGCTCAGCACGCGCAGGTATCACGGTTGTTGATCTCGACCTATTATAGAGATTGCCTCGAGGTGTCATTTTGCATGAACCTACCTTGATTTCCTCTTGATACTCATCATCCCATCTCTTATGACATTTTCTCCCGAAGAGCAAAAGCAGGCAAATCAAAGAGAGTAAGATCGCTTTCATTAAGGCTAATCGAACTACAAGAGGTGGTAGACAAAGGACTATACCAGGTGTTTGTCTGAGCAAAAGAATGGTTTCCCTATTCCATGGTACTCCTCGGGAGAGACTTAGAACTCCTACACATCTATTAGGTATTCTAAGGCCTTAGGGAGTATTCATGCTTTATGGGAGACAATGAAGGAAATTCTTCAGACAAAAACTTCTTATAAATGGATTATGACAGCAATTTTGGGTTTGCATCTGGTCTGGTACTTAAGCGTCATGATATCGAATTCAGCTATGCATTGGGTACGCATCGTACAAGTGCTTGAGTATAACCTTGGATTTTCCAAAAATATATTTCCTGCTCGGAGTTTCAAACAAAAGACATCTGATTGTGAGAATTTGGTTCAGTAGAGGCAACGCTCTGAAAAAAAAAAGATTGGCACGTTTATCATTGGAAGGAATGTTTGTGGGATAACAAAGCTCAACAATTCCCTGCTTTGAGAGTATGACTTATAGAAAGGAATTGGTAATCATGAGTCCTTGCTAAAGAATCTGCTCATGTTACCGTTTTTGTCCTATAAGAGAGGTAATTGGTTGGTTTCTATGGAGTTAGAGAATCTTTGACCTAGGAATTTTGATTTCTACATGAGATGATTTGGGAGTCTTTGACCTAAGAACTTTGACTTCTACATGCAAATGAATGGACTTCTTCAGTCTAGTTGGTTCATATTAGCATACAGTAGTATGTACTCTTATGAAGGACTATGTCAGTGTTGAACTCACTTCAAGGAATCCTATGATGATACCCAATTAATCATCTTTTGCACACTCAGGTCCTAGGTGATACTGTGGAAAGTATTGCAAGTGCTATTCTTATTGACAGCAAACTTGATTTGGATTTAGCTTGACAGATGTGCAAACCTCAGCTTGACCTGCTCTGTAGTGGTAAACACTTTGAGGGTTGAAGCACCTTTTGATGTAGTTGAGGATGCGAATAGCAGATTCTCTCACATTCAACCCTTTGATGCCTCCAATAGGGTAATTGTTGGTACGCTTGCGATAACCTGCCCTAGTGAATAGTAATCTTGGGGTTTAATGAGAGAGTACATCGTACTATTCCTATCATCTTCATACTTCAGATTAAGAAGAAGGATTTGGCATCATCTTGGAAGTATGGGATAAATAGAAGAATATACTCGATGGTCATGTACGGAGGAAAAGTAATTATGTGGTCAACCCGAATTGTCGCAGCAAGTCAACCAGATGAGGACCGTTGCAATCCTAGGGTACCCACTTGTGCACTGTGTTCGCGTGATCGCCGCACTCGCAGCACCTGCACAGTGAACCCTCCTTTATCCTGTCGCCCTGTCAGCTCTCGCGCCTCGTCCTCGTTCCCGTGCCGGACCCCTCCTCTCCTTTCCGGCTTCAAATCCGGTCGCTCGCCCGCCTCCTCGTCGAGCGAATCTATTCCCTCCTTTATCTTCTCCTCGCCCGTGCGTGAGTGACTCGTCGTCCATCTTCTTCCTCTTGCCTCCACTCTGGTGCTTTGCATCATTCTGTCTTCCCACTCCGTCGTGGATGCCCTCCTGTGCATCTCTTCTTCTTTTCCATCCCCAAATCTGAAACCTTGCTCTGAGAGAAGAAACTTGAGAAAGCCATCGCTTTGGAAAGAGGGAGCAATCAGGAGCAGAGTGGTAAGATTCGGTGTTTGTTCGTGGATCCAGTCGCCGGCTTGAAGGGAAAGAAAGATATGTATTTCATGGAGGAACTCTGATCTGTTTTGGATTGATTTTGCTTGATTGGGTTCACGATGGTGGAGTTCACGCTTGAGGTTTTCGGTTCTTGTGGACGTTCTTGACGTTTTGGAGCGTCGTGTTCATCTTGTGTCTCCATTGTCCCTGTATCAGTCGATATCTGGATTAGGCTAATGATTCTCGTGTATTTCTCATAGCCTTGTTCTCTCAAATCTTGAGAGGCTTTGTATCAGAGTCGTGTAATCCCCGATGTAAATCCAGATCTGTGAAATCAAAATCTTCCTTCTTCTCTTTTCCCCTCTTCTTACCTTAAATCTCGGGGCGAGATTTCTTTAAGGGGGGTAGGCTGTAACAACTCCAGTTTTTAGGCTTAACAAATCTTGCATCTCAGGAGCATAATCATCTCATAAGCATCATATGTGCATTTTGTGTAGCAATTGTTTGAATGCATGGATTAAAAATACAAATAGGGTTTTCAAATGATTACTAGAAGTCATAGTTGTGATGCTTTTCTCAAAATGGAGCTTTAACAAAGTTTATGCAGAAAATTATTTGGAGAAAACTTTGTTTTTACACCAAGTCATGAAAATGAGTTCTAGGGCATCAAAAAGGTCAAAAACAGTTTCTCTATTTTCCAAAAATCAATTTTTAAATGTATTTTTATGACCCAAATTCCCATTTTCAAATCTAGGCCGAATTAGCAAAAACTCTCTAAATGAAAGTTATTCCTCTCATCATTTTGAGAAACTTTCATGTTTGGACCTTTTTCAAATTCGCAATATTTTGGAAAATATGGGCAGTCAAACTTGCAGTTCAAAATGTGGACTAGGTGGGACCCACCCAGCCCACCTGTCATCATGCTCCCTGCTTCCCTCTCGCTCTTCTTCTCTCGTCGCGCGAGCGCGCGCCGCAGCCCGCTCCTCCTCCTTGTCGCCTCCCCGCCCGCCCGACCGAGTACCCGACCGCCGCAGCGCCGCCCCCGACCGCCCGCTTTGCCGCCCTCGCTGCCGCCTGTCGCCGCGGCCGAGCTGCGTCCTGTGCCGCCACCGATTCCCGCACGCCGCACCGCGCCAAGCAACACCGCCAAGCGCTCCGCGCGAAGCAACGGTCACGCGCGCCCCGCACTCGAGCACCCCGCAGCGATGCTCGCTTCCCCGCATTCCGCCGGCTGAGCGCTTGTGGCTCGCGCGCATCACGCCGGCGCCATTGTCGCCGTCCGCCATGGCCTTCGTGCCCCTCCCGCGCCCGTGACCTTTTCCCCGTTCAAATTGGCCACGCCAGCCGGCCATAAAGCACCCGCCCCGTCTCCCCAGCTCACTTGCCCGCTCCAATTTTCCCCTCCCGCTCGCTTCCACCTAGCGCCACCGAGCCGGCCATGGCAGCCGAGCCACCGTGCGCACCACCGTCTGAGCTTCCTCGTTCCCATCCATAGCCACCACGCGCTTCGCCTAGACCTCCTGCCTGCGTTGCGTGTCTCCACCGGCGTCCGCGCCGCCGGGAGCACCGAGCCGCCGTCCGCATCGCCGCCGACCGACGCGGTTCGCGTGGCTGCAAGGCCATGGGCCTCCATCCGCCGAACCGCGGGGTCCGCTGAGTGCGCGGGGTGCCCCTGCACCCTCGCCGCCACCCCTCGGGACCGGAGAGCCGCCGCCGTGGCCGGGAAGGCGAGCCTCGGCGAGCTCCTTTGCTTGCTCTCGACGAGGACTTCGTGACAAGAATTTGATGAAGGGTAGGGCGCCCTCTGCAAAATCGCAAGGCACAGCTACTTTCAGATCAGGGCTTAACTAATTTCCTATAAAGGCAGGGGCCTATCTGCAAAAGCGCTGCCACCCGTGCCCATGACGTGTGGGTCCGAGGTGACGCCATTCCGACGCCATCGCCGACGTCCGGCATGTGGCGGGCCCGGTGCATGACATGCGGGACCCGGATGACGTCATCATGACGTCATGGGTGACATCATCGATCACATGATCGGGTGCACGAGTCGGGTGTACCTAGCTTAGATCCATGCCTGGGTGCAGACCGGGTACGCGTAGCAGATTAGGTCCGGTTTTAAAAGAAAAGGAAATTTCAGATTTCTATATAAATCTTGTAAAAATTCTACAGGGAGCTAGGAGTGTCCAATTTGAGTGATCTTGGTCTTGTTGTAATCCTTGTGAAGTGTAGTATCTAGGAAAATATAATATTCCCTGTTTGAGCAACTTTTCTGTATAGTTTTATTTAAATTGTATCAATTAGATTAATTGTTGTTTATCTTTGAAATTGCATAGATAATTCTAGGAAGCTCAGAAAAATGTGATTTTAGTCTTGTTGGTCTTGTTTTGAGGTGCTCTGTCTATTAAAAAGATATCACTTGCATGTCTAGTGTAATTTTATATAGTTGTAGTTCAAGTACTTATTATTGCCTTGCTCTTGAATAAATTCATAAGTAGGGTCTTTACTTCAAGTTAAGAGTTAATTCTTTTTGTGGACTGTTTATATGTCCTTAGGAAGTCATTGATGTGATTAACACATGAGTTTGCCATACTTCATAATACAAAGTATTTATAGGTCCAATTAATTGTGCTGTCTTGTGAATTATGCATAGGTCAGTAGGTTCATCCAAAAGAGGTGAATTTTGGGTGGTAGACTAGTATTGCCATTCTATGTCTACTGTAATTTTTGTAGGATTTTAGGAGTAGCCAATCATGGTGCTCCTGTTCAACTCTTGGATGTTCAAATCGGGGGTTAGGTCCATTGATGCTAGGCTAATCTAATCATAAGTTGGGTTTCTGATTAACTTGTCTAAAGATGATAGTTAGTGTGTTAGCTTGACCATCTACTGTTAAAGTTTCATGGTCAGTGCATGAATTGTTTAGGAGTTATGGGTGTGACAAGATGGTCACTAGGGCTGTTTTAGTGGCTGTTTTGCCAGAATGAGTCCTGATGTTTTGTGTTTTAGGTGTAGTTAACATGGGAATCAGCTTGTTATGTCTTCAGATGTTTGATGGAGAATTTCATAAGCTTTCCAGAATGTCTTCATTCATATCCATAGGGTCTATGGTTATTTATTTATGATTTATTTACTAATCTGTTAGTTATATGGCTATGACTAGTATTGATGCTTGAATGAGTGATGTTGTGTGCTAGGCTTATTGTCAAGTGTTCAAGGTGATTAGTGGTATGATGGGTGGTTAAGTAGTATACTGGGATGAGTAGATCATGATGAATTGGATAGGATGATTATGCTTGTGTAGTCTCTTTGGCTTTACTAACTTGTTGCTGGTGATAGTAGAAAGGGATGTCGTACTAGGATTACATTGTTGTAGTAGAAAACGTAGTAGATGACATGTGCTTATGGTACACGTTCTTGGATGATGTTGACTACCTTGTAGAAAGAGTAAGCAAAGCACGCATCCGCATTACCATACACATGTGTATTCTTAGTATTCATACGTGCACCCGCATCATACAGGATCACTAGGAGAACAGAACGTGACGTGAAACCTGGGCACGTGAAGTGATCGAGAACCAGGAAACCGGACATGGAGTGACCAAGTGCTGGGAGCTTCAACAACGCCGTTGTAGGAAGGCAAGCCCCGGAGCATTTCTCCTACGGTTTGCAAAATGATTTACTTTGCGTCCTTTATTGTTTATGATGCATTAAGTTTATAGGCGTTACTTGGAACCGTTACTGCATTATGAGTACCTTGATCCACCTGAATACCTTTACCCTTTTTAAGTTCAGGATCGTTCATATGCTTAGCACTGCTTAATTAGATCGGTAGAAGACGGGTGATTGACCCTCATCCGCGAGGTAGGTGGTTACTACCCTATGGTTGAGGAAAAGGAAGTTGGTTTGGAGAACATAACCATGTGGCCATGTTAAACCATGACTGGTCGGAGTTTGTGGTGTGTTAGACCATGGAAACTCCGTCTGTGTCACTTAAAGAAATATGACTTTGTACGTCCTCGGATCATGTTGAAAAATGCCTCACAGATAGCTGGAAGGATGCGATCATCCGACCGCGAAGCCTTGAGGATGTTTGGGCCAGAATTTCAGCAGAGTTGAGTGTATTGCCCACAGGCGCAGTATTAAAGCCAGTGGCCGGTCGCGCCGGAGGTACCTGGTAGCCGGGCATGCCCTGGTGCAATCGTATTTGCTGAAATCCGCGATTCCACCCGAATAGACCAAGGTGATCTAATCGACTCCGACGGGAGACGTGTGGTTTGTGTGATGAATACCCGCCAGCTGGTTTGCAATCGATTATAATCGCCATCGTTCCTGGATAGTGAACACTTGACCGAGCAGCGGCACTGTCGCAAATATGTGTGCAATGTAAGATGGTTATGGTTCTGATGTTGTTGATGCTTGTATGCTCAACCTGAAGGATAGGATAGTGTTGTTTGCTCATACCCTGGAGTTGGAGTAGCACAGGTGCTAATCTAGTGATGTCAGGATCCAAACTAAAAGATGATAAGCTAGAGAGTCCTTTATCACTAAATGATTACTTAATAAGATCATCTTTTATCGCAAGTTTAAATGAGTCAGCTACCCCACTTATAAAGCCTTGCATACTCCTTGGTGTCACTTTATTTTTGGTTTATGACGGGTAAGTCTAGCGAGTACCTTCTTGTACTCGGGGTTTTATTCCCACTTGTTGCAGATCATAAGACCTTTCTTTGTGGCAACAAGATGGACCTGTATCCCACTACGGGAGGATTAGACCTTGGGCAAGGTCATCTCTTATATCTCATACCTCTATGCTTTTGCCGGATTTGATGATGGACCAGGCACTATGTTTTAACTAAGTGTGCGTTTGTAAAACAACACTTTATTTTGCTTCCGCAGTTTGTTTTCAACTTGGCATTGTAATAACTATTTCATAACTCCGATGTATTTAATTACTTGTAAACTTATGTATTACTATGAATGGTTTATGTTGAACCTAATTCGGTCTGGGCTGTATTGTGGAAAGTTTGAAATCCTTCGTGGTTTCACGGACTATCGGGTTGATATAAGCGTCATGTGCTAATTAAGTTGCTTAGGCGACATCATTAGTACATTATGTTTATATTAATTGGTCGGTTCTGTTACAGGCAATGCCCGCCACTCCCAGGACAGAGTCACGCGCAGGTTGCGACGCGACACAAAAAATAAAAGGGCCCCGCATGATTGCGTGTAGTGGGGAACTCCAGGCCCGCATAGCAATTCCCCTCCGTGCAAGAAATCTGGCATAGCAAGGAAGCCTAGAAGACTAGGGCGAAAAACTAGAAAAAAACATAAAAAACACACGACTTGTACTCCCATTTTCCTCTACATATATAAAGAAAGTAATGGCTCCGGTAGAAGGGGTGAACCCAACGAGCTAGAGAAGGATCAATAAGATCTTAGCTGATCGAACCCTAGAATAGTGTAGAGAGAGCAAGATATGTGTTAAAAACTGGGATATGAAAATTGTCATTGAGACTTGACACTTCATAATATTTGATCAACACAAACAATACATTATGTCACTAGGTGCAAAGTGCATGCAAGATTGCTTGCCACACTTCAGGAAGCATCAATCATAAGTAGTCTAGTACAATGTTAAGCTTAAGGTGACACCGGCCGTACTGCAGGATCGCCCCAATCGTTTAGCGCGTTCCGTGTAGTACACAACCAATCTCTGTCTAAGGGCAATCCCAATGAAAAGTTTCTAGCACAATATCCAACAAAGATAAAATTAATTTTAGACTCTATATCTCCAATGCACGGTTTCTTGTAGTAATTTCTGTGAACAATAACTTTTAATGGCCATCAACATCTATTAAAAACTGGGTAAGATCCGCTGTGGCAAGCAGCCAAGCACTCGTGTACGAGACCACGCCGCACCGTCCTTTTTCTGCTCTCAGTCTCTCTCTCTCCTCACGTTTTGCCAAGAACAGAAATACAGCACCAGAGAAACATGTCCTCATCCTCTCCTAAATCTCCCACCTCTAAGTCTAGGAATCGGACTATGCATGTCACACCATCGTGTTCTCCATCTCGAGAGTTTTCCATTCTCCTGTGGAGCTCTTACTAGCGTGGAGTATCGAAGGAGATCGGTGAAGGTCGCCGTCCATGGCCGCCTGCTCCCTCTGATACTCAAGTGAAGATGAGGATCTGGGCATCTGGTTGTGCATGTACAAGACAGCGGAGGATACGTCGCGGGCGTACGACGAGGCGGCGCGGTAGCCGGCCGGCAGGCAGCGCGGGTGTGCGTAGCGGTGGCCGGCGAGCCCTCGCGGCGGACGGCGAGCAGCCTGTGAGTGAGCACGCGTGTAAGGTCCTAGATGGCTAGAGGGGGGGTGAATAGCCTATAAAAAATTTCTACAAACTCACTAAGCAAACTTCGTTAGATACACAAACGGCGGAAAGCAAGTTTTGCTTAGCCTACTAGATGTTGCAAGCCTCCTATCCAAACAATTCTAGTAGGTGATCACTAGCACACACAATAGCTACCACTAGTGATCAAGAGTTTACCCACGGGATTTAGTCTACACAAGAAGTGGTTCCCGACCGACCACACAAGCAATTCTACCCACGGGATTTAGTCTACACAAGAAGTGGTTCCCGGCCGACCACACAAGCAATTCTACTTTGCAAGAATGTAAACGAAGTAATACAAGAGAGGGTAGGAGCTTGTTATACCAACGCGTAGAGTCGAGGTTGTCAATCACCAAGAGATGAACAATCAATCAATCGGCAACACACAATCGGAGACCAATCACCGGGAACAAAGATGAACATAATTGTTTTTGTTCACCCGGTGTTCACTTGGGCACCACCAAGCTAGTCACCGGTTGTGTCGACCAACACCTAGATGGTTCTTCGGTGTGACCCTCAAGTCACTAGCCCCTCAAGGCTCGCCCCGCAAGGCACCGCAAGACACCACTCTCAAGCGAGGTACTCAACGACACGCGCAATCCACTAGGATGCTCTTCGTGATCCCCACGAGGTGAGCTCAAACCTCTCACAAACAACCGGAGGTGGCCAAGAACAAACACCTTCTCTTGCCAACGCCTCCAACTTCCTCCAAGCCGGCTAGGAGCGGTACTCTCCAAGAGTAACAAGAAATCCACCGGCTAAACCACCCACAAGTGCCACTAGATGCCCTCAAGCAATGCAATGCACTAGGTGATTCACTCAATCTCTCTTAGGATGAACAACCAAGCAAGGGAGATGAGTGGGAGAGAGTCTCTTAGTTCAAAGAATGCACAAGGGATGAGAAATGGCCAAGAGAGGGAGCCAAGCCCGGCCTCCCATCTATTTATAGCCCAAACTCTTCAAACTAGCCGTTGCCCCCTCGGGGGCCTGAACAACAAGCGCCGGACGCGTCCGGCGCCACCTCCCGCGCGCGGCCGTCAGCCGACCGTTGGAGACGCAGCCAACCACGAGCCGCCACGTCGGCGTCCGGCGCGGCGTCCGGCGCGCGCCACCGCGCGTCCGGCGCGACGCCCGGCCGAACGGCCGAAAACCAGAAACTTTCTGGTCGGCGTCCGCCGCTCGCCGGACGCGTCAGCCCAGCGTCCGGCGCCTCTGCCAGGCGCAGCCTCCGTCTTTTCGTCGCCGTGTCGTGACACCAAATTCTCCAACATGCTATCCAACAAGTATACCAACTTGATCATCAGCGATAGCATGATTTCAACCAAATTTTGCATCCGGCGCAATAGAAAATATGCATCCATTTTTCCAAAAAGCGCCGAATCCCGCCGAGCCAGGCTCGGCGGGAGGAAGAGAGGGACCCAAACCCAACTCTACCCTGCAAACCACAGCGCGCCCAAACGCCACCTTTGTAAATGTGCCAACACCACCAAGTGTACATCTCCATGTGCTTGTGTGTTAGCTTTTCACAAACATTTCCCAAAGGTTAGGTTAGCTCACTAGGCCCTACATGCAATGCACTTCATGAATTCACCTAGTGGCACCCGTGCGTCGAATAGCCGATAAGACTTCCCCTCTTAATAGTGCGGCTATCGATTCTAAACCACTCACACCCTCTATGGTGTCTTGAGTGCAAAACAAAATGGCCCTAACGGTTATACCTTTGCCTTGAGCCCATTTTGTTCCTCCAAAAGATATGAACACTTCACACCATCATGTGACCGTCTCGATCCATCGATCTTGACTTCACTTGCCCTTCACCGTGCATCGGTCCATCGGCGCCTAGTCTTGCCCGAGCTTCACCATCGCATGGTCCTTCACTCCCAAGCCTTGACTAGCCCTTCACCTTCAACACCGGTCCATGGAGCCAAGCATCGTCTTGATCTTCATCTTTGATCACATGACATGTGTCATGCTTCATATTCAATATGCTCATCATGTGGACAATCTTTCTCTAAATCAACCACTTAGATAAACAAGGTTAGTCCTAGGTTTCATCAATTAGCCAAAACCAAACTAGGGACTTTTAACGCGTCACACGGGCGGCGCGAACCAGCGTGCGCGGCCGCTGGCGGGCCTGCGCATCCTGCTCGACGAAGGCGCGTCCTCGTCCCAACAGCGCGTCCTCGTCCCAGCAGCACGTCCTGCTCCCACGCGTTGCCATGAGCAGAGCTGCAGCACGGCGGCGCAATGGATCACGACGGAGGGCGATGGAAACTAGTGGTTTCTCCCCAACGGCATTCAGGTCGTTTCGATGAGCATAGGTGCGAGCGTCAACACCGTTTCCTGACCAAGAAATCATTTCTTCAAATTGTACCCTCTCTCTTCATTTATTTCTTTGCCACATCAGCAAATTGCTGAGCTGTCAGGTGTAATTAAGAGAGATAGAAACTACCATTAATACCTATTGGGACTGCCCTAACTAACCCAACACTGTCACATCGAACACGTACCGTTTTCATTAATCGACGGAGCCATCCATCCATCAACCACGCCAGGACCAGGAATAGTCGAATATTAGTAAAAAACTGGAAATCGTGAAGCCGGGGCATCCTCCACGTCTACCATGGCTGCAAGTAATATACTCTGACAGCGGCACGGCACCTGATGCCGATTCTCGAGATCACGTCACGGTCGCTCAACAGGACAAACTGGGCCGTCGCCATGCGACATCCGCACCTTTCCCGGGACGGGCTGTCACTCTGGCCGGTCGCTGGCTCGTTGCTGTGGCGACTTGAGAATCCTGTTGCGCCGGCACATGTTTGGTTGCTAGGCAAGTCTTAGGGAGAGTTTTATCAGCATTTTATTTTTGTTTAATATAAACTATCATGCAAACATTTTTAATAATGTGACAACGTTATTAAGAAAAAAAGAAAAAAAAAGTTTCATGAGGATGAAATCTCTAGACACGATTCTCAATTCTGAATCATAAACTTAAATATATATGAAACTACATAATGAATTTTTCTATGGAGAGTGTGGGTGTCATTTATGTTTTGTTTTATTTATTTGACAAATAATCTTAGAAATGACATCATGAGACTCCTCACTGATACGTACTGACCGGCCTTAAGTGGGTCGAAGGCCAATTCTACCCTAAGTTAAGTTTTATTTTTATTTCTCCTATTTTGTTGTCCTCTAAAATAGGAGGGTGCAGGTTAAGATGCTTATCAAGGTGCATTTTGTTCTCAGT
The DNA here is from genome assembly GCA_018135685.1 of Themeda triandra. Lineage (NCBI taxonomy): Eukaryota > Viridiplantae > Streptophyta > Magnoliopsida > Poales > Poaceae > Themeda > Themeda triandra. The sequence continues at coordinate 265,855 of JAENPR010000335.1, forward strand.
TTTCCTATTTTTTTTACTACCTAGTACAAATTAACTAATGGAACTAGCACGTTACTTGCTCCATCTTACAATAGAATAGCGTCTTTTTTTTTGCGAAACGAATACCGTCTTTTTCTTCCATCCTAGAATACAAGATGACAGGTTTTAGCTCTCGTTTTGCTCTTAGATATACAACTGGTTTGTTACTCTCTCACACAAGTACAGAACTGACAACACGCCATGTCTTAGAACAAGGGGGGATCTAGGTCCATTTGTCGGGGTCTGGATCTAGGTCTGTTTGTCGGGGTCCACCATCCCCAGTGACCTCTCATAAAATCAAATAGAAAACACTATTTTGTACTGCTCAACTATTGTGGAGATGACCCCAGTTGATAATGACAATGACCCTAATGTTGGTTCTAGCTAGATTCACCGCAAGATATGCATGCTAATATTGATTAAGTGAGTACTTTCCTTTGAAACAATAGAAACCATGTGCGTTGGTCACCGTGCTAAATCGGCTCTGCAACATCATAAACAGAATCATTTAGTGACAAATTGTTCTATTGTCCTGTCATATTCGTTATAACAGACTACATTTATTGTAAATATAATATATGTAGTCACATTTTTTGAGGTCAGTCTCAGTGCATGGTGTCATTGCACTGTTTCCCAAACAAAATTGCTAACAAAGCCTCCATGAAACAAACATTGAAACACCCTCCACAACGCGGTTTCAATGCACTTGTTTCCAGGCTTAGAAAAAGCACTTAATTGCCGCATGTGTATGGGATCATACACTTTAATCTGTATGGGACGACGAGATGAAACGGCTCAGTCTTTGGTTTCATTCGGGTTTCAATGCCTGGGAAACAACGCCACCCCAGTTTCACCATGGTGAAACCATATGGCTCTCTCTCCTCCTCGTTTCAATCAAATTGCTGATGTGTCACTATATTTAATGTGCATGACACTACGGTGAAACCCCCACTGAGACTGGCCTGAGTGTGTTGTCTTCTTCGAAGTTGATGAACATTATAATCAAGAATTAAATGTCCCTTAGAGAGCGTAGACCACAATGAGTAACATTCTTTTATGTATATTTTGAACTATTGGAATGGTGTTTGAGATTACAATATCCAAGTATCTAGATTAATGGTTGAATTTGATGTATTATATTATTTAGTACTTATATACCTAATTATAGAGTAAACTTTATTTCATTTATTTTCTTATCCTCTAAAATAAAGGGTGCAGATTAAGATTCATACCAAGCTGCACTTTGTTTTCATTTTTCCTATTTTCTTACTCCCTGCACCATCTTACAATAGATTAGGGTGACATGTCTTAGCTCTCGTTGCGCTCCTAGACTCCCATATACAACCAGTCTGTTACTCTCTCACACAACACACCATGTCTTAGCACACAAGTTCAGATCCAGGTTCTTTTTTTGGGTCCGCCGATCCTGATAAGTTCTTATAAAATCAAGGAGAAAACACTATTATTGTACTGAAGACCCCAGACAACAATGATCATTTGTACAGCTCAACACTAGAGAAGACCCAGTTGACAATGATGATGACCCTGATGCTGATTCGTCACTAGCTGTGCATGCTAATACAGATTAAGTTAGTACAATGGAAGTTGTGTGCTTTGGTGATAGAGCTAAATCAGCTACACAACATCATAAATAGAATCATTTAGTGACAGATTGCTCTATTGTCACGTCATATTTGTTATAAAAGACTATATTTATTTTAAATATATGTAGACACGCATTTGTTGAGTGTACATGATATAATCACGGCTTAAATGTACCTTAGAGAGCGTAGACCACAAGGAGTATATGGTTGAATGGTGTTTGTTGATCTTTTATATGATTGAGTTTATGATGTATTACATTATTTAGTACTTAATTATAGAGTAAATAAACTGTATGATTATTTACTAAATTGCTAAGTGGATTTTACTACACTGTATATAACTTTTTTTTATGTGGCGTACCCTTCGACACAATCTGTCTTTTTTAAAAATTATACTGTGTGTACCATTGATTTTAAGATTGTATTTATGTCTCACCCTTTGTTAATTTAATGGCTATATTTTTTTTTATGACCAGCCATATATTTAAAGTAGTTGCCAGTTTATTGTTGCCAGCCATGCAGGTGTATCAGAATGCATGGCCAGGACCAGAGCGTTGAATTGTATTTAGCGGTCGGTGCTCTAAACAGTATAGTCCTCAGATTATCATTAAACTGAAATCTCAATCACAATCTCAAGCATAGGGATAAGGTGTCGACCCATGGGTGGCAGCTACCGCACTAACCTGATATGAGACACGTGCAAATACCAACGGTCAGATTGCAATGGACGGATGTGGAAAGGAAATGCCATGGTGCCGCGGCTTGTTTGTCCTGATTTGGGTGTGTGGACCACAAGTTAGGATGTTGAATTGAAGGTGTGTTATCTCATTGTCAGGTGTGCATCAGGATTCATATCGATATATAGTGACCCGGCTGGACAAGTTTGGACCATGGACGATCGAGCACGCGCGTACTGTACATACCAACCATGCATGCAAGTAGGCATCTGTGTTATGGCCAAACCATAATCCTTTTTAATTATAACAATCGATCAAAATCACAAGCAAGGATGCATTATTGTGTATGCGCTAACTTCACGGTTCACACACCATTGACCTTTTGCAGCGCTGTTGCTGCGGCTGTCTACAAAAAGTGGAGGGCCGGGAGCAAGCTCAATGAAATCAAAACGTTCTCTGAAAAGCAAGGGGCAAATTTGCAGTCGTATATTTATACCATGCTTATAACTCATAACTAAAATATGAGTAGACTCAATATTCTGGATCGTAGCTCAGCATGTGGGTTGATTTTGGGAGCTTAAAGATCTTTTATTTTCTAATTTTGTATCTAGTAAGATCTCACATGATCCTTGACTTTGTAACTCAGTAGCACATGGTCTTATTACTACTTTATGGGCTGGTCTGGGATCTAGCCCGACCTCGGTTAGGGTATCATGCCCTCTTGTATCCAGGTCCTTGTCGCCAAAGATTTGGCGTCGTCTTATGAGTAATAGAGTTTTCTTCCATGTTAAAAAAAAACTTAGGACAAATCATAGAATTTTAAAATATAGTAAAAGCATATTTTATCATCAAAGGAACTAATAACATCGTTGACTTATGAAAAAAGACCCTTGGCTCCTGTACATTAGAAAGGTTGTTGAGAGGAAATTTAATAAAAGACGTCAAAAAAGAATAGGCCGGTCCGAGACCCGGCCAGCTTGTACAATACTAGATGAGCAAAGAAATCTCTGCTGCTAGTCCGTAGCCTCATAACTAATTTTTTTCCCCAAAGAGCTTGTAGCCTAGTGGTTATAGCAACTAGACTAAAAACCGACCCGAAGAGTCCACGTCTACACAATCGTTGCAGCATGTTCTCGACTTATCATGATAGCTAACTGTTTGTGCAAGTGGACCTTGAGAAATTTACTCAGAGAGAAGCGAGCGGCTCGTGGGGTTGTTTTCCTATATGCGTAATCTTTTTTATTGCAAGTTGTGACAACGCGACGTGGATAGGTAGATAGATATCCGAGCTTGTGGTGGACTGGTGCTTCCAGTTTGTAGCTTCATTATGTAATAAAAAAACTAACATGTTTCTTCTTTTTCAAAGAATCATTCGACACATATTAAAAGAGAAGAAAATAGACATGAATATTGAAATATAGCAACTAGGACGAAAAACCAAACTTAAGTGCCTACCACTATACAATCACTACGGCCTGTGCTTGGCCTATTATTATTTGATGGCCAACTGGCTATGCAAGTGCTTTCTTGAAGACCCCGATAAATTTATTCTGAGAGGAGCAAGGGGCTCGTGGGGTTGTTTTTATACGGGTAAAACCTTTGTATTACAAGTTGTGACAACGCGGGATATTCCGGATTGTGGTGGACTAGTGGTTCTAGTTCGTAGCTTCATAGTATAATCTAAAAAAAAAGTTAACCTTTTTTCTTCCTTTTTTAAAGAAATTCATTAGGAAGAAATGGACATGAATATTGAAATCAACTTGGACTAAAAACCAAGACGAAGAGCCCACTGAGGACCGAGCCTAGCTCGGGTGGTAAGCCTTGCGGCTGTGCAGGCTGCCGGCGAGAGTTCGATTCCTAGAATCGCAACTCCGTCTCTCACCGAGATTTATTCCCAAATAAATTTGCAGGTCTTCCGTGGATCTGAAGCCTCACACGTGGATGTGCCACAATGGTTAGAGTGACGTGCCCGTCACGGACGAAACCTGAATGACTTCGGCTATCTCTCAGCCACGTGCAACCTCTTCGTATATATGTGTAGATCTAGCTTGCGCACTAGGTGTGTAGTGTGTGAGTGTGTATGCGTGTGGTGGTGTGAGTTAGTGTGTGAGTTCAGATACTACAGCTTGTACCTGAAGAGTCGAGGTATATAAAAAAAAAAGACGAAGAGCCCACGTCTACACAATTATTGCAGCATGTGCTTGGCCCAGCTAAGTGGTTGTGTATGTTGAGAATCAAAGTCTCCTCAAGACTTTCTACAGTATGAGAACGGGGGACTTTGATGGTGGCCAAAATTATTGAAGAGAGGGAAGAATATCAAGGTGTTCAAACACTGTCACCTTAGCTCTCTTGGCTATAAATAGAGAGCCACTTTCAGTTGTAATGTGGGGGTGAAAACACAGTGAAAGTGAATACAAGAAAGCTCCTTCTTCCTCTCATCTCTGTGTATTTTATGCCTGTGTTCTTGTATGCTTGAGTGCCAACAAAAGAGCTGATTTCTAACACGTTATCAGCACGAGTTCTACCGAGCTAAGGGTAAGAAAGGTAGAAAATCGGTTCTTTCACTGCGATATATGAGATGCTTGTTTTTCGTTGTTCGTTCTATGTTGTATACACGAACAAGCACATACACAAGCACACTTTACCTGTGGTGATGCAAGGATGGCGATGCTTCCGCTCACCTGAAACTGGCCATGAAGTGCCGAGGAATGTTGTCGTCCCGAAGACGAGCACATAGAATGATTTGACCTCCAGCAGAGGCAAACATGGCTGCCGCCGCAACATATCTGAGCTGCCTTGGCATCACGAGTTCGGACGAGCTGGCCTTCGTAGGCCACCGCCGCTGCCACCTCGGCTGCCAAAGAGCACACAAGGCCAGATCCGGCCACCACCGCCCTGAAGGCGACCAAATCAGGCCACCTCCGTCCTGAAGACGATTACATCGGGCCTCCTCTGCCCCAGAGACGGTCGGATCCGGCCGATCCGGGGCGAGCGCGCACAGGCCCTGCAGGCCGACCACCGCCGTGCCTGAGCACGGCCCCTCTGGTCACTAAGCAGGCGCGCGGGTGCCCCCTAGCCCCGTCGCTGCTCAGGCCCTGCAGACGACGCCGCCGCACCAGGCCCTGCAGGCCCCCAGGCCATCCGCGCGAGCCCACAGCCACCGCTGCTGCCCCTGAAGGGCGCAGATCCGGCCGTCGTCTCACCCTTGGCCGCCTCCGGCTACCATCGCGCAGGTACAGCTCAGCCACCGCCCCTGCAGGGCGCGTGTGTGCACAAGGGTGCGACCTGGGCGCGGCTCCCGGCCACCGGTGTCCGGGCACGGGCGCGAGCGCGCGGAGGTCCTGACCCCGCCTGGCCTACTGCTGCCGCCTCCGCCGTCCCTGCAGGACGCACGGCCGCGCGACCTCCACGCGGGCCCAGCAGGCGCGGCCGCCGTCGCCCAGCCGCGCGTGAGCACGGGCGCGGGCGCGGGCGCCTCCAGCCCAGCCTCGCTGCCGGCTGCTGCACAGGCGAAGGCGCTCATGGCCTTGCACCGCCGGCCACCGCTGCTGCAGCCACCCTCTCGTCGCCGGTGAGCACTCCATGTGCGCAGGCGCGAGCCGCACGTGGCCTGGCCGGCCACCGGCGTCGGTGCCTCCTCCGGTCCTCCCTCCCTGCGTTTCTTGAAGAAACGCGATTCTGAGAGATGGATCTTTCATACGGGAGAGAGAAAAGAGGAGTAGAATGCTGCATTTGCATGTCGGCCTGAGTCTGCTCTCTCGTGATGGCGTATTGATGACAGGTGCGTGCACCAGCACCAGAGTGCACATGGGCAGCTGTCGTGCGTTTACGGCAAACTAGTACATGACTGTGCATCGTGGGTTTGCATGCACTTCAACCAAAGCCACTCAGTCAAACGGATGTGCCGCTAGTTCACTCTTGGGCAGCTCTCGTGCAGAGAGCTCTCTCCTACGAGGAGATAAGAACAACGAGCACAGCCAGGATGAACGCCTGTACGGGTAATGGCCAGAAGCCATTTCGTCCGTCATTTGAGACCAGCAGTATGCATAAATGAAAGCCCACTGCGTTATACGCCGGAAGTCCGTATAAATAAATAGCAACAAGAAGTCGCATATACGGCCTGAAGCTCGTAAATAATAGTGACCCGAAGATCACTTTATTATTTTTATAATATTTTCTATTATATTTATTTAATTACTGCAATTTACTTTATGATATTTAAATCTCACGGATTTAAATATTGCAGTCTATGATTTATTGCAATCTATTTTCTGCACTTATTTAAATTTCACAGATTATTTATTGCAATTTTGTGTCGCAAAGTGATCGTGAGGGTCACGCATGATGAGATTAAGTTTATGCGGCATATAATGGTGACCCGATGCTCACCACGCGATGCCACTATGCGGCCTGAAACCCGCAGAAATCATTGAGGCCTGAAGACCTTACATGGCATGAATATTTATTTTGTTGCAACTATATATTACTTTTACTTTCTTGCGTTTATTTAAATCCTGCAGATTTATTTTATTGCAAGATTATATATATGCACTCTTTGATGTGAAGTAGCATATAATCCTGAAGATTATATATGTATGAGATATTTGGGGAAATATAGTCCTGAAGACTATATGAATGTAATCCCGAAGATTACACAGTCGTAATCCTGAAGATTACGCATAGCCGACATTCAATGATCCTGCAAATTGATCACGCAGGCATGTCGGACATTGCGAAAAGGGAATTCGCTGAGCTAGCCGTGGATGGCAGCAACTACCTTACTTGGGCCATCAACGTCAAGATCAAACTCGATTGCATGGGCCTCGATCATACCCTTGCTCAGCCTGAAGCTGGCAAGGATGAGCGCACAAAACATGATAAAGCAGAGGCGTTGCACCTATTGCAACACCACTTACACCCAGACCTGAAGTCTGAGTACATGGAGGAGGACGATCCATTAGCATTGTGGCAGTCCCTGAAGGACCGCTTTAGCCAGCAGAAATCGGTTATGCTTGCCAAAGCACTACAGGACTGGATCGACTTACGCTTCCAAGATTATACGTCTGTAAGAGCGTATGACTCTGCTTTGCATAGAATTGTGTCCAGACTGCGTCTATGTGGCCAGAAGAACACTGATGCAGATATGATCGAGAAAATTCTTTCTGCCCTTTCCAACAACGTAGTACTAAATCAGCAACGCTCAAAGTACCTGAAGTACTATGAGCTGATAATAGTACTGTTGATTGCGGAGCAACAGAATGTTCTCACGAACGATCATTCTGCACGGCGTACCAACCTCGTGGTTGTGCCTAAAGCACACACTAGCGTTGCTAAGAATACTAGCAACATCAGAGGTAGCCACGGAAAGGGAAAATGGAAGGGGAAGAGAGGCCCATGCCCAAATTCAAAGGAAGGGATAAGCCCAGGGGTAAAAATGAATCGGATAAGGTCATGGGTGATACATCTGAGCAGCAGGATCGTTGATCTAGATGTGGAGGCACAGGACATTGGTACTGCATTTGTCGTGCCCCAAGACACCTAGTTGAGCTCTACCAAAAGTCTTTCCGGAAGCAAGGACAAGGAGAACCAACATAAGCCTCACCACATCACTGAGCCTGAAGCTCAGAAATGCGGCGACATGCTTGTCGACGCAAAAGAAAGTGGTAAAGACATCCAAATGGACGGAAGTGAGGATGACCTTCTCGATCGATGATGACTCTGATATATTCAGGGACCTGTAGTAATCCCTAAGATATCATGATAGTCATAATGCAATGTCCAAATGAAGAGCTTGACCATGCATGCTCCTGAAGAGCACTAGTAACAAGTTATGGTCATATGTGCTCCTGAAGAGCATTCGCAAAATGTTGGTTTTTCCACTATATGCTAAGTCCCCAAAGTCTCAGGCCAACTGCATTCCCCTTATAGCTAGTGCGTGAGAAAGAATAAAGTATTTCCCATCTACGTGTATCAAGTTGAGCGGTACATGTGTGCCAGTACCGACACATCAACGTACACCAAAGAGACCCCACCAGAAGTTGGGATAAATGAGCCTATGACGGGATCTTCATACGGCCCGGTACGTTGATTGCATTTCCCAGCATTAAGGGGAGATAGGCATCCAGAAGAATGCCGGGAAATTGCATGAAATGGAATGGTGGAATGCATTCCTTAGACGCACGCACTAGTCAATCTGAACCAGAAGTTCAGAGGATTATGATAATTTGCAAAAAGTTGCAAATGAGCTGCCAAATTCCTTCATTGATCAAAAAAGTGATAAGATCACATTTACCCGTAGTAAGTGCGCCGGAGAGAGTATAAGTAGCCCAGAAGGTTACCAACTCTATTGTCTCCATCCGATCCTAGGTTGAGGGGGAGACCTCCGGGTGTTCAGACAAGGTCACGCGGAGACGTCCGTAAAGACAAAGTCTCGAGCCACTTGCATCACTTAAGGAATCAGTTGAAGAAGCTCGACCTGAAGTCGAGAATGCCCCTGAAGTGGCAACCCAACCTGAAGTTGAGGAAGTCCCTGAAGGACACCATCCTGGAGATGGAAATCCCAATGTGTCGCGCGCGCACCATCACATTGGAAGATTGGAACGCCCCAGCTCAATCGTTATGGAAAATCATGATGAGCGGGAGGACGATCATGAGGAGATCGCCACTATGTGGAATCAGGAGAGTCATATAATCGAAAGACCACTATTGTCGACAAAATATTATGCCTCAGAAATTGCTGCCTTAATGGATCCGGATCCAGAACCAAAGTCCATGGCAGAGTGCCAGAAGCACTCATAATGGGACAAATGGAAAGCAGCAATTAAGGCAAAGTAGCGCTCGCTTTATGAAAGAGAGGTTGGTTAGGCCTGCAGCTCTAACACCTCTTAAAGTCATCCCTAAAGGATGCAAATGGGTCTTCCTCCAGAAGAGGAGCAAATATGGCACAAAGCGAGGCTAGTGGCACAAAGGTTCACGCAGAGACCCATCATCAATTACGATGAAACTTTCTCTCCAATTATGTGTGGCATAAAAGTTCCAATACTTTATATTTATGGCAGCTAACCAGAATCAATAAAAGCAGTTGGAAAACATCGTGGCCGCATACTTGTATGGGTCACCTGATTCGGAGATCCTAAGAGTCCCTGAAGGACTGAAGATCTCTGGACCGAATCAAAATCGCAACATGTATAACATCCGCCTGCAGCGGTCGTTGTATGGGTTGATGTGGTTCAACCGTTTGAGTAATTTCCCCTGGAGAGGGATTACACAAATCAAATCTTGCTTGAGCCAGCAGCTTGAGCGCCTCCTTGAAGGAGTGTTTATACACCGGCCAATAAAGAGGGTAGTTAACAATTTGATTGGGCAAATTCCACCCTCTAAAATTCCCCATGGTGGACCAATCCCCAGAAGTGGATGTCCCATTTAGACACGAGGAAATGTTGGGACATGAAGTTCCCTATTTAAGCGCGCATGTACCTAGTGAACTACACAAAGGCTTGATATTGTGTTCACCTATGGTACCTATAACCTCGGCCTATGGTTCCTGAAGAACCAAGTCCTGACCATGGCGGGATGTGGATGTTGGCTATATGTTTGACCCGCATATGCCAGATCACAGACTGGTTTCATGATTCTCTGTGGTGGTACAACTATTTTATAGTAGTCTGTGAAGCAGACATTGGTTGTCACATCGACCAACCATCAGAGATGATTGCCCTATATAAAGCCACACAAGAATATGTTTGGCTCAAATGGATGATTGGCCACATCCTGAAGTTATGTGGCTTAAGCTTTGATAGATCCCCATGGTTATCTATGAAGATAACATTGCTTGTGCTGCACAGACACATATGGGCTATGTTCAGAGCGATCTCACAAAGGACATTGCACTAAATTCCTTTACTTTGTAAGCTCCAGAAGAGCGAGGGAATAGATGCTCTGCAAACCTGGTAATAAACAAATCCAACAAATTTGTTTACAAGGTCTCTGCCAGCCTCTTGCTTCCAAGAATATATCTATGGAAAGGGCATGAGACAGTTTAGGAGGTTGTTGGGTTCAGGGGGAGAATACTCCCTGAGTAATAGTCCATAGTTGTGATCTAGATGATCATAATCTGGTCCTGAAGACCAGTAGGTCCTGAAGATCTAATGATTGCATGTTGGTCTTAAAGACCTGATCCTGAAGATCAAACTGTTGTACTCTTTTTCCCTTGGTGAGTTTTTCCCCACCGGGTTTTCTCATGCAAGGTTTTTAACGAGGCAACAGGTGCGACACAACTTGCGCGTGTGATGTACTCTTTTCTCCGACCTTTTTCCCACTGGATTTTTGGTGGAGTTTTTGACGAGGCATGCACATAAGCGCGAATGATGCAAGGGGGAGTGATATGTTAATCAAAGCATAAAAGTTATGGAACAGAAATTGATTACAAGTTGGTCCTGAAGACCAATAGGTCCTGAAGACCTAAGTTGCATTGGTTGGTCCTAAAGACTCAACCAACTGTTGTACTCTTTTTCTCTTAATGAGTTTTTCCCACCGGGTTTTCTCATGCAAGGTTTTTAACGAGGCAACAGGCAATGCATAAGTGATGCATGTAATGCACTCTTTCTCCTACCTTTTTTTTCCCATTGGGTTTTTGGGAGGAGTTTTAATGAGGCATACACATAGCATAATTTGGCCAAGGGGGAGTGTTGAGAATCAAAGTCTCCTCAAGACTTTCTACAGTATGAGAACGGGGGACTTTGATGGTAGCCAAAATTATTGAAGAGAGGGAAGAATATCAAGGTGTTCAAACACTGTTACCTTAGCTCTCTTGGCTATAAATAGAGAGCCACTTTCAGTTGTAATGTGGGGTGAAAACACAGTGAAAGTGAATACAAGAAAGCTCCTTCTTCCTCTCATCTCTGTGTGTATTTTATGCCTGTGTTTTTGTATGCTTGAGTGCCAACAAAAGACCTGATTTCTAACAGTGCAGTGCTTTTCGACGATAGCTGCATTCTCTGTTCGGGGACGGCGACTAGTGAACCTTGGGAAATTTACTCTGAGTGGAGAAGGACTCATGGGGTTGTTTCTCTATATGGGTAACCTTTATGTTGCGAGTTGCGACAGCGCGATGTGGATGGGTAGATATTCTAGCTTGTGTTGGAATGGTGATTCTGATTCGTAGCTTCACCCTCACACTGGTTTTCTGTATGGTAGCACATTTATGACTATGAGCCCTTGGAAACAAGCAAGTATAAAAGTACTCTTTTAGTGTTGTTCACTCTGTCCTAAAATAACTCAAATAGATATCATTCTCATTTTTTAAAAAATTAAATCATTTTGACTTAAATTAAATAAATATAAAAAATGTAGTACTAACGTAGGTTAAAAATAATTTGACCAGCATGTATCATACAGTGTCACTTATTTTAAGATAGAGAAAATAAATTATAGTTTAGTTTGCTTTGCTAATAAGTCACGCCCTATACGATGAGACCACCTTAAGAGGAAGTCTGTAAAAGCTTGTTCAAGCCGCCTTAAGAGCAAGATTAATGATTCAGCTGGCTGCCAGTGAGATACATGCGCCATGTCGAATAAGTCTTACAGCCTGCTCGTATAGTAGCTTCGATGAGAGATGGGATGTATCAACCAAGAGCAATTAATGCTTTATATTGTTGAAGCCGTGCATTAGTGGCCGCTCTCAGCTAGCTAGCACGCTTTGTCTCGTAACCTGTGATTCAACCGGCGAGAAGATAAACGTTTGCTCGGCCATCTCTTTCCTCGTTGGCATTTTTTTTTCTGCTGATATATGGAGTCATCTCGTCAACTAATATACCTTATTATACCTGCTCTAAGTGGAAGTATGTAAAAGCTTGTTCGAGTGGGAAATAGAGCTCGATCCCACGGCATGAACACATCTACTCAACACATGTGCGCACTTCACTATTGATCAACAGCATATTGTACAGTGCTGTGCGCATGGGTATTCTGACCCTTAGTTTAACGATTCTGTCAGAACGATTAAACATTATTGAGTTCAAATGATTTTTTCATGTGAAAACCTTCTCCAGGGAGGTAAATGAGAAAAGCAAAGAAGAAATATGTTTTTTTTAAGATGAATTAGCGGTGGCCAGCATGATTCAACGTGAGTACATGTTTCCGTTTGAACTTATTTTTTCCTTGACAAAAACTGGAGTGCAGAACCTGGCAAATACACCTGACAAAAATGTGTTGCATAGCACGATTTTGGGCCCTTCTCCGAACTTCTGTGTTGTTTTCAAAGAATCGGCCCAAGCCAGAAGCTAAATAAAGGCCAATGTACCATCTTCTGCTGACGCTAGGAAAGGTAGATATTGCTTTTGAATCTTGACATTTACTCATGTTTTTTTTTAAGTTCAGTTAGACAAACCGAGGCATGTTTAGTTGAGGCATATCAACATTACTATACTCAAATAGACCTTAGAAGATTTCTGGTTCCTAGACAGAGGCAGATGCAAATTGAAGTTTCAAAGAGGCACCACATGCAACAGATTGAACAAACAGGCAACCAGAAAATGAGGAATTACTCACATGGCCTCTACATGCCTATGACGAAGCTGATCTTAACATAGCTAACACGGTCGCCCTGTTCCTTTGCTCTTATCAGCGCTTTCATATAACAGTTCAACACAACAAATCAGCATCAATTGTAAACTGTAAACAAAAAAGACAAACCATTAATTTGGTATACTCAAACCTCTTCTGCAATAGCTGACAGCTGACAGCTGACACCAAGTTAGCCTGGCCATCTGGCCATGTCTTCTTGACTCATCTAATTACAAACAATGGCACTGTGAGATCAACCGCCAATAATCGCCATCATCTCCTGTAGAAGACACGCTTGAAGTGGAAGCTAAGACGCAGGACGCCCCTGTCGTCAAAGGTGCTCCTGAACCCGGCCTTCCGCGAGCGCTCCCACTCCCGGTTGACGATCCTGAACGTGACGTCCTCGTACGGCCAGCCCGCGTGGAACCTGACGATGCAGGTCTCGTCGCTCCCGCCGCTGCCGTCCTCCTCCACGGTGTACTGCGGAGGCTTCGCGCCGCCGGCGAGGTCCAGGTCCGGGTAGTGGAGCACGAACGTGTAGCCCTTGACGACCTTGGGCGGCGGGTGGTCGCGGTCGTAGTGCACGCGGTTGTACTTGTTCCACTCGTACCCCGTCCGCACCCGCGCCACGTACCTGGGCTTCCTCCACTCCGGCCCCGCGGGCAGCGGCGTCTCTGTCGACGGCAACGCAACGGCGCCGAGCGGCTCCGACCCCTCCTCATCGGCGTCCGCGGCGCTCTGTCCACGCTCCTGTTCAGAGGCGGAGGGCCGCGGCGCCGGCGCGTCGTCGTCGTCGTCGCAGGTGGTGGAGTAGTTCTGCGCGAGGAACTTCTTGGCCTTCTCGACACGGATGAGCTCCGTCACCTCCTGCAATTGGTCGACGACCTTGGACTCGCCACCGGCCATCCGAGCGGCTATGGTCTGCTGCATTGCTTCGAGCTCTCCGATGCTCTTTCCCTCGACGAGGCTCATCACGTCGGCCGCAACCTCCGAGTGCAAGGACGACCTGCCGCTGCATCCGCCGTCCGCCCCGGCGCCGGCGGCCTTCACCATCTCGGCGTCGCAGAGTAACTTGGCGGCCTCCCAGAAGCGGCCGTTCTCCCTGTCGAGACCGGCCAGCGCCCCGATCTCCTCGCCCAGCTCCTTGAGCTCCGCCGCGGACGCGCCGCGGAACGCCGCGAGCGCGCACCGGCGCGCCCCGCGGACGGACTCCACGAGCATGTCGACGCGCCGGGGCCGGCCCTCGGCGAACCGTATCGCGGCCCTGAGCCTGCCCTGCTGGAGGAGGAACGCGGCCTCCTTCGCCTCCTCCTCTGCCCTCGCCAGCGACGCGGCCGGAGTCACCGGCGGCGGCGGCGACGACGCGCGCCGCGCCGCGGCCCGGACCCCGTCGGCCTCCCTGCGGCGCGCGAGGCAGCGGCGCCGCTCGGACCGGGCCGAGACGATGCCCGGGAGGACGCCGCGGGAGAGGTCGCGGTCCAGCTTCTTGCGCCACACGAACGCGCCGAGGTCGCGCGCCGCCAGCTTCTCCGAGACCGCGGCGGCGCGGCGGCGGACGGCCCGGCGCAGCGCGCTGGACGGCCGCTGCGTGGCGGCCACCCACTCCTCGCGCGCGATCGCGGCCGTGGGGGAGGCGGCGTGGGGCCTCGTCATCGGCGTCGCGATCGAGATGAGATCGAATCAGAAGCTCGGACGGCGCCCGGATTCAAATCAAATCATCAAAAGAAGAAGCGTGCGGTCGGGTCTCCAAACCGACTCGGATGGCGCGAGTCGGTTGACGAACCGACTTGGCGGGGTGGAAAAAAATTGGGTACGACCCATCCGTACCTGGCACCGTGCGGACTTCGAGTCAGAGAGCGACGCGTGGATACTATTAAACCGGCTCGCTTCGCCTCCGAGCGTCCCTATCCGGCTGGCCGCAACCCGCAAGGTTAATTGGCTTGGCTCGTCTTGGTTGGTAATGTGCGCGCTCGGCTCCACACGCCAACAATGCCGTCTTCTCAGGGATCACGAACGCCACCATCATGCAGGCACGCAGCAACCTTTCTTTTTCTTTTTTTTTTTTTGAGCAAACGCAGCAACTAGTTGATCACGGTCACGGCCACAGCTGTCACACGGCAACGAGAGAGCACGATCCGGTTTCTCATTCGAAGAGGAAAGAAGCATAATCACACGGCCATCAATTGCATAGCAGGCACCATGGAGCGGGGTTAACCTTGTCTTCAATGGGGAATACAGATGATTAACTGACAGAAATTTCAAAAATGGGAGATGCGAACTTATGAAGGGAGATATACTTTTTCAAACAAACAATGGTCTCATATATTTCTGTAAAGAAATTACCGTGCCATATATTTTATTTTAAGCTTATCCATTCCTTCAAAACGGCTCAAAATGCCATAGGTATTTCAGATCAATGTGCATATTACATCTTCATGTATCTGTAGCACTAACTGTTACAAAGCAAGCTCAAAGAAAAAGAAAAGAAACTATAGCAATAGGTGCGCTAGTTTTGCCATGCATTTAGTGATGAGCACTGAGCTTTTAGATCTCCAAATTACCCTGTCATTTGATTGAACCGAGGAAATTGATCAATTGCAGGTGCTGTTTCTGAAGCTGACTTTGCAAGCTTCTTGGTTGCCATAGTTAAAGCAGACCTTTTGCAAGGCCTGACCTGGATAATTCATGAGGATCAGTTGCAACAGTTACAAAGATAAGAACTGAAAGTAACATTGCAAAATTTATAATGGATGCAAAGAGGCATTAATTGAACAAAATTTCAGATCATCAGTAGCTGTTACTGCAAACAAAAACAAAAGTAATTGGGTAGCCTGCAACCATAGGTAAGCAGTATTAGCATCCAGCATTAGCAAGCACAGTCTTGTGGATATTTCATCGAGAAGCCGAAGGGCAGAACAAAGATCTGACCTTGCAGTCACAGATGTAGGTACACGGACATGACATGCTCACCATGACTGAAATCCATATACCCTAGCACATACACAGATAGCAAACACTAGCAAGGAGAAGACGTCAGTTATGATTTCTGATGGCCGAATTTGCTAGGGCTGGGCGCAGAGAACGTTTGACAGCAGTGGTGGCGCATCTCGAGACGAGGCGGAGGAGCTGGGTTCAGAGAGTTCGCCGCAACGCCGGCAGTAGTAGCGCATCGGAGTCGAGACGGAGGACCGGGCACGGAAGGTCGCCGGCAGTGGTGGCGCATCTGGAGTCGAGGAAGAAGAAAAGCCAGGCGAGGGAGATGGAGTCGGCAGCGGACGCCGGTTGCAGATTAGCCTGGCTTGCGTGAGGTTGGAGCCGAGCGAATTTAGCCAGGTGGGTTACGAACAGCCGGATGGGAGAGCTGGGAGGCGAAGCGAGCCGGTTGAATAGCAGTCCACGCGTCGCTCGGTGATTGGAGATCCGCACGGCGCTGGGTACGGATGGACCGTACCCAATTTTTTTCCGTCCTCTGGTGCGGCTCCGGTAACGTCGCGTCGCGGTGCAGCATTGGCGAAACGTGCGCGTTACGAAGACCATCTCCACACAGACAGACGGATGCTGCGATTAATAACACAAATCGACACATGGTGGTTGGCCGGGTGCATATCATATTTCCGTACTCCATCTTACGTGCTCCATCTCCATGCGACCATGCCTCCATCGCATAGGACCTATGCCCAAGATATAATACTAGAAAATATATATTAATTTTATAAATAAAATTCTACCCCATTCACATACACAAAAAAAAACTAATTCTCGTGGCTCCGCTTAGCAGCGTTGTTTTTTTCAGCTGCTGCTGGAAAAAAAAAGCAACAGCTACAGCTACAGGTACAGCTACAATAGAAAAGGACAGCCCAAACACATGAACACGCGATCAAGCAACAACTAGGACAGTGGAGAGTATATTAGCATATGCTGGTAGCAACTAGCAAAGCATACCATCCAATGGCTGCAGACGCCCGTGGTCCGTCAAGGCTCCATTAATCTTACTACTAAAAGAACCCAAAAGTATCGTAATCCCCTCGCTAATCGGCCGCCTCCGCGCTAACCCTCCGCCTCGACCCCCACCCCCGCCCGGCAGTTCCCCCGCCCTCTTCTTCTCCCCCTCCCTCGCTCGGTAGAATCAGGCGCAAATCCGCCCGCCCGGTGTCACCAAAGCCCATCTCCTCTTCTTCCTCCTCGTCACATTCCTCGTCCGGATCTCCAATTCTCCCATCCCGCGCCAGATCCGCGCGCCGCCGCCGGACCGGATCCGCAGCCGGCCCTCATGGAGGAGACGCCGCCGGGGCAGCGGCTGCAGCAGCCGCAGCCGGCGCCGGCGCACACGTCTCCTCCGTTCGCCCCGGCGCCCTTCACGCCGCCGCCGCGCGTCTTCTCGCCCGCGGCGCGGGGCACGCCGCCCAGCCCCGGCTCCGGGTCCGCGCACTTGCCGGCGCACCTCAGCACGCCGCCGGGCCGGCCCGTCTTCTCCTCGCCGCTGCGCCCCGCGGCCGTGCCCTTCCGCGCCACCCCGGCGTCGCCGCACCCCGTGCTGTTCCCGGCCTCGGGGGGTGGATACTCCTCGTCCTCCTCCGCCACCACCGCCGCCTCCCTCCCCACCTTGTCCGCGCCGCACTTCCTCAACGGCGCCGCCACGCCCCACGGGGACCACCTCGCCCCCGCGACGTCCCTACCGCTCCAGGGGGACGGCCTCGACAACCGCTATGTACAGTTCTCCGCAAACAAGGTACGGTTAGCCGCCCCGATACAGCCATGATCGCCCTTCCTTCTCCTACACCTCAGCTGTGGTGTGTATGTAAGAGCGCACAGTACCATTTGGATCGGATCACAAATCCCCATTCATTTGATTCTGGTTTTGCCTTTTGCTATTGTAGGTGCTGAAGCAGAAGAAGCTGCTCAACGCCCCCAGCTTGGGGTTTGGAGCTCTGGTTTCTCCAGGGAAGGAGGTGTCGCCTGGCCCAGAGGTTGTGGAGCGCGATCCACGCCGTTGCCTGAACTGCGGGGCATATGTGAACCTGTACTGCGATGTCCAGACCGGCTCCGGGCAGTGGCAGTGTGTCATTTGCAAGAAGCGCAATGGCAGCGAGGGGGAGTTTGTGGTCTCCAGCAAGCAGGACCTGCTCCATTGGCCAGAGCTCGCGTCCACGACGGTGGATTATGTGCAGGTGGGGAACAGGCGGCCAGGATTTGTCCCAGTGTCCGACACAAGGGTGTCCGGCCCCATTTTCATCCTCATAGATGAATGCCTCGATGAGGCGCACCTGCAGCATCTCCAGGGCTCCTTGCATGCCTTTGTGGATTCGCTCCCTAACACCGCAAAGATAAGAATAATCACCTACGGGAGAACTGTCTCGGTGTATGATTTCTCAGAGGGGGCAGCAGTGTCAGCGGATGTGCTACCTGGAAACAAGTCGCCTACCCATGAGTCTTTGAAGGCTCTAATCTATGGGACGGGTGTTTACCTGTCTCCTATACATGCTTCGCTACCTGTTGTGCACACAATATTCTCATCTCTGAGGCCCTATCAGCTGAGTGTGCCAGAAGTGTCAAGGGATCGGTGCGTTGGAGCAGCAGTAGAGGTTGCCCTTGGTATTATTCAAGGTCCATCAGTGGAGTTGTCTCGTGGAATCATCAAGAGATCAGGTGGCAACTGCAGGATCTTGTTGTGTGCTGGTGGCCCTAGCACCTTTGGACCTGGATCAGTGCCTCATTCGGTTAAACATCCAAACTATGCTTATCTGGAGAAGACGGCTATGAAGTGGATGGAGAGTCTTGGTCATGAAGCACAGAGACACAGTACTGTTGTTGACATCTTTTGTGCTGGGCAATGTCCTGTGAGGGTCCCTGTCCTGCAACCATTGGCAAAGTGTTCTGGAGGTGTGCTCTTAGTTCATGATGACTTTGGAGAGGCCGTTGGGGTCAATTTGCAAAGGGCATCAACTAGAGCAGCTGGTTCCCATGGCTTATTTGAGATCAGGTGTTCAGATAATATGCTTGTTACTCAGGTTATTGGCCCTGGTGAAGAGGCGTCTCCTGATTCTCATGAAACATTCAAGCAATCCTGCAGATCTTGCTCTTGCTGTGTAAGCAATCCTGCTGATCTTGCTCCTGCTGATCTCGGCAGACTAGATACTGAACTCGGCCATGGTGATTACCAGCCATGTGCAAGGCAACTGATCACTGGAATATGAGCACTCCTGCTGATCTTGCTCCTGCTGTGTAAGCAATCCTGCAGATCTTGCTCCTGGGTTTGTTTGCTTTTGTGTAACTTTCCAGCATGGTTGTGCATCGTGAGTTTTATGGCTGTCTTACTCACCGACTAATCTAATTGGACAACAAATTGAGAGATGTCATCTTATCTTTGTAGGTAGGGATAGGTTGATAGAATGGGGACTGAGTTCATAATTCATAAATCACATAGCTAGATCTGCTTTGGATGCCTGCGCAGGCTGCTGCGTATAGTAGTGATTCAGAAGCATGTGTGTGCAAACTTTGGAATGGCGAACATTATGAAAAGAGTTTTCCAGGTACAATACATTATGAACATTGCTTATCATAATAATAGCTTGCTCCATTTTTCCTACATTTGCAAGAAATGCCCTTCACTTCTGTTGTACTCTGTATTGAATTGCATACGACACCATGTTTTAGTTTCACAACTTTGCTCTTTGCATTAGCTATTTTATCATATACGGTAGACCTTCACAAGATTCTTAATGATTTCCTTTTGTCAGTATGTTTTGGACAGGAATGATGCAGGAGGTTTCCTACTGTCTGGATTACGAGTAGTCTCTTATTTGACAAGTGAATCAGACAAACACTAGCCCACATATTGTCTATTGGATAGCATAATGTCTAAATGTCACACACATAATTTTTTTTATCTATGATGTTTCTTCCAAATTCCTTTTTCTTCTTCTTAAATTTGATTGCTTGTCTTTTCCTTTTGCATATTTAGAAGAGGACACATATCATTTATTGCGCTTGAACTTAAATGGTTCATAGATGGTGGAGGAGCCCCAGTATTCACATGGTTCTTGGGTTACTCATCTCATGTTTTGATCCACAAGGTAAAAAGTTATCTTTAATCACCTTAGAGAGTCTGCCCAGGAACTTTTTTCTGAAGAAAGGTTGAAGTTACATCGTTCTTCATATGTGATGCTTGCCGACTACAGAGAAGTTCTTTTATTTTCTTTCTCTTTCGAATAAGTCTCCTAACAATGTAAATCATTTTGTATCTTGAAATGGCAATGCACATTGCTTAGATGCCGTTTTCAAAGATATACTGAATATACTGAAAGTTCGCAAGCACAAGTTTGAAATGATTTAAAATTGGTAAGCACAACTTGTGGCTTTTGAAGTTAAGAAGAAACAATTTTGCTGGATAATTTTAGTTGCGTGGATACAATCATAGATGGAAACAGGATGAGACTCGAGGGTGCTGCTGTTCTCTGCATGCTGCCTTTTATGCGCTACACATGCATTTTGGTTATCGGAAGATGCAGGCCAGCCATACCAGCCATGAGGTGCTCTGTAGTCTGTACTAGCATTATTTTTCTGAAGACATTTTTGGATTATAATTTGGTAAGAGTCTTGCTTGCAGATTTTTCAAAACCTGCTCGTGGAATAAATAAATCATGTAGTTTCCCCCACTTCTAGAACATTTTATATTTCGAAGTTGTTTGCAGGCTAATATAGACTACAGTGGTGGTGCCTATCACATTGCACTTTCTCGAGATGGCCGCTGCCGACCAGGTGAGATACGTTCTTGTGTCTTTCGAGTACAGGTCACCTGTGATTGTACAATATAAATGGAAGCATTAACCTGCTCCAATTGTAGGATTAATTTTCTGATGGTATTCTGATAGTTGAACGTAATTCATTTTACACAATGGGTTAAACATAACCGAATAAGAAATGGTAAATCTGTTTATTTGAGTTTAAGGGCAAACCATGCTACAGAATCCTCTTCATGTGAATTATTGTTATGGCATTCAACTACCGCATTAGTCAAAATGAAAACAAAAGGAATCTCGGACTGAACTTGAACAAGTATTTCAGTGTAGATTAATTGGAGGAGACTGACACAGAAGTACATGCAGCTTGGTTAGCAGGGTCGAGGCTGAGAATCATGTGAGGCTGTGAGCCTGTGAGGTCGAAGGAGATGGAGGTGAACCTGACCAGGTTCTTGTAAGGGCCGATGTCTGTGACATTGGCGTCCTGGCCGTAGTGGTCCTTCTACCCATCTCCTCCTTAGCCGCTGCCGTTGCTACTTGGTTAGGTCGATCCTAAAGGTGAAGCTCCTGGCCCCTTCGCAAGGTTGCCATACATATCCATGTTGGTCACCCATACATATCCTATAAAAGCTTGTTGGTGGCGAGACCATGGCTGTGGGGCTTTCTGTAATGTGCTGAAGGTTTCAAAACACTATTTATCAATTTGAATTATGTGTTTTGATATTGATTATCTGTGATGCCATGAAATTATAATATGTTTTACCCGTAGCAACGCACGGGCACTTAACTAGTAAACATATATATGCCGCACGATCTGGTATTGCTTCCATATTTACTTGGTTCGTCCTCAAATAAGTGATTTGTGCCGGTCAATCTTTTATAAGTTTAATTAGATTTATATAAGATATTAGCAACATTTATTGCTTTAAATAAGTTCATTATAAGAAAGTAGATTTAGTCCTTATTTAGATAGGGAGTTGCTATAGTCTAGTCGCCTGGGTTTTTGAAAAAACCCAGGCGACATCATGGATCGTTGGATCAACATCCAACCGTCACATCTGTTTCTGTGTGCATGCATCTGTGATCGGTCTCTGTTTCTGTCTATGTGTACAAATGGGTCCGCAAATAACCCGTAAACTCACCCCCATCCAGTTACCAGGCCCGCAACACATAAACGGGTACAAGATCCGAAACCCTGTAAACTCATTTTGTGCTCATTTGGGCCACAATCCAACAATCGGCCCAATAAAAGCATACATCTATAAAAATTCACAATTAAAAAATGAAAATTACATGTTTACAATACTGCAATTACTAATTATTATTAAGCAACTGAACAAAATATCAGATTATACTAGATCTGTAAGAATCTAAGGTGCATCTTCTAGTCATATTGCTAAAGCACAAATCATAATTTTTTTGACGTAAAGCACAAATCATAATTAATAAGCACTGCAGCTGTAGCTTCTCTGAACTGAGATCACATTATGTGAATAGATGAATCTGAACTGGAGTAGCAGTAGACTCGCTTTCATAGCTAGTAAGCCTGGCCTCTCCCTATATTCATTGCTTTTCTCTGTAATCAAACAACAAACAAAATCAATAGTATTGGAACACATCAGTAGGATGCATGAACAGAGGAAGCAACAATTAGTAGGTAAAACTTAGAAGAAATTATTGAATTGAATTGAGACTTAAAATATAGTTTAATAACACTTGGTACTATATCGATTTGATTGGAGAAATTAAGAATTTTGTCATTCTACCACTGTTACCAATAGCTACCAGCCATTGTCTGCATAACACTTGAGACATTGGCCCTTTTTTTCCCTCCATTTCATCTGGCTTCCTTGTTTCCTGTGGGAATGTGTGCTCCTTGGTGTGGTGGTGTATGAAATGGCAAAGGAATCATGTGGCTAAGGCTACACCTTATTCCGCTACATGAGCTAAGACTGTCTTTTATGTTCATTAGTTTGTCCACAACTTCAGCTTAAGCTTAGATTAAGCCACAAGAGCTCTAAGTTAGCCAGGTAGCTTAGATTAGTTCAATATGAAAAGGCAATGAGAAAAATGAAAATTGGTTGCTTCTAGTTCCAATGTACTGTGCCCTAAGAGTCCTTACCAACCAAAAAAGTCTATAATACCATTCGGGAATGCTAGATCAAGCAAATAAGCATTGTTTATTTAGTAGTGTGTTCCACATGTGCATTAGTTGGACAAACTGTATTTTGCATGGTAATTGTTAAGTATGACAGAACACTACAAAATCAAGTGTTAGTACACTAAATGAATATTCATAGAAGCAGCCCATGTCCAGGTGCACATAGGCAGGCAAACCAAGAATATTATCAAATAACAAGCAGTTCTGAGTCACATGTGGTCGAATGTTTCATGTGCTAGGCAAGCATTTCTGAATATTTTGGCAAGTTGGACACAGATCAATGCAGTAAGATGGGCATAACTTACTCTCCCATAATTATATGAATGTGAAATTTGCATCTATACAAAGCTTACAAAATTCTCTACAGTATTCATTGAGAACACATTACCAGATTATGAACACATTCCCAGTTCATGCTAAGTTGCGAACAAGTCATATGTATTATCGTATTTATAGATGCATAAATAAAACTACAAATCACAAATATGAAAATTGCACTTTTCAATTAGTGCAACTAGCACTAGCTGTTATTGCAACTTCGTATATGAATGGTTTATTAGCATTAACAAACCAGTACTTGCCAGTAAGGATAATATGTTTATTAGCATTAACAAAGATAGAGTCACTAACTTTGAGAAAACCATAAAGTGGCTTCTTAGTGAGGGACACACCTGAATGCCCAGGGCCTTGAGCCACAACACATAAGCAGCTTATCTTGCTCTCTTTCTCTCTCTTATCTTCCTCCTCTGTCTTATTTGCTCAATTCTCGGTTGGTTGTACTCACCAACCTCCTCCCAAGTACAAAAAACCAACTAGTGCCATGGACCTGTGGTGTCTTTGGAGAGACGAAGTCACTATGAATGAATACATTCTCACACACATCCCAACACAAATGACAAGGAGAACAAAATTGGTTTAGGTAAGCAAAAATCATAATAAACACAAGTAATATGTATTTAATCTAGATTTTTAGAACTGACTGAAATGAGCAAGTAAATGAAAAATTGGTTTAATTTGGATTTTTAGAAGCCATATAGCAGTGAAGTAAAAAATAA
Source organism: Themeda triandra (assembly GCA_018135685.1). Taxonomy (NCBI): domain Eukaryota; kingdom Viridiplantae; phylum Streptophyta; class Magnoliopsida; order Poales; family Poaceae; genus Themeda; species Themeda triandra. Next base: position 289,672 of record JAENPR010000335.1, read on the forward strand.
TAACTATTTAAACAACCAAGTAGAAAATATACAGCTCCATGTGTGAACTAGCTAGAGAAAAAGGAGTAGATGGATAGAAGATCGACATGCCTTGCACAGATAATGATGAACAGACTTGCCGGAATAGCCTATTGGACAAATGGAGCACTATCAATCAGGTCCATGTATTGTTGGTTCTTCCTCACCCACGTGCTAATGGACAGGATAGCATGGTGTGCCCTACGAACATAGCTTGTTGGTTCTTACATAACCTGCTGGGCAGTGTCTTCACTTTGTATATCTCCAGGGCCATCCACAGCTTGCAGCATTTTGACAAAAAATATTAGGTTTTTGTTGTAGTTAGAGAACTAAGAATCAAATAAATCCAAGTGACTCAAGAACAAGAGGAAATACCCATCAAGATGAGGTCAAGGCTTGAATGTAATAGAAAACTGTGTCCCATTGCTGTCTAGTCCAGAATTTGCCATTGACAGGACACTAGGCTGATCTTGCGGTAGTCTGAAATTTTCATCTGTAGAACACATGATGGAATGAAAGAAAACTTTAGTACATGCTTACAATCACTGATAGCTAACAAACTACTACTTCTCTTTCACCTACATGTTGGATAAGTGACAGCTTTGTGCATGTTAATTCTGAACAACTAGACAACAAAGAAATTAGAAATGAACAACTAGACAAATCCTTGCCTTAGTTAATTTTGGAAGATACTAGTCACAGCCAGATTAGTTACCTCTAGCAATTGCTCACAACATTTTGAACCCACAACCTTGTACACCTACAAAATTCCTCCTCAGACCATTAATCACCTCTAACACCACACCTCTAGCTTCTCTGTAATCTACTCTAACACAATATCTATGTCATCGCTGATCCAAAATAGAAATGGGTTTTAAATTCTCAACCACTAGGTATTACATGTTGCACATGTAGGAATTGCAGCTAATGTAAACTGCAATTTTAACATAAAATATGTGCAATAAACATCAAATTGTGTACCATTACAGTAAGAAGTCTGATGCATTTCTAAATATCCCATCACATGCACAAAACAGTCAGTAGATACTTACAGCAATGCCCTTCGGATTGCATAGCTTCTCCTTGTTAATCTCAACCTTGCGCTAGGCTAATTGTGGAATGTTGGCCTAAAAAGAAAAAACATCCTGCTAATTCAGGACCAAGATGAACCATGAACTGACAAATTCAGATGCTATGCTAATGGAGTGATTCAAATGGGTTCAGTTTACTAGCATAGCTCTCCCATGTAATATACAGGTACTTAGCAAACCGGCCTTGCAAAGAACTTCAAAATTTTCTCTGATTTGCAGATATTCAAAACACCTAAAACAAGAGTTATGTTGGTCTGCAAGTAATATCTTCAAAGACCAAACCTGACAAGCATATACAGTACTGCATTAGCTTTTCAAATGTGCTATCAGAGCAAGCTTCAAATTTAGTTACAAAAAATGAGTAGGTTCAGAACATGGTATTCTAGGTCCCAGTCATAACTCATCTTAAAAATAACAGACTCTAACAACTAGTAGCACACAACTGAATCGTATGAGTGCTAGGATAAATTTTCACTGAAATCACTGCACACTTTAAGAGTTTGCATTAATCTCTGTACCTTTGCATCAATATAAATGGCCTAATGATCTAGCTTGAAAGACACCTTGCGACAAGATCTGAGGAAGCCATGTTGTTTACAAAAACATGGAATCTGCAGTAAGTGAACAAGGAATTGAGAGTGAGACATGGAAATCAACCCACTCAGAACTGCACTTTGGCTCCAGAAACAAGTTTATTGTCACAGATTATGGGCGAAGCCGGTAATTTCACTGCCTACTAAGCAAAGTACCCTTAACTAAACATATATCATGCTTGCATGTTTAATCAGGGTGTCACCACAAGCTACACACTGGAAAAAGACGTAGCTGGGCTGGATAAAGGAAAATATATATATGGGAATGAATTCAGAACCAAAAAAGATTATACTCAACAAATTTCACCTAGGAGCAAAATAGACTTGCACAGAGGTGTGAACTTGGCTTCAAAACCCAAGACAATTGCAGGGCCAAATATTTTGCCCCTGGCCAAATATTAAGTCCCAAGCATGATTTTTATCTCCCAAGGCTAGCAAAACTAGAAACCTAGGATAACTCTTAGTTTTGGACATAGATGGTTGCACTCACATTTTAGTTGCTAGTTCCCCTAATGTAAACACCATCCTTGGCTTCTTTAGTTCCACTAAAGTTAAAAGTTGCCCTCCATAGAACAAACACAAACACAAACACAGAATACAAGGATGTGTGAGGCTAGTTTGTAGAAAAAACACTGCATACACAAGAAAACAACAATACTATGATGGGATATAGCGGCACAACCTCAAAGACAATGAACAATTTTTTCTATAGAATGACAATAGGCAAAAATTTCTCACTAGATCGAAACAAGCACAATGACAGAGGGACAATCACAATGACAGAGGGACAATCTTTTTTCTATGGAAAGACAATAGACAAAAATTTCTCCCTAGATCACAATTTCCTCTGAAGATCGACAGAAGCACAATGACAGAAGACAAATATTTCTCACTAGATTGAAACAAGCACAATGATAGAGGGACAATCACAATGACAGAGGGACAATCTTTTTTCTATAGAAAGACAATAGACAAAAAATTTCTCCCTAGATCTTACATTCAAAATGTATATTGCATCTAATAGATTTTAAGTTCTAACCTATCTCACATAGTTCAGATAAGAATATATGGAACTATAATTAGACAAACAAACATATACAAAAGCACAGTTAATACAACTGCAATTTTAAGGAATCTCTAGGGGAGGAAGATCGAGAGCAAATTTTAGATTAGTGATTCTGACATATGCAAATAACTTGATGACAACTACAGAGCAGCTTGGGAAGAATAAGTCTGTACATGAAGTGGCATGTGTTGACGGTCGTTAAGTATCAATTTTATACCGTCAACGCAGCAAGAGAAAGGACTAATATGAGTTCACCTGTTAGATATAGGGGTTACACCGACAGAATTCCACGAGTTTTGGTGATTGTCTATTTGCAGGGGGTTATCGAAAGAGAACCAAAGGAGGCCCACATGTCATGATTACATAGAGATAAAGACCGAACGGGTAAAATTGTATAATCTAGAAGACTCCCGAAGGCAAACCCGGAAGCCGGGGCCCACTGGCGGGGTGGCCGGTCGGCCGACCCGAGGGGGGAGTCGGCCGACTCCCCACCTCCACCAATCGGGTGGAGTCTCGTGGATCCCGCCTCCACCGCCTTTGAGGATGAATAATTATCGTCCATTTAGGTCGGTTTGATCCGAGGGCTGTGGTTAATCCTAGGGGGCTATATATTGAGCCCCGGCCCCCGGGTGAAACCCTAATTCATTCAAGAGTTCATTCTCTCATCGAATTCGAGAAGCCGAGCCACCATCTCAATTAGAGCTTCATAGTTTAGTAGCATAGCTACATAGGAATAGATCTAGAGGGAATCAAGCCTAGCTTGGAGTCCGGATCTGTCGGAGTTCTTGGTAATTCCCCTCTACATTCTTGTAATATTCATCATTGTTCGTGATACTATGAGTAGTACTTTATTCTATTCTATTATATCGACTTGACTTTACTCTATTTGATTATGTTCTCAATTATATCGTTCTTAGTTTACTTTGATTATATGTTTAGCATAGTTGGACTAGAATTATGTTTATGCATAGGATCGTATAGCGCTTGCTCATTAGGCCAATGGGTGAGTGGTAGATATTGTGTAGGCATGGTGCCTATACCGTATTTATCTGCGATTGCACCCTATATTCCGGATCGTGAGGTAGATCGCGGGAGTGATGTCTGTTGAGTCCTTTGTAGCCCTTCTCCCGAGTATAGGTCTAGCGAACAAACCTATTACATTGAAGTCATTGCTATGTCTCTTGTCTTCTCCGGTAATATCACTATGCATAGATGTAACCTTTTCCCGCCATGATTGCTAGATGTTCTTGCACTAATCATTGTATGCTTTGACTTTATAGTTAGAATAACATAGGATTATACCCTAGATCGTCCTAGTCCATGCTAGTGTTATAAGCTTTGAGTGCTAAGTTGAGATGGCTTATTACTATTATTTTATGTGGCTAAATGCTCTCATTTATCTTATGTCATTTATCATTCATTCTTATATTTTATGTGACACTTACCCCGTATGAGATGATCGATACGAGACAAGGTTAAGCTCTCCATTATCGCATGTGCATTGCTCATCACTCATTATCCAGTGCATTCCCTTCCCGAGTGGTAAAAATATAAATAACGATACCGGATTACTCCGGTTAAAATGCTACGATGATATATTCAGGCGCTTGTGGAACCCTTCTTTATTTCAGTTGCACTTAATAGACATCAACAAGCATTTTTGGCGCCGTTGCCGGGGAAGGTTGAAAGCCAATGGATAATGAGCAGCATTGCACTACATAATGAGATTGAGCACTGTCACCATTCTCTACTCATACAGCCTTACCCTTGTTTTTCGTCTATTCTTATATCTTATGCAGGGTAATGTATGAAAAAGACAACTCTTCCTGATAACTATATTGACAATCCGAAGCTTTATTCGGGGAAGGCCGGAAGCAAGTTGAAGAAGACCAATCAATCATCATCATCAACTCAACTTGGAAGTTTGTCGAAGCGTAAAGTCAACCTTTCGTGCGAGACTTGACACCAGCGTTTGAAGCCATGGCGCACAAGTCACTCCGCGAGTTCTCGGCCTCCAACTACGGACAACATTCGTGCTTGGACCAGCTGCGGACATCGAAGGAGCTTTTGAGCTCAAGCTGCGCCGATCAACATGGTGCAAGCAAGCCGGTTACGTGGGAAGGCCCATGAAGATGCTAGTGCTCATCTCCAACACTTCCGGAGATTTGTAGCACATTCACTATCAAGGATGTCCCCAGAGATGCTATATTACTTCGCCTCTTCCCATTCTCACTCTTGGGGAGAGCGAAGCAGTGGTTCTACGCCAATAAGGAGAATAATCCTACGTGGGCACTATGTTCCACCAATTGCTTGGCAAAGTTCTTCCCCATGGGCAAGACAAATGCTCTTCGTGGGAAGATATCAAGCTTTCAGCAACACCATGATGAGACTGTCCCAGAAGCTTGGGAGCGCTTTCAAGATTACATCCTCGAGTGTCCTCATCATGGCATGGAGAATTGGCTGCTTATGCAGACATTCTACCATGGGCTTAGCAACAAGACACGTGAGACGATGGATGCCGCCGCGGAGGTGCATTCTTATCACTCACTATTCCTCAAGCCACGGCTCTTGTGGAGAAGATGGCATCCAACCAAGGTTGGAGTGAAGAAAGAACTCGAGACCCGCAAGAGAGGTGGAGGAATGCACCCGGCTGAAGGAGGTAGATATGTTGTCTCGCCAAAATGGATTTGCTAATGAAGAGGCTCGATGAGAGAGCCCCGAGAGAAGAAAGAAGTCATGCATATACATGATGCTCGCATGACATGTGAAGAGTGTGGAGAGACCGGGCACACAAAGGTGCTAAGCGCGAGCCGAAGGAGGATGTGAACTACCTCAACAACAACAACAACAATAATTACTACCGTCCTCGCAGAATCAAGGTTGGAATCAACAAGCAGAGGCCTAACTACTCGAGGCAATTATTCGGGCAACTATCAAGGCAACAACTCCTCCTACAATAATTACAACCGGCCGCCTTTGAGAGAGTTAGTCTTTGAATCAAGGCAAGATGATGGACAACTGTCCAAGAAGCGACATCAAATGACAAGGTCCTAGAGACACTCGGCAACGGGATGGATGGCTTTTCCAATGCCATCAAGAGTCGCTCGGCTTCAACAAGATACTTGAGTCGCAGGTACAAATGCTTGTTAACCTTGCTCCCTCCACCGGTCAAGGTAAGCGGCGGGACAACCCGAAGAGCTCGAAAGCGCAAATCTTGTTGATATATTCAATGTAGAAGATAGCCGGAGTGATCCATCGAAGGGGTCATGGATTGACTCAACTCTGCCAATCAAGAAGGGCGATCCAGGGAGACCAGTCATTCCGATCTCCATTGGAAGTACTAACTTTAATGAGGCAATCTGTGACTTCGGTGCAAGCATCAACATTATGCCGAGAGTGATATATGAGAAGCTATTCAGATGCCCCTTAGCATACACAACTATGTGCCTACAGCTTGCAGATCAGTCACTCCGTGTCCCTTTGGGAGTACTTGAAGACATATGTGTACGAGTAGGCAACTCGTATGTTCCAGCAGACTTCGTGGTAGTGGATACAGCGGTGATGAAAGGTCCCCTGTCATTCGGGACGACCATTCTTGAACACCGCTGGAGCCATCATGTATGCCAACACCGCCAAGATCATCTTCAACATCAAGGGCAAGCGAGAAACCTTCTTCTTCAAGAACGAGTGCCGCAGTTTCAAGCACACCCTCATCGCACGAACAGTGAGAAGAAGAAGAATCCGGCTAAGAAGAGCAAAAACAAGAACAAGAAGACCAAGAAGACGGAGACAAGTAAGGATGGTCACCGCTGCCGGTCCACGAGAGAGCATGACCACTTACTCAGGTCCCCACGTCTGATCAAGAAGGAAGACCCAGGTGTCCCAACCATTCAATGCTCCATCAACAGAAGCTCTTTCAATAAAGCTGTCTGTGACACCGGATCGGGCGTCAACATTATGGCCAAGGTAACTGTAACAACCCGGAAAATTCACTAAACACAAAAATCCGAACTACAAATTTTTTTTTCTAAAATAACCCCATGTTTGTTGCTTGTCGTGTACGAAACCCTAGTAAGTTGCATATAAAGCCTCTACGTTTAGTTGTAAGCGTTGCTTGGCAACAGCATCACATGTGTCTTAACGCGGTCCTTAAGCCACATGTGACTAGGACCCTAGGTAGACCCTTTCTACTTACCAGGTGAGAGCCCATGACTGAACAACAACTATAGTATGCCCTAGAGCTAGTCCCTAGGTGATGAACCTAAACCTTGACGACCCTATGCTAGGATTAGTGGCGAAATCACCAAGGTAAAATAGGTATACACGTACACCTACCCATAGTAGACCTTACCATCAACTATAGCCCGGCTAGAGCTAGCCAGCGAATAGTGTTACCACACTAACCCGTGACTTAGTGAATCAAACCTATGCCATGACTCCACATAGGAGAGCTTTGATCCTAAACCTGAAGCCATGATGATAGGACTTAATCTCATCAAGTGACAATCCACTCGACCCTAGTAGCTTGGAGACTAGTAACACTATACCAACCCAGGGAAGCACCTCCACCCTGAGAGAATAGTTGCTTAACTATATACCTCGATGTTAGGAACTACCTACCTCGGACTGACTAGTCCCTTAACCGCCCTAGATGGATAAACCCCAAACCTATGACCTAGTGGGACCCACGCTAGATCTTTTAAGTTGTTATACAACATGTTTGATTTGGATTTTGTTGGATTCTTGTGTTGATTAATAAATCAATAACAATAAATGGTTATGCAATATATAAATAGTGTTATGGGGAATAGTACCCCTACCATGGCCTATGACCACCTAAGACCACCATACAAATACTAAGCATGTGACATGGTATAAATTAAACTCATGTTTATACCCCAGAAATCAAAACAGAAAAAGAAAAGGAAAACAAAACAAATAGGAAATGGCAAAGGCCATTTCGGCCCATAACTGTAAGTCTGGCCTGTAACCTCTCTCTCCCTCCTTTTCTTTTTCGGCCGAACGGCCCAGCTGCACATGCCGGCCCAACCCCGCCATCTAGCCCACGACGCCAGCCAGCCGGCCTCCTCTTTCTCTCTCTCTTGGCCCAACCAGCTGAACAGCCCAGCAACCGATCTAGCCCAGCCATGCCACCGAGCCGGCCCATGGGTTCCTCCACTCTCCAGGCCTTAAAAGCTGAGAGGCCGCATCGGCCCATGAACCGGCCCACGACCGGAGCCAGACGAGGCCGCCCCGCTACACGACGCGAGAGCGACGCGCCTTCCCCAGCGGTCGGTCCCACATGTCATATGCCAGCTCGGAGCCCCCCCTCTGTTTTTCCTTCCCCTGCTTTTGACCGCGACGCAGCGAGGCATGGAAGCCACGCCATTTCCTCCACCGCCCGATCCACGCCCTTGCTGCATCAACGATCCGCAGAGACGCCACCTGGGCCGACCGCCCCGACAGGACTGCCACAAGACGCTCGCGGCGCGGGCTTTACCTACCGCGCGCGCCCGCGCACATGCTGTTGCCGCACCCCTGCTTCCCCTTTTCCTTGGTCGCGAAGCCAAATCGGCGCACCCACTGACCGTTGGAGCCCACCGGTCGAGCGAAAGCGACCCCCGAAGCTCCCTGATGGCGCCACGTTCGCCGGCCATCACATCAAGCGGCCATGGACGCCGGAACGCCTCGCCCTGCCCTCGCCGCCGCCTATATATGCAGTGCCCAGCGCCTCTAGGGTTCCCACCCATCCACCGCCGCTTGCGGCGTCGCACAAACCACCACCAGCCACTTCGATTGGAGAAGAAAGGGGGTGAACGAAGGAAGAAGAAGACGCCGACGGAGTTGGAGGAGAAGAGCTCACCGGAGTACACGCTGCCGCCGAATTAGTACCGCGAGCCCTGCTTCGACTACACCGCCGCCTCACCGTCGCCTGACTCCACCACGCCAAGCCCCTGCTACGCCTACAACCCACGGTGAGCACCGCCGACTCCCCGTTCCAATCCCCGGACCTTGCTCTGAACCGCCATGGCGCCCCGGCGCGTAGGCGAGAGCCTTGCCAGCTCCCTGGACACGCACTCGCGCACTTACACAGACCGCCCAAGCCACATGGACTCCCCGGCGTCTGAGCGCGCCGGCGGAGCGAGACCGCCATGCCATCGCCGCGGCCATGCCCAGCCGTGGCGAGCCACCTTGCAACTCTCCTGGATGGCCCCTGGACGCCGTCGACCGGAGAATCGGACCCGCCTCGACACGGCGTACGCCATGCGCGCCCTATCTTTGGAAGATGACCCCAGGACCGCCCCCAAACCGTGACCTTGCCAACGCGGTGCATGCACCAGAGCTCCACCATGCGCCGCCGTGTCGCGCTCGCCCCGTCTCGCTCCGGCCGCCTAGTTTCGCTTGGATGCGCCGTCGAGGTCCGCCTTGACTCGCCGCATCGAACCGATGGAAGATGAGACCGGAAGACCCTTCCTTGGATGCCCTTGACGGACGCCATGCTCGTCGAAGCTCCGCCGTGGGCTTGTCTTCCGCGCGGACGCCGCCGAAGGTTAAGGTCGTCGCCGTTGTGTCCGTGATGTTGTCCTTGACTTGAATCGACTCCGAGATGGGCCAATTTGCGCGTACGCGCGGGCTATGCCCCGGTCGCCTTACGCCGCCGCCGCCCGCCGCTTTGCCGTCGCGGCCCGGCGGCGTAGGGAGCTCCCTTGGACTGCCGTCATGCCTCGCTGAGATAGACATGTGGTTGAGGAGCTGATGCGCACGTTAGTGGAAGACACCGCTCCTTGGACGCGCCCCTGCGCGTGACCATGCCGCCGGCAACCATGGCCGCCGTGACTGCTGCCGCCGCGATTAGCCGCCGTAGAGACCCCGCCGGAGCCCCGACGCCCTTTCCGTGCTCGCCGCATTCACGCGATGCTCGTGCGCAACCCAGCTGCTACCAAAGACCAGCTGAGCACCACCATGCCCGACCTTGCCGCCGGCAAGCGCCACGCCGCTGCTCGGCAGAGAAGAACATGGGGAAGAAGATGGACTAGCAGAGGAGAAGATGGACATGGTCCGCGTAGACCAACACACTGACCTGTGGGCCCACGACTGCTGACCACCGTGAACCAAAATCATGGACCGTAGCGCCCTGATACCTTTACCCAATGAGCCCGGTGCACATGCACCGAGACGAGAGGAATGCGGGAAGACTGGTTCATGATAGACCACGTTGTGGTCTATAGACACTCCAGTGTTAGTCCACCGTGAACCGGCTGACGGAATCGTTCCGTAGACTTGAGCCCAATGGCCGACGTGGCACCACAGAAGTGAGACACGTGGCGGGCCCGGCCCGGCCCATCCGGCCCTGACCCGGCCCTACTCGGCCCACACCGAGTCCATTTGGGTTGACCGAGTCAACAATGACGTCATCGGTGATGTCACCCTGGTCCCACAGCCATGTCAGCAGTCTGTGCCACATCAGGAGCCACGCGGACCACTCAGCGACTGACACGTGTCGACCCAGGAATAATCAGCCTCTTTTCTTTTTCAGAATATGTGTTAAACTTTGGAAATTCATAACTTATTCATACGAGCTCCGAAATTGATGATCTTTATATCGAAATTCATCTAAAATCGAGCTTTATCTCATGAGCCTACGTTTGAGTGCATTTGGATCTTTTTGTTATTCATTTGGTTCTTTGTGGATTCTATAGGGGTCGCTAACGCGACTATTATGTCTCGATTACAGAGTCGATTTAGGAGGAGGAGCCCCGCTGATCGACTACATCCGACGAAGGAGGACTTGTACGACTACAGTTGGATTTGTACCACTACTACCTCGACATCGCAGGTGTCATGGCAGCACCTTCTTTTAGAGAATCCTATTAGACATTGCATAATTTATAGAATTGCTAGCGCTTTATATTTATTCCTTTGCTAGTATATGATGCATGCTATTGCCCGAGCCATTTATATCCCTTGATTGAAAACCCTTCACCATGTTACCCGGCTTTGCGCTCGCACTTATATTATTATTGCCACCTTTCGCTTGCTTGCACTTTATATCACCATACTTATTACTCCACTTCGCATTGGATCGTGATGTGATGCGGGTGGTGAACCCCTGGGAATGGTTTTGGCTTGGGATGCCAGCCTTGGTGGACTTGGTGAGATTCTGGTGGTTCTGCGAGTGTGACTTGGGTGCGTGGAGGGTGAGGGTCGAGTCGACTGAGCCGGGATATACGACGAGCTTATGGAGCGAGTCTTGCCCTGGGATGGACTGGACATTCCTGTGCGGATACTTGTGGCGGGTATACTTGTGGTTGGGGAAAACCTTGAGTGTGGGCTTGTCGTGGGCCGCTCAGGGAGAAGGTGCTGTGGTGGCACGTGGTGCCAGGATGGCACCCGAACGGTAACCCTGTTGGAGACATCCCGGCTTAGTCATCCCTAAGGACTTACTAGTACTCGGTTTCTTCGGGACTCCTTTACGAGACCACATGTTCCTTGTAATGGGGAGACGGCCTGGACTACTTGGTAGCACGGTGCCACTACTACTAGGCGGCGGTGTTAGGGAGGTACGGGCATGCGATGGACCCACACCCTTCGAGACGTATGAACGCGTAACGGGGCACGGTTCATGACTTCACGGTTTCAGCACCCGAAGTACTTGGGGCGTTCCGGAGCCGAGAGGTAGGGTGGCATCGTACTATTAAAGCAAGCGGCCGGAATCGGCCTAGACGGGGCCTGTCAAAGATGGCTATCTTGTGGTGTGTGAAACCTCTCGCAGAGTGTTCTTGGTTGATCGATCGATACATATGCTGACTTGTCGGCTATGGACCGTCCCCGTGTTCTCGCTTCACTAGATAGGAGAGGAGTGTTCTACCTTCCCCGAGCATTCCGGTCGTGAGCCTAGATGGGGGGCTGCGGGCCGCCGAGACAGACCGAGAGGGAGTTGGTCCGCCGACATGAGTGTGAGATGTGGTGATGGAGGTGAGATGATGGATTTGGGATGGATGAGATGATGGATGGATGGATGTGTGTGGGAATGGGAATGTGTTAAACTTGACTATATTATTTTTATTGCTACTATTTATGCTACTTCGCATGCGCTAGGATGCAAACCACGGCCAAATTATAGGATCGCGAGATCCCTTTATTTCTCTTTTCCACTAAAGCTCATTCGGTCTTGACCATGGCCGCACACATCCGGCGGTGTGCAGATTTTCCCGCTTCTCGGTGATGTCAAACGGATTAGAAGGTCTCGTGCCTACGCTCAAGTTGGAGTTTGAAGTCGCTTCCGTGTTACTTTCGCCTTCTCAAGCTGTTCGGATGTTAGATATACTTGTTTCCGCCTTGTGGCGTTGTAATTATTAATGTAAACCCCTCTACTTGTACTCTTTAGATTTATATTTCGATGTATGGAATTGATTATCGACTGTTGTATATCATTCTGTGAGATTTTCCCTTCGTGGAAAATTGAGGATGTTTCAGTTGGTATCAGCTCCTTGCTTGACCCTAGGACGAGACCCTTAGGATTGGATGATAGAATAGGACAAGCCAACTCTTCCTTCGGTTATATTACCGACCTTGCACCACTTTGTGCATGGCTTACCTCTTGAAATGGACTTGCTAACCATGTTCTTGGTCCCTTATGCAAATGATGACCTCCAAGAGCATGCCTTTATACCTCGAGTACCACGATGGATGCGCCCAAGATCTGCAAGAAGTGCTTCAAGAATCAGGAGTCCCTGAAGAAAAGTCACAATAGACGTGCCACAAATGGGTAGTGCCTAGAGGAGAAGGAGTCTGCTACATGGTGACTCTACAGATTCTCCCAAGAGAAGAGGTGCCACAACGAAGATCTAAACCAATTCCTGTATCGGAAACCACTATCTTTACTGCTGTGCAACTTACCGCATATGCAACTCTTCAATCTGTGATGCAGGATGCGTACGAACTCCTCGAGCATGGCCTCCTAACGTCTATTACCCGTGCCCTTGATGCCTCCGATAGTGCCATAGGGTAATGGGATGAAGCCGAACACACCTAGACCCAAGAGTTTGACGGAAAAATTGGAAGAAGGTTCCTTTACCCCACCAGTTCAACTCTACAGACAAGATTCATCATGATAAGGGGGTAGGTAGAAGATGATCAAGATGAACCCTATTTAGCTACAAGTCATACTATGAGTAGAGTAGAATGTCTACCACCATGAACTATCTACGCGTAGCACGTATTCCCGTGAATCTTTTGGTGTGGCTACCAAAGATATCACCTTGTAATAAACCATATGTAATGAGTGCTTGGTTCTTATCGCATTTTCATGGTTCTTCATGCTTCTTTGTATGAGTATAGGATAGATTTAAATGTTTTAAATTGTTTAAATCATCTAAACTCAAGTGAAGTTGCTAATAAATCATGTCACTCGCACATAAACCTTATTTCATGAAAGTAATAGTCACACACCACCCATAGGACTCAACCTTTGGTTTATGAACCCATTACTAAAGGAAATGGTTGTAGACCCGGCCATGAGTTAGAACAGTGAAGACAACGGGAACAACCCTGCAACAAGATTATTGTTAGAAGACCCATGATTAGTGGCATATTATCTCGGATCATCGAGAATACCTCTTTGACGATCACTAATTGAAGATACTAGGTCGACATGACATACTCTTACTAAGTTATTCTAATGGCCGATTCGTATCATCACCCCATGCTATTCCAAAACAACCTCCCTATCTTTTGTTTGAAAAGATTCCCTCTCTTCAAAAGTAATTCCATTTCAAAACAACAATGGATTCAAAATATTCTAAAAATTCAAAGAAAACAATTTGAAAAGTTTTCTTCCAAAGGAATTTGAACACTGTTTCCTTGCAAAAAGGATTGCGAAGATCTTTTCCAAAAATTAAAAGTTTTGCTTTGCACACCAACCCGTAATAAAATATTTGCAAACTAAAATGGCTCAAGTTTTATTTTAAAAGCTTTTGATTACAAACAATGAGCCAAAACTTTTTCACAAAACCTTATCTTCAAAATGAATTGCAAAGTGTTTGCCAAACAAAATAATTGCAAAAGGGTTTGTTTTCAACTTCTCCAAAGATAACCTTTTCAAAACCTAGTTTGAAAACAAAGCCATTCAAAAGAGTTTGATTTTCAAAACTCGCATTGTTTCAACACTCTTCGAAATCTCTCTTGGACTTCAAAGATTTTACAAACTCACTATCCTATTTTCAAAACAAGATTTTGAAAATAACTACAACTAGAAGAGTCTCACGGACGACATCCCTAACCATTAACCTTTGGATGCCTTGCATAGAATTTGGATTGAGTTACCAAGTGAACCAAGGATGACAATTCCTTTTGCGAGATCCTCTGAAGCAACTACACTGACTAACAGCAAGGATAGCAATTATGCTTATCAAAGTAGCGCAGCGGAAGCGTGGTGGACCCATAACCCACTAGACCCTGGATCGAAATCAGGAGCCTAAAGCACACCTCTTAAACTAGTAGAACCTAATCTATTCTAAACTAATGTGTGATCATTCCATACATTAACCACACTCCCTACTAGTGCAACTACCAGAGTATTGTCGAAGTGTTCCTTTGGAAATCCTAAGATCCACCTGGAGTAACTCCAACAAGCTACGTGGAACAACTAGTCAGATGACGATTAGACTTCACTTTACCACTCACATAGTACTACACACCTTAAATCTCGGGGACGAGATTCTGATAAGGGGGTAGGACTGTAACAACCCGGAAAATTCACTAAACACAAAAATCCGAACTACAAATTTTTTTTTTCTAAAATAACCCCATGTTTGTTGCTTGTCGTGTACGAAACCCTAGTAAGTTGCATATAAAGCCTCTACGTTTAGTTGTAAGCGTTGCTTGGCAACAGCATCACATGTGTCTTAACGCGGTCCTTAAGCCACATGTGACTAGGACCCTAGGTAGACCCTTTCTACTTACCAGGTGAGAGCCCATGACTGAACAACAACTATAGTATGCCCTAGAGCTAGTCCCTAGGTGATGAACCTAAACCTTGACGACCCTATGCTAGGATTAGTGGCGAAATCACCAAGGTAAAATAGGTATACACGTACACCTACCCATAGTAGACCTTACCATCAACTATAGCCCGGCTAGAGCTAGTCAGCGAATAGTGTTACCACACTAACCCGTGACTTAGTGAATCAAACCTATGCCATGACTCCACATAGGAGAGCTTTGATCCTAAACCTAAAGCCATGATGATAGGACTTAATCTCATCAAGTGACAATCCACTCGACCCTAGTAGCTTGGAGACTAGTAACACTATACCAACCCAGGGAAGCACCTCCACCCTGAGAGAATAGTTGCTTAACTATATACCTCGATGTTAGGAACTACCTACCTCGGACCGACTAGTCCCTTAACCGCCCTAGATGGATAAACCCCAAACCTATGACCTAGTGGGACCCACGCTAGATCTTTTAAGTTGTTATACAACATGTTTGATTTGGATTTTGTTGGATTCTTGTGTTGATTAATAAATCAATAACAATAAATGGTTATGCAATATATAAATAGTGTTATGGGGAATAGTACCCCTACCATGGCCTATGACCACCTAAGACCACCATACAAATACTAAGCATGTGACATGGTATAAATTAAACTCATGTTTATACCCCAGAAATCAAAACAGAAAAAGAAAAGGAAAACAAAACAAATAGGAAATGGCAAAGGCCATTTCGGCCCATAACTGTAAGTCCGGCCCGTAACCTCTCTCTCCCTCCTTTTCTTTTTCGGCCGAACGCCCATTTGCACATGCCGGCCCAACCCCGCCATCTAGCCCACGACGCCGGCCGGCCCGGCCTCCTCTTTCTCTCTCTCTTGGCCCAACCGGCTGAATAGCCCAAAGAACCGATCTAGCTGACCATGCCACCGAGCCGGCCCATGGGTCCCTCCACTCTCCAGGCCTTAAGCCGAGAGGCCGCATCGGCCCATGAACCGGCCCACGACCGGAGCCGACGAGGCCGCCCCGCTACACGACGCGAGAGCGACGCGCCTCCCCCGCGGTCGGTCCCACATGTCATATGCCAGCTCGGAGCCCCCCCTCTGTTTTTCCTTCCCCTGCTTTTGACCGCGACGCAGCGAGGCATGGAAGCCACGCCATTTCCTCCACCGCCCGATCCACGCCCTTGCTGCATCAACGATCCGCGAGACGCCACCGGGCCGACCGCCCGACAGGACTGCCACAAGACGCTCGCGGCGCGGGCTTTACCTACCGCGCGCGCCCGCGCACATGCTGTTGCCGCACCCCTGCTTCCCCTTTTCCTTGGTCGCGAAGCCAAATCGGCGCACCCACTGACCGTTGGAGCCCACCGGTCGAGCGAAAGCGACCCCCGAAGCTCCCTGATGGCGCCACGTTCGCCGGCCATCACATCAAGCGGCCATGGACGCCGGAACGCCTCGCCCTGCCCTCGCCGCCGCCTATATATGCAGTGCCCAGCGCCTCTAGGGTTCCCACCCATCCGCCGCCGCTTGCGGCGTCGCACAAACCACCACCAGCCACTTCGATTGGAGAAGAAAGGGGGTGAACGAAGGAAGAAGAAGACGCCGACGGAGTTGGAGGAGAAGAGCTCACCGGAGTACACGCTGCCGCCGAATTAGTACCGCGAGCCCTGCTTCGACTACACCGCCGCCTCACCGTCGCCTGACTCCACCACGCCAAGCCCCTGCTACGCCTACAACCCACGGTGAGCACCGCCGACTCCCCGTTCCAATCCCCGGACCTTGCTCTGAACCGCCATGGCGCCCCGGCGCGTAGGCGAGAGCCTTGCCAGCTCCCTGGACACGCACTCGCGCACTTACACAGACCGCCCAAGCCACATGGACTCCCCGGCGTCTGAGCGCGCCGGCGGAGCGAGACCGCCATGCCGTCGCCGCGGCCATGCCCAGCCGTGGCGAGCCACCTTGCAACTCTCCTGGATGGCCCCTGGACGCCGTCGACCGGAGAATCGGACCCGCCTCGACACGGCGTACGCCATGCGCGCCCTATCTTTGGAAGATGACCCCAGGACCGCCCCCAAACCGTGACCTTGCCAACGCGGTGCATGCACCAGAGCTCCACCATGCGCCGCCGTGTCGCGCTCGCCCCGTCTCGCTCCGGCCGCCTAGTTTCGCTTGGATGCGCCGTCGAGGTCCGCCTTGACTCGCCGCATCGAACCGACTGGAAGATGAGACCGGAAGACCCTTCCTTGGATGCCCTTGACGGACGCCATGCTCGTCGAAGCTCCGCCGTGGGCTTGTCTTCCGCGCGGACGCCGCCGAAGGTTAAGGTCGTCGCCGTCGTGTCCGTGATGTTGTCCTTGACTTGAATCGACTCCGAGATGGGCCAATTTGCGCGTACGCGCGGGCTATGCCCTGGTCGCCTTACGCCGCCGCCGCCGTGCTGCCGTCGCTGCGGCCAGCGGCGTAGGGAGCTCCCTTGGACTGCCGTCATGCCTCGCTGAGATAGACATGTGGTTGAGGAGCTGATGCGCACGTTAGTGGAAGACACCGCTCCTTGGACGCGCCCCTGCGCGTGACCATGCCGTCGGCAACCATGGCCGCCGTGACTGCTGCCGCCGCGATTAGCCGCCGTAGAGACCCCGCCGGAGCCCCGACGCCCTTTCCGTGCTCGCCGCATTCACGCGATGCTCGTGCGCAACCCAGCTGCTACCAAAGACCAGCTGAGCACCACCATGCCCGACCTTGCCGCCGGCAAGCGCCACGCCGCTGCTCGGCAGAGAAGAACATGGGGAAGAAGATGGACTAGCAGAGGAGAAGATGGACATGGTCCGCGTAGACCAACACACTGACCTGTGGGCCCACGACTGCTGACCACCGTGAACCAAAATCATGGACCGTAGCGCCCTGATACCTTTACCCAATGAGCCCGGTGCACATGCACCAGAGATAGAGGAATGCAGGAAGACCTGGTTCACGATAGACCACGTTGTGGTCTATAGACACTCCAGTGTTAGTCCACCGTGAACCGGCTGACGGAATCGTTCCGTAGACTTGAGCCCAATGGCCGACGTGGCACCACAGAAGTGAGACACGTGGCGGGCCCGGCCCGGCCCATCCGGCCCTGACCCGGCCCTACTCGGCCCACACCGAGTCCATTTGGGTTGACCGAGTCAACAATGACGTCATCGGTGATGTCACCCTGGTCCCACAGCCATGTCAGCAGTCTGTGCCACATCAGGAGCCACGCGGACCACTCAGCGACTGACACGTGTCGACCCAGGAATAATCAGCCTCTTTTCTTTTTCAGAATATGTGTTAAACTTTGGAAATTCATAACTTATTCATACGAGCTCCGAAATTGATGATCTTTATATCGAAATTCATCTAAAATCGAGCTTTATCTCATGAGCCTACGTTTGAGTGCATTTGGATCTTTTTGTTATTCATTTGGTTCTTTGTGGATTCTATAGGGGTCGTTAACGCGACTATTATGTCTCGATTACGAGTCGATTTAGGAGGAGGAGCCCCGCCGATCGACTACATCCGACGAAGGAGGACTTGTACGACTACGGTTGGATTTGTACCACTACTACCTCGACATCGCAGGTGTCATGGCGGCACCTTCTTTTAGAGAATCCTATTAGACATTGCATTATTTATAGAATTGCTAGCGCTTTATATTTATTCCTTTGCTAGTATATGATGCATGCTATTGCCGAGCCATTTATATCCCTTGATTGAAAACCCTTCACCATGTTACCCAGCTTTGCGCTCGCACTTATATTATTATTGCCACCTTCTCGCTTGCTTGCACTTTATATCACCATACTTATTACTCCACTTCGCATTGGATCCGTGATGTGATGCGGGTGGTGAACCCCGGGAATGGTTTTGGCTTGGGATGCCGGCCTTGGTGGACTTGGTGAGATTCTCGGTGGTTCGCGAGTGTGACTTGGGTGCGTGGAGGGTGAGGGTCGAGTCGGCGAGCCGGGATATACGACGAGCTTATGGAGCGAGTCTTGCCTGGGATGAATTTGGACATTCTGTGCGGATACCGTGGCGGGTATACTTGTGGTTGGGGAAAACCTTGAGTGTGGGCTTGTCGTGGGCCGCTCGGGGAGAAGGTCTTTGTGGTGGCACGTGGTGCCGGGATGGCACCCGAACGGTAACCCCGTTGGAGACATCCCGGCTTAGTCATCCCTAAGGACTTACTAGTACTCGGTTTCTTCGGGACTCCTTTACGAGACCACATGTTCCTTGTAATGGGGAGACGGCAATTTGGACTACTTGGTAGCACGGTGCCACTACTACTAGGCGGCGGTGTTAGGGAGGTACGGGCATGCGATGGACCCACACCCTTCGAGAGACGTATGAACGCGTAACGGGGCACGGTTCATGACTTCACGGTTCAGCACCCGAAGTACTTGGGGCGTTCGGAGCCGAGAGGTAGGGTGGCATCGTACTATTAAAGCAAGCAGCCGGAATCAGCCTAGACAGGGCCCTGTCAAAGATGGCTATCTTGTGGTGTGTGAAACCTCTGCAGAGTGTTCTTGGTTGATCGATCGATACATATGCTGACTTGTCAGCTATGGACCTGTCCTGTGTTCTGCTTCACTAGATAGGAGAGGAGTGTTCTACCTTCCCCGAGCATTCCGGTCGTGAGCCTAGATGGGGGCTGCGGGCCGCTGAGACAGACCGAGAGGGAGTTGGTCTGCCGACATGAGTGTGAGATGTGGTGATGGAGGTGAGATGATGGATTTGGGATGGATGAGATGATGGATGGATGGATGTGTGTGGGAATGGGAATGTGTTAAACTTGACTATATTATTTTTATTGCTACTATTTACTGCTACTTCGCATGCGCTAGGATGCAAACCACAGCCAAATTATAGGATCGCCAGATCCCTTTATTTCTCTTTTCCACTAAAGCTCATTCGGTGCTTGACCATGGCCACGCACACATGCGCGGTGTGCAGATTTTCCTGCTTCTCGGTGATGTCAAACGGATTAGAAGGTCTCGTGCCTACGCTCAAGTTGGAGTTTGAAGCGCTTCCGCGTTACTTTCGCCTTCTCAAGCTGTTCTGGATGTTAGATATACTTGTTTCCGCCTTGTGGCGTTGTAATTATTAATGTAAACCCCTCTACTTGTACTCTTTAGATTTATATTTCGATGTATGGAATTGATTATCGACTGTTGTATATCATTCTGTGAGATTTTCCCTTCGTGGAAAATTGAGGATGTTTCAGTAACCTATGAGTATCTATATGGCACTATGCCTTTGGAGCCTACCTATGCACAGCTGCAAATGGCAGATCAGACATTCCGCTTCGTCGAAGGAGAAGTGAAGGATGTCCTCAGACAGATAGATGACCATTATGTCCCTACAGACTTCCTAGTCATTGACATGGGAGATGACTACGATCCTCCAATCATTCTAGGAAGACCATTCCTGAACACCACCAGAGCTATCATCTATATTGGAACAGGAGAGATCCATTTCCACTTTCCCACTGAGAAGGTACGCCGCTACTTCAACAATAATTATATAATCACTGAGGAGCCCAAGAAGAACAGAGCAAGGAGAAGGCAGCGTACCCGTCGCGAATAAGAAGAACATCACTACGAGATGGATGGGCGACTATAAGGGAGAAGTGTCAAGATATGAAGACCGGTACCCGAAGAGAAGAACATTATAGAAGAACCCGAAGAGGTGCTATCAGAAGAAAACCAAGTGGTCCAAGAAGTTTCCTCCTCAAGGTCATCCTCTCCAACAAAGAAGGTGTGGAAGGTAAAAGCAAAATCAGAATCAATTCCTACACACGAGGCGACATCATCCGAGGTGCCAGCCAATGCGCCCCTTGAAAAATGAGCGAACATGACAAGTCCTGTTCGGAGGACTTAAAACCACCGAACGCCGCGCCAAGAGGTAACTTGGTATTTATCAGCATTACTTTTCAGCATTATATTTTTACCTTAGCATATTTATTTCCCCCACTTACATCTTAGTTGCATCTTTACTCTTTTATCTCCGCATTTGAAAAGAAAATAAAGATGTTGTGCATTTGCATCTAGAAAATTGTCAAGCCCCATGTGGATAACCATTCACTGTGGTGGCACAAAAATAATTTCTCAGCATATTTATTTTCCCTGTCTGCATTCCTTAAATAATAAAAAGATAAAAAATATTTCTTGTGATCCTGTTAGAACAAGTCTAAGTTAAGAAAGTTCTAGACAACCAAGGCCTAGAGGTTTTTATCACTAACGCTTAATTAGTTCCACAAAGCTTTGTTGTCTATTTTGAGCTTCCTGAGAACATCAAGGATCATGAAGAGCTAACGGGCGAAGGACATCCGGTCCCCGTCGGAGTCTTTGCCCGTGACACTTGAACTTTGTCTCCAACAAGCAACTATCTACGACACTCCGGAGGAATAGAACGTCTTCGGTGCACTGTCGGCAACATGCGAGACTATGTCAACATCCGGCTTGGGGGAGAGCATCCCCGTGTACCAAGCTAAGTGTCTCCAACTTATTTACTTATGCTTTATTAAAGTATGCTTTGTTAAAACAACTAAAAAAGATGCATAACCATAGAAACCCGAAAGATTTCCTTATTTATCTTTTCTACTTTTGGAGAGCTCTTGCAACTGTCTTTAAAAGTGATCCCTAGAATAAACTCTACATGGAGATGATGAATAGTTGCTCTGCCATAATTCCTTTCAAGTACCTAGTTTTCAACCTTGCACTCTCCCGAGTTTTGGACACAACTGTTTAGATTTGAGATTTGCTCGAACCCGAAACTTGTGGGTAGCGAACACTTGATCTAAGTCTAGGTGGTTGACGGGTATGATATGGGAAGGTTTTTGAGCTGCTGTCCATCTTGTTCCTAGAGATACTAGAGTTCTGGAGAATTTATCTGTGAAAATATTAAATTCCTGCATGATGAGTTCCTTTATGACGAGAGTTCAAATTCCTACCACAGCCATATATTCATGCTTACTAGATTAGGAAAACCCATCTGTTTATATAGATCATATTGTAGGATTGAGTGTAGACTTTATAGGCATTGAGTGTGGTTATGCTGTGGACCCATAAGGAATCAGTCATGCAGTTAAAGTCAATACTATGTGCTCTCCATCCGTTGATCTAAGCTACTTGTCCTCGAAGCATGCACCCATTTTATAAATGTTACATTCATTACGTGCTATACGTTTCCTCGAAGTACCACCCACATATAGATCTATATCCACCACATATTGTGATATCTCTACCCTGGAGATACGCACTTATGCTGCTCCTACCCTAGGAGTACGCATTCCCCACATATTGTGCTATCTCTACCTTAGAGACACGCACTTATCTTTGCTCTTACACCGGGAGTACGCATCCATCCATTCATCCATCCACATATACATACGCCATTCATTTCACATCATCCGAGAAAAGGTTCTACTCCTATTCGGGAGTGAACATCTAGAAATAATCATCGCCGTCCTATTTGCCTACATAAAAGCTCCAGTTATTATCATTGCAAGTTATACACTCCCTGTGCTAAAGTTTCGTTTTCAGAGGATTGGTTGCTTTAAAAAAAAAAGAAAGAAGAAAAAAAAAGAAGAAAGAAAGAAAAAGAAAGAGTAGCCAAGTCCTTCCATTCAAGAAGTTTCAAGGTTTCCGAATAAAGGGAGTCATGTTATCCCCAAAGGAGCTAGTGTAGAAGTAGATGTTCACCAGTTGAGTACCCCTCATAATCATTTTCTTATCACCATCATCCTATCATCATCTCATCCATTCCATTTTCTCATTCACATGCACATATGACTTTATTATTATTTTAGTTCCTATTGGATCCATGTCTTAAGCGTGCAATATATGCAAGTGAGTTCGAGTGTCTCCCCACCTATGAGCTCCACATAAGCCTATTAGAAAGTAGGGTGAGAGAGAGAAGGCACTTTCCACTATGCCTTAGTTCCACAAATACCACATATTCTTGAGAGAAGAGAGAAGGCATACACTACTCATGCCTTAGAGAGGATCCAGAAATACCACAAATGAGAGACTTGAAAGGTTCATACAAGGAACTCTGAGTTTTATTTCAAAACCTTGCAAAAACTCTGGGATAATAGTTGATCAAAGAGCGAGAAACATGGCGCTTGACTTGACTGTTCTATCTTTCAACTACTCAAGACCCAAGTGACAGTTACAAGCCCCATGGTGGAAGGTAATATGAGTGAGTTTTGAGTCAGAATAGTTCACTCTAATCCGGAGGAGAGTTCTTGTTTGAACGCATGTGTACTTGTGAGGAGTGAAAGTATTGTAGCAACTCCCGATCCATCACTGAGTCTATCTTTGCTCGGGGACGAGCAAAAGGTAAGCTTGGGGAGTTTGTTGACGGTCGTTAAGTATCAATTTTATACCGTCAACGCAGCAAGAGAAAGGACTAATATGAGTTCACCTGTTAGATATAGGGGTTACACCGACGGAATTCCACGAGTTTTGGTGATTGTCTATTTGCGGGGGTTATCGAAAGAGAACCAAAGGAGGCCCACATGTCATGATTACATAGAGATAAAGACCGAACGGGTAAAATTGTATAATCTAGAAGACTCCGGAAGGCAAACCACGGAAGCCGGGGCCCACGCGGGGTGGCCGGTCGGCCGACCCGGGGGAGTCGGCCGACTCCCCACCTCCACCAATCGGTGGAGTCTCGTGGATCCCGCCTCCACCGCCTTTGAGGATGAATAATTATCGTCCATTTAGGTCGGTTTGATCCGAGGGCTGTGGTTAATCCTAGGGGGCTATATATTCGAGCCCCGGCCCCGGGTGAAACCCTAATTCATTCAAGAGTTCATTCTCTCATCGAATTCGAGAAGCCGAGCCACCATCTCAATTAGAGCTTCATAGTTTAGTAGCATAGCTACATAGGAATAGATCTAGAGGGAATCAAGCCTAGCTTGGAGTCCGGATCTGTCGGAGTTCTTGGTAATTCCCCTCTACATTCTTGTAATATTCATCATTGTTCGTGATACTATGAGTAGTACTTTATTCTATTCTATTATATCGAGACTTGACTTTACTCTATTTGATTATGTTCTCAATTATATCGTTCTTAGTTTACTTTGATTATATGTTTAGCATAGTTGGACTAGAATTATGTTTATGCATAGGATCGTATAGCGCTTGCTCATTAGGCCAATGGGTGAGTGGTAGATATTGTGTAGGCATGGTGCCTATACCGTATTTATCTGCGATTGCACCCTATATTCCGGATCGTGAGGTAGATCGCGGGAGTGACAGTCTGTTGAGTCCTTTGTAGCCCTTCTCCCGAGTATAGGTCTAGCAGAACAAACCTATTACATTGAAGTCATTGCTATGTCTCTTGTCTTCTCGGTAATATCACTATGCATAGATGTAACCTTTTCCCGCCATGATTGCTAGATGTTCTTGCACTAATCATTGTATGCTTTGACTTTATAGTTAGAATAACATAGGATTATACCCTAGATCGTCCTAGTCCATGCTAGTGTTATAAGTTTTGAGTGCTAAGTTGAGATGGCTTATTACTATTATTTTATGTGGCTAAATGCTCTCATTTATCTTATGTCATTTATCATTCATTCTTATATTTTATGTGACACTTACCCTGTATGAGATGATCGATACAGACAAGGTTAAGCTCTCCATTATCGCATGTGCATTGCTCATCACTCATTATCCAGTGCATTCCCTTCCCAGTGGTAAAAATATAAATAACGATACCTGGATTACTCCCGGTTAAAATGCTACGATGATATATTCTGTGCGCTTGCGGAACCTTCTTTATTGCAGTTGCACTTAATAGACATCAACAGCATGCTCAGTGTAGAAGGGCAATTTGCTAAATATCATGTCTCGGGACAAGCAAAATCGGTCCAATATCATCTTTATGGACAGAATGCAGGTTTTGTCAGTATAATCTAATTTTTTCAGAGAGAGAGAGATATAGTGGAGAGAGTAGCATGTGAAAAAAAGCTAAATGGAATATGCTACTTTGGCATTCCCAAAACAAGTTAATAACTAGCACTTGATGGTTGAAAATAAACCATTGGGAAGGCATTTGGCATTGCATTTTATTATCCAATCCAAAAGAAATATGTGTCTTTTGGTGGCATCATGACAGAAAAATGTCAAATGCCTCTGTATCACTTATTTAGTTATCCATTTCCCTACAAGAATTCAACAGGGCATAAAGGGTGTATGCAAATTCTCACATCCCATATATATATGACAACACGATGAGGAATGTTAAACCTGACCCACAACACATGCACCTAGAACCTGCATACAGAAACAACCAATTTTTCTTTCCTCCGTTCAATGCAAAGTAAGATTCAGAACAATAGCATCACATCATTGTCCTGAACATAGGAAGCTAGTAAGTTCCGAACCAAGGACATGGATGAGCTGCATGGAAACAAAGAGAGGGTCCATGGTGGATGACTTGGGCTGCTCCTAAACTTTCACCTTACTAGAGTGCACGAGCACTAGAAAACAGAGAGGTGTGGAGTTCCTTGAGTTCCTAAGATTTTTCATCGATTACCTAATGGCATGCCTTACTTTCAGCATAGCAGCTATGCACAAGCTCCCATATCTACAACTGAAAATTTGTTCAACCCTATCAGGTAAGGTAAGACAGAGAGTGCTGCAAATAGAATGGAAAAATTAAATACCCATCATCTAACATAAAACAGAAAGCTTTGTGCCGCACACAGACTAGCAAAATCTAAAATTAGAATTATAGGAAAATGCTTCTATAATTCTAATTTTAGATATTCAGGGACTACTACTTAGCACCACTACTTCAGATGTTTAGATGTTCAGGGAAAAAAACAAAGTGGACAACCATTTCTTTCTAGGACTAGGAACTTGGAAGGAAGGAAGCAGATAGGACTGAATGCAAAAAAAAAAAAAAAGCCTGATCCTAAAGGAATCACAGGCCATCATTAACCACCTAGCTATTGTATTCCACACTTCCCGAATGATGCTTCAGGAACCCTTATAACCCACACTACATTTGACAACTATGACAATTGCAACAGACATGCATTATGCATCCCCTCCAATCAAACCACTACTCCACAACTAGCAAAAAAGAATTACATTACTAATTTCACCATGGATGCCATGATTTTGAGATCAGAAAGAAGTCCATAAGCGTGCTAAAGTTATTCTAGTTGAGTAGGCTTTTATAGTAGCATTACAAAAGCAACAGCTATTATTAGTAAGTTAAGTGTCAGAAACTTTTGAACAATTTGCTCTATAAAAATAAGACAAACAAATAGACTAGCAAAATAGATAGGCATGCTCAATCAACACAGAACCCATTTACAAGGACATAAAAAAACTCAGTGGTGTGCACTGGTGGGTCTTGCATATATGGGTTTTAACTGAAAACTTTTCTTGATTCTTGATATAGTGATGAACGGCCCCGCTACATTTGAGAAAAAAAAGAATTGAATAGCAAGAAGCACCATCAACCACTCATTAAGATAAAGGGAACATAACTCTCCAGATTGCATGTACTGCTTACTGCTAGAACCAACAGAGGTTTTAGGCTAATCAATTCTGAATCATGAAGTTGTAGAGATACAATTCTGGGAGGTACTGAACATCTAAAGATCTGCATGCACTACCTCCCACTCGCCATGCACCTCCGAGCAAACAACCAGGACCACAAAATAGAGCAATAAAGATTTGAACTAGTCTGAATCATGCATACACGAGAACTACCGAATAGCAACAAAAAATAGAAAGCCTAAAATAGAGTCTGAATCATGCAGTTGGCATTTCGCAAAAACCCCCACTACCAGCGCCTAAAAGTAGAAGTAATGACATCCACGGCCGGGAAGAGATGCATGCATGACAAAGGACGGCATCAAACGAACAGCACATCGGCTGCAACCGTCGTCATCCCCTCTTCCGTTTTCCCTCCCCATGGACTAAATCATCAAGGAACCGACAGCATCCCAAGACAGCGGATCCCCCATTTCAACCAATCATCCATCACAAAGGCAAAATCCACCGGCCAATCTTCCAACCATACATGCAATCGACCCAGATCTGGAGGAACAACCTCCAAACAAACAGCAAAAAAAAAAGGAGGGAGAGGAAGGAGATCTCGAGAGGAAGCCATGACCGAGTACCCACCAACGCCGACGACGAACCACCTCCGGCGCGCCTCCAAAGCAACGAGGAGGACCAGCGGCGGGCCTCGACGGAGACCAGCACGAAGACGAACGGAGGAATCGCCGGTCGCCCCTCCGCCCGGGCAAGCTTCCCCAAATCGCTGAAAGCGCCGTCCGTGTGCAAACAATGCCAAAAGAGGGTAACGGGTGTCCGCTCAGAATGTTGGACGGACCCGACAAGGCACCGGACCCGACAACGGACAACCGCCCCCGTGAAGCGTCGCGCCGTGCGTCGCCTCCGATCGTGTCTAGTCCGCGCGCGACACGTGTCGCCTAGATTCTGTTAGGCGACGGTGGTTTAGGAAAACTGATTTAGATATTATAGTATTAATTAAGAAATAAAATAGTACAAGAAACTATAGGTTTAGAACAACTAATATGCAAAATTGTGGTTTAAAAATAAAGATATATAGAGTATCAATAATCCTATTGTGCAATCGCCTGGATTCTGTCTGTTTTTCCAGGCGACACGCGTCGCGCGCGGAGGCGACGCAACCGGCGGCGAGTCATGGGTTCGATGGTGTTTATCGGGTCTGTGTGTTGTCGGGTCCGGTCAAAAATTGGTGTGCGCGCCCGGTAACCGCGTTCTGGAATGTTGGGCGCTCCCGAAACCTCCATGGGACACACACTAGACACTGTTCGTAGATAGGAAAGGGACTCGTCTTTGTCCGGAGGGAGGGGGCGACGGGCGATTCCTCTCCCCGTGCTCCTCTCCATCCAGGCGCAGCGGAGCCGTTGCTCACCGGTTTGGAGGGTCTGTCGCGGCCGCCGTCGATTGAGGTCGGCAGGTAAGTTCTGGCGGTTTCATCTCCCTTTCGATTTTGTGCTCCTTTGTTTGGGATTTCTCCATCTCTGGTTCTGTGGTTGATGTGGGGAGGGGAGTGGGGAACAGTGGGGGGTCGACGGGGCCGGCGGATGCGGCACTTGTAGTGGTGGCGTTGGAGCCATGCATGGCTCTGTGTGCGGAGATGGTTGTTGTGGAGCTAGGCAAGATGTATTTGTGCTTCGATTCCTTGTGCTTCGATTCCACGGAGGCTGGAGTTGAGCAGGATTGCAGATCCGATGTTTTCTCTCCGGATTGCAATGGGATTTTGCATTTTTGTGGTGACGGATGGATTTTACGAAATGGGGAACTGCGTGATTCAGACTGTATATAGGCTTTCTATTTTTGGCACTTTCAGTAGTTCTCATGTCTATTTGTTGTGGGGGTTAGGAACTCCTCCGTGGTTGCATGTTGTTGCATATTGTTTCCTCAAATGTTGTTGCATATTGTTTCCTCAAATTTGTTCATGGATCTATGGAGCTGGTGCTGATGTCCCTTGTATTTCTGGGGATTTTGCTGTATTTTTGGGGATTCTTGTGCAGGTGGAATTGGGGATTTTGTGGTGACAGATACTGAACTTGTTATTGAGGTCAGTGATACTGAATTGGGATGAGATCTGTGAGCAAGGAGAGGAGACTGGTGAGCAGATCCAAATGGAACGATTGATTGCTGAAGCTACAAATGCTCAATATTGTGTGCATTTTTTTGTCGATGTCAGTTGAGTTTCAAGTACCTTCCCCACTGGTGCCGACCAGGAAAAGCTATTTCGTGAGATACTGCAAGCAGAACGCTGATGGATCATATGTCGTGGTTGATGTCTCGCTAGATAGCATGCGTCCCATTCAGTCCTCTTCAGGATGTCTGATCCAGGAAATGCTTAATGGCTACTCAAAGGTCTGTTGTCTATACATGATTTAATTTTCAGTTTTCACACATTATCAGTAGCTGATGGTTCAGAGACTAATCATTAGATTATATACTATATTATCTAAAAAATTAATTGGCATTTTACTGTCTCTATGTATATATATCAGGTGGCTTGGGTGGAGCACTTCGAGATGGACGACAGGTCAGTGCGCAGTATCTACAAACTGCTGGTGCACTCAGGGCTCGCCTTTGGCGCATGCCAATGGGTTGGAATGCTGGATTGTCAGTGCGAGCGCCTTGCCAGTGTTATGGCCAGCAACATTCCGACCAGTGACGTCGGTGGTAAGTTTTTTGTAACCTGTACCATGCATAGCGGCACGCCATATGATTATTATGCTCAACCTCTGTCCAATTTAATCCCCAAAAGAGTTATGCCCATTGGATGGCTGAAATGTTGCATGTATGATAAGATACACACTGCAAATAGTGGAGCTATGCTAGTAGCTTGTTGCTGCAACTTTGTAGCCAGCATCTCTGCTGGGAAGAGGCTGCTGGCAAAAGAATCAGGAGATGCCTGTGGCCTGCCTCTAGGAAAAGCACAGATGTTAGAGTGGCCTGTCGCCTGTCGTCTGGTTTCAGGCTGCTCGTTGTTTCTGTGTTGGGTTTGCTTTTAGAACAAATAGTTAGAGTGAACTCGAAAATATTGCCATCATTTTGGTACTTTAGGATTCCTATCTACTGTAATAGAGCTGGCTGAAGGCAGTTCAGTTTAGTTGCTGCACTTATGTGTGCGAGTGTGTGCTGTGCTCAACCTTGTTCCTCTTCCACCTCCAGTCCCAAAGTGTTGTGAATGTGATTCTGCTCACCTCTGCAGGCCAGCCAGTTTCCAACAGTTTTGATATCTAACTATGTCTAATTTGTTCACAACAGCAATTTTGAGTGCTTAATGGAACTTAACACATTGTCTGGGTGCAGTTACAATGACATTACTCAGATCAGTATCCTGCCTGCTTCATATTTCTAGTTGAATCTAGCGACTTGTCATCCTAATATTGTTTCTTCTTGTGCAGTACCCTGTTTTCCCCTAGTAGTAGCAGATTACAAATCCTGAGTGTTGAATCTGGATGATCCTTCGTCATATCGAGATCTTTGAAAGGTTGACCTTCACTTATTTGTTGTTCCTGTCTTTTGTTAATCACTAACTACAGCTAGTGTTATTTGATGCAGCTAGTTGGGGCACTAAACCCTGAACGTCTAAAAAAGTTCCAAGAATGGTACTCTACATTCGAGGGTCCAATCATCGCAAAGTTTCATTATGGTTCACATTACTCCAGTGCTGGCACGGTATATCTTCTTAGAATACTAGATATCAGGATATGCAATGTGAATTATGTCGTGTGCAAGTGTCTAGGCCGTATTTAACTCCTGATTAATTTGTAATAAGAAGACTATAAAGGAGCCTAAAGGTCATATGTGTGCATGGTTTTGCCTGCATCAGTCAAAACTTCTGTGTTTTACCCTTTGTATAACTTTTGTTTGTTGCAATCTTCTTTTGTCAATTTTGTCCCTCTGTAATTGTGCTTGTTTCGATCTAGACGAAAATTTCTGTCTATTGTTTTTCGATAGAAAAAAGATTGTCCCTTTGTCATTGTGCTTGTTACAATTTATGGGGGAAATTTTTGTCTATTGTCCTTCCATAGAAAAAAATTGTCCCTCTGTACTTGTGCTTGTTTCGATCTTGGGGGAATTTTTGTCTATTGTCCTTTTATCATTGTTATTGTCAGTTGTCCATCTGTAATTGTGATTGTTTTAAGTTAGGTGAAAAAAAATCTTACCCCACTGACCTTATGGTTGTTTCAATCTAGGGGGAATTTATTGTCTATTGTCTTTCCATAGAAAAAAAAAAGTTGTCTCCCTGTCATTGTGGTTGTTTCGATCTAGGGTGGAAATTTTTATCTATTGTCCTTCCATAGAAAAAAGATTGTCCCTCTGTAGTTGTGCTTGTTTCGATTTAGCCGCAAAATTTTTTGTCTATCGTCCCTTTTTGTCTTTTGTCTATTGTCCTTATGTCATTGTGATTGTTATTTCTCCCTTTTTGTCTTTTGTCTATTGTGATTGTTTGGACTTATTAATAATTTTGTTCTTCCATGAAATGTGTCTCTCAAGCTCTATTTGGTTATTTCAGGTCAACGCCTTCATGGATGGGCAACTAGTTCAATGGGAACTAGTTCAATGAGAAACCTGTCTTGGTCCTTTTTCACTGACCAAAACATAGAAGCAAAACTTGGTTGTCAGCCTCTATGATATGTCTATCATGTGCAAGGAATTCCACAAGATGGCCAAGGTGGTGAAGAACTAGGTATAGAGCAAATTCATCCCATGCTTAATTCTTTATGTGGTTTGGGGCCTCTGATGTCGTTGTAGATGAAGCTTATTTGAGTATAGAATGTAATTTTGTCTGACTATATCAAACAAATTTAGGAAGCACTCCTCTCTAATTGGATAACCATTGTTAGTATATTCTATTTTTGCACACAAATATAGTAGAATTGCATTCTCAAATAGTAATAATTGCACTAATACAAATATGTAATTTTCTTTTTATATTGTCATAATTTTTCAGCAACCAGCACATAGGCATGGATCCCACTAGATTGCTCTGTGGTCACTTTTGTGAGTTCCAGGTAGCTTGTCTAGATTATTAATTTTGGCTTTGATAAATTTGACTGCATAGGTTAAAGCTTCTAGTGTAATCTAGAAGATCAGTGCAAATAGACAAGCTCTCTCTCTCTCTCTCTAACTTTTCTCTCTCCAACAAGGCATAAAATCTGTAAATTGTCTTTCCATATAATAAATTTGTTACTTGTAATCTTTGATTGTTCTTGTATTA
The DNA here is from genome assembly GCA_018135685.1 of Themeda triandra. Lineage (NCBI taxonomy): Eukaryota > Viridiplantae > Streptophyta > Magnoliopsida > Poales > Poaceae > Themeda > Themeda triandra. Next base: position 321,232 of record JAENPR010000335.1, read on the forward strand.
GAAAAAATTTAAGGTCTGCCCTTACTTTGTAAGAGTTGTTGTTCTGTATCTGTCATACAGGGCTGGTTTTGGGTTGTTGTAGTAAGTTTGGTAGAGCGCCATGGCTAACTTAAGCCTATTTTACATTTCAGGCGAGGAGATCCCATGGGGTTCTGTTGGTGGTGATTATATTGTGGAGTCTACTGGTGTTTTCACTGACCAAGAGAAGAATGCAGGACACTTATTTTACATATTTTTATTGGCCTGATGACCATTATCTATGGCATCACTGGTAAGCTTTTTTTTTTTTTTTTTTTTTTTTTGTCATAGACGGGATGTGAGAATTAGTATACAACCTTTATGCTTGTTGGATTGTTTGAGGGAATGGATAACTAAATAAGTCATCCAGAGGCATTTGACCTTTTTTTTGTCATGATGCCACCAAAAAATAGTAAAGTATTAGGATCAGGTCCATTTAAATCTTTTTATAGTAGCATACTTTATCACTGAGAATACTAGAGTCTTAGTCGCTGCCTTTCTGAACTCTGAACATGTTTTTTTTATCTCAGAACTCGGAACATACTATGCATCCTTCTACATTCAGGTCTACTGGAGACAAAGTATTTGCTGTTCGTGTGCCAGTTCAGCTAGTTTGCTCGAATGTAACTAGTAACTAGTAGTCATTAGACATTCAGGTCTATTTACCAATATTTAGTACTATTTATGATATCAGGCTTCAGAGTAAATACTTTGCTTGGATTTATTACTTTAGTTTGACCTCTTGTCTTTGTATCTAGTGAAATTAAAAATAGTTTGACTTAATCAAGTGAGTTTTGCTTGAAGCCTGAGGGCATGGTTACTTTATATGTCCTTGTGCTTTTCATATAAAAAAATTGTGTTTCATGATCTGTGCTAAAACATGTGTATCAGCTATCTGCAGAAGTTGAAATCACAATATGTTAATTGTGATTTGTGGCAACATGAACCCCATAATGTCAACTCCTCCTCCCTTCAAATATTCTCTTTGTTTGTGGGTTAGGCCACTGCTGGCCTAGACCTGGACTGCTGGCATGTTTTTTACTCTATAACTATGTATGGTGGGGTAGGTAAGTGCGAGGAAACTAGTTGTATTAGGTGTCTGCAGAAGTGGAATTAAATTGCTAGGTTGTAGCAAGCCACTTCTTTTAACTGTGTGTTGCATATACTATACAAGAAAGCTATGTTCAGTATCCATTTTAATTTGCACATTTAAAAGTAGTAGATTGCACACTTAAGTTTATGTAATTATGGTGTTCAGCATGTGCAATATCTATGCTCTAACATGGTTTAGTGCTTGCAGCTGAATTATATGGCTGGCTGCTTCATTTCATGCTTCGTTACCTGCTTTTTGAAAGCTAATATGGATTTAGGAAGCACGGTCTTTTAGTTCTGTCATTAGTTCTGTAATGCGCAGGTGTTCCTATTGTTTGCTGTAAGGGCCTATTCGGTTATCCTGGATTGGGGCCAGGAACCATTCCACTTCATCAAGGATATACAAATTAGTGACTACCAATCTGCTTTGTGTATGAATGTTAGCACTTACCATTTCACTTGTTAACTGTGAGGATTGAAAATCGCATCTTTTCCCTAAGATTTCCTTTGAACATGTACATGTCACAACAATGGAGGTATTGTAGGGTTCGTTTGAGTATTTTTCCTATTACAAAGCTCATGTGGCAATTTGCCATCAGCTTGTTTCATGATACCCTTATTTGGATGTTGATAAACTATCTCAACTATCATTTTTCCACTCTCCAGGTCATGAATAGAAAGTCGGTTGCCACAACGTCGAAATTCAAGCTACTGATTCAGAGTCTACGGAAACCTGAGGCCATAAGGGAACAAAATGTTGTGGTGGAGTATGGTGCAAGGCAGTAGCTAATGGTGTCACTACAAGGGAGCAAACTGCCATAGTTGCAAAAGGGTGCAGTCTAAGGCAACTCTGTATCCTCTTAGGTTTCTCGAATGTAGCATTTTCACTATAGTTAGTTGGACTATCATCTATGGTGGTTAGATAGATAGTAGCTGTTCTTATTCTATCGGGTCGTTATTTGTCTTGTTTGGAGTTGTACGTGTGAATATTTGAAATGTGTGCATCTGTATAATGGGTCGGTAGTTTCAATTTGGCCAAAATGAGCACTAACTTTAGTTACGGGTAATGGATCTTGCGCCCGTTAAGGTTTGGCGGGCCCGGTAGCTGCATGTGCTGATTTGCGGGTTCATTTGTGAACCCGTTATAGCAGCCTGTTACACAGAAAGCACAGATCACAGATCTGAGCGTTGGATGTAGATCCAAGGGTTGTACACGTCGCCTGGGATTTAGGATAAATCCCAGGCGACTGGGATATAGTTGCTCCCATAGAGTATAGAGGTTTTAATAAAACTTCAAAAAGACTATAGTTTAAACAATACATGGTATTCACCGTAGTAAAGGAGATTATCCCAAACCAATGATGATCTATCTACTAGCTTGTTTATGATGGCTGATTCGCAACGACTATGTTTTTTTAATAATAGAGTGGTCACAGGTGCTAATATGGTGATCCACCGATCGATTATGTTCATGCAGAAATGGAGCGTTCTTCTTCGGGACAAAGGATGGGTTTCGAGGACGACAAAAATATTGTCAAGGTTCTTGGAGCAAAGCGGCCAAGACTAGTGGCTTGAAGAAGACGTGAGGAGGAACGGGTCGAGGATGCGCGGAGAAGAGTTCGACTGAAGCCTGCCTAAGAGTCTGTTTTAGGTCTTTTTCCTTGAGTTTGTGTCTAGTTTAGCCGTTGGGAGATGCGGCAAAGTTTGATATTGTCGATGGAGTCGCTACCTGTTAAGTTTTGTTACGTGTTGATGCGAGATGATGTGCTATATACTTTGAACTCTATAAAGCTCGTAACCCCAGCGAATCTTATTGCTTTCTAAAAAAGGCCATATGGTCTATGGTCTAAAAAAATACATGGTATTCAAAATCGTAGAGTTTGTTGTACCCAAACACTTTATGGCACTTCTAAGCTAAAGTGTTTAATAAAACTCTAAATGTACTTTGTATACAAATAGTGTCTTAGTGATCTATACGACGATACTATACTATAAATATTTAAAATCTTTTATATAGTTCATCAAAGTTAAAGATGCTTATAACTCCTAATTAAAAAAACAAAAATGACATCTATCTATTTCGAAAAGGATGGTACTTATTTGTGCCCGTGGGACGGCAATCCAAGTGTACTGGCAAGTGGCAAGTGGTAATCCAGCGCTCACTATACTCCTCACTCACTTGCAATTGCAATCCCACCAGCGCTCGACTAAAATTTCCACTGACAAGGCGGTCCCCGTCTCCACCGTGCGCAACAGAGGCCCATTGGTCATCTCCACAGCCACGACACGAGGGGCCCGCACCTCGCCCTCGAACCACGCGCACAAATTGGAGTCCCTCTCGTCCTCGTTCTCCTCCGTCCGTCTTCGTCTCCACCCTTCCCACGCCCACGACCAACCAATCTCTGCTCCGCCCGCGTCTTCAAATCCGAGACTTTTTTTTTGTCCGCGTCGTCCTCCGGCAGTCCGCCCTCACCGTAGAAGGCCCCGACCGCCGACACGCCCTGCTCGCCGTCGCTGCAGCCGCGCGGGCGATGGATCGTGAGGAAGGTAAAGCAGCGCCAGCGCGGACCCCGCCGAATTTGGGAGCGATACTGGCTAATCTGGGGCCTGGTTGCCATTGGTGTGCAGTGACCGAGTTCCTGGGGCAGGTGCCCCTCCTCCAGTGCCTCCCGGGCTCCTCCATCCGCAGAATCGCCGAGGCCGTCCAGGTCAGGAACTACGGTACGTACCTTGCTCTGCGAGAAACAGGGTGGTGGTCTCTCAGTCAAAGCTCTGACCAGTACTAGTCCATGATGAATTGATTATGCTTACGTTTGATTTTAATTGCTTGACCCTTGGTGCTTGCTTAGTGTGATCCCATTATACTTGTTACATAAGTTTTTTCTTTCTGTTATTGAATGTGATGGGGTTAATTTGAACCGTGCCATTGCAATTCTCCGAGTTTGGAAAAATACCATTATTATTCGTGGTGATGGGGCCTAAAGATGAGTCATATTTGACTCTGATACTGGTACTTTTTTTTTGCAGAGCCTGGTGACTATGTTGCTCGTGAAGGCGAACCTGTTGATGGCCTTTGCATCATATTGGATGGTCAGGTAAAGTTTATACAGATTCTTACCTTTGTTGGTTCTATGCATACATATACAACTTAGATGGCTGAGCTAAAGAGTTGTATGCACTAAACGTTTCTTGTAGTGTACCTTTGCACCTCATGCTTACTACCCATCTTCTGAGCTGATGCTTCATTGAATCTGCACACTGGCACAAATAGATGTTCACAAAAAACTAACTTCTATACTTCATTTCCACCCATCTGTGCCGTTGATGATTATTTCCTGATCTTCCATAGTTTTTCCTGCCCCAACTATATATTTTTAATTTGTCTTGCTGCTGGTTCATACCTTGAACTCGTTGTTTTACAATTGCTTTGATATGTGTTTGAATCAATAAGAAAATATGCTAGAATTGCATTTACCTTTGATATTTGCCATAGTGGGATGGGGCAGAGGCCGATTCTATTTTTAGCAGTAATACTTTCTGCTACTTGAATGACATCATCATTATCCTGAAGGCTGAAGTTTCTGCACCTGAGAATGCAGAAGAAGCAAACCGCCCAGACTATGTGTTGAATAAGTATGACTACTTTGGTTACGGTAAGACATTTGCTGTCATGATAATTCGGTTTACTTTTGTTCAAACTCATTCTGCATGAAAAAGATACAAACTAGTGATGTCTTATGTGATTTCATTTCGTTAATACTGATGCTTTGCATTTTCTTGTAGGAACTAATAGTTCTGTTCATCAAGTAAATGTTGTTGCACTATCAAAGGTGCTTATTTCGAACAGTCCCACTTTTAACTCGTCACTTCTTTAGCTTTAGGATTCTCTTTTTTGGGTAAACACTTGCTTTATGGCTTTTCCAGATATGTATAACCATCTCTTGCTTATTGTTGGCTGTTCTGTCGCAGCTGACCTGCTTCATATTGCCCAATCAATGTGGGCATTTGTTACAACCGAAAACAATTTGGAATGCAGAGGAAACACCAGAACATTCTTTGCTGGAACAAATTTTGCATTTAGAACCACTGGAGGTAAGTATAATGTAAGACAGTATCTGTGCTGTTTTATCCATAGTGCAACAAATGCATTTAAGACTGGCAGTGGAATCATACTCTTCCCATTTGAAGACTAACCTTGTGCTTTTAACTCACCATATATTTTGATTTTCATCACCCAAAATAAACAAACATGAGAGCAGACATGGCTTTCAGAGATTTGCATGGTTGCATTTTCTTGATTTACTGTTAACAGGACAAACATGATAAATATAGCGTCATTAATTTTTTGCATTGAGTTACCTTGTCTTGCTCACCACAATTCTTGTTTGTCTGTTTTAGGTTGATATCTTCCGTGGGTTTACTTTGCCAGAAGCTCCAACTTTTCGGCAAGTTTTTGGAGGACAATTCATTGGACAGGCACTTTTCAACCACCCTCGCTTACTTTCTAGATCTGATAATTATATGTGTTTGACCTCTTCCTTTTACTACTGAATTCTAGCTCATCATTTTACTTTCAAGTTCAAATTTATGAATTACTGAGTCAATAGTTAAAAAGAAACTTCTTTAGACATTCTTCCTCTACTTCCCTAATCACGTGGGTTGGATTTAAAAATATCTGCATGAAACCAATTATCCAGGAACAAATATACCGATTTCTCTAATCCTTGTCATCTTCCTTCCAGACATTCCATTATGCCTTATTGTCTTATTTAGGATATGACTATCTCCATTATTTATTCACTTGATATGGTGCTAAGGGCCACAAGGTGAAAATAAAAAGCTATAAGAAATCATTGATTTGGCGTCTTTTAAGTTGGTGTCTTTTAAGTACCTGTAGGAAGTTTGAGTCAGAATAATCCCCATTTTGAGTTCAGTTATGTCAACTCCCTTGCTGCTGACAGTTGGATCTTTTGGATAAATGTATTTCTGTATTCTCTATGTTTTTTTTTTCAGTAAAGGCTGGGGATCCTTGTAAAAGGAGTGAAGGATATCAGTATGCTGTAATCAGTTTTTATGTTTGATCCCATGCAGGCACTAGCAGCAGCATCCAAGACTGTTGATTGTCTAAAAATGGTGCATAGTTTGCATGCAATTTTTCTTATTGCTGGAGACAACAACAGTAAGATTTCCTAATGCTATTTGATCTTTCACAAACATTAATACGCTGTATGGGTATCAGACTTGTGGATTAGTGCACTTCCTTTTAATTCAAACAAGAAGTTCGATGCTCATGTCTGATTTGTCCTCTGGTGTAGTACCAATAATTTACCAAGTTCATCGGGCACGTGACGGATCCAGCTTTGCCACAAGAAAAGTGGAGGCAAAGCAGAAGGGACAAGTTGTATTCACCTTGATTGCTTCTTTCCAGGTGCTTATACCTCTGTAAATGATAATATTTGAAACTTCTTTGGACAGGTTAAATAGTTTATACAAACCTGTACCAGTTATGATTCTCATTTTTCAAGCTTTTGAGCTTGAAAAGACCTCTTCCTTGTTCATGCTGAGAATTTGAGTTAGAAGATCATTGATTATTTTGAACCTTGTATTCCTTTGGTTATTTTAAAAGGTACTGTTGGTCCAAACTGCTATCATATTGGACTTAAGATATATATATATTTTTTTAAAAAAAACATGAACCGGTGGATAGAAAATGGCTCCTTGTAGCCTTTGCGCACCTTACTAAAATTTATGTTCATCAAACGCACAACTTTATTATGCTATGTCTTCATCAGCTACCAATCAATATCATCCTTAGTATACCCAGACAATATCGTTCCTGGTCTCAATTTGATTAGTACAGATGCTTATAATCCACAAATAATTTTTTTGTGGTACAACTGCTAGAATATATACTGCTAGGTTGAAATTCTTACGATTGCAAAGGTCAGCCTTGTGAAATATGTCAGTGTGAATTTGGTTTGACTATCTGTTCAACTGATTCTCTTGCAGAAGGAAGAAGTGGGTTTTGAGCATCAGGCTGCAATCATGCCTGATGTTCCTCCTCCAGAACAGGTAATGGTTTTTCTCTCTTTCCTTTGATATATATTGAATAAAAAAACAGACACCTAATATGAAATCAAATGCAGCTCCTTAATCTGGAGGAGATACGAGAAAGACGGCTTACTGATCCACGCTTCCCATCGTAATTTTTCTGACTTCCTATCATATAGTTCGATGGTTACTAAATTAATGATGTTATCAGGATATTAATCGGTTTAACCATCAAACCATAGTCTTCGCCCTTCAGTATTTACTTCTATTGTGCCATTGAAAAGCATTATTTTTCAAATGGATCTGCCTTGCTGTTAACGCGACAAGTTGGATAGCACATATTGAATGCAAATATTATTTTTAAAGAAAAAAAGAATATTGTTCATCTCTATCATTCAGTACTTGGTAGCCAATTGAATGTTTATTCATCTGCAGCCAATATAGGAACTTGGCAGCTAAAAAAAAGTTTACTCCTTGGCCCATAGAGATGAGATTCTGTGAAGATTCAGCATCTCAACATAAACCAAGGTATCCGCATTCATCCTTTTCCCTGAATGCAACCTATTCATATTTTTTGGTTCAAGTTATATTGATTCTGCAGATCCTGGTTTCCTCCAAAGCAAGATTTTCCCCATTCTATCCTTTTATATCAGTAAAAACAGTAGTAATCTGTCTGATTCTTTTCAGCTTAAACTACTGGTTTAGAGCTCGTGGAAAACTTTCAGACGACCAAGCTCTACATAGGTTAGTCATTAGACCACCGTACACTATCTTTCATCACTTTTTATATTTGAAATAATGTTATTTCTGCAATACTACAGATGTGTTGTAGCATATGCTTCGGACCTACTATATTCTGGTGTGAGCCTTAACCCTCATCGGGAGAAGGGTTTGAAGACATTCACGCTCAGTCTTGATCATTCGTATGTAACATTCACTCAGTATAGTGCTTCCGATCATCGTCACTTTTAGCAATTTTTTGTTTGTTCTTACGGCTGCCTGTCACTGTCACAGCATGTGGTTCCACAAACCTGTGAAGGCTGACGAATGGTTGCTGTATGTGGTAAGCGATTGACTGATTGTACATCTGTTCATCGATGCTGATGAGCCCATGCGAGATACTAATGTACACATTGCTCCCGTGAACAGATCGAGAGCCCATCTGCGCACGGTGGTCGGGGTTTCGTCACTGGACGCATGTTCAACAGGCAAGGAGAGGTATGCATTCGTCCGCTCTGCTTCTGCTTCTGCTTCTGCACCTGTTCGTGACAGTTGGTACCCAAGTAATTATATTTTCTCTTCTGGAATGCGCAGCTTGTCATGTCTCTGACCCAAGAAGCGTTGATTAGAAAGGAGAAGCCGCGAGGACAAAATCCGAGGCCAAAGCTTTGAGTGATGCACCACCCTTTCCTCTAATTTGGTATAGATATTTACGAATTCACAAGCAAAAAAATGTACAATATCAACCGTGGAGCAGCTTAAAACAAAACCTGGAGCTTCTAGGGCCCCTTTAGGTCTTCTCTTAGCTCTACATTTTTTTTTTCTGGAGCATAATTTGTAAAGCTGCCCTATTTAGCTGAAAAATATATAGCAGAGCAGTTCTAAACATATGCCCTTAGTGCTCACACTTTTCTCTTTTTGGAGTGTATATATAATGTGAGGTTTCATCAAACGATATTTTGTTGTGCAGTATACTCAATTGATGTGCAGTTGCAGTTAACTTCTGGCCAATCAATAGTGCCAAAAATGTCTCATTTTTTGGGTCTGTTTGTTTAGCTTTCTGGCATCATCAAGCTACGTTTATTGATTTTTCAGATCCAGAACTACCTCAGCCACTTGAATCTAGTCTGGAGGTACTTTATCATCAAATATATAATGATGAAACCTAAATGCTTAACCAGAAGCCTCTTGAGTTACGCTTAACTCTCGAACCCCTGGTTTGGCAAACAAAATGTTGAAATGGAGTTAATGAGAGACGATGAGCTAAGTAAGAATGGGACCAAAGAAGTTGGAATTGCAATGGGGACGGTGGCCCCGGTCTGGTCGAACCCCTACCAAACCCCCAAGCGTCCTGCCGCTCGATGCCAAATCGCTTCAGGCTCCAGCTCATCACTGGCACTATCCATCCTGCCCTGCCTACTCTCCCCTCAAGGTGCAAAGCTGCTTCTCACTTGCCCAAGCATCTGTGTTCGACTGTTCGGTCCCTGCCTCTCTGTGCTGTGAGCAGTGAGCACACTGCCAAAAAAACCGGGTTTGCACACTCTGCCATCGCTCGCAATGGCGGCACTCCATCTGTCGCTGGCCCTGCTCCTCCTGCTCCCTTCCACCCCTGAGGCGACGTCCTCGGCGCTGCTGGGCATCAGCTACGGCCGCGTTGGCAACAACCTCCCTGCAGCCACTTCAGTGCCGCAGATTGTCGCCTCCTTGGGCGTCGGCCGCGTCCGACTCTACGATGCTGACCCCAGCACCATCCGCGCCTTCGCCAACACGGGCGTCGAGCTCGTCGTCGGTGTCCCCGACGAGTGCCTCGCCGCTGTCTCCACCCCGACCGGCGCCGCCTCCTGGGTCCGCTCCAACATTGCCCCCGCGCTCCCGGCCACAAAGATCGCCGTCCTCACCGTCGGCAACGAGGTGCTCACCGGCGCCAACAGCTCCTCGCTGTCCAGGTACCTCCTCCCGGCGATGCAGTGCCTCCACGACGCGCTCGCGCAGGCGGGCCTGGACAAGCAGGTCGCGGTCACCACGGCGCACAACCTCGGCGTGCTGGCCACGTCGTACCCGCCGTCGTCGGCCTACTTCCGCAAGGACCTCCTCCCCATGCTCTGCCCCATCCTCGACTTCCACGCGCGCGCGGGCTCGCCGTTCCTGGTCAATGCGTACCCCTACTTCGCCTACGCCGAGGAACCCACCGGCGTGGAGCTCGAGTACGCGCTGCTGGAGCCCGGCCACGCCGGCGTCGCCGACCCCGGGACCGGGCTGCACTACACCAACATGCTCGCGGCGCAGGTGGACGCCGTGTACCACGCCATCGCGGCGGCCAACAGCGCGGCGGCGCGGGCCGTGGAGGTGCGCGTGTCCGAGACCGGTTGGCCGTCGGCGGGGGACGCCAACGAGACCGGCGCCACGCCGCAGAACGCGGCGAGGTACAACGGCAACGTGATGCGGCTCGTGGCCCAGGGGAAGGGCACGCCGCTGCGGCCGGCGGCGCCGCTGCGCGTCTACATGTTCGCGCTCTTCAACGAGAACATGAAGCCCGGGCCGACGTCGGAGCGCAACTACGGGCTCTTCAAGCCCGACGGAACGCCGGCGTACGAGCTCTCCTACCGCCTCCCGCAGGACAACACCACCACGTCCTCCTCCTCCGGTGGCAGCATTACCGGCGGTGGAGGGTACAATGGCCACGGCTACGGGTCGGACAACGGCGGGTACTACAGCATCTCGGCCGCCCCCAAGGCGACACTGGTAAGCTCTGCTCTCTTGCTAGCTGCTGCTTTGGGCTTTGCTGATGATGGTTGACAAACATGCTAGCTCCTAACCTCCTAGCAACAGTGTGGTCGATGCTTCAATAAAAAGGTTAATTTTGGATTTGTTGGAAAGAGACATACATTAGAGATATATATTGACTCCCTGCTGAATATATATTTTTTCTTTGGCAAACTTTTAATGAATGTTCGTTAACAATGAAGCAGAGAATGAATTTTAGCTTTCGACGTGATTCGCTTTTCGTTCTGCATTGCATTCCAGTCTTGGCACAAAACCAGAAATGTGAGTAGGTATCCATAAACACATGGTCGAAAAGTGGAACTACGCCGATAATCGCAACTGATATACGTAAGCAGAACCAACTTCCTTTGCCGTCAGTCACATAACCTGCAATCATGGAAGATGAGAACAACCTTCCAGTGGTCTATCTGTCCGTTGTTCTTGCGATTGGAACTTTGCGCCCCTTTTTGCTCGTCTGCTGAGGTGTTACCCTTTGTTTGTGCTTGCTAGGGTTGGTGGTCATGGACACAGGTAGCTGTGGCAGCATGTGTGGCTGTACTGGCCACGGCATTGTGACCAGTAGCAGAGATCAATTCAAGTGGTGCCTGCCTGGAATTGCTGGATAGAAGCCTCTGGCTTCTGATGGAGTCAGCGTATGGTGGAGTCCACCAGAGGCAGGGTATGGTGGAGTCAGTGAACTGATGTTCTAGACAAACTCATTGATCGTGGTGATCTACCACTTCCTCTGTCTCTGTGTTTTTTGTCCTTTCTCCCATGCTGTTGTAATTGAGATGCCCTTGTAATTGGTGGTAACTGGTAAACAAATGGGCTAGACAATTGTCACTAATGACTAGACAGCCATATTTTTGTGTTCTGAAATTGAAATTCTGCTAGCATATGGAGCCAAGTTGTCCTCTATGAACTGTTGGTAGCCTTTCTTTATCTGTTCTGCTATCTAGATGCTTCTTGTAAACTCCAACTACATTTTGTATTTCTGTTATCTCGGTAATGGAAATGGGGGTTGCCCTCGGTTAAAAAATATCTGGAGCCAAGTTGTTTAAAATAGACCTTGTTTAGTTGCATAGAGTTGCCAAATTGTTCAAATTGAACAAGGCCAGCATCCAGTACCAAATTGTTCAGTATTATTATCTACTTGTAAAAGTGGCGAAGCAACTTGCTTCGTCGCTGATCCATGTGGAAAGCTTGACAGCCTTTTGTTTGAAACACCCCCACAAAAGCTCTCGAGCCAGTTTCAAAGTAAAAAGGAAAAGGCTATCCATATGCAAGTGAACTGGAGGAATAGATACTTCACATTTTCCCTTTAGTCTTCAAACTATAACTTCTTTGCTTTGTAAATGTGCTTTTTAAGAAAATACACAATCCTTATGTTTTGACATACACAGTTTTGTTTTAATTCTGTCTGATATTGAATTTCTATAATTTGGAAATTATAGAAAAACATATTACCATCCGTAGAACCAAATAAATATAAACTCTATGGTGGATGTTGAAAATAATTGAATATTGTTTTATAAAACTAGTTAAAAATTGAGAAATTTCACTTGATAGCAGAAACCTAAAATAACCTATATAGACAGTGCATATATAACTATGTGTGATAATATACTGCACATAAGTTAGTGTTTGTCAATTAGGCTCCGTTTGGTAGAGGTACTTACTTTTCATGCACCGTTCACAAAGCTCCTTTTCTCTCTCCTTATCCCATAACTTGTGAGAGAAGGAGAGATAAAAAAAGAGTTCATGTGAACAACTCATGAACAGTGAATACATCCGATAGCATCCGGAGTTCTACCAATCTGTTTGGTAAAACTCTGGTTCCCATCGGATGCGGACAAAGGTCATCGCCTGTAGAACATATAATAATTTAGTTAGGTGTAAGCACTACACCACAACACCAGAATTGGCGCCGGACGATCTGACGCTAAAAGCGGCTACAACGTCAGTCGATCTGACGCTAAAAACATATAGCGTCAGACTTCTGCAGTCGCAATAAGTCCTGACGCTAAAAATCTTTAGCGTCAGACCAGACTTTTAGCGTCAGATAGTCCGTTACCTAGGATATTTTTAGCGTCAGATAGCACGATGGAACTCTATAGCGTCAGATAGCACGCCGGAACTCTATAGCGTCAGACCATTTGACATTATAAATGCTTTTAGCGTCAGATGGTTCGACGGGATCATTTCCATGCGTTTAAAAAAATAAAAAGGCCATTTGGTTACAATTTAATACAAAAGTAGCATCACTGTATACATTTCTCATACAAATAGATTCATTCCAAACACTCACAGAGACATACATATATGATCAGCCATTACAAGCATGTCACATTTCATCGATCAGAAGTCTATAGTATTAGCTACCTGTATCTAAAAGAGAGACTAACACCTAAATCAATTATGATTGTGCAGGCACCATGGTGTCTTTGAATTATCTGTCACTACAGTTTGTGGCAGTTTATGAAAACAAAAACAAAAATTGACCAAAATGTAATGAGCAGAAACTGTCCATGTAGGTTTCTATGTAGAAGATTTCATTCACTTTAGACAGACTTCACCCATCTTTGGTAACCTGGTCACACATTATGCGGTGGGAAAATTGTGGTTAGATCTAATATATAAAAAAAGGGTGGGTTCACAAAATGACAGTTAACTATCAGAACAAGCACTGTGTCAACTAGCAGAACAGTTAACAAGGATAAAGTTGGTGTCATATTTACACTTACAGTTGGCCATTTAAGCTGCAGAGTTTGTTCACTTCAATGTCAGTTATCTACTACATATACAAATAGCAGAAAGTAGTAACAGAGTAGTAACATCAAGTTGTAGATTTCACTAAATATATGTACACTTGTATACAATACAGAGAAGCTATCTACTCAAGTTCAGTGTGTGTTCAGTTCAGAGTGTGTTCACCTGAGTTGAGTGTCTGCTTGTCTCCTGCCCAATCTACCTAAGAAAGCAATTTACATACAGTGAGACGCAATGGACAAAATGTTCAGCTAGCATAGGTGCATGTAAATTCTCGAAATTATATTATTATATAGCCTTTTCTTTACTTTCTAGAAGCGCACAAAACAGGAAAAAATAGAAACATGTGACTGAATCATGATTGTCAACTATTGTGGGCAACAGGAAAAAATATATTCATCCTTGTTCTCAGCACACATGTTATATTCTCGGATCACTCAAACAACAATCAAAAATAGACATGAATTATTTCTTACACATCTGAAATATATTCAAATTAATTTGATAATCTGTTGTCTTCACATTCTCTATTCGCAATCATCAGGGAAACTTCCCAACATGAAATTCTCGTGCATAAAGATAGAGTGTCTGAATCAAGCTTATGAAAACTGAAAAAGGGGGGGAATGATCAATGCACCATCAGCTAATTACCTTATGCAGATGGTACAGACAGTTATCCATCAACAATAATAAGCTCCTTGCTTCTTTGCAGTACTAGAAATATTTGAGCATTTTGTTGCGCTAGTTTGTAGCAAATGCATAAGAAAGACTTGACATGACAACAATGTCAGCAACAAATAATGTATAGCCCAACAAAAAAAAATCCATTTCACCCACTGCAGAAATTGCAACTATGGCAGCAATACCAGCATTACTTGGTACTACTGAGAGGAAAAGCAAGCTTGATTGACTCACCTAGCTCTGTAAGCTGACATTTTGGTAATCCAGTATATATAAGGCATCTAGATGAGCTACAAGTGAAAAATAGTGCTCGACTTAGAAATGAGAACTGCTAACATATGTACTGATATAAAAATAATGCTTGTAGGATCACCTCCACTAAATGAAAAAGCTAGCGTGACACCTAAACATTATACCTAACAAGAAGCAGTAATCTAACGAGGTCTGAGGCCCTGATTGGAATCATCAAAACAAACCAACAGCTATATGCCTACTAATTTGATGCATCCATATCTGAAGGTGAGAAAGGACCAGTACCTCACCTTCACAGAAATCTGATGTCTGCATATTGTAAGCAATCATCTTACGAACCTGAGGGTCAACGACCTCACGGATGTTGCTCACATTCTGCACAGATCATACACGAAACTTAGGTTCTACTGAAAAGTGGTTTCCATGACACCTTTTTGCAGAGCAAGATGCGGACAAGTCATGCACAATGCCTTCTACCATTTACCCTAAACAGAACAAGAGGACAGTGGTTACCTGGAAGCCTGCAGCTGCGACGCGGGTGGGGGAGTTCGTCAATGGCGTGCAGCAGGGGGCGCCGAGCCTTCTTCTCGAGGGAGGGGGGCCAACGCCGATGGATCTCGTCGAGCAAGCAGGGTGGGGACCGCCGCCGCCGAGCTCGTCGCGCGAGGGGGTGGCGGAGCGCCCGGTCGATCCAGTTTGTTGCGCGAGCGAGTACGGGGCCGCCGCCGTGGATCTCGTCGCGCGAGTGGGTGGGGGGCCGCTACCGGCAGATCTCGTCGCGAGAGCCGGTGGGGTGCCGGTGTGTGTGTGCCGTCGCCTCACCGCGGACTCTGCAGAAGGGGATCTCGGCGGCGCCGGTCTTCTCCCCGCGTTGTGGGCTCCGGCTCGGACACCGGCACAAGGGCGCGGGCGCGTGAGCACGTCCGGTCGTCGTCGCCGCCGCCGCACTGGCCCTCCACGACGCGCGCACTCGGTCGTCGCCGCGCTTGGCCCTCCCGATGCCTGCGAGCGAGCGCTTGATGGCCGCCGCCGATGTGTGTGAGACAGAGGGAGGGCGAGAATTGATTTTAGGGTTAGAAGAGGAGTCGGGCTGCTCGGTTTTGACCGGCTGAGAGACGCCGTCGACCGTCCAATCTGATCGGACGGCCACCACACATACGGTGGCCTAGCAGGCCATCCAGGCCGCATGAGACGGACGGGAATTACAAGCCGTACGTGTATGTTCTTTTAATTTGTTTTTCTTTTTTATTTTTAATATACGGGAACTTCATTAGACTTTAAATTCAGCAATATAAATGAATATATAAATAGAAAAAGATGTCCATAACAAAGCTATAGACCTCGTCGAGATACAACTATGGTTTTGGCCATTTCCTTATTTGGCATAGTTTGAACAATTTAAAATTCAAATTTCAAAAATATGAAAATTCAAACAAAATTTTGAGGCAATAAAATATTTCAAACGAATAAGTTGTTAACTATAAATTTATAAAAAATAAATATTATATATATAATTTTTATTTTAATCATTTCACCATACGAGTTCTTTTGAAAGAAAATGTATGAATTATAAACATCTAGTCATACAATTTTGGTTGTTTCTTAACAAAGTGAAGTTTGGACCATCACGACGTGCCTTTTACGGTGGGGGCATAAGCTTCATTACTCAAGATTTCATTACAATCGGACTCAATGTAAGTGGCGTGCTTGAGCTATGTGGGTCCCACTTATTTTTGGCGTCAGACAGAGTGACACTATACATAGTTTTAGCGACAGACAGTTGAACGCCAAATCTAGGCATCTATAGCGTCAGACAACAAGTCGGTAAATGAGGATTTAGCGTCAGATGGTCTCTGAGCAATCTTTAGCGTCAGATCATCTAACGATAAAAAAAAGATTCAGCGTCAGATGTCTGACGCTGTAAAAGTGTTGTGGTGTAGTGAAGTTACCCGCGAAAGGGCACCTGCTATTACTTTTATAACGCAACTTACCTGAGCTCCTGAGCAGAGTGATCAAGTGAATCTTTTGGAGCTTGGGATGAAATGTGCTTCACGTGTGCTGTCTAGTTGTCTGCCTCTGGTTTACTACTTTTTCTTTATCACCATGAGAGAGACAATGACCCCAGCCCATATGGAGCCCGCGCGATGCCTTCTTTCACTCTTTGGCAAGTCGGCAGTCAGGCTCGATTGGTGTCTTGCTAGTACGTTTTAAATTATAGCTGTTGTACAAAGTATAAGAAGTAAAATTGAAGCTAAATTACAATAAAGTTTAACAAGAAAATAAGTGTACAAAATGTATAATAGGGTGTAAAAAAGTATGGCACACTATAGCTGTCGGTTGAATTCAGTCTGGGCATATCAGGTTTAACCGACAAATTGGTTCGGTTTGTTCGGTTGCTGCAGACTTCAGTTCCTAATAATCAACAACCGATCGGTGTTCTTGTAGAACTAAGAACCGACGAGTTCGGTGTTTGGGTTCCTCGGTTCCACGGAACTAACGGAAGCTTTGCACACAGAGAAGGAAAAATCGAAAGGAGAATCTGAGAATGCCAGAAAAGAGAAGAAAAAAAAAAATCCACAACAGCAAGGTTCACAGACGCCGCACGCTCGATCAGCGCACAGCCACTGAGCCAGATGTGCTGCCGCTCGTCCCTTGTGCCTGCGCCTGCTGCCGCTCGCTGCTCATCCACCGCGCCGGCGCCGCCGTGTCGCGCCGTAGAGCTCGCCTGCGCAGATGTTCCGCCCCGCTCACTGCTCGCCCCGGCGCCGCTCGCCGGCGCAGCCAGGCGCCCCGCTTGCGCTCGTGCTCTGCTCGCGCCGTCGCCGCCGCAGGTATGTGTCGTGGTGGACGTGAGGACTTCTGATTTTTTGAGCAGAACTTGACTTCTGATGTCGTGATGGGCTTTGCTGCATATTGGGCTCATGAAATTGTTGGGCCACGGTGTGGTGGGAAGGGGGCACGGGCGACTCGTCTAGACTAGAGACTGGACACCGCATGACTTCTGTTGATCGGTTCTAGTCTCAACGCAACGTCTGACAGTTTCAAAAATACGAAACTTATTGTGAAACTGATATCTCTCTCAATGTAAATTTCATTACACAGATTCATATAACTATTTTTAGCCTTCATGGGTCCATGCGTCTCTTTTTTCTCCTATCCCCGTCATAGGCATGCTCAGTTCACCCCAAAAATAGCCATAAAATGGCTCAGTGCTCGTTTCATCCAGTAAGACGTTGGAAACACCGCTACCGCGTTTCACCATGGTAAAACGATTTTACTCTCTCTCCTCTCCATTTCATGCAAAAAATCCTTCTATATTGATGTGTCGCTATATTAAATGTGCATGAAACACCCATAAAACCCCCACTGAGACTAGATTAATGGATTTTCGCAACGGCTGTTCAGGGCGGAACCGATCCTCATCATGAGTTGAAACCCGTAGCTCCCAGATGCAGAAACCATAACCCAATGTCGGTTTTTGTTTCTCGGTTTGATTTGGTTACGTTCATATTTCAAGTTTCAGGTTAAAAATGTGCCCACACACATAAGCATCGAAATCGGAATTGAACACAAGCTTGCGTGTGTATTCATTTCATGGGTGCATGTCAGAGGGCATGAGTGCATGTCAAAGGGGTTATTATTTATAGAAGAGGTCCTGACTTCGTAGATCATATATACATTACAATTTTGCCCTTTTGGCATTCTACTTAATCAAACGATTTTAGAAAGGATGAAATGGTAATTTCCTTTTGGGAGCGACTAGCGCTCGAATGTTCGATCATCGAACGCTCGCGCTACTGGGCCCGGCCCATCAAATCCCGGGGCGCCCAGCCGCGCCCCGCGCGAACGCGCACGCGTATGCCCCTCCCGCTCGGCCTCCGCCACCAGCTCGCCGACCAAGCACCCCGCCCCTGCCTCGTCGGACCCCTCGCCGGAGTCTCGCCGGACCCTCGCCGGAGTTTCGCCGGAGTTCCGCCGGACCCTCGCCGTGCTCTATGAAAAAAATGAAACACCCAAAAACAAAAAAAAATGAAACATGGGGAGCGCGAGCGAGAAACATTGCCAATGAACCATTGAAACACCGAGACATCGCCGGAGAAACATTGGACCCGAAGGGGGGAGGAGGGCGCCACATCAGAGAAACATCTCATCATATGTGCTCGAAACATCGGCAAACAAAACAAATGAAACACCGAGACATCGTCAGAGAAACATTTGATCCTAGAGGGGGAGAGAGAGAGGAGGGGGCACATCAGAGAAACATCTCATCATATGTGCACGAAAAACATCGGTAATGAACCCACTGAAACACCGCGACGCCATTCATAGAAGCATTGAACCCAAAGGGAGGGGGAAGGAGGGCGCCACATCAGAGAAACAATCTCATCATATGTGCACGAAACATTGACAATGATATAATGAAACACCGCGGCATCATCAACTGAAACATTTGATCCAGAGGGTGGAGGAGGACAACACATCAGAGAAACATCTCGTCATATGTGCTCGAAACATTGACAAATGATGCACTGAAACACCGCGGCACCATCAACATAAACATTGGATCCAGAGGGGGGAGGAGGAGGCCACATCAGAGAAACATCTCATCATATGTGCTCGAAATATTGGCAATGATACACTGAAACACCGCGGCACCATCAACAGAAACATTGGATCCCGCAGGGGGGAGAGGGGAGGGGGGATCAGAGAAACATCTCATCATATGAGCATGAAACATTGGCAACCAAAACAATGAAACATCGAGAAACCATCAGAGACACATTTTGGGTCCGGAGCTGAGGAGAGAAGGTGGGAGGAGGGCGAGGAGGAGGGGCGACCGTGGATCGAGAGGAAGGGAGGACAGGGAGGGAGGACTCAGATCCAGATCACCCCCACCTACCTCGCCGGAGCCGCCAACGCCGCCGGGGATGGGGAGAGAACGACGGCGGGGGACGAGAAGAGAGGTGGGCTCGCCGCAGGCAAGGCGCGAGGACGCGCAGGCGAGGGCAGCCGCGCACCGTGGCACGGAATCCGCCACCGAGGCCGCCGTAGCCCCGCCCTCGACGTCTGCCGTGGCTGCCGGAGGGGAGGGAGAAGGAGGTGACGGCGCCGGGTCCACGGCCGCTGGATCCGGCGGATCCGCGTCCGCCGACGCTGGATCCGGTGGATCTGCGTCCGCCGCGCCGGAATCGGGCGGATCCCGCGGTCCACGGCCGCCGCGCGCGCCATGGGGGGAGGAAGCGGAGGAGCGCAGGGAGGAGGGAGGATCTCGCCGCCGTCGCCGAAACCCTAGGTCGCCGGGGGGTCGTAGCCGCCCCGCCGCGCGGATCCGCAGCCACCGCCGCCGGATCCGGCGGATTCGCGTCCTCCGCCATCCAGAAATGTCGGCACCGCCCCTGGCCGACGAACGGGATGAAACCCTAGCGGAGTGGGGGAGCGCGGGAGGCCTAGTGGCGTGGGAGAGGGGGAGGAGCTCGCCGTCGATGAGCCGGTGGCCGGGTCCGCGGCGCGGCGGCGGCGGCGGCGCGGAGCAGCAGCGGCGCTGGAGCGGAGCAAGAGAGCGCGGGGAGGGAGTGGGAGCAGCGGCGGAAATGCCGATGCCGGGGCACCCGGGTCGGGGGTGGAGGGGTACACGCGGGCCACCGCCCCCGCCGGCCCACTAGAGGCCCGACGCGCGGCGTTCGACGTGTCGAACGTCCAGTCTATAGCATTACCGTTTCCTTTTCTCTTGCTCTAAACTTCTCTTCCTCTTATTTGGTCTTCTTCTTGCAACTTCTCTTCCGACTCCGTGTTTTTTTTGGTTGGTCATTAAGATTGAGCTTTCTTATCTCTACCTTGCTGATCTCGAGCCGCATTCGGATGTCTTAAAATCGCCTTGCCTTCCAAGCCAAGTCGAGCTTTCTCTCGCGAAGTCAAAAGTTTATCTTCACGCTCTTCCTGCAATGAAACTTTGTTAAGGCGAAAAAAAGTTATTTGCTGCTCCAAAGTTTAAGGGGTTGTTGTTTCTGGTGAAGTCAAATCCTAACAATAGCTACGACAGTGAACGAAATAATAGCCAAAATGGCATGACATGACTAAAATATGGTGTAATAATGTTAAGCATGAACCAATGTCTCTTGAAACACTGGACTATTATTTGTCGTAACGTACATGCACCGTTTTGTTGGAACAGATCTAGGGCATTCGTGCCATTTAGAACGTCCACTCCAAAAGTAGTCTAAAGTGTTGAAACATATACTACATCCTAGCAATAGAGTGCAGATGTCGGTGGTCCGTGAAGATTTAAGGCTCCGTTGATGGACAAGACATCGTCAAGCTTTATTGATTAAGTATACATCATATCATTTATCAAGAACTCAGAAATAGAGCTAGAAGGTTCATCGTCCTAGATAGAATTAACTCTATTTGCATAGCTCGTCTTACTAATTCATGTGCCGCCTAATTTGCTCCCCTCCTACAATGCTTGATGGAGATATGTAGATCTCCGGGAAACCGCTCTAAACGATATTGCATTCACCGTGCACGGCACAGCCGAGAAAGCTCCATTTCTCATTGTTCTGTATAACCTCCCTGCAATCGGATTAGACTATTAAGTATTAACGGTTGCATCCCATGTGTTGCGCTGGCATTAGTCTTTGCTTCAAGCCATACAACACATGCTCTTAATTATTGCCTACTCGTATTTGCCTCCAAGTGCATTGGCAAGTGCCTCCACGTGAGAGTAATCCATTCGATTTGACCAGTATTGGATCTTGACTTGATCGGATGTCTTCAATCGTGTGGCTTCGTCAGTTCGGCAGATCGTCCAAGCTGTTTTTAGGGAGGCCGAGGCTTGGCGTGAGGCTCGCTATTCGCCTATCGACGCTTGTGTGAGTGTGTGGTCGCGCAACTCGTTCTCCGTGTAATAACAACTGTACTTGTATCCAGTAGATTAGGTTTGCGTGGCTCGGCAAAGGCTTCTCGCCTTCGTCTCGCCTCGCTTTGTTTGCTTGTTCTTGGCCGTTTTTGGCCACTCCGTTCCTCTTAATGAAATACCGGCGCATGCCTGCTCGAAAAAAAAAAGACTTGATCGGATTGTCCGGCGATGAGACGTAGGCTCCAGTGCTCTAGTTTCTCAGGTTGCAAATTGTTCGTTATGTAATCACAACCTCGTGTTCTTAGGGTGTGGAGGGATTCGGTAACTATGGGTTTACCGTTTTCTTCGTTTGTAATATCAAAACTCTTTCTGCTTAATGAATTACTCGCTTCGGTGTGTTGTGGAAAAAAAACAGCGCTCCCCTAAAATGTCCACTGACAAGCCGGTCCCTGTCTCCACCGCGCACAAAACAGTCCCACTAGCCATGGACACAGAGCCACGCACGAAAAACAACACCAAAGTCTTCAACGACGGTTTCAAAAAAAAAAAAAGTCTTCAACGACTGCTGGCCTGAAACACGGATGATCTGCCCAAGCCCAACCACGCACAGAAATTGAAAATTTGGAAGTATCTCTCCTCTTTCAGTTGGCAACGGATCCTATGCAAACTAGACATCTCGTGTAAACTTGTAAACTAACGATTTAGACTCTAGGATCATCATCCGATGGCGGTAGAGAGAGGTGGGAAACGTTTACAAATTAGCGCCCGCCAGCCCTTATGCATTTTTCCAAAAACCCCCTACGTCTCCCTCCATTAATATTTTTCCAAATATTGCCTCGTTCCGTCTCGCTTCGTCAAGCCCGGGATCGCTACGTCCCGTTCCGTCTCGCACCCCAGGCACGCGAACGCCGCCGCCGGCCTGGGATCGCGCACGCCTCGCACGCAGGCCTCGGGAGTGATCGCCCAGCACGCACGCCTCGGGAGCGGCCACCTCGCACGCCGTCACGCTGGGCTACCAGACACGCCGCGTCGCCCGCGGCCAGTAATTCGCGACTCTCCTCCGCCGGCCGCCGGGACCTTGCGTACGTGTGCATGAAGTGAACTTTCTGAAGATCTCACGAACAGCAGGGTGGGAGCAGATCACAGCCAATAGATTTCACATCTCGTGACCTGGCCATTGGCTTGTTCCTTTGGAGCAAAAAGGCACGACCAGCAGCGATCCATCTCCTCCCCATCGACCAACCACTTGGACAGCAATGGCCAGCCCTCGCCCCCGCCTTCACCACGTATGCACGGCGGCGCGCACGGCTGCTCCCGGTCACAGGTCCCGGTCCTGGCGGCGGGCGGCTCCGGGCGAAGCGGCGCTGTTCGTGAGATCTTCATTCGCGTAGCGGCTTTGTCCTCGCGCGTGCCCTAGCGATCGATCGATCAACTCGTGTGACGGAAGTCCAGACGGAGTAGAGACGGGCAACGGAGGGAGGGGGTAGATGGAAAAAAATACGATTAGTTGTTGGCAGGCGCGGGAGTTAAAATGTAAAAAGACCCCACCTCTCTCTACCGCCGTCAGATGATGAGAGTTCAAATCGTTAGTTCGCAAGTTTACACGGGATGTCTAGTTTGCATACGATCCGTTGCCCTTTCAGTTGTTCATGTTCTATTGTTCTCCTCTCGTCTCCACTCTCCAGTCTCCATCGCTGCTCTCCCTCTCTTCTCCGCGTCTTTAATCCGAGACAATTTTTTGGTGCGCGTCCTCCTCCGCCCTCAACCGTTGACGCCTCGCTCTCCCGACCGGACCGGCGACACCCCCCAGCTCGCCGTTGCTGCAGGCAGCCGCGCAGGAGATGGACCATGAAGCAGGTAAAGCAGCGCCAGCGCGGACCTCGCCGAATTCGGGAGCGATTCTGGCTAATCTGGGGCCTGGTTGCCATTTGTGTGCAGTGACCGAGTTCCTGGGGCAGGTGCCCCTCCTCCAGCGCCTCCCGGGTTCCTCCATCCGCAGAATCGCCGAGGCCGTCCATGTCAGGAACTACGGTATGTACCTGGCTCGCGGCTGGCTGTTTGATCGGTTTCCTGCCTTACTCTTTTTGTTTATGGAAGTATGATATGCGTGTGAGTTTCAGTTTGTGCTTTCGGAAATCGACGTGCTCTAGGAGTGAGTGCCTGATTTTGTGCTAAGCTAACAGATTTTTTGCGACTTGCGAGTGTTTATTGTTAGTCAACGATCCTACAGCAAAACTCAAGTTTCAGATGTAAGCAAATGCGAACATAGCACTGCGAGAAACAGGGTGGTGGTCTTTCAGTCAAAGCTCAACCCAGTAGTCCATAATGAATTAATTATGGTTAAGTTTAATCTTAATAATTGTTTGACCCTTGGTGCCTGTTTAATGTGATCCCATTATATGATGAGGCTCTACTGGTTAAATAAGATTTTATTTCTCTGTCACTGAATGTGATGTGACGTCAAGATGAATCGTATTTGGCTCTGATACTGGTACTTTGCAGAGCCTGGTGACTATGTCGCTCGCGAAGGTGAACCTGTTGATGGCCTTTACATCATATTGGATGGTCAGGTAAACATGATAGGATTACATGTATCTTTGATATTTACCAAAGTGGGAGTGGGGGCAGAGGCCGATTATTTTTAGCTGTAATACTTTCTGATACTTGAATGACATCCTCATTATCCTGAAGGCTGAAGTTTCTGCACCTGCGAATGCAGAAGAAGAAAACCGTCCAGACTATGTATTAAATAAGTACGGCTACTTTGGTTATGGTTAGACATTTCTTGTCATGATAATTTGGTTTAATTCTGTTCAAACTCATTCTGCATGAAAAAAGATATAAAATAGTGATGTCTTATGTAATTTCATTTCTTTAATTACTGATGCTTTGCATTATTTTGTAGGAACTAATAGTTCTGTTCATCAAGTCAATGTTGTTGCACTAACAAAGGTGCTTATTTCAAACAGTCCCACTTTTGATTCTCTTTTCTTCGTGAGCACTTGGTTTATGCCTTTTCCAAATGTGTATAACCATCTCTTGCTTATTATTGATCATTCTATTGCAGCTGACCTGCTTCATATTCCCCAAACAATATGGACATTTGTTACAACCAAAAACAATTTGGAATTCGGAGGAAACACTTGAACATTCTTTGCTGGAACAAATTTTGCACTTAGAACCACTAGAGGTTAGTATAACGTAAGGCAGCATCTATGATATTTATCCATTGTGCAACAAATGGATTAAGACTGGCATTGGAATCACCATATACTTTGATTTACATCACTTAAAATAAACAAATATAATTTGATTTACATCACTAACCTTGTCCTTTTAACTCACCATATACTTTGATTTACATCACTTAAATAAACAAATATGAGCAGACATGGCTTTCAGAGATTTGCATGGCTGCACCTTCTTGATTTGATGTTAAAAGGACAAACATGATAACTACAGTGTAATACTTTTTTGTATTAAATTCCCTTGTCTTGCTCACCGCAATTCTTGTGTGTCTTTTTAGGTCAATATTTTCCGTGGGTTTACTTTGCCAGAAACTCCAAATTTTGGGGCAGTTTTTGGAGGACAATTCATTGGACAGGCACTTTTCAACTGCCCTCACTTACTTTCTAGATCTGATAACTATATGTATTTGACCACTAACTTTTAGTACTGAATTACAACTTATCATTTTACTTTAAAGTACAAGTTCTGAATTACTGAGTCAATAGCTAACAAGAAACCTTTTTCAACATGCTTCCTCTACTTCCCATAAGCGTGAGGGTTGGATTTAAGAGCATCGCATGAAACCGATTATTCAGGAACAAATATACAACTAGTCCTTGTCAGCTTCCTTCCAGACATTCCTTTTGCCTTCTTGTCTTATTTATGATATGACTATCTCCTTCATGATTTGTTCACTTGATATGTTGCTAAAGGGCCACAGGGTAAAGGGCCACAGGGTGAGAATAAGAAGCTATAAGAAATTATTGCTTATGTGTCTTTTGAGTACCTGTAGGAAATTTGAGTCAGAATAACCCCCTTTTTGAGTTCAATTATGTCGAGTCCCTTGCTGCTGAGAGTTAGTATCTTTTGGATAAATGTATTTCTGCATGGTACTGTTAACTCTAGCTGTTTTTCAGTAAAAGCTGGGGATCCTTGTAAAGCTGGGGATCCTTGTAAAAGAATTTCAGTATGTTGTAACCAGTTCTTATGTTTGATGCCATGCAGGCACTAGCAGCAGCATCCAAGACTGTTGATTGTCTAAAAATGGTGCATAGTTTGCATGCGATTTTTCTTGTTGCTGGAGACATTAGCTGTAAGGTTTTCTAAAGCTCCCCTAAAAAAAGGTTTCCTAAAGCTATGTGATTTTTTGCCAACATTAATTTGGTCAATCAAATGCAATCTGAGAACCAAGGACTCTAAATCACTAAATGCTTTTAGTTTGGGCTTAGCTGGGGCTTCTATTTTTATTCTTTTTCATTTCATGTAATATTATGATTTATTTGTGTAACAATCAGTATTTCAACTCTTGAAACTAATCCACAAGTCTGATGCCCATACAGCATATTTCTGGCTTTGTAGTAAGCTGGATACTTGGTGTACTTTCTTTTAATCCAAAAAACAAGTTTGATGCTCATGGCTGTGTTTGATTTGTCCTCTGGTGTAGTACCAATAATATATGAAGTTCATCGGGCACGTGATGGATCCAGCTTTGCCACAAGAAAAGTGGAGGCAAAGCAGAAGGGCCTGGTTGTATTCATCTTGATTGCTTCTTTCCAGGTGCTTACACTTATGTAAATGATAATATTTGAAACTTCTTTGGACAAATTAAACAATTTATACAAACCTGTACCAGTCATGATTCTGACTTTTCAATCTTTTCAACTTGAAAATACCTATGCCTTATTCATGCTGAGAATTTGTGAGTTAAAAGGTCAACGATTATTTTGAACCATATATCTCCCAAAATGCTGCATCAATTCACTGTTCCTTTAGTTATTTTATAAATGGTACTGTTGATCCAAACTGTTATCGTACTTAACTTAGGATTAATTGAAAAATGTCAACTTTTGGATAGCACATGGTTCCTTGTAGCCCTTGCACACCTTACTAAAATTTAAGTTCATTAAACCCTAAACTTTATGGTATATCTTGATCAGCTACCAATCAATACCATCCTTAGTCTCAATAGCTACACAATATTGTTCCTGGTCTCAATTTGATTACAGTTGCTTTATGATCCACGGATAAATTGTTCGGTGGTACAACTAGTAGAATATATACTGCTAGGTTGAAATTTTTAGGACCGCAAAGGTCGTCTCCTGAAATATGTCAGTGTGAATTTGGTCTGACTCTCTCAACTGGCTATCTTGCAGAAGGAAGAAGTGGGTTTTGAGCATCAGGCTGCAATCATGCCTGATGTTCCTCCTCCAGAACAGGCAAGGATTTTTCTCTCTTTCCTTTGATATCTGTGGAAGGTAAAAACAGGTATCTAATAAGCAATCTAATGCAGCTCCTTAATCTGGAGGAGCTACAAGAACGACAGCTTACTGATTCACGCTTCCCACCGTAATTTTTCTGACTTCCTATCATATTGTTTGATTGTTCGATGGTTACCAAATTAATTTTGTTATTATCTTATTAATCGGTTTAACCATTAAACCATAGCCTTCAGCCTTCAGGATTTACTTCGATTGTGCCATTGCAAACCATTAATTTTCAAATGGATCTACCTTGCTGTTGATGCGACAAGTTGGATAGCACATTTATAATATCAAGTATTAGTTTTAAGAAAAAAAAATACTATTGTTCATCTCTTTATAATGTGGTACTTGGTAGCCAATTGAATGTTTATTATCTGCAGCCAATATAGGAACTTGGCAGCTAACAAAAAGTTTACGCCTTGGCCCATAGAAATGAGAATATGTGAAGATTCAGCGTCTGAACATAAACCAAGGTATTCAGATCTTATTTTTGTTTTAAATTATATTAATCCTGCAGATCTTGGTTTCCTCCAAAGCTAGATTTTCCCCATTCTACCTTTTTACATGAGTAAAAATAGTTATGATTTAATAATGTGTCTGCTTTTTTTGTCAGCTTAAACTACTGGTTTAGAGCTCGGGGAAAACTTTCAGATGACCAGGCTCTACATAGGTTAGTCAGTACATCACCATACACTATCTTTCATCATTTTCTATAATTGCACATAATGTTATTCTGCAATACTACAGATGTGTCGTAGCATATGCTTCGGATCTATTATATTCTGCTGTGAGCCTTCATCCTCATCGGAAGAAGGATTTCGAGCCACGCCTTGTCACTCTTGATCATTCGTATGTAACAATTACTCAGTATAGTGCTTCCGATCATATCACTTTTAGCAAATTCTTGTTTGTTCTGACTGCTGCCTGTTACTGTCTGTAGCATCTGGTTCCACAAACCTGTGAAGGCTGACGAATGGTTGCTGTATGCGGTAAGCGATTGACCAATTGTACATATTTTCATCGACACAGATGAACCCATGCAACGGAGATACTAATGTACACATTGCTCCTGTGAACAGATCGAGAGCCCATCTGCGCACGGTGGTCGGGGTTTCGCCACTGGACGCATGTTCAACAGGCAAGGAGAGGTATGCATTCGTCTGAGCTCTGATTCTGATTCTGCACCTGTTCGTGAGAGTTGGGTCCCAAGTAATTATATTCTCTTCTGGAACGCGCAGCTTATCATGTCGCTGACCCAAGAGGCGTTGATTAGAAGGCCGAAGCTTTGAGAGATGCACCATTTTCTTCTAATTTGCTTGAGATATTTACGAATCACAAACAAAAATGTACAATATCAACCGTGGAGCAGCCTCATCCAAAAAGAAAGAAAAAGAAAAGAAAAGAAAACTTTCTGGCATCAAAATTCAAAGCTATGTTTATATACATCTGCTGCTCTACAGCTACTTTATCATCAAGTATATAATGGTGAAACCTTAAGGCTCATGGTTAACCAAGAGGTCTCTTGAGTTAAAGCTTAACTTGAGAACCCCTGATTCGGCAAAGGAGCTCCTTTTGGGAAAAAAAGCTTGAAATGGAGTAAATGAGAAAGGAGCACAGTAAGAAATGAGACCAGAAGCAGAAATTGCAATGGGGGACGTGTACGAATCAAACCTCCAGAATCACCATCAGCACTTCAACTATCCTCCCAACTTCGACCACCTCTAGTTTGGATTGAGGTTGTGGTTACGGTTTGGGTTTGGGGAGGACATTTATGTCCACCGACTTCAAATGGGATGGTTGAGTGTTGTTGCCAGCCCGAAGGCAGTGGTGTGTGGGTGTAAGTGTAACAGGGGTGGCGAAGGCGACGCCACTATGGTGGTAGTGTGGTTGGGTAACTTTCTCCACGTCTGAATTCAATTCAAAAGACGATATCAACTAGCCATGAACAAACACACAATTTGCTTTAATAAAGAATTACTTTACACGCAGTACGCCATAAACAAACACATGATATCTAGTACTCTACCAGCCATTCAATCTTTTTTTTTCTCGAACACGACTTCACGTGTCATTGTATTACATTGTATTAAGACGAAGGAGCCGAAGACGACTTCACGTGTCATTGCAATTCAATCTTGATAATGCCAAGTGCCCAAGACCTACTAAATATTTCTACTGAACACACTTTTCTCCTCCAGTTTTAACCTACAGTTCAACATAGCACTGGTTGATATTTTACAAAACAAAATGGTCAATACTTTTTTTTTTTGAACATGGAAGAGTTCTCCATTACTTATAAAACGACGCCGAATCTTCGACGACCAAAATACGAGTACAATTTGGAATGCTATCCACAATCGGATTAGCACCCGGACTCTTCAATGTTTTCTGATCAAATACGCCTAAACACATAATGCTACCTAAACACATAATGCTGAATTAGACAGTCTAATTCACGATGTGTCAAACTCTACGGCTTCCTTTGAAACACAGGATCAACAGTAACATTCAGATTCGTGAACTTCTCACACCGAGCAACTGTTTCATTTATTTTTTCAAGTAAGTTTGGCAGATCAGCAATATTAGCTTCAATCTTCGACTTGAGGATGTTTACTTTCTCACGCACCTGGTCATCTTTAGCAACTAATGTTTCCAAGACAGCTGCAACTTCTGCAATATAGATGGACATATTAGGAATTTAATTTATAAAAAACTATAACATGATGATTCAAAGTATGCCGAGTTTGAGAAACATCATTTATCTCTAAAAATGCTAGCTTTTTATTTCTAAAATTAACAAACCAATACAAGCGAATTGTGGCAATCTAGCAACAGCACATGTAAAACAGTAAAAGACTAGGAATATCATTTATCTCTGAAAATGCTAGCTTTTTATTTCTAAAATTAACAAACCAATACAAGCGAATTGTGGCAAACTAGCAACAACACATGTAAAAGACTAGGAATGTTTTAAATTTTGATTTATTAGGATATTTGAACTGTGTAAGCATAACTTGTTACATCAAAACTACTCCCCCGTCCTAAGTCACTTTGGGTTTGTCCTAAGTTAAACTTCTGTAATCTTGACGATGTTTTCTTGGAAAAAATATAGTAACATCTACAAGTTTCAATAAATGTAATATCAAACAGGGGCGTACCCAGCAGGGCGCGCGGGTGGAGCACGGCGAAGCGGGAGACGGCAGAGTCAGGGAGGCGGGTGGCGGTGCCGCGGAGGTGCTCGAGGACGCGGCGGTCCAGATCGGCCACCTCTCTCTCCAGCTCCTCCACACTCTCGAGCTCCTCCGCCTCGTCCTCAGCGGCTCCGGGCTCCGGCTTGCGCTGGTTGGGCACGGCTCCAGCTTGGACTGGCTCCAGCGAACCGCCAGCCATGGTGGATTTTGTGAGGTAGAGGCACACGCCGCGCACGGGCCGAGTTCTGGCCGACGAGGGGAGGGGGAAGGAGCGCAAGGGTGCGGCCGGCCGTGCGGCTTTGGGATCAGTTCAAATTAGGGGCTTCTGTTGTATAAAAATAGGGCTTCTGATATGTGGGCCCAGATAGATTAGGTTGGCCTTTTTTGAGAGAGTGTGAGAGAACATTCAACTTTCATTAACCAGACATTGTGTGTTTGGCTCCTCAGCTTCTTTTTGAATCTTGACCAGACTCAATGGAGCTATTTTGAGTTTGCTTGGCAGCTTGAACGAGAACGGAATTATTTAATCCCCACAAGGATTGAAATTGAGAAAAAAAATAGCCCAAATCGGGTTTTAGGTGGACAGAGATGGGCAGTCATACCCCATCCCCGTTCCTCACATTCTCGCCTCACACTCATTCTTACTCTAAATTAGCTTGTTGGCATGTTAAAATTGGACCAAAATCCTTTTTAAAAAAAACAACAAAAACCTCAACACATAACCTAGTGTAAATAGGAAGCTACGTCCTAAAATAAATGTCTCTTATAATATGAATTTGTTTCAATCTTTAAATGTTGCATTTTGTAATGGGAACATGTTTCTAGAGGGGATAAATTCCGTGCGCAAGGACACGATGAGAGAAAAGCTACCCCATGACCATTAGCAAGGATGGGGGAATGGATTAGGAGCTATCCTTTGGGCTTTGCTCGGTTGACAGGGTTTGAATACCTGAGAGGATCCAATCCAGGGAGGGATTTAGTGGATCACTCAATCCTCTTGGTGATTAGATCCCTTCCTCCATCTATCCCCCTCCTGATTGTTGTGTTCGGTCTTGCGCCACTCCCTCCGGTGCCGCTTCACTGCTTTGTGTACGCTCGCCTCGGGATTACTTCCACGCCATAGGAGTCAGGGGCCAATTCCCGGGACGGGAACTCGCTGGGATAGGTCGTGGCAGAACACCAACGAGGCTTAACCAAGCCATACTTCAACATGATCATTTTCAGGCCGGGGTGATCCATGGGGGTTGGGCCTTGACCCAGCCGAGGTGGGCCTAACCGAACAAGGCCTTGACGAGGAATTTCCCATTGATATCCCTAAGGTCGACTCTCCACCTAATCTCTAAGATCCGTCTCTACCTTGTTTTTTTTTTTTTTTGAGAATTACACAGTACAACGCAGATGCTCACAACACGCACACACACTCACCCCTATGAATACACGTACGCAAACCTACCCCTACCCCTATGAGCACCTCCGATGGACTGAGCAGCCGGCAGATCTCGAGATTCCCGAAGTCACCACTGGCGCCTCATCGTCGACGGGAACGTCGCTTACCACTGAATGCATAACGCCGGAAAATCCTAGGAAAATCTCAGGAAAAGGTGCAAGCACCAGGATTTGATCCCTGGTGGGTAGCGTCCCACTGGACCGTCCTACCAACTGATCTATGATCTGTTCGCTCTCTACCTTGTTGCTATCACACATTCACACCTCTCCACCCCCGCGTGTCGTATGCCTCCGCCATGGTGGTCACCACCCTAGATCCACCCTGCACCTCATATCCAACCTACCAATCGCCGCCCTCCATCTCTCCTCCAACCCACCATCAGTCGCCACCCTCCACCTCGTCTTTCCTTGATGAGCTCGTCTCCTGCCCTAGCCCACACCCTTGGTCCGTCTGCACCATCGGCCCTTGGATCTGTGCCTCCACATACACGACCGAGAAATGATCCTATTTAAGGTAGCTACGAACCAAACATGCTTCAGACACGATTCACTATTAGTACAAGCGAACTAAACATAAGTCTTGCATTTCTGAAGGAGCTAGCTATACGTACGTGAACCAAACATAACTGTGTGTTCTAGGCACTTAGATATCTCTATACTCGAGAGAGGATTTTGAGTTTGGCTCTCTGATAAGCTCCATTGCCCAACGTTTCTGATTTTACGAGAATTGGCATAATCACTGCCAACGCATCTCAGATAAAAAATGCTTCCCTCGAGATGGAGACGTGACTGCACCGTTTTTGGTTATGATCTGTAGAGATATTGACGCGAAGCATTTAAAGACTCGATGATGGTCCTCAAAATGAGTCCTGGAGGTGCATACTAGTAATTCAGTTCAATAAAAAGAAAACAGCAGATAGTCTCTTCGGAGACATCCGATAAAAAGAAAACAACAGATAGAATGACTGGTGTAGAAGATTTTTTTTTAATAAATACGTTCGACGTAGTAGGAGTGATGTAGGAGTAGTACTTAGCAGACACAGTCACCGGTCAATTCGTTGGAGGACCACATAGACCACTAGGAGCCTTTTTGTCTGTTTGGTGCCTTTGGTGAGCATCAAGAACATATTTTCTTTACTCACTCAAGTTGCGTGTTGACATGGCAGCAGAATTAAGCCAATAGGCTCGTCATCATCAGGTTCAAGCTATAAACTGCACTGCACCGATGGATTTTTGCAAGAATATTCCAATTCTGAAGCTATCCCGGAATTTGTAGCAAACACTCCACCCTCAATAAGTGCACATATCCCTCTCTAGCTCTCGCATTGCCTTTGCTTTTGTATGTAAACAGAAGCAGGCACCCAAATCCTGAATTCGTCCTCTAATAATTCGACTATGACAGGAGAAGTAATTCCATGATAGCATCAGTGACACAACTTGTAGTGTGTATTCAGCGTAGTGGAGACACTAGTAGCACGCATGATAGCTACAGGTGCAGTGTTAGCTGCATCAAAGTGTCATAGTTTAATGAGTAGCACCACGAAAATCTGAAGCTTTGACAAGATGAGTTGATGGGGGAAATTATGAAGAAAAGGTGAATGCTGCCATCTCCGCAAGAACGAGAACGAGAACGAGTTAGGCTTATTCAGAAAAGCAACTGTGTTGTACCGAAGCCCGACTCACAAGTGTAAATAAACACGACTAAAACTTCAAGAATCCTGCAATTCTGCAACTGCAAGAACACTGTTCTGAAGGCAGCAAATCGGCATGAAATTTATTTTGGTCTGATGATCGAGCTCGATTACGCTATAACCAACCTACTTAATTACATCCATCCATGATCCATGCGAGTCGACGGCGTGTGCCATGTATGTACATTTATCAACTAAAAGACGTACATGTGGAGCAATTACCAGTTCAATTTGCCACTCTTCCAAAGGCTCGCGGAGAGCACCACGGCGTTACGTGGTAAAGGCTGGACTACGTGCGGTATGCCGGCCGTCAAGCGGCCGCGACGTCGCGAGCCGCGGCCGTGGGCAGCGGGGAGCCGGCGGCATGGCGCGCGGCCGGCGCGAACCTGGCGCTGAAGTCCGGCTCCTCCATCTCGAGGCAGCCGTCGTCGAAGTTCTGCGCGTAGCTGAGCGCGTCGTAGTTGAGCCCGCCCCCGCCGGCGCCGAGGAGGGAGGAGCGGCCGCGCCGCCGCATGCGCCGCACGAGGCTGAGGCGCTGCCGGAGCCTGCGCCACAGCGCGGCGGCGCCGAAGCGGCCCCAGCAGGAGGCCATCGCCCCGTGGTACTGGTACGACGCGTCCTCCTCCCCGTCCTCGTTGCACTCCTCCTGCAGCGCCGGCAGCCTCCCCGGAGAGACCGGCGCCCACATCGATCTGTGCAGCGCAGCGCAGCGCAGCTCCTCCGACCTCCAAGCAGATAGAGCGCGCGCGCGCGCAACTGGCGTGGCAACTGGCAAGTGATGTGTGTGTAGCTGGTTCATTGGCTGGTCTCGGCAGATGAGGCGGATGGGGGAGCGCGGTCGGAGGCGGGAGCCGTGGGATGCGAGGCGGACGGCGGAGATGGGGAGGCGCAGCGGGCGCCATGCGCCTCGTCGTCGGCACGTTCCATCGTGCCAGCGGGGATCTCGGCTGACGTGGAGCTGGCGCGGGTCCCACGACGGTGCACGACTTTTCAGATCCGGAGTGCAAGCAACAGTACTCCTAGGCGTCTGCTGCATCGAAATAGAAACATCATACAACCATGGGGAAGCAGGTTAGAACATATCAACCAAGCTTTGTTTTACTTCGTTTTTGCGGTTAAATTTTGTACCTGAGCATTGCCGATCGCGAGCTTCGTGTTTGCAGATCAGAAATGGGGACAAAGGCGACATGCACTCCTATAATAACCGATCGGGTACCATGTGGTCTGTACAGATTGGATTTGGGCAACATTTACCCGGTCCGATCGATCAGCCAGCCGATCACAGAGCTAGTTCTACCACTTAACATGTTCTGCGGCTTCTGCCTAGAACTAGGAATACTCCGTACATACGGTGTTTTTCCCTACGATTCTACCCATTTGAACGTAATACTAACAATTCCATGACTATTTTTCAATAAAAAATATCAATATGGCCGCAACCTTACATCAGTTTCAATAAAAAATATCAATATGGCCGCAACCTTACATCAAAGAAGCAGACTCCCTGTTTGCGCTCATCATCTGTGAATTGTGAAAGGAACAAATCGTGTGTTGCTCGGAGCTGCCACTCAACTATATGTGCTCAAGGACTTGATCAAGCATCAGACAGAGCTATGGATTCAGGCCGGCACCAAACATTTGGGGTGTTTAGTTCAGCGAGTAATTTGCTAGTCAATCTTAGCAGCAGGGTGCACGCCTAATTCTAACATGTAAACCACCCCGCATGTAATCAAACTCATTTTCTACTTAATGAAAATACACGCAAGTCTTTTGCGTGATTGAGAAAAAAAAAATCAATGGCTATATCTCTATTTGCTATGAAATATAGAGTACAATCGTAAAATAGTGTTAATCAAACATTTTTATATTTAAATAAAGTTAAAAATAAAATAATATTTATACAAAATAAGCATCGCTAGATTCACTATTGAATATATTCCATACTATAGCTTTTTTTGAGTTATTATTTAATAAACTTATTCAAATTTATAATATTTTTTAATAAAAAATATTAATATCTTAGCTTCTACATCAACTAATGCATGATATGTAAATTTTTCCATGATTTTAGATTGCCCCTTGATGGAGGTAGTATGTAAATAGGTCAATGTCACAATCTCTTCATCCTCCCTACAGTTTTAGCTCCATGTACCGTGGAACCGGGGCCTCGCACCATTTCTTTTTAGGTAGCATGTTCCCACGTACTTATATGCTACCAAAATATACAATATATAAACAAGTTATCTTCGTGTGTCTTTGCAATAACTAAGTTTTGGTGAGTTTGCTCTAGCAAAGTCCTGGTACAACTTAGTTTTAAAAGAAAGTTCCTTCATTACCATCCAAATCTATATTTTCCCTCCAATGTCATCCAAAATTATAAGTTCCTTTCAATGTCATTGGTTCAGTTTTTATTCCGTATGTGCCACTTTTGCTCATTACTCCTTAGTTATGACACAAAAGGACTATTATACCCTCCTTTCATTCTTCCTTGTATCAAATCCCAGACCCATGGCTTATTCTTCTTCTGAAGTAAGCGCCTCAATGCCCTATGGCCCGCCTTTGCTATTGAAAAAGCTAATCCATGTCCATTTATTGGAAATATACGAGCCGTTTTAGAGCGCAGATGTCACCTATTGACTAGAGAAAATGTCTTTGTTGCCATCACCATCGAAACCTAAACCACTCTTCTTAGTGCCATCCAAAATTATGAGTTCCCTTTTGATGTCATTGTTTCTATTTATTTACTCCCTTATGTGCCACTGTCATGGAGTTGAAAATTGGAGGTGATGGTAGAGGCAGCTAGATCTGGGAAGTGGGAAGAGAAAGGAGGTCTAGCTAGGAAGGATGGGGCTGATGAGATAGTGTGGCAGAGCTCGCAGAGGTGGTAGTTTGTGGCAAAATCGCATGTTAGGGTAGGAAGAAGAGACAAGACATAGATGACGATAAATGGTATTGCAAAATGAGGATTTAGTGTTCGAGGCGAATGGCATGTGGCCATGGTTTTCCTGTCCACAAACACTTGTTGCTAGAATAAAGAAGAGTATCCCTAGTGACATTGCATAAATGTCGGCAATGTTAAGAGAAGTATCCTTGAAATTATATAATTTCCAAAAAATTATTGAGTAGTCATGATATCGCTACACCTGGACTCACACGAGTCCTGTGTTGGTGGCTTGCGCTATGGCGGCATGTCGCCATCGGCCGTTGTTGATGTTGGATGGCCACGAGGCCAATATTAGGCCGAGGAGCTGGCTAGAAAATGGAGAGTAAACCGTGGTGGAAGGGCACAAGTAGAGGTTGTGGTGAATAAGCGAGAGTGTTATTGGAGATTAAACAACTCTTCGATGATAATGGACAAGCCATATGGAGTTTATGCGTTTATATTTTGTAGAACGAGCAAAGCCATTATAATCTTGGTCTCAGTTTAGGCTAAACGCTTCAAAGTTTTATATGGATGCTCCGAATGGAAGGGTCACACTTAAGTAGAACATGAAGTGGCAACCACTGACCTTGAAGTTGTCGGTATAGACCAGGCGGTTCATGAAGGACGACAGAGATATGATAAAAGCACTATAGTGTGTTGTTTCCGCATGAAGATGGAATTTGTTGTAGGACTTTAGACTATATTATGAAACTATTTATACTTTATGGTGTGCTTTTGTGACTTTTATGAAGTTTTATTAGTCTATTTCCTTGATCGGAATTGTCTGGTGGCATATACGTACACTCAATTTGACAATCTTGCGTGATGTGGTGGAGCTCACTGTGAAAACATAATGTTACGCAAAAACAAATCCTTAATTTTCCCAGGTCTCATATATGCATGCCATAGTTATAGGAGGGGTGAGGCGCAGGTCTCTCGTCTCCATTTCGTCCGCAAGAATTCCTGTGGTTATGACCGAACATAACACAAATCTTGGCATCCATTTCCTATTTTAAGCCACCTTACCACTTGACCACTAAACGCTTTAGCCATTTTTGGATCACAAGAAGAAACCTCTCTTACGCATGTAGCATACCTCGTACTACCATCTCCCATCGTTCCGCCACTCCCATGGACAGAAGGTGCACGCTACCGTGTCTCGGTGTCCATGCTGCCGCGGCGGTGCTCCTCCTCCTCTTATCTCCGGCGGCGGTGACCCCGGTCGCGAGCCACAATGACTACGGCGAGCATAAAAACTACCTCATCATCGTGCGCAGCCATTACGAGTACGATAAGAGTCTGCA
This sequence comes from Themeda triandra, assembly GCA_018135685.1. Taxonomy (NCBI): domain Eukaryota; kingdom Viridiplantae; phylum Streptophyta; class Magnoliopsida; order Poales; family Poaceae; genus Themeda; species Themeda triandra. The sequence continues at coordinate 358,478 of JAENPR010000335.1, forward strand.
CCAGAACGTGTCGAGCTGGCACGCGTCGCTCCTGTCGTCGGTGTGCGACACCGCCAAGGAGGCCCTGGAAGCGGACCCGTCCGCCATGAGCCGGCTCATCTACTCCTACCGCAGCGTCGTCAACGGCTTCGCCGCCCGCATGACGCCGGAGGAGCTGGAGAAGATGTCCAAGATGGAGTGGTTCGACCGAGCCCTCCCCGAGCAGACGTTCCACCTCCTGACCACGCACACGCCGCAGATGCTCGGGCTCATGGGCGGCCGCCGCCGCGGCGGCCTGTGGAACACGAGCAACATGGGCGAGGGCGTCATCATTGGGATCCTCGACGACGGCATCTACGCCGGACACCCGTCGTTCGACGGGGCCGGGATGCAGCCGCCGCCGCGCAAGTGGAAGGGCCGCTGCGACTTCAACAAGACGGTGTGCAACAACAAGCTCATCGGCGCGCGCTCCTACTTCGAGTCGGCCAAGTGGAAGTGGAAGGGCCTCCGCGATCCGGTGCTCCCCATCAGCGAGGGGCAGCACGGCACGCACACGTCCAGCACGGCGGCCGGCGCGTTCGTGCCCAACGCCAGCGTCTTCGGCAACGGGCTCGGCACGGCCACCGGCATGGCCCCCCGCGCGCACATCGCCTTCTACCAGGTGTGCTACCAGGACAAGGGCTGCGACCGGGACGACATCCTGGCGGCGGTGGACGACGCTATCGAGGATGGCGTCGACATCCTGTCGCTGTCGCTTGGGCACGAGGATGCCATCGACTTCTCGGACGACCCCGTCTCGCTCGGCGGCTTCTCGGCGATCCTGAACGGCGTGTTCATCTGCGCGGCGGCGGGCAACACCGGCCCGGCCCCCGCGACCCTCGTCAACGAGGCGCCGTGGCTGCTCACCGTGGGCGCCAGCACCACGGACAGGAGATTCTTGGCCTCCGTCAAGCTTGGGGATAACCACGAGCTTGACGGGGAGTCACTCAGCGACCCCAACACCACCATGAGCGGCCTGCTCCCGTTGGTGCGCGACATGTCCGATGGCCTGTGCCTCAACGGGAACGTGCTCAAGGCAGAAAACGTCACCGGAAAGATCATCATCTGCGATGCCGGCGGTGATCTCAGCACCGCCAAGGCCAAGATGCTAAAGGCCATCGGCGCGGCCGGGATGATCATGGTCACCCCGGAGGTGTTCGGACCGGTGATCATCCCGAGGCCGCACGCCATCCCGACGGTGCAAGTCCCTCACGCGGCGGGGCAGAAGATGAAGGCCTACCTCAAGAGAACGCGGGGCGCGACGGCGACGTTCGTCTTCAAAGGGGCAGCGTTCAAAACCCCCAAGTCGCCGATGGTTGCGCCCTTCTCTTCGCGGGGCCCGAACAGGAGGAGCCGCGGGATCCTGAAACCCGACCTCATCGGTCCTGGGGTGAATATCCTCGCCGGCGTCCCCTCGATCGAGGACGTGGACCAGCTGCGCAACGCGGCGGTGCCCAGGTTCGACATCAAGTCCGGCACGTCCATGGCCGCGCCGCACCTGAGCGGGATCGCCGCGCTGATCAAGCACGCGCACCCGAACTGGTCGCCCGCGGTCATCAAGTCGGCGCTGATAACGACGGCGGAGCCTAACGACAACCTCCGGAAGCCGATCTTGGATGTCAACGGCAAGCCAGCGACCTTGATGGCCCTCGGCGCCGGCCACGTGAACCCGCGCAGGGCCATGGACCCGGGCCTCGTGTACAACATGTCGGCCAAGGGCTACGTGCCATACCTCTGCGGGCTCAACTACACGGACGACAAGGTGAACACGATCATCTACCCGGAGCCACCGGTGTCGTGCGCCAACCTGTCAAGGCTCGAGCAGGACGACCTCAACTACCCATCCATCACCGCCATCCTCAACCAGCCGCCCTTCACCGCGACGGCCAACCGCTCCGTCACCAACGTCGGCCGCGCCAGCTCGACGTACGACGTGGAGGTACATGTGCCGGCGTCGGTGACAGTGGAGGTGAACCCGACGAGGCTGACTTTCAAGGCGCTTGAGGAGGTCTTGAACTACTCGGTCACAATCAAGTCGGCCAACGGCCAGGCGTTGACCCGCCCGGTCGAGGGGGAGCTCAAGTGGGTCTCCGGCAAGAAGTACGTCGTGCGCAGCCCCATCCTCGTCACTACCGGAGAGGTCCCGCCCGCGCCGGAGACACGCAAATCCTAACTCTCGATCGATATGCCTACATGGTAACGACGATGAGTTTGCCATGTGAGCTAGCAGCGTTTGAGATCGATGTGATTGTGAGCTTCATTCATTTTGATTCGGTAGACTAAATTAGGGATGCAGAATTGCAGTTGCAGAGCAAATCCCTCCCTTTGTGGAAGTGAGAGATACATATATAATTACCTCCTTATTTTTATATACAATTATTATTGAAAAAATAGCTGACGAATTTACAAGTTTATAACAATGTACGTAGATCTCATGACGCCGTTTTTTAGAAGAAACATGTATTCATCTTAATGTCTTACACTGGCCCCTTTTACAGACTGGACTCCAAAGAAAAAGCAAATTACATAGAAGTTTACAACTCCTGTTCATCTTCCTGGAAGCCTTCAGAGATCCATCCGTCACCGCCATCGAAGCCGCGTACCAATCGTCGTCAAGCACCAGAGCCAAACTCCACAGGGTGGAGGCCGCAGAGGAGGACTTACTTCTGGGCAAATCAGCCGACGTTGCCTCCCAGACGCATCGGCCAACTCCTGTACCCACGACGCATCCTTCGATTCCATCGCCGGCAACCCGAGCAGTGCTCAGGTTTTCACCAAACATGTTCCTCGAGATTAACAGGGTCAACAACATCATCACCTGACGAAGACAACGATGCGCCGGCCCTCGACTCCAAGAGAGTTCTCCCCAGCCTCTCCGTTGACGTCGGAGTAGATCGCCATCGGAGAACGGAAGAGACTGGGAGAAATTATTCCTCTGCGCCTCCACCGCTTCCGCATCGTCGGCGTCGCCAGGAAGACCAAGTCGCAAAGGAGCCACGCTGTTAAACATTGTGGTTCTATCGTTAACAATGTAGATTAAATTTTATTTTATTGTATGACTAACGTATCCTCATCTATCTATATTCTCCTAGAGCATCTCTAACAGTTTGGTAAAAGAGGTTGCTATCTTCAAAATTTGGTAAAACAAGAAAAAATAGTTCTCAAATAGTTTGCCATCTAACTTTCGAAATTTTAGCAACTTGCCAAGGCGTCCGCGCGCGCATTTACCCGCGCGCAAATCCTACGCGTATCGCGACTCTAGGCCCGCAACTCCATCCCCGTCACCCCGGCTCTGCACCCGCCGCAATCCCGCTCCTATCCGCGTCTTCGCCCGGCGGCCACCGCAACGCAATCCTACTCCGTGTCTTCGCTTGTCACCTGATGAGGGCGTTAGCCTTCCAGGCTGCCAGCAGGGAGCAGCCGCCGGCCGGCCGGCAACTCCGTGGCTCTGTGCTCGGCTGTCGCCCATCGCTTGTCGGAGGCGCGCTGGCTGCTTGGCGGCTGCCCGCCTGGAGCCTGGCGAGCGGCGAGCTCGTGACCCGGAAAACGGCATCTCCGTCGCAGTCGGCTGTCCGGCTTAAAAACAGCCGCACGGGTGCCAGCCACCAGGACCCCAACTTCTGATTAGTTCATGTTGGTACTGACCCATGCCTGTTGATTCATGTTGTATATTTAAAGATCATGTGTTCCTGCTATTAATCTAAATACGATAGTCTATGGATCTAAAGATGATGTGCTTGACGCTATTAATCTGAAGTCTTGCATTATTTCAGCTTCATAAATTTTTGGCAAGTTAAAAATAGAAAACTGTTGGAGAGAGCGTCTTTTTAACTTGGTATATTATATTAGCAACTTGCTAAAATACAACATTTGGCAAGTCAATTTTACCAAACTGTTGGAGATGCTCTTATAAAGATAAACTCCACTGTCTATTTCTCTTGTCATACAAAGTGTACACATCTGCATCCACTCAACATCTCACTAGCACATTCTATCTCGCCGTACAAATTAAAGTGTCTACATCATCATCCACTAACACATCCAACTAACACATGACGTTATGTTTCATTTAAGTTATTCACATTAGCAAACTACCAACATATATTTAGTTGCGCAAAAAATTATCCACTAACATGTATTATGATATTTATTTAATCATATTAGTAAATATAAGTTGTATATTTTCACCGACGATTCCCGCAACAACACACGGGGGTTTCTTCTAGTTTACCAATTATGGTTTTGCCAATTTTTATTATAACATGATTAATTGAACACGTCTCTCTTTTGATTATGTTCATTTTAAACAACCTTTAGGATACGCAATTTAAACACGGTTACCACTTGACGAGTCATTCTCTTCTACTGTTGTGATTCTGTGTTTGGGACACTAGCCTAGACTAAACCTATATGCATATACCAAGAATAAGATTATAAGAGAGAGAGAAAATTGTTTCCTTTCAAAATAAAAGAGAGAAAATTGTATTGTTTCATTTTTTTCTACGTTAGCACTTGTATAGGATTTGTATTGTCAATTTGTCAGACTCTTTTCTAAAATGGGGCCCAATAGATAGTTGTAGCACAAATTCTACAGCACAATGAAACAAATAGAAATATGACAGATTTTAAAATAAATATGCGAACAAATAAATTACAAAATTCTTGTTTTTCCCTTCGGTTGGTCCGGTGTGGTGAGTGACTACCGTTGTTGATTTGGAAGTTGAAAAAGTAAACCCACAAGTAGTTGTCAAGTCAATCAGGCAAAGGAGATGGAGACGGGGCTCCTCACGGTGTGCTTGTCAGACACCCACCGAAGCGAGCCCTCCACAGTCTTGGCGTCAGTGCTCTGCCCCCGCCACACGGAGACCGTGAAGTTCTGAGATTGGTTTGCCTCGGTGAATTGCAGCGAGCTCGGAGTGACCTCTACCCGCACAGAGGCTGGCATGTCGACGTGGAGGTTGTAAACCTCCGGTGCCTCCCCGACATTCTTCAACGTTCGGCTCACCACAACCGGAGCCGTGGGGTTCGTCGTCGATGGGAGCGTGACCGTGATGGATGGGTAGTTGAGCATGCGGTCTGGGATCACCGTGATGGTCGAGCAGTCAATCGAGCGGCGTGCGATCACGGACACCTGCTTGCTCTTGTACAAGCCGCAGAGGAAGCCGATGTACTCAGCGGGCGCGATATCGTAAACTAGGCCAGGGTCGAGGGCCTTGTCGGGGTTCACCTGGCCGGCGCCTGTGGCGAACAAGTTGGCCGGCACGTACTGCTCGTCCACTATTGGTTTCCCCGATCTGTCGTCAGGGTCAGCGGTCGTCATGATGGCGGACTTGATCGCCGATGGCGACCAGTCCGGGTACTTGCTCTTGATCAGCGCGGCAATGCCGCTGAGGTGCGGCGTGGACATGGACGTCCCGGATTCGAAGTTGAACGGCGGCTCTGTGGACGGAGGGCCAACCTGGAATGGCCATGCTGCGAGCACGCTCACGCCGGGGCCTACGATGTCGGGCTTAAGGATGCCGGGGTTCTGTGGGCTGGGCCCGCGCGAGGAGAACGAGGTGACAGCCGGTGCCGGCGACGTGCCAAGCACGGTGCCCTTGAAGATGATCTGCGCCACCGGGTTCGCCGTGGAGTTGATGTACTCCTTGATGGCAACGCCGGCGGCGAAGCTGACGTGCGAGGCAGGGAGCACGTGCGCGTCGGCGTTGGTGCTGTATCCGTCAGCGAACTGGTTGGCCATGATCATGCCAAACCCACCGGCTCTCTTCACCTCGGCACCTTTGTCAACCCTGTCGACGGTGCCACGGTCGCAGAGCACGATCTTGCCCTTGACGTCGAAGCCGTCCAGTGAGCCGTTGCCGCATAAATTGGCGTCGGGCGTTGAGCTGGCGCCCGCGTAGACCAACGGGTAGGTGACGGTTGTCGAGATGTTGGGCTGGAAAACCGACTCGCCATCGAACGTCGAGCCGTTCCCGAGGCGCACTTGGGCTTCGATCAGACGGTCCATGGTGGCCGCCCCGACGGTGAGCATCCACGGCGCGTCGTTGGACAGCGTGCTGACCCCTGGGCCGTCGTTGCCAGCCGCCAAGCTGACAAACACGCCCTTCTCAACGGCCGCAAACGTGCCAATGGCGATGCTGTCCTCGTAGAACGGCAGCGTCGGCCCGCCAAGGGATATGGAGATAACGTCACAGCCATCACCGACGGCCGCGTCCATGCCGGCGAGGATGTCGGCACTGGTGCACTCGTCGCCGCACACCTTGTACATGGCGACGTGCGCACGTGGCGCTATGCCAGAAGCACTGCCGGTGGCCTGACCAAGCACCTGGGCGCCCGGCACGACGGCTCCCGCCGCGGTGCTGGACGTGTGCGTGCCGTGCCCGTCCTGGTCGAGCGGGGACGGGTCCGACTCGAACGAGCGCGCGCCGATGAGCTTGTTGTTGCACGCCGAGGCGTTGAAGTCGCAGCGGCCCTTCCACTTGGCCGGCGGCGGCGGCATGCCGTCTCCGCTGAAGGAGGGGTGGAAGGGGTAGACGCCGCTGTCGAGCACGCCGATGATGACGCCATCGCCGAACTCGGAGGTGCCGTTGTAGTTCCTCCCGCTCTGCGGCAGCTCCAGCCCGAGGAACTGCGGCGTATGCGTCGTCAGCAGCCTGTACACGTGGTTTGGCACCGCCGTGACGAACCCGGGCATGCCGGACAGCGCGTCGAGCTCCTGCTCCGTCAGCCGAGCCGCGAAGCCGCTCGCCACGTGGTGGTACGAGTGGACAAGCCGCTCGTGCTCCGGAAGGAACGTCCTGTACCATGTCGTCCGGTCGTCGGCCGTGCCGAACACGTGGCTATCGTGCGGCTGCACGTGGACGATGAAGGTGCGGAGCTCATCGCCGGACACCGCGGCGACGACGACGACTGCAAGAAGAAGGATGGGGAGCAGCGAGAGCTTGAAGCTTCCCATGGCTGGCTGGCTTGATGTGAGCTAGTGTGTGAGCGTGCACGGACCTTTTATAAAGGCTGTACGTGCTCGTTTGTTCCATTATTAACGGCTCCTACATGCGTTAGATTAGCGTTGTTCTTGTCGCTGTCAAGAAAGCTACAGACGGACGGCATTGTTCTGGCTGTGGCACGGAGAGATTCGGAGCCGTGCCAATGTTGGGAGGTGTTTACAAGGACGAGAGCCAGAGGGCTGAGTTTACGATATGGACATAGAATGGTTGCTTTGGAATTGCCGTATCGGGTTAGAGGGAGACGACTGTTTGAGCGCGTCAGACGCGCGCCTGAATTGCTGTCCGTGGACAGCACAGAGGTACAGAGCAAGAGGGCAACAGGTAAATTCCAGGGGAATCACGGCTCTTGACCCCGGTCCGAGAACATCAGAGCAAGCGTCATTCATATACTTGTGTCATTGCGTGCCTTGGCGTTTCGTCGAATGCAAAAACGAGCGATGAAATCGGGGACGGAAAATTGCATCTGCATTCCACCACCTAAGGGATGAATATATGATGACGATGATTTGGCTAGTGTTGTTTTACTTGTATTTTCGGACAGGCAACTTGCTAATAATTTGTTTCTGTTGTGACAAACAGTACGACGTCAATTCAAGAATTAAAAAGGGGCATAAAATGCAATGTTTATCGATTTCTAATAATTGTGTATTTTTTTTCGAACCGAGGACCCTTCCCCATTTCCATTCATCACAAACGGAAATACAGAGTTTAGAGTTTGAATAGAAGCCAAGCACAAGAGCAGATCAGGATAGCAACTAGGCAGCCTATCAGCGCTACGCCTAGAATTTTGCAGCAGTGGCACTACATCTACGAAAAGGCAACAACTCATAGAGTTCTGGAGAAACACAGTCTCCCGCTACAACACAGAAGTTTTCAGATATTTTATCCCCCCTTCTTTTTTTTCCTCGGGCTTTTTCTCTTCAAACTTGATGCAGACGACGATCTCTCCTTTTCATCTTCACTCCTGGTCTTGCCCCGGTTTGTCTTCCAGCATCTGTTGCTTGTCCTCCTTCTTCTTCTTGGCCACCAGACTTGTCGCTATTGCCAGCATAGCATGCACTCCCTCAGTCATCACCTGTCAGTCTTCTTCGATAAACAATCCTGCCCAATAACTCATTAATGAGCAAGCATAGCATACAATGCTAATGGGATCAGTAACAATTTTCCCTTCAAAGCATATAGAGTTTCTTGTCTTCCACAACGCCCATAAGATGGCAGCCACCCCCAAGGTGTGGAATTTAGTCCCATTAGCTAACCACCGATCACACCAAGCCCAACATTGTTGCAAGTTTCTGGGGATACTATTAGCCCCTATGGCAAAAGCAACGATTGCCCATACCGCTTTAGCAGTGCTGCAACCAAAGAACAGGTGGGTTATACTTTCCTCTTCATTACAAAAAGCACAAGAAGGAGACCCAATCCAGTTTCTCCTTATCAGAGGCATTGTTAAGAACTAGCCACAAGAATATCTTAATCTTGGGAGGAACCCTCCCTTTCCAGATTCTCTTGTGATAAGGACCAGCATCACTTCTAGTCAGGGCATTATAAGCTGACTTCACAGAGAATTTCTTGTTTTTTTCAAACCTCCAGTCCACCTTGTCCTCACTGTTGTTCAATACTAGATCAACCAATTTCCTTTAAACCAAATCCCATGCATCTTTCAAATCATCAAAAAGCCATCTAGTGAAAGTTACCAGTTGGGGATTCATTTTAGCATCATAGATAGAGATATCAGGTTGATTACATAATTTGAACAGGTCAGGAATTACATCACACTAGTATAATGCCCGTGCTAACGCTACGGATTATTTCAGGGATGAGTGTGGCGAGAGAAGCATTAACCGGATGCCAATCAGTACCATGGCCTGCTGCCCCAACACATTGCCGTTCTTTGTTTCTAACAAACAATGGCTAGTGATGACATGCGGCAGTTGAAAGCGCGTAGCATCACAATTTAGTTTGCAACAGGATACCATCTTGGCGGGAAATGAAGGCACGGTTTTATCTTCGAGATGTATATAAAAACAATCAATATTTCTTATGCATAATTTAACATTTACACATTTGTATTTTTTTGAGCTTGCAATCCGGCTCTAAGGCCTTCCTACTGAATTTTAAATCTTGACACCATCGTGAGATACCAAGTCTTTTACAAATTCTGGGAGGGGGTTCCTCCAAACACAAGACTTACCCAGGTCCCAACTCAAAATCAACTTAGCTAGATCATGCGCAACGACATTACAAGTTCTAAGGATTAACTCAACACCCTCACACACAAATTGATCTTGCAGTAGCTCACGCATATCTCCAATCAGCATACCACAAGCCACAAGTTCCATTGATGAGGATGAAATTGCTTGCTTCAGCACGGAAGGGACAACTTCAATTTGTACACGAGAGATACCATAGTCGATCGCTGGGATAAGGGCCTTCGAGCATGCCAATGACTCCATTTGTAATCACATCGGCACAGCAGCTAACCACCCCGCCCTAGCAACAACAACTTCACCACTGTGATCATGATCAAGTAAAAAGCATATGCACACTAAAATTTAATAATCCAAAATCACCAAAGACAATGCTAGTTAAAAAAACAGATCGACTGCATATTCCCCAATCCATGGCAGCCTCAAAGAATGTATGATCAGCTAAAAAAGCGTGAAGATCATTAGCTCCCACAAACGGTATGTTTGCCCTACAATATAGTGATAGAAAAGAACAAATTGATCAGGGTGTTTAGTATAGAGAGTCCTCCAGATCCCATTTATTCTTTTGTCTTCCATGTGATCCTCTACATGGCAATCCCACTGTTCTAGCAGTAGGTTGAGATAACTAACAAAGAGCATTAGAGTGCTAAGTCCAGTCATTTAAACACTACACCATACTGAAATTATAAGCAAAAATTTTAGAGCAAAAGCAGTTCCAGTTACTACAAATAATAAAGACTACATCTTAGTTAAGATTAAGTACCAGGAGAATTCAATGTCCGGGCCAAGAAGTTCTAGTTACTACAAGATAATTTGAAGAAAAACTGATCTCGGAGAAAAATAATGGATCATAACTTCCTGAATTCTAGTTTATTGCCCAAGCTAACGCTACGTATATATAACTGGAATATATTGCAAATCTCACAAATGCCATGGTTTCATATAGGATCTGTCTATTGGTAACTCAAGCAAATTATGCAATCCGATCACTTAAGCAATCACAAAAGACAAATCACACAAATTCTTAATTACAAACCAGGAGACCAAAATTCATGTGAAAAAAGGATTCCATCACACGAAGTCTGGCAGACCCAAAAACAAACAGAATTCAACCAGGAGACCAAAATTTGAGTGAAAAAAGGAATCCATCACACAAATTCTGCCACACCCAAAAAATACAGCTTTCAAATATAAATAAAACAGGGGCAAAATTGACATCTTATTTTGACGGACTTACGATAGAAAAGCACAACAATTACACCTAGTTGACAATAGTAATTCACATTAAACTAGACAAGTAAGTGACATTAAATTAGACAAGTAATAACAATTCGGAAGAATCACGCAAAATTGACATCTTATTTTGATGGACTTACAGTAGAAAAGCACAACAATTACACCTAGTTGACAATAGTAATTCACATTAAACTAGACAGTAAGTGACATTAAATTAGACAGTAATAACAATTCAGAAGAATCACATGAATTCTGTCAACTCATACAGATTCCAATACCCAAAATAAAATCAGGGGAAGTTACAAAAATGATTTTTGCTAGACTTACACTGGGAAACCAATGTAGTTACACCTAACAAACCACAGTAAGTGACGTTAAAGTTGACAGTAACAGCGGAGTCTGACCTAAAGCAACAAATAGAGGCTCAATTACATTAGCTGATGAATGCAAAACACTGCATAATGAACCATGAGAACTGGTAATTGAAAAGGATAACTAAAAAAACAAGAATAAATACCTGGGACCATCCCAAAATCAGGTGAGATCAAAACAAGAATTTGCATGATAGATCCTGAGAGCATTCCAAAAATTCACAAGCTTAGAACATAATCGAACCAATTGATGTTTATGTTGTAGATGCCAACCACAAACAGCCATAACATAATGTAGTGATAAATTGATAGCCAACCTTTTTGACGTTCATCAATCCATTTAGTAAAGCGCATCAGTGATAATAGCATGCCATAAGATCTCACCCCAAAATAGCAGAGAAATTGGAAGTCCAAATATAGGGAAATAGTGACAATAAGATACTTCTCCATACGGAAAACAAATAATACAACTCACATCATGAAATACCTAAAATTATATCAAATTAAGCACTATAAAAGTAATTGAAGTCAAAGGTAAGAGCTTTATCTACAGAAGGTAAACCTTATTTTGTCTAGAAAATAAACATTTCTCATTATACAAGATAAAGAAGATAATAAAAAACTAAGAGACATAGAAGCAGGAAGGCAAAATTTGATTTCAAACAAATTATGTGTTCTAAAGGAATCTATCTTTCACTGTCACAATGCATAGAACAATTGTAGAATATATTAGCAAATACAATTTTGACTCCGAGCAGACCTAAACAAAGATCTAAGCTTTCAGCTGATGTGGGACATTGACTATGCCGGGCGAGACTACTGAACCTCAAAGGTGCATAGTACTTAATAGTCCAGATATAGTCAAAAGTATCAGAACTCAAAGGTGGCATGTGGAGTTTTTCATCAACTTAAGTGAAAGTTAGAAGAGAAGAAAAAAGAAGGAAAGCAAAGGTGTTATTGTAGGACCATTCATTCAGATGGGACATGAATGCAAAAGGAGTACAACTAGAGAGCAATGCCTAACAAAAGTAGAACTCACCAAAAGACTAACGCCTGCGCCAATTTTTTGCTTTCCACAACCTATGAGCACCCACGACAAAAAACGGTTGTCCGAATTAGCAAACAACACACAAGTTTAATCAAAAAGAGTGCGAGAGATAAGGCTAGAATGAAGATTGGAAACAAACACGCACAAGGAATAAATTTTTATGGCAGTTATTTCAGGACCCAAACAGATCGAAAAATCAAACATGTCATAATAAAATAACCAAAAAAAATTCTATGAAAAACAAACAACAAAATTTTTAGGGGAGTTTTTTCAGGAGCCAAAAATATCATAATCAAATAACCAGTTCCAACAGAGTTGTATGGCCATGTTCTCCTAAAACTACAAGTGTGCCCAAGCAATAAGCATAGGCCCACTCCAAACTCCAAAGGTAGATAAGGCAGCATAGTAGCCCCATTTGTTACGACCAAAATTGAGCTAGCACTAGGACAGTATGTCACAGATTCATCATGATGGCCAAGTCAGTTATCTGTATGAAATAACGAGTTTCCACTTACATATAGAATCTCATAAGCATGTCTGAAATATGTGCTTTCTACTTTGCATATAACCTACGAGAACTACAAAAATGCATCTCTTCCCAAACAGATCGAATATATCAAAATATACAAAAATTTTTCTATGAAACACAAACAACAAAAATTTTAGGCCAGTTATTTCAGGAACCAAAACAGATCGAGAAAATATCAAAATTAACAAAATATACAAAATTTTTTCTATTAAACACAAACAACAAAAAATTTGTGCCGGTTATTTCGGGAACCAAACAAATCGAAATATCAAATTTACTAAAATATCCAAAATAAAATTCTATGAATTCCAGAACAACAAAAATTTATAACAGTTATGTCGGGAACCAAAATTTAGCATAGTTACATACAATGTAAATATAAATTACACACCACATAGCACTATAACTGACGAAGAAACAAACTATAAGTAAAATAACTAAAGTAGTACAGGCAGAGGGCATACCTAACAAGTAAAAACACACCAAGATTAAAATGCATGTGCCAATCTTGTACTTTGCACAACCTGTGAGCTCCCCCTGGCAAAAGTGCAGGGCGGTCATTTGTATTAGGACATCATATCATAAATTCAAACTTTGGAACAAGAAATTCTTATACTGACAAAATGCATAAGCCATTTAGATGTTCAAAATGAAGATGAGAGTTTATAGAAAACAAGCAGTCAAGGAAATGTAGAACTCCAAACTTATCTCATCTCTAACCTTATTTGAATATGACATTGCTTGAAATGCACTCCATTAGGCTATCAAAATGCAGGAAGGGTAGCAGTCCTCCATAACATATTACATATAAGTATATTGCAGATAAGAGCATTTAATTAAAACTATTTCTCATAGACAAAAGGATCAAAACTTATTACAATTCACCAATGTTCATTACATAAGAAGTAAAATGCTTATTGCAGAACACATAACTAAAAAGAGAACAACTGTTCAAAAGACAAGAGTAAGTGCAACTGCAAAGACTTTCTGCTGGACAGATTGATAAATCCACTTGAACATCATCAAGGAACAGAAGGATATATCCTCTTAGCCTTAATGCACTGATAAAAATCATTGTCTTCAGGTCTAACTAACAAGCTCAAAACAGTGTAAAATGACACTAACTGTCCCAAATCAACCTGAAAAGATTGTCCGGTCATTCTAACACAATCACACTGCCGTCCGATGGATATAAAGCATATTTCAGCTTTGGGACAAAACAAGGACCAAGGAAATGCCTAATAACACGAGCCACAAGACGCACATTGTCTGTGGAAAATAAACCCTTACAAGCAAGAAGCTTGTTCTGCAATCCAAACTCTAAACCCAAATGCTCAACAACATAAAGAGAAATGACTAATTCTCTAAAGAGAAAGGAACAGGAGCTAAAGGATTGATTGAATCATTTGGAGAAACATCCTACAAAAAAAAGGCAAAATAATAAGAAAAACAGGAAGAATGACAAAAGAACAAATGAAATAAGAAATTGTCAAACCTTATGTCAAAAGGAAGAATGTCAAATAAAATAAAAAACCAGGAAGAATGTCAAAAGAACAAATGTCAAAAGAACAGAAACCCAATGGACAAAATTTCTAGGAACAGAACAGTTGTCAAACAACAATAGAGACCCAAAACCATACTTGTGAATCACATCTTTGCGGTCTTCAGAAAGAGATGAAATGACTTCAGAGAAAGTAGTCACAAAGAATCTTGAGAAACCAACTTTAGGTCTACGATCAGATTTCTTCCTCTTCACCTAAATAGTTCAAAAAAGAACAATAAATTATTGAAAGCAGATTTTTAAATCAATCAATGACAGCCCATTCAACATAGATTGAAAGAAACTATCATACTAAGAGTGTGATAAAAAAATTGGGCATGTTCAAGACATTGAATAACCTACTAGTTATTTAACATCAACACAGAAAATATAGATAAAATGACAACTAAACAGGTAAAAAAGAAATAATTACATAGATAATGCATACCAATTACATCTAATGAGAAACTATAAGTGACATTATTAGGTACAGTAACTAATGGACGTGGAGAAAAAAAATCATGTCACATACTTCTGATAGAACAAACTAAGCCACCAAAGTAAATTACCAATGAGTATGAAACCAGTAGTAAGAAAATAAAGAAGTAATCATACTATAGAAGATAAGCAAAGAAGAAGGAAAACATTACATACATTGGGATTCAAGGACATCATGAGCTCTTTCTTCAATTGTTTTAGTTTCAAAGATTGAAATAAGAAAACAAGAATAAGAATCAGAAAACCATGATGTATTTCTTAAATATATAAAAATGGCATATAACTAGAAAACATACTTGTTTCATATACTTACGGTACAATATTTGGTTCAAAGATTGATGACATGTAGACATTGGATCTAAAAAAGTGGGGAAAATAGTCAAATATAATAAAACATATATTAAAACCAAAAGGAACATAGGAAAAATATAGTTCAACTTACATCTGATCCAGAGAGATCATCAAGATTGAAATCAGCGTTGACATCAGGATCAGAAGAATTGAGAGGTGCAGAAAACTCATCGACATCAGCATCATCTAAAGAATCACTACTTGCAGCATCCAGAGATGCATACCTCCTTTTCGAAGCCATCTATTACCAAAAAATGAAACCATGTAAATATCAATTGGATAAATAGCCAAAAGAATTACAAATACATATTATGAGAATGACTAAAGGATACTATATAATTCAAATTTTGCAAGTTTAAGAAATAAAAACATTAGGAGCTGCATAACTTATGTTGTAAAACTACTACAGTCACAATAACAAACCCACACTATCTAGACCTGCACAAAAAAATATTTGAAAGACTAGATAAAGCAATACACATTCATCGTCTTTCGTATCCTATACAAAATTATCATCTAATCTAACTCCAATACAAATTTAAAGGACCTAGAGCAAAAGCACCAGGCGATTCCCATGGCAGAAGATGACATCAACATAATGCTTGCAATACAGATAGACAAAACAATGGATTCTTTGATCAAGCGAGGAATATAAGACTAAACAAACAAATTAGCCCCAACAACTTAGGCACAACTCATAAATTAGACACAGCTCTCTACAACTCTAGATTTGCATCAGAAGTCAGCAAAAACCCTAACACAGAATGGGAAATAGCAACTGCAAAGGAAGGTTCAGAGTTTATGGCACACAATAGTAGAGTAAAAGAAGCTAACAACCATTTGCACTCATGATCCTACTAGCTGCAAGTAAGATTACTAACACCATCAACTCCTTCAGACCTAACACCTACTAATCTCACAGCACATCCCAAACAGCAACCCCGAATGCTAGCATCAAGTGTCAATAGCAAAAATGGCCCACTACGCAACAGACATTGGAGAGGTCAAACATCCTCCATATATCTCTAACAACCAAACCCCTGAAATCAAACAATGAAAAATTGGATGACTTAAGCTATGTATTCAGTTAAGAAACACAACTCTAACCATTAAAGTAGCAGTAACATATGGAAATAATTTTACAAGACCAAATGAACAAGCACCACTTGTGAGAGTAAACTACTTCTCCAAGGTTTTGTAATAATTTTCCAGTTCCACACTCTGCTTTTTCAAACATATAGCTAATGCTATAGCAATCTAGCAATCCAGCATCACGAGCAAGCTAGCACCTCCCTAGAGCAATCCAGAAACAACAATCATAGAGAATGCTTTAATGCTACAATCGATAAAGGCAAAAAAAACAGGGTACCTGTAACCAGCCCTGTAGCAAGCAATTCTAGAAAATCAACCTGCTGCAATCAAAATTGACAGCCACAACCAAAATTCCCCCAAATTCAGTGCAAATCCAACGGAAATCCCCCCATCTACATCCAAAAATCCCTACCCAAATCTCCATCTATCAATCAACAGCCAAAGGCAACTCGTGCCATTGTCATCGATGATTGTCCTCACATCTCCAACCCCATCGAACCCCCTGCCTACTTACAATTCCAAAATCCCGCACCCAAATCTCCAAATACCGACCCCCTACCGCAATCCCAAAATCAAACAAACGTGTCCCAGCAAGCAAGCAAGTTGCCCGGCACCTGGCCTTCTGCCGGCGAGCAGCATAAGTTCCCAAACCATGCAAAAACCATCTAGAATCGAAGAAAACCTTGAAGATGACGGCGAGCCGCCGCAGAGAACGCCGTTCAGCCGCAACAGCCACGGCCAAACCGAATTGACTCGCACATGCATATCCGCGGCCAAGACAAATCCGAAGAATAGGGACGCAGCCATGACTATTTTCAGAGATGAGACATGCAATCCATGGCTATTTTTGGGCCTGCCATTTTCGGAGTTGAGACAACTAAGCAAACCACAACAACAAGCAAAGTGGGGCGCTGATCTACAACATCTAGAAGAAGGAATCGAAGAAAAACTTACAGCAAATGGCGAGTCGCCGGCGAGCACACCGTTCAGCCACAGGTCAAACTCGAACCTAAAATCCAGCACAAAAACATCGAGATGAGGGTCGCATCCAAAGGATCTGCAACAAATGAACGAGGAATCGACAGGGAACTTACAACCGACGACAAATCGACGGCGAGCGGCAGCCTTGCCCCCAATTTCACCTCCGCCACCGCGACGGGAGCGAGGAGGAAGAAAGCAGACAAGGCGACAACCAGAAACGGACAGCGAAATGGCCGGGCCAATTTTGAACAGTAAATAGCGCCGTTTCCAAAAAATTCCAGACACGCGGGCCTGTCAGCGGGAGAACCCAGCCGCACGCCGCCAAACAACATAGACGGCGGGGATGCGAACCAAGACAGAATCGGACGCACCAAAATTCGAGTGACAGAGATCAATAAAATGCTTGAGTGACATATAGCTTTTGGGTTCATATAAGTTGACAGTGGTCTGATCAGGCCAAGTCTTTGATCTTAGTGGTATAAGAAATAGTGGCCAAATCTGAAAAGAACTAATAAATAGCAGAACAATGCATTAGTAGGACAATTGAGGGCATACATAAAGAGGAATTCTGATAAATGAATTCGTGAAGTCCATGAACAATGTGCTTTGCTTATGCAGCAATGGCATTTGTTTTTGTTCCTTCTCCATCAGATGAGCATTTGATAGTAGCTATACATTGCAGATTTTCACATTTGATCTCATCGTTAGTAGAAGTTCTTCTTGAAGTAGTGATCCCATAAGCGATCCCATAATCTTTCGAAACAAGATAAAAGTAGGAGAGGATTGTTGAACAGTAGGACAAAAAGGAAACCTCTTCTTAAAAATTCAATATTGGGTTTCAAACCCCATGCTAATGCTATGGTAAAGTACAAAGCAAGATAAAATTTGTAAAAACTACGTCAGTCTCTCACACTTACAAGCGGTCCCACGAAGAAGCGAATCGACGAGATGTGGCATCCAGGGGCAAGGACCTACAATCACCGCTCCGAAGCGCAAATCTGTTATCAACTCAATTATGTTAGATGTATCCATGATCACCTAATAACCATCCATTAACCGACAATGAATAGCTTTCTATATTTTTTTTTTATTTCAGACTGGAGAAGAGAAACAAAAGAAAATTGAAACAATGCATGCAAATGCATCCTCAAATCAAGTTTCCGTTCACATGTATTACTCCAAAAGCAATTGCATAATAAAAAATATTAAAGCAAATAAAGTTTTTTAACATCAATTGTTCCTAGGCAAGGGAAATTAAACGTGAGAGTGCTTACCGAGACGGGATGCGGGATGCCGGACCTAGGACGACAAGGTGTTCTCGGGGGGCATGGCGAACGATATTTCAGGTCAAGCATACATGTTTCTTGGCGGTTTTCCGAAACTAAACTCCGGTGGCGAGAGAGCGAAGGGAGAAACGAAGATTTCCCGCATCCCATCGTTCCCCATCTCCACCTTGTAGTCGCTCATCATCCTACGATGCCAAGAAACGAAGAAAGCCGGCAAGTCGCCGATCAAAAAACAAGCGAGAACACGTCATGGAAAATGCTGAAACAAACGAGAGGTCCAAGATCCTCGGTTGATGGAGGTCTCCATCACGTGTCGCTTGTTCGAGGATGACATCTTGAAAAGCGGGGAAATAGGTAAAGCGACAGAAGGGCCCTCCTCTCGGTGGATGCATCTTCACCGGTGGCCTCCTTTTGTCACCACCGCCGCATCGATTTGGAAACTCCACTTGCCAATATACAAACATGAGAAACAAAAGCTAAGCTACACACATGAGAAACAAAAGTTTCATAACCGACCTCAAATTTTTCGAATATTGATGATGGATTGAAGTAACAAATTTTTGAACCATACCTTTCCTACCATAGTTTGCTAATCATATGCTACGGTCAAAACTTGTGAACTTTGCTACCATAGTTTGCCGGGAATGCAGTTCATTTATTGGTAGACTTTTTTGAGATGCGGCGTCAGTTTTTTATTTACTTTATCTTGTACGAAATATATTGATATTTCTATATTTCTACTCACCAATCTTGCTAATTAATAGGAAGCATAGAACCAGCAAAATCTTACCTAACTATTATCTCATAGCAAATGTACATTAGATTGCCCAGGTTTTTGATCTTGCTCTCATCGATTCCCGGCTTCCGACCCATGATCTCGTAGTGAATGTTGAAAAAGACAAAAAGGTGCAGGCATTCGGTTAACTCAAAGTTCGAGATATTAAAATTGGGGTGGACACAAATTTTCTAGAGCATCAATTTAGATTGACAAAGAGCAGCGAGAGATGGGCCATACCCATCTTTTTAGCATTAGTTCCACGACACCTCATGTGCCATGACCTGGTCTTGAGCTTTCGTTTGCTTGACAAAACTATTGAAGTATCGGAAAACAACGGGTAGCTAAAAGAGTCATAGATTCGAGATAATACAAATTCGTTGACAATACGAGAATTAGATACTTTAAAACATGACGGTCGAGCAAGGCACGAGATATGTGCATCCACGAGATAATAGTGTACGCCCGGCAATTGGTCACGATACGAATCATAACCGGAGTTATGAATAAATGTGAGGTCTTGATGCTCTTAATAATCTCAGCGAAAAAGAAACACCGCAGCAAAGAATTTTATTTTTTTTAAAAAAAATCCGAGACTTGGCAGCTTATGGCGTATATCAAGATAAAATGAATTTCCCTAGAAAATGATCATTTAACAACCTATGTCGGACCCTTCTTTGCAAGACAGTCCTTGGGCAAAGCTTTTCTCACCGATGGATTGCATGAGCCTTTCGCCGATAATTCCTTTACGTCGCGAGAAAGAGAACTGTAATTAATTTTAATTCGACAGTACGAGAAGAAAACTAATAATTATCGTAACTTCCAATCTAAGCATGATGTCCGAGCCATACACATCAAGAAAGGATCCGGCATCCGAAAGGCATTTTCTTTGGAACCTCCGAAGGGAACCGTGCACAAAATTTATCACGGTGCAAGAGTGCAGCAAGACCACCAGCGAGAACAACGCAAGGAAGGCACGAAAAATTGGACGGGGCTCGCTTAGATGCCGTTATCCCAAGAGTTCACCGAAGCTGCTTCTCATATGCGTAGTCCTCGTAGAAAAGTTTGGTTCCGTTCTACATGAACGCCGGTACATCATCAATTGAGGAGTGAAGGTAGGCGAGAGAAGAACGGTGGAAAATCTAGATCAACATAGCCTTTTTTTTACCAAGACCATTTCAGATGTGGATCATATCAATCGATCGGAAAAGCAAAGTAGCGGGGAGGGTTCCAACACTTACATCTCCATGGCGGCCAACTCATCGGCGTTCGTCTCGCTACCATATCCACATCTAAACCCCCGCGTCCTGCTGTTGACACTAGATACGCACACGAAAGAATCAAAGAGAAATAATCCGCAAGCGCACGGATATCGGTGAGCACTTCACCCGGGAGATAAGTCCTGAGTATCGTATTTGTTTTTATCCGCTAAGAGAAAACGTGCAATAGACTAACCCGATCTTTACTACTACCCCCGGGCTGCTAGTCAAGTGAGAATTAAGCGATATAGAGAGAACTCCTTCGTCGTCTTCTTCCAACCTATGGCAAGCTTTGAGACTACTTGTTCTAAGGGGGTACCGAGGAAAAGACACCGCAAAGGATGCTAAACCGGGCACAAAGGACCTACCTTACCTACCAACGGGAAGTGGATTACAAAGGTAATAAAGGGATTGTCACTTCCCTCACTACTACCACGGTTCCGGCCGAATAGGGAGCATCTACAAGTGAACCTAGCCTAAGCACCATGCTTATGCTAAAGAACGATTACTCTATTCCCAACGCGAAGCGAAATAAAGTAAACTTGTAAACCAAAGAACAATAATAACAACGAACTTACTAGTATTAGAAGTTGAATTGCCAAATGATTCGAAACCAAGCCTCGGGTTAGGAGACTTGATTCCGCAGTACTTTGGAGAGGAGACACCGACGGGCCGGGCTTCCTCCAAATCTACCTCCACTCTATACTCTCTCAATCTCTCTTGATACTAATACCCTATAGAGATAGATCCATTCGAGGGACCCTTCTCTATCTAACTCTCTCTCTCGGATTGAAGTCTTGAATGAATAGGAGAATGAATTAGGGTTTCACCCGGGGGCCGGGGGCTCGCTTATATAGCCCCCTAGGATGAACCACAGCCCTCGGATCAAACCGACCTAAATGGACGATAATTATTGATCTTCAAAGTCGGTGGAGGCGGGATCCGCGAGACTCCACCCGATTGGTGGAGCGGGGAGTCGGCCGACTCCCTCCCCCAGTCGGCCGACCCGGCCGGTGCGGAGTGGGCCCCGGGTTTCAGGTGTCGCCTTCCGGAGTCTTCTAGATTATACTTTTTCACCCGTTCGGTCTTTCTCTCTATGTAAACCCGACATGTGGGCCATCTTGGGTAGTTTTAATTTTGTCACCCCGAGAAATAGATATTCACCAAAACTCGTGGAATTCTGTCGGTGGTAACCCTATATCTATCAAGTATTTATGAATAGGTCCATTTGCATGCTAAGTTGACGGTTAATTTTATGAGTTAACGACCGTCAACAAACTCCCCCACACTTGTCTTTTACTCGTCTCGAGGAAAAGGATGGATTACTTTAAGCATAGCCTCAAACCAAGACATCAACATTAGATTATCCCCGATCATACCCGCTTTGCGGGATTCAAAAGTGTCTACCATTGAACTTTGGGGAGTTGAAAGATGGAACAGTAGCGAAGTAGAGATCCGTCTTCTATCAATCTGTCACTCGGAGTTTTTATAACATTTTTGCAAAGAAAAACTTAGCTTACCCTTCTCCATCATGTAGCACACTTGAATCACTCTTTATATGTGGTATTTGTAGAACTCACCATTATGTATAGAGCACTCAAATCTCTCAATGTATGTGGTATTTATGGAACTCACTTGAGGCATGTGTAGGGTATGCCTCCTATTCTACTAAGGCTTATGTGGAGTTTTAGGTATTTCAAGGAATAGCATTTTTCACTGTGTATATTGATTAGCCAAAAACGGGAACCAAGGAGAGGGGGACCTTACTCTAGATCAAGTGTGTGCAAGTGTGTGGAATATTTGATGGCTAAATTTATGATAATGATGCTCCTTCCCTCTCTTGCACACTCGTCTCTTGAACATTGCTTTTCCGATCTTCTCTTGAATGATGAATTGATTTCTTCGAATAACTCTTTGAGCTTCTTTGAACTTCCTTCTCTTGGGATCAGAATAACTGGAGTTCATGGGCTATCTCTTTCTTTCTTTTCTTTCTTTTTTTCTCTTCTCTTTTTTTTCAATAATAACAATATTTTTGCATAGCCCATGCCTCAATCTTGGACACAATAACTTTCTTGAATATGATGATGATGATGACAATAATAATCTTCTTGCACATACTAGATGATGATAATAATCCTTGGAGCATATAGAAATCCTAGAAAGTGTATGTATCCTTCTCCCAGTGTAGGAGATGGATGAATGGCGGAAAGCATGTTTTTGCGTACTCCCAGTGTAGGAGTAGCAGATATATATGTGGGTGTAAGTGCACTTGATCATATGAGTAAGAGACCCTTCTCTATGGCTCTAATACCGCCAAGACTATTCTCAACACAAATAAAAAGCTTATGTGCTGGTCTTTTTAGAATTTTGTCGACGAGGCTCTATAGGCATTTATAACCACAGAGGAGAAGTATAGCTAACATTTTAAGATTTTTCAAAAAGAAATTCTCCAAGCAACTAGATATAAAGAAATCAGGTTCTCATGGTCCATGCTATATCACTGTCCTCAACAACTTAAGTAAAATGGGGTCCCTATAAAATAACGTTCCCAACAGCAACAGGGATTCCCAGGAATTATCATGGTGTGAGTCTATCTTGGGGTCATGATTAAAATAATCTACCTTCTCAGTATATATAGCAAGTGATTTAATTCAAAGTGTTCCCCAAATGAATCGAAAAAACGTGATCGGTATAAAATTTGGAACGTAGGGAAGCAAACCTGACCGTGGATGAAAGCTGGAGCCAAATGGGCCCACCCCAGGGGCGGCCGACTCTAGATATGGGGCGGCCGACTCTGGCAGGTGGCCCCTCGGGGTCCACTTCGCCGAGCGTGATCTTTACCTCGTATCTTTCCAAATATTTTTGCTGGTTCGCTGATATCCGTTAATTTCGTCGTCGGTTGCCTCCCCCACACTAGATTCCTGTTATCTTCATTCACAACAAGGTGGAGACAAAAGAGGCAACACATATGCAATAATAAATGTAACTAGAAACTTTATTTCATCTTCATTAAGGCCTGGATTACAAGTATTGAAAGGAACTAAAATTGAACTAAACTTTAACTAAGCACTCTTGCAAACTAAAACTTTTAATCTAAGCACACTAGGCCTTTCTGATGCTAAGATAGATCTCATCTAATCAATTCGCTTCTCTAGAGTGTCTAACTTCTTTTCTAACTTATCCGTCCTCTTATCTAGCGCACGAAGTCTATCTATGAGAGTGACAATACTACTGCTCTGGACACGCTGGCAGTTTTGCAGAGATGCAATAATGTCGCGCTGAGTTTCTAGCTCCATCTCTAAGTCTGCAACGGTCTTGCGACGCTTCCTTGGAGCTTCTGAGGCGGCGAGAGCTGCTTTTGGGGCTTCTTTCGGAGGGACGAACTTCACTTTGCTCGGGTGAGCACGGACTCCCTCGAAATACGAGCGCTCTCCAGTGCTATACTTAGCACAGACGATCTCCCCTTGCTTGTTGGTCTTTACTCCCATAAGCATCTCATTGTGCTTAGGAGGGAGGATCTTGGTGCCTTCTGGGAGCTTCACAATAGGACCCTTTGGTGGAGGTCCATCTAGGAGCAAAGGCTTGGGTGCGGCGATGACTGGTTGGGCGAAGTAGCTATGGTTGTAAGCTTGAGGTTTTGGAGGAATTGAGGCTAGGGGTTTTGGCTCAGCAAGAACGATGGCCTTGGACTTAGGCTCCTCCTTTGGGATGGTGTTGAGATCAATCCCGAAGCGGATCAATCTCCTATCTAAGTTTTCTGGCTCTGGCTTCACCATTGCTGCGTAGCAAGCTTGATGCTAGAAGGAGGAGGCTTTAGATGGAATGAGGTTGGCTTGAGGCTGGGCTTCTTTATATAAAGGGGATGGAGAGGCATCTAAAGGGCATCTAAAGGGAATCTCCAAAGGAATAACGTGTCAACGTGATCTCAAAAACCCTAATCGGCAAAAATTCCTGAAGGAAGAGTATAGAAGGATCACGAATGCAAAAGCTGGCGGTGAATGGGAGAGTCCCAGGGTCGGCCGACTCCCCCTTTGGGGCGGCCGACTCTGGCAGGTGGATTCCCCTGCCAGGGTTTTTCGCAACCTATTTAGCATATTTTTTGTCATTCGGAAAAATACCCTGGACCCCGAAAAACGAAAAGTAAAAAGGTCGGGCCCAACTACCTAATTGAGAAAGAAGTTTAATTCATCTATTTCACCTATTTCCTCAATGGGCTCTAAAAATATTTTAAGACGTTGACCATTTACCTTGAATATCGTACCTTCGTTGTTGCGAAGCGTAACGGCTCCATGCGATGATGAGCTTACTACTTCGAACGGTCCTTCCCATTTGCTTCGAAGCTTTCCTTGCCCGAAGAGTTTGACCCTGGAATTAAAAAGTAATACCTTGTCTCCGGGTGTGAACTCCTTAATCTTGATTCTCTTGTCGTGCCATCTTTTCACTCTTTCTTTGTATATCTTGGCATTGTGATAGGCTTCCTCTCTCCATTCTTCTAATTCAGAGATTTGCATCCTCCTCTTCTCTCCTGCTGCTTCGAGATCCATATTCCACTTCTTGATGGCCCAGTGAGCTTTGAATTCCAGCTCTACTGGTAAGTGGCAGGTCTTTCCATAGACTAGTTGATATGGTGACTGTTGACGCAAAATGTGACCACCCTGCGTCTCACACACAGCAAGCCGGAAAGCCTAGCTTCAATCGGGTGCCCGGGCGTCTGAATCCGGTGGCGTGCCAGTCGATTTGACCTGAAAATCGACAAGGGATAAAACGGTAAGATCATAACTGGAACGTGCTGGGTGAGACCAGACAGTTCCATCTTTACGGCCCTGAAGCCACTTACGACGACACATAGCTATGGAAGCTATCGCCAACAGGATGCGTTCATTCGGCTAAAGTAACATAAGCGATGTAAACAGAACAAACTAGCCGAATACGTAAATGAAGACATGTTTGAACAAGATTAAATCATTAAAGCATATCAAACTACATCTCATGTTTAAAGCATCATCAAGCACTAAAAATTAAGAATAAGTAACTTATAAATATAAATCTACTAAACAACACATGCATAGGCTACTCCAACTAGTACGCCGCACGTCTAGCCTTCATAAACCCGTCGAGCATAAACCCAAGCAAGCTAATCCACCGCATGATACCACTCACTATGAATTTACACCACTCCTTGCTACTAGATCAATCCACCGCATGATACAATCTAGCAATAAAGAGCTAAAAGCACATAATTATCTAACAGATCTATAGATACTTGCTACATGTATAAGCATAACCGTATCGGCAAGATTGCCGAATCGGGGTCCATGAAGAAGGAACAAACAAGCAACATGTAAAAGGAGCCTATCAGATTAAACCGATCTCTAGTCCACCGGATGACTAGCTCTAGAGTAACCCAAAGACCTGCATCTGCCGCACGGTACCTGGTCCTGTCAAGGCTTATCTACATATAACGTGAATGAACCCGCAACATGTAACAATCTAGATCGATCTAATTCGGCTATGTGAGCTTGATCTACTCGATATTGAATGAGCATGAGAGATACGATCAACAAGCCGAAAGAGTATCAATCTAGATTGGGCAAAAGGGTGTTGCAAATAATTAAACATTAAATAAAGCAAGCAACACGTGATAACTTAATGAATCAATTAGATCATGCCAAATCTAAAAGAGCCGATAACTACCTTTACTCATGTCTTAATCGCCGCACGATACAAGGCACAAGCAAAAACTTCCCATCATTAAGCTTAAATCTGCCGCACGATACTAAGCAAAACGGATGAGACTACTTGCATCATAATCTAAATCCGCCGCACGATACTAGACATGATAGCAAGGTTGCGGGACTTACGGAGGTCGACGGATCGATTGGCCCTCTCGAAGAACTCGACGACACGACTAAAAGGACTCGAAGGGTGGCGCGTAGCCGGTTGTATTGATTTGGTTGTGAACCCCTATTACAATGGTCGAGGGTTTATATTTATACCCTGGACAAAACATGAGTCCTAAGCACTTACGAACTATCTAACCAAAATTGGAAAGACAAAGACACGCTAACTCTATCCATAATCGGAGTCCTTGATCATCACGACTCCTTCCCTTTTCGATCGCTTCCTTTTTCCTTTCTCCGCCTTCAAATAAAGCAGTTGCCGACCGCTTGGCCATCTCGCCGAACACATGGAAATTAGCCGACCGCATATGCACTTGCCGAATTCCCTCTCTGCCGTCTGCGGGTCCACCTATCATATTCCGACCAAATTCGGTGTTAACACATGCCCCCTCAATTTCGAGATAAAAGGATTTTATTTCGAAATTGATTTGTATCCGCCTTTCATCTAGGTCAGCGCCGCCAACACCCGCAGCCGCCACTTGAGATCTGCGCTCGCTGTTGACTTCAATGGCGACAGAGACTTCAACCAGCTCCATCATGGCGACAGGAACTCAAGAGGAGTTTCTAGAGGTAACCCTACTTGCTTTACCCATTCGGCAATTCTTTCTGAATCAATTTCCAGATGCACCTTTTGATCCATTTGCTTCAATTTCTTCTTAAAGGAAATGAAGAATGAGATCTTGATCTCCAATCTTGCGTGTCCTGGATCATTTTTTCTTGGTCCGCGGGGAGACCCCAATCCAAGGGAATTTATTGAAAAGGAAACCCTGAGGATCCCCTTTAAGTCTAGGATTTCTCCCCCAAACAGATGGCCGAATACTTTCAAAACATGGCCCCTTCCTTCAATCACAGGATGGCGTGATTGGTACCGTAGGATGCAGTCCAGGAGCAGTGATTTTTGGGAATCCCAAGATATTCAGCATTGTATGCGGAGCTTTCTTTAGCCGAAATGCCTAGGAATGACTCCCTCCGATAGCCGCTTCCCACTTCCGGTCCGACGCCATCAATGCGTTCATCTTCGGTCATGGCCCAATGTCGATCACTCTCTCGACATTTTTATGATGGTGGTTTAAACATTACCAAGCCAACATACCCATTCAAATACAAAAGCACCCGGCTCACGAAAGCGATCAAATCGGGGGAGGAGGTGGGCCAAGTATGTCCAGGCTTATGCTTCAAGCGGCCCCGTGTCGATAAAGAGTATAGGGCATTCATGAACATGTGGTTATGCGAGATTCATTTTTCGTGGCAAGTCCAATGAGCCCACTCGAATCACATAGTGATGGTGAAGAATTGGCTACGGGTAAGCGATTCCTTTAGGCAAATATCTGGCTGGGAGCTTTCTACCACATGATGCACCGTTCTTGTCCGGATGAGGAATCGGGCGAAATCTCCCGTGTCAATGGACCATGGTGGCTTCTCCGGATGTGGTTGCAACTATACATGCATCGATTGTCTCTCGTAGATCTCCACAATCCGAACTTTCCTTCAATCAATTATCTTTGAAGGTGAAGACCCCGGATACAAATCTTGTCGGACATATGGAGAGGCTGCATCTTCAATCATTATTGACTTAGACGGGTCATCTCTTCAAGATCTTCTACAAGGGATTCAACCACATGATCTGGTTTCCCTACAGGGAGAATGAAAATTTAACTCTCCCCTGCAGATTCAGCTATGAGTTGGGCTGCATAGATGATGATTCCGGGGACATTTTCAATGCTTTCATCAAGCCCGTGTGCTGCCGGCGAGAATTTCACCATGGTCGGTTGATAAGCTCAACTTATGAATTTTATAATCCAAACATGGTTGCCAGGACGGTTTGGACTTGGTCAAATTTGCCCCCAAGGCCATATTTCTCGAGCATCATCGGACCTGGGAGACACTGCTGAATATAACCGAGGCCAACAAAGTCTTCAATCTTGGATGCAAGCTTCCAACATATGAGCCCAATCCTCTCGGTGATAATTGAAGCTACTCATTCTTCCTTCAACCTCGGTGGCAAGAATGG
Organism: Themeda triandra; assembly: GCA_018135685.1. Classification (NCBI taxonomy): domain Eukaryota; kingdom Viridiplantae; phylum Streptophyta; class Magnoliopsida; order Poales; family Poaceae; genus Themeda; species Themeda triandra. Next base: position 386,584 of record JAENPR010000335.1, read on the forward strand.
CATTCTCATATCTTGAGCACAAGTTCACCCTTTATGCCAAGTCTTGATGCCTTCATTTTCTTCGATGATGAGGTACACACTCATGACCACCTTTTACTTCATATCTCTGTTCTGTTTCTAAAACATCTCCTTTGAACAGGACATTGCTCCTCCAAGTCCTCCCGAGGTTCAATATTGGCAACCCAGCCCCATTGTTTTGCTTTGGGGCATGATGCTCCAAGTCGACAGTGTTCAACAAGATACCTGCGACGATACGGCTCTCCGAAAGATCTCAAAAGAAAAACTCCTTCCTCCCTATCAAGGACACGCAATTCCCAAGAAAACAAGATCTAAGAAAGCTAAACCACTCCCTCGGTATGAATGTTTTTTATCCTTTATTTTCCATCGCAAGTGTGTTTTGCACTTATCACTTTCTTTCAACATGTGCAGGCCAACCCTCAAAGTCCGATAGGGTAGTGATCTTGGACAACTCTCCTGGAGCCTCCATTGGTCAAGCAAACAATGAGCTCACCAATGATCTTGATATGCATCGAGCGGAGACGATCAAGTAGGTGAACAAGGAGATATAGCGAAGAAATTCCCTCTCATCGGGTTGATGAACAAACAGGTGATCGGGGAGAAGTAGCAGAGAAAAATCCCTCTCACCAGATTACATGATTTAACTCCTTCGGCAATCCAAGATGCATCAACAAGCCATGACACTCTGCTATCTCTCAAGCGGCAAGAATCGCACTAGTCACTCGAGTCTTGATGCTACCCGGGATGCCATTGATCGGCTTTTGCCGAGGAGGTATTATTTTACTCCACTTGATTATTTTTACTTCCAACCGAGTCATTCGGTTAAATTACCTTCCTTGTTCATCAACGGGACACTTGCTCACCCTCAAGCCGCTTTTCCCTTATCGTGAAGAGTATCTTTGGGGACAAAGACGATGAAGTTTCTTCCAACCCAAATTTGTCATCGAGAGTCAAGCCAAGCTAAAGGATATAATCTCATTTCGAAAAAGGATATTGTTGCTTTGGCCCAAGACTCGGACAAAATAAGGGAAATAGCGAGCTTATTGATCAAGAGCTTCCTTCCAATCTCAAGGCCGCCATAGACGCTTTATCACACCTTGATGATCACTTTGCTGCTATCAAGAGAGCACACAAGAATATGTCCACCAAAGTTGATCGGAGAAAAGAAAAATGGCCAAGGAACAAGCGAGGCCAAGGAGCTCTATTCTAGCATCAAGTCAAGCGAGCACCTCTTGAGCACCTTAGAACCAGAGTGCAGGTCATGAGAGAAGAAAAAGCCAAACTTGAAGCTCAATTGGCTCAACCGAATGCCAATATTCAGTCTCATGAAACTAAGCTCGCAAATCTGCCATCTCTTGATTCGGCTAAATCCAAAATACAATCGGTCATTAAGGAGACGTGGCAAATCAAAAGCAAAGCTGTCCAATATCCAAGATTCGAAGAAGAGGACCAAAAAGCTCTTGATGAGGCCAACCGAATCAAGATTGATGCTCTTGCTTGTTATCAATTCTTTCTTAAATGTATAGATGCTTGGCTTGTACTTGAAGATGTAGACTCTTAGGCTTGGCCTTGTCATACTTGAAAACAATTTCTTTTCTCTTGAAAAGTAGATAATCTTTATCTTTTTTCTCTTTCTTCTCGCTTACATTACCATTCGGCTCTTCCAATTACAACCGTACTCATAGACGCGTATATCGCCCGAACGTAACTATTGCCGCTTCAAGCGTTCACTTTAGCCGAATAACTTTCATCGGCTATTTAGCCGACCGAGCGTATGGTAACCGAATCGCCAGTAGTGATGGGCTCGGCCCAACTCAACATCGGCCCATAAACGTGGAAACCCTACTCTGTCGCTTGGCTTTCCCACAGTCTCCACGGCTCCCACGTTCATAAATAGGACCAGTCGGCTCCCACCATCATCACATCAAACACAAGCAGTTGCTATCTTCTTCAATCTCTTCCACTTCCTCCTTGCCTTCAAGCCCAAAAAACCCCCACCATCACCAATGGCGAGCGGCGGAGATCGTAATAAGCGTCCTGCCCAGGACGAGGTGGAGGGCAGCAGCAACCGGCGCCGGCGGTGAGATCTCCAATCCCTTGAGTTGTGCTATTCGATAGTCTTTACCCGATCTGAACCTCTGCCCCTTTTGCGGTTGCTTATCTTCTTGATCCGTTTCAGGGCTACTGGGAACACCGGCGACTACATCGCCAATGTCCGGAGGCGGGTCGCCCGGGCCGGCACCCACGCTCCCTCTTCCACTTCCGCTCCTGCTCCTGTGGTGGACGCGGCGGAGGGAAGCAGCCGTGGTGGTCGCCGTCTGCAGTAAAAAACGATCTCCCCATCTTGTCTGTGTTTTTTCTAAATTAGCCGATCTTGACGGTACCTCGTTTGTAGGACGGCGAGGATCAGCACCGGCCAATGGCGCTTCCTGGCGCCGGCTGCGGCGTTCGACGCCTCGCGCCCCGCTTCGCGCCGGCTCCCGCTCCGGCCCGGCTCCTGCTCCTTCTCCGGCACCGGCACGCCGGCTTCATCGGGGTCGGCCGTACGTTCCCATATGGGAGAGGAACGACGAGGAGATCCCGCCGTATAGCCATTACGACGCCGCCGCGTATCGCCGCGAGCGGGATGAGGCGATGGAGCTTCTTGGTGAAGAAACCAAGAAGTTCGGGATCGCTCAGCTGGAGTTGGAGGACAACTGCCGGCAGATGAGCGAGGCTATCACCAGTATTCACTTTTCGCCAATTGCCTTCAACCCATGTTCCTTCCGATTCATCTGCTTATTGATTAATCTTATTCTTTCTTTGCAGACCTCACCGCGGAGCTGGACCGCTTGAAGGTGGCGGCGATGGCGGCGGCCAACCACGTGAATGCCCAAGGGGCGCGCCGGTGGAGCGCCTCGGCGGTGCACTCGGTCGGGTCGACCGAGGTTGCCCTTCATGGCGTGCGCCTCGGCACCTCCTCGGCTCGGCGGGGATGTCGTCTGGACCGGGGACGACTACGCTCCGATGCCGACCGGCTTCCGCGGCGGGCTCCCTCACGAAGTCGACGACATCGAGGGCCTCTGGCGGGTTACGACGCCCACGCCGACGCCATGGCCAACGCCACCAACCCCGAGTCTGTCCTCAACAAGCTCTTCAACGAAGAAGAGGAGTAGCTTGTACTAGGATTGGCGCGGGTTGTAAATAAAATTTTAATGAAGAATGTTGGTCCTCTTCTTGTTCTTGCTTGTACGTGATGACATTCGTCTCGTTGTATTTGCTTCTTTGCAAATTTTCCTTTAGCTAGAACTCGATCGCAACACTCTTCCCAAACGAAAACTCCCGAATCGCATGACATCATTTTAGCCGATTAGATCTCGGTCTGTTCCATGACTTGACGGTTTGTAGCGTAGTACTTCAATTCCCTTTATCTTCTCTCGATAAACCTATCAGCTGAGAGATAAGATCAAACTGTTCACTTATACTTTTAAAAATCGACTAAAGGCGATACAACTGTATCGGCTATTTTTGTTCTGAAGACGATACACACGATATCGGCTATCTTTCCACTAGAGGCGATAATATTATCGGTCATTTCACGCTTATGTCATAATCATAATTAAGATCCAACTTCGATACTTGGATAAAACTTCTTAAGGTATCTGCCATTGATGGCTCTAGTAAGTTCTTCTCCAAACAGCGTTTTTAATATATACGCATTGCCAGGTGCACAACCGACAACCCGAAAAGGTCCTTCCCAATTCGGAGACCACTTGCCGAATATTCGTCTTTGGTACCAATTGGCAATATTGTTTTCCAAACCAATTCTCCTTACGCAAATTGCTTAATTTTAACTCTCTTGTTGTAGTACTTGGCAACACGTATTTTATTCTTCTCAATATTCTCCAAGGCCTTAAGACGAATCAAATGCAAATCTTCTAACTCATCCATCATCGAGATCCTTATAATCTTTTTACGTCGAGGTCCTTTTGTAACTCAACTCTCCTTGATCCCGATTGCAACTCCCAAGGCATCACAAAGCATTATGTCCATAAACCAACTCATATGGAGATGCTTGTGTGGACCCATGGCAAGCCATTCGGTAAGCCCACAATGCTTCATTAAGGACCAAGTGCCATCTCCTTGGCTTCTCATCGATTTTCTTCGAATAATCTTGATCATGATCTTATTTGACGCCTCGCTTGGCCATTGGCTTGTGCATAATAAGGAGAAGAATTATACGACCTTATCCCCATGTTTTCGGCAAAATCACAAAACTCGAAGAAGTGAACCGAGTCCCCCGATCGGTTGTAATGGTCTGTGGAATCCCAAACCTATGAATTATATGTTCCTTGACAAAACTGATCATATTTTCTCGATGTGACCTTTTTCAAAGGGATAGCTTCAACCCACTTGGTGAAATAATCTGTTGCTAGCAACACAAACTTGTGTCCTTTGCTAGATGGAGGATTGATCTGTCCAATTAAATCTATACCCCATCCTACGAACGGCCAAGGTTTAATTATCGGATTCGGAAGCGGATGCGGGTGCTCTCGAACATTACCAAATATCGACAATCTCGACACCCTTTGTAATATTCAAAGCAATCCTCCAACATAGTCGGCCAAAAGTACCCTGTCCTCCTTATTATCCATTTCATTCGGTAAGCCGGCGATGTGCACCACAAGCTCCTTCATGGACTTCAAACATAATCTTCTTAGCTTCTTCTTGGCTCAAGCATTTGAGCAACACTCCATCTATAGACTTGTGGTACAACCGATCATCAAGAAGCACAAATTTAAGTGCCTTATACCACGAGCCTCAGGAAACTCTTTGAGATGGATCTTTCGAGATAGTTGATAATGTCACTTCTCCGGTCATTACTTATCGATCGAATTGAAAACATCTTCTTCTCGCTTTGTATAGACTTCATGATTTTCCCGATATCCGAAAGCGGCTTGAGCTAATTTATTTGCTTCTCCATTGTGCTCTCTGGGTATATGATGCAAAGTAACTGCGAAAAACTTTTCGAAGTTCCCTACATTGTTCATGGTACCCTTGCAAGTACATCATTTTTGCACTCATATTGTCCTGTCAACCGATTGATTACCAATTCAGAATCACCAAATACCTCAACGACAACGACCTTCAGTTCTACCAACGGCCGAAGCCCTCTAAGCAAAGCCTCATACTCGCTTGGTTGTTAGTGACGGGATATTCAATTGAAAAAGCAAACTCAAATATCTTTCCACGTGGGGATATCAAAAGAATACCAAGCACCACCACCTTTGTCACATGATGATCCATCAAAAAATAATGCCCATGGGGCAATGTTAATCATATCAACGAGATAAATCACGATGTTGAGTAATAAAATCGGCAATTGCTGTCCTTTCACCGCTTTTGCCGACTCATACTTTAAATTAAACTCGACGGTGCTAATACCCATTTGCCGATTCTCCCACTTAAAATCGGCATTGACAACATGTGTTTAATTACATCAAAACTAGATATAACCACACATTCGGCATTTAACAAATAGTGCCGAAATTTGGTGCATGAGTAATAAACACACAAACGAGCTTTTCTATAGCCGAATACCTTGTTTCGGGATCTAACAGTTTTCGGCTAAGGTAAGCTATTACTCTCTCTTTTCCATCAAACTCTTGCATAAGGGCCGATCCTATTGTTAGGCTATCGGCCGCCACATACTGACTTGAAAGGCTTCTCAAGTTGTGGAGGTACCAACACTTGGTGGTGCCTTCATATATTACTTGATTTCATCAAAAGCCTTTTCTTTGTATGTCACCCAGCACAAATTTCGATCTTTCTTGAGCTTCAACAATGGAGAGAAAGGCAACACTCTTTCGATAAATTGGATATGAATCTTCTCACGAAATTGACCTTGCCCAACAATGATTGCAATTTCTGTAAGGTTAGTTGGGGGCACAACTTTGTCTATTGCTTCCATGCTCTTTTTCCCAACTTCTATCCCTCCTTTGTGGATCAAGAACCCTAAAAACTCACCAGTAGCCGAGACTCCAAAAGCACACTTGTTTGGATTCATCTTTAAGCCATGTCTCCTTGTGCACTCCAAAGTCTTTCTTAAATCGGCTAAATGTCCTTCATGGTCTCTCGGATTTGACTACTACATCATCAATATAAATTTCTACAATCTTGCCGATTAACTCATGAAAGATATAGTTCATGGCTCTCTCGATAAGTTGCACCAAGCATTCTTCAATCCAAATGTCATCACTATCCACTCAAACAATCCAATGTGACCAGGACATCGAATGCGGTCTTTGCAATATCTTCAAGCGCCATGAAAATCTGATTGTAGCCGCATTGCCATCCATAAAACCGATAACTTCATAACCCGCCTTTGCATCCACTAATAAATCGGCAAGCGGCATTGGGTATCCATCCATTGGAGTAGCTTTGTTGAGATCTACGAAATCTATGCATACCCTCATCTTTCCATTCTTCTTGTAGACAGGTACTATATTTGAAATCCATTCGCATACCCGCATGGCCGAATAAAGTTTGCTTCAATTAATCTCTCAATCTCTTTCTTTACATCGGCCAATACCTCCTCTTTATAGATTTTCCGTGGAGGTTGTTTGAAAGGACGAAATCCAGGTTTTATAGGCGCTTATGCTCAACAATTGATCGATCCAACCCAGGCATCTCTGTGTAATCCCAAGCAAAACAATCTTTGAACTCATTCAGCAACTCTATTAACTTCAATTTATATTCTGGGTCTAAATTTGCAGCGATATACATCGGCCTTGACTTTGTGCTATCACCAACATTGATTTCTTCTAATTTGTCGGCCGACATGAAACCACGACCCGGTTGCCTTTGTTGCCATCGATTGGATTGCCCATTAAAAGTTCTTGTCGAGCCATTTGCTTGGATCGCATTGTTGATCCCTGTCGAACACATTGACGGGACCTTCTTTCCATACCTTACCCGAAAGGCAATCTAGTCCATCATACTCCCAATAAGCAGGCTCGAAGTGGCAACACTCTTTGAATCATCGGCTGAACAACTTCTACATCATCTCCTACCCACCGAATAAGGATTTGATGCATAGTTGAGGGTATACAAGCAATTAGCATGGATCCAATCCCTTCCCGAAGCATGCTATATGCCCCCTTGCCATCAATGACAAAGAAGGTAGTGATCAAGGTCTTGGATCCAATCATCGGCTCCACATGTCTTGCTCCACGAGTATCGAAGCATTGCCGCAAAATCTCTAAGGATCATGTCGATCTGCGGCAAATCTTCATTTGTCATACCAAGTTTCGAAAGTAGCATAGGGCATAATATTGATAGCAGCCCCTCCATCAACAAGCATCTTAGTTAAAGGCTTGCCATTGACATATCCCTTCAAGTACAATGGTTTCGATGACGATTTTTAAGCGGCTTATCAAAGATTGCTTGCCGAGTCAACACAAGTTGAGCCATCAGGTCTCGGCATTCAGTCTCATCAAAATCTGAATATACCTCATCTTGCACTTCTTGGTCTTCAGGAGCTTTAAACTCTAATGGAATGAAGAACACCATGTTAGTATTAGCCGATGGGCCCTGTCCATCATCCTTTTTCTTAGGACGCCATACTTGGCTTCTTTTCGGCTATTTCTGCTTCATCTCTTGATTTCTCAAACGCTGAACTCTTCTCTTCGGCTTTTCCGCAGACCGGGAGGGCACCATTGACCTTTTTGCCATCTCGTAGGAGCTCTCTTCCGTAATATGGACACTACCGTGAGCCCATGTTTGGTCGCAAATCTTTTCCTCGATATCCATCAAAACATGTTTATTTTTAGGCGCCGATCGTTCTCGGAACTTTCATCCCAAGTCTATCATGAACGGGACGGCGGTTGACTCGAGATTGCCTGTACTCGAATATTGATCACGCATTCGGGGCAATTGTTTCGCGAGCAATTTCAAGCCTTCATTCCGACGAAACCGAAGAAGGAACAATTCCAATGAGATTGCTCTTGCTCTCTCCCGTACTCTTCTTATTCCCTTTGGCGCACTTACGCTTCATATCTCCGACGTTACGCCATGAACTGCGCTCCTCCTCAATGTACTGCTTGTTCCTCATCATACTCCATCTTCTTTTCCCATTGCCACTTATTCAATAAGTGTCGTCTTTTGTAACCCCGCGCTTCGGATCGCGTGTATTCGGCAATTTCCCTTAGCCGCATCGAAGTTTGACCCTTCTCTGTTCGGCTATTCTTGAACTGCGCTTGTTGCACTTCCTCCTTGGTAACTTGCCGATTAGGGTCAACGGAACCAATCTCTTTGGCTCTTTCGGATGTCGAACCTTCATCTTTCCCTTTTCCTTGGACTCACCGGCATCAACCATGCCTATGGAGAAAGAGACCATGTTACGAGGGAACGGGTTCTTGTCTACTTTCATCTTGCCATCAAATCTTAAGTGTCCATCTTGAATAGCCTTCGAATCTTTACTCGAACACTCGGCAATCATTGATATGATGAGAGTTTGTATCATGAAATCCACAAGTACTTCTTATCCTTTACTCCTTGGGCGCAAAGCATAGGATGTCCTTACGCGGCAAGCCTTAACGCGTCCTTCTTGGACCAGATACAAAAAGAGCTTATACGCTTTATCGACATCAAAATCATAAGATCCCTTCTTTGCTTCACCCATCGATGTGACCAAAGTAGGCTCTTTTGTCCAGGTCAACTCTGCGGCCGGCTACTTCATCTTCATCTTCATATTCGATGCTTCCTCCGAAATCCACGATACATATCAACGGTTGCACTTGTTCTTCCGAAAACGAGCATCTCTTCGAACCCTTGGGCTTGATTGCTCATTCTTTGTCGGCTTTTGTGCAAGCGTCCAAGATCTTCAAACTCCATGCCGAATAGCTTGTCTCTAATATGTGGCGGCATGCCCGCAATGACCAATTGTGCAAGTAAGCCGATCATCGGGAATAGTCGAGAATAGCACATGTTCTTTGCTTCTCGAATCTGCGGAGATACTCCATTGGTGTCTCGGTAGTTTTCATCCTCATAGACCACAGATCAACCATCTTCTTCTCATTGGTTCTGTATAAAAGTATGAATGGAACTTTTGCTCCAATTCTGCCCATGTACCAATGGAATTGGCCGGCTGCGATGCAAACCATGTGAAAGCCGGCCTGTCGGAGACATAGGAAAATATCGATCCTCCAAGCTTCATCAGGAGCTTCTCCAAGTTGCATCGGATATCTCTTGACATGCTCAATGGTCTTGGTATCATCGACCGAGAGAATTTGGTCAAATCCGTCGGTGGCTTAACTCTTGGTGGAAGAGCTACCCTATTGTACCATTCTCGGGAAAGGAGATTTGTATGCATATGTCGATGCTTTGGTTTCGAGGCCGAATTGATTCGCATCATATCGGCCATTCCGCTTAGGAGCTCATCATTTGCATCTTTTGCTCCCTGTCTCCTAGAAGGCACTCGATGCACTCCCGTATCCTGGATTCGGCAAAGCATCCGAGCACGTAATGTCAGTGAATTCACTATACCCATCTCCATAGACACTCTTACGCAATCGTTTGCTCTTTGGAGAAATCTTATAAGCGAGATGCGGTATATCTGTTGTCGCACCAAAAGCTACGACCATGAGTTTGCTGCTCGGTCACGGGAGGCTTCTCTTTTCCATCATGAATAGCTCCATCTTTGCTTGTACCGATTATCTCTTCTCCTCCAGTTGACTTCCCCGAAGATTCTTTGAGTGTTGAAGTACACCGGCCCAAAGCAAGCTCTCCAAATCTTGCTTCAAATCGTTTGTCAAGCTTTGCCGGACCAAAAGTTTCAGCCATGATTTTGCGGAAGGTGCCCGGAAAAGCTGTGTTGTGATTCAACATAGTGTCTCCTACAGCTTTGTAGATGGCTCCAACTACCCTCTCGCATCTCCTCCTCGTCGTAACATCGATCGACCGGCGAGAAGAACTCGTGGCGGTGCTTGCTTGATCATCACTCGCCACTCTTGTTCTTGGAAAAGGACATCGACATTTCGCTGAAATTGTTCCATTGCTTGCTCCACCATCCGGCGTTGCTCGGTGGCGGCTCGTCCATGGTCACGTTCGAACGTGATCGTTGTCAATTTCCGATCCCATCTTATATTGAGAAGTGGTCCCACCGAGCGTGCCAAAAAGTGTGTTGACGCAAAATGTGACCACCCACGTCTCACACACGGCAAGCCGGAAAGCCTAGCTTCAATCGGGTGCCCGGCGTCGAATCCGGTGGCGTGCGATCGATTTGACTGAAAATCGACAAGGGATAAAACGGTAAGATCATAAGCTGGAACGTCTTGGGTGAGACCAGGCAGTTCCATCTTTACGGCCCCTGAAGCCACTTACGACGACACATAGCTATGGAAGCTATCGCAACAGGATGCGGTTCATTCGGCTAAAGTAACATAACCGATGTAAACGGAACAAACTAGCCGAATACGTAAATGAAGACATGTTTGAACAAGATTAAATCATTAAAGCATATCAAACTACATCTCATGTTTAAAGCATCATCAAGCACTAAAAATTAAGAATAAGTAACTTATAAATATAAATCTACTAAACAACACATGCATAGGCTACTCCAACTAGTCTCGCGCACGTCTAGCCTTCATAAACCCGTCGAGCATAAACCCAAGCAAGCTAATCCACCGCATGATACCACTCACTATGAATTTACACCACTCCTTGCTACTAGATCAATCCACCGCATGATACAATCTAGCAATAAAGAGCTAAAAGCACATAATTATCTAACAGATCTATAGATACTTGCTACATGTATAAGCATAACCGTATCGGCAAGATTGCCGAATCGGGGTCCATGAAGAAGGAACAAACAAGCAACATGTAAAAGGAGCCTATCGATTAAACCGATCTCTAGTCCACCGGATGACTAGCTCTAGAGTAACCCAAAGACCGCATCGCCGCACGGTACCTGGTCTGTCAAGGCTTATCTACATATAACGTGAATGAACCCGCAACATGTAACAATCTAGATCGATCTAATTCGGCTATGTGAGCTTGATCTACTCGATATTGAATGAGCATGAGAGATACGATCAACAAGCCGAAAGAGTATCAATCTAGATTGGGCAAAAGGGTGTTGCAAATAATTAAACATTAAATAAAGCAAGCAACACGTGATAACTTAATGAATCAATTAGATCATGCCAAATCTAAAAGAGCCGATAACTACCTTTACTCATGTCTTAATCGCCGCACGATACAAGGCACAAGCAAAAACTTCCCATCATTAAGCTTAAATGCCGCACGATACTAAGCAAAACGGATGAGACTACTTGCATCATAATCTAAATCCGCCGCACGATACTAGACATGATAGCAAGGTTGCCGGGACTTACGGAGGTCGACGGATCGATTGGCCCTCTCGAAGAACTCGACGACACGACTAAAAGGACTCGAAGGGTGGCGCGTAGCCGGTTGTATTGATTTGGTTGTGAACCCCTATTACAATGGTCGAGGGTTTATATTTATACCCTGGACAAAACATGAGTCCTAAGCACTTACGAACTATCTAACCAAAATTGGAAAGACAAAGACACGCTAACTCTATCCATAATCGGAGTCCTTGATCATCACGACTCCTTCCCTTTTCGATCAGCTTCCTTTTTCCTTTCTCCGCCTTCAAATAAAGCAGTTGCCGACCGCTTGGCCATCTGCCGAACACATGGAAATTAGCCGACCGCATGTGCACTTGCCGAATTCCTCTCTCTGCCGTCTGCGGGTCCACCTATCATATTCCTGACCAAATTCTGGTGTTAACAGTGACATCCCAATAGGTGTCTTGTATGCTGTTCGATATGCCCATAGTGCATCAGGAAGCTTGTCCTTCCATGCAGTTCCCATTTCATTCACTGTCTTCTGAAGAATATTCTTGATTTACTTATTTGATGTCTCTGCTTGGCCACTTGTCTGAGGATGATACGGAGTAGCAACATTATGGCGTACTCCATGCTTCAATAAGTATTGCTCAAAGCGTTTGTCGATGAAATGTGATCCTCCATCACTTATGACTATCCTTGGGACACCGAATCTTGGGAATATTATTTCTTCGAACATCTTTTTGGAGCTTGAGCTATCTCGCCTTTTTGCATGGCGAGCTTCGACCCATTTGGACACATAGTCCCTTGCTACGAGGATGTATTCACATTTCTTCGACGGTGGAAATGGTCCCATGAAATCAACTCCCCAGACATCAAAGAGCTCGATCGAAGGTTGTTGATAAGTGGCATGGCATCTCTTGAGTTAATGTTGCCATGTCTTTGACAAGGACCGCATCTCCGAATGAAATCTTTTGTGTCTTCATACATTGTTGGCCGAGAAAAATCCGCATTGCCAAATCTTCGCATGTGTACGGAACACCCCATAATGGCCTCCATATGGTGATGAGTGGCATCTTTTCGATGATTTTGATTCCTTCTTCAGTTGGCACACATCTTCTGAGCAGACCATCAGAGCACACTCGGAAGAGGTAGGGTTCATCCCAAATGTGAGTACGACTCTCCTGGATAAGTTTCCTTTTGTTGCCTCCTGGTGGTACGTAACCTTTGTAACCATAAAATTAACAATATCGCATACCACGGGTCGATCTCGTTGATTCCGTAGAGCATGTCGTCCCGGAGTGCGTCGTCGATGGGTAGTTTCGTGGTTTCTCAAAGTGCATTCTAGACAAGTGATCGGCAACGAGTTTTCTACTCCCTTTTTATCTTTTATTTCTAGATCAAATTCTTGGAGTAATAAAATCCATCTTATCAAACGAGGTTTAGCATCTTTCTTAGCGAGCAAATATTTTAAAGCGGCATGATCGGTGTAAACAATCACTTTGGCACCCACTAAGTAGGATCTAAACTTATCAATAGCAAAGACAACAGCTAGGAGCTCTTTTTTAGTGGTAGCATAATTAAGCCGAGGTCCAGTCAAAGTTTTGCTAGCGTAAGCTATTGCATGATGCTTCTTATCCTTAGTACGTCCTAACACTTTGCTCCTACGGCGTAGTCACTTGCATCACACATAATTTCAAAAGGTAAAGTCCAATCGGGGGTTGAATGATTGGAGCGAGATGAGCGCTTTCTTAAGGATCTCAAATGATTGTAAGCGAGGCATCATCAAAGTCAAAAGGAACATCCTTAGCCAATAAGCGGGTAAGAGGTCTAGCGATGAAAGAGAAATCTTTTATGAATCTACGATAAAAACCAAGCATGACCAAGGAAACTTCTAATTCCTTTCACATTGATAGGAGGAGGCGGTTGTTCAATAACTTCTATTTTGGCTCTATCTACCTCGATGCCTCTTTCGGACACTAAGTGTCCTAGCACTATTCCTTCTCTAACCATGAAATGACACTTTTCCCAATTAAGGACTAAGTGTTTTTCCTCACATCTTTGTAATACTCGATCTATGTTTTCAAGGCACTCATCAAAAGTTTTTCCATAAAGAAAAATCATCCATGAAAACTTCCATAATCTTTTCAATCATATCGAGAAAATATAGACATCATACATCTTTGAAAAGAAGCCGGCGCATTACATAACCCAAAAGACATCCTACGATAAGAAAAGGTTCCATAAGGGCATGTAAAGGTCGTTTTGTTTTGATCATTAGGATGGATAGGGATTTGATGATATCCAGAATATTCATCAAGGAAGCAAAAGTAAGAATGGTTGGCTAATCGCTCAAGCATCTCATCAATGAAAGGTAAAGGAAAGTGATCTTTTCTTGTTGCCTTATTAAGCTTTCTATAATCTATGCACATTCGCCATCCTGTGACGGTTCTTTGTGGGATTAACTCATTCTTCTCATTTTGGACAACGGTGTCATGCCTCCCTTTTTAGGCACAACTTGGACGGGGCTGACCCACTCACCGTGTGGCATGGGGTAAATAATCCCGGCGTGCAACAGTTTTAAAACTTCTTTCTTAACAACTTCCCTCATCGCATTATTGAGTCTACGTTGGGGTTCTCTAGATGGTGGAATATCGGGATCGTGGGAATGCGATGGGTACAAAGGGCGGGACTAATTCCTTTGAGGTCCTGGAGTGAGTAACCAAAAGCTTTTTTATGTTTTTCTAGGACAGCCATTAAGCGAAAAGTCGCTCCCGAGTGAGAGTATCACTTATGATGACGGGAGTGTCTGGATCATTTCCTAGAAAGGCATATCTAAGACCGGCCGGTAAAGGTTTGAACTCAATAGGAGGCCTAGGTGGTAGGGTAGACTCGTCTAATGGTTCATTCTCGAAAGGGTCGGCTTCTTCTTCTATGAAGAATCTAGCTTCATCTTCTAATTCTCGGTTTAACTAGGAATTCTAGAGAGGTGCTCTAAATTCCTCCAACGGATCATAATGTGGATGGGGCTCGGTCCTAGCATTTAAAGAGTGTGAAATGGACATTGCAAACTGGAGTTTCTTGCCTAAACAAATGTTTAGTTTCCCAGTTTGTCCTTCATAAAGAAGTCTTCTAAATGGTTGTCCTATCAACAGGTGGAAATCCCCTATGTCAAAGACATAAAAGCTTAAGTGAACAGGGGTTCCTTCTACCCGGAGTGGTAGGACATGTAGGATTCCTAAACAAGGAAGAATTTGTCTTGAAAGATTTCTTATGAACTTCACTGTTGGGGTCAATGTCATGTTTCTTTGCAAATATTTTGCTAGTGTGGTAGACATGATATTTATACCCACAACTGGATTGTAGAGAGCGTCTATGCGATCATTGTTAATCATGCAATGAATGGGAAGAGAAGATGAATCCAGCCGAATTATTTCGGAGGAAAGCTCTGACTCTTCTAACCACTCATTGCTCATGACGGATACTAACTCTCCCGAGGTCTTTCTGTTGGAATATCCTCATCAATATTGCATGGCTTTATTGGGTGATATTTGCCTTGTGGCTTCTTCACTTTGTGATAGTTGAAGATGTTTCCAAAATCGGAAAACAGATCGGGTTCAATATCTAGCATAAAATCGGGAAGTGGAATGTCTTCCTTGTCTTGCTCAAGACATGGGTTAGGCTGAGGTGGATGGTGTATCGGCAAAGGGTTGTCTTCGGCTACTTGAGGTTCTACTTCTAGGAGGTAGTCTAATTCACTTGGATAGGATTTGGTCTAGGATTGATCTTGCTTTCTCGGCGAGAGATATGCAAGAATGATCCTCCGAAGTTGTGTCGAGCAATTTTCTCTGTCTCTACTCGGACCTTTATAAAAGTGTTGTAAAAGAATGGGATCTGGTAGACTAAGGTCCGGGCCTAATGCTAAAAGTGTAGTAAAACAATTCCAGGATGAGGCCAAAGATTCTTCAGGTTCTTGCTTAATAGTCAGAACCTTGACTCTAAGGTCGACGATTTGGGAGATGGGATAGAAATCTAGGCAAAAGTTGGAGCGTAAGGACCCCCAATCTCCTTGTTGCTTACCTACAGCTTTATCATACCATTGTCTAGCTTTTCCCTTTAATGAGAAAGGAAATAGCTTCCAACGGAGGGTTTTGTCGGACATGCCCTCTATGCGAAGACAGTCACATGTTTGCTCAAAGTCTCTAATGTGAAGGTAAGGGTTTTCGTCTCCTTCTCCTGAAAAGGATAGGCTTTGGACCAATGCAATCAACCGCGGACTCAGCCTATAGCTAGGCGTTTGGATAGGTTGTGATGACTCATGTGGCACTAGGCTGGTCTCCGTGGGTGCAGAAAATTGAAAGATAGGAATGGAATTTGAATTACCCATAAGGATAGAAAAAGATAAAATATACAGAAAAGTAAAGTGCAAGAAAAAGATAAAAGTATAGGTACAAGGTAGAGCAAGATTTAGGTTATCTAAGCAGACCGTCTTTTTCCCCGGCAACGGCGCCAGAAATGCTTGTTGACACTAGATACGCACACGAAAGAATCAAAGAGAAATAATCCGCAAGCGCACGGATATCGGTGAGCACTTCACCCGGGAGATAAGTCCCGAGTATCGTATTTGTTTTTATCCGCTAAGAGAAAACGTGCAATAGACTAACCCGATCTTTACTACTACCCCCGGGCCGCTAGTCAAGTGAGAATTAAGCGATATAGAGAGAACTCCTTCGTCAGTCTTCTTCCAACCTATGGCAAGCTTTGAGACTACTGTTCTAAGGGGGTACCTGAGGAAAAGACACCGCAAAGGATGCTAAACCGGGCACAAAGGACCTACCTTACCTACCAACGGGAAGTGGATTACAAAGGTAATAAAGGGATTGTCACTTCCCTCACTACTACCACGGTTCCGGCCGAATAGGGAGCATCTACAAGTGAACCTAGCCTAAGCACCATGCTTATGCTAAAGAACGATTACTCTATTCCCAACGCGAAGCGAAATAAAGTAAACTTGTAAACCAAAGAACAATAATAACAACGAACTTACTAGTATTAGAAGTTGAATTGCCGAATGATTACGAAACCAAGCCTCGGGTTAGGAGACTTGATTCCGCAGTACACTGGAGAGGAGACACCGACAGTAGGGCTTCCTCCAAATCTACCTCCACTCTATACTCTCTCAATCTCTCTTGATACTAATACCCTATAGAGATAGATCCATTCGAGGGACCCTTCTCTATCTAACTCTCTCTCTCTCGGATTGAAGTCTTGAATGAATAGGAGAATGAATTAGGGTTTCACCCGGGGCGGGGGCTCGCTTATATAGCCCCCTAGGATGAACCACAGCCCTCGGATCAAACCGACCTAAATGGACAATAATTATTGATCTTCAAAGTCGGTGGAGGCGGGATCCGCGAGACTCCACCGATTGGTGGGGCTGGGGAGTCGGCCGACTCCCTCCCGGGTCGGCCGACCCGGCGGTGCGAGTGGGCCCTGGTTTCGGGTGTCGCCTTCGGAGTCTTCTAGATTATACTTTTTCACCCGTTCGGTCTTTCTCTCTATGTAAACCCGACATGTGGGCCATCTTGGGTAGTTTTCATTTGTCACCCGCAGAAATAGATATTCACCAAAACTCGTGGAATTCGTCGGTGGTAACCCTATATCTATCAAGTATTTATGAATAGGTCCATTTGCATGCTAAGTTGATGGTTAATTTTATGAGTTAACGACCGTCAACACCTGCCTCGCCTCGCCTGGTGGCGGCCCGTCCGTCCCTAGGGTAGCGCGATGTGGGAGGGCCAGGGAGGCGTGCAGGGCAGGAGCGGCCAAGCGGGTGCCTCGCCTAGTGCCCGGCCGCCGCGTCGCCCATGCCTGGTGCCCTAGCCGCCGGCGTCCTGATAAGGAGAGGAGTCGCGGTGCGCCGGCGTCAGGGGAGGAGAATTGTAGGTACTGGAGATGGTGTGGAGGGTGTTTTTTTTTCAGAAAGCAATGAGGCGTGAGGGTGTGAGTTTGTTGGTGGGGGTGGATGAGTTTGAGGCTGACGTGTGGGGTAGGTGTAAGGTTCAGGCTTCCCACTCTTTGAGAAGATTTCAATTATAGTATAGATAAGGGTTTGTCAAACAACCATGCATCTTTCCAGAGCAAGGTGCTAACCCCATTATTAACAGTGACTACCCTCCCTTGTAGGTATACATCTCTGATTTTAATCAGGTCATACCAAATGGCAGAATCATTTTGCTTGTGGGAAACATTACTAACAAATTTCCCTCTTAAGTATTTATGCCTCACAATGGTCTGCCATAATCCATTTTCAGAATCCAATTTCCACCACCATTTACAAAGTAAGCTAATGTTCATTTTCCTAATATCTTTAATACCAAGCCCTCCATTCTTCTTATGTTTACAGATTTTCTCCCACCTAACCATGTGGTATTTCCTCTTCATACTACCCCCTTGCTAGAAGAACTTTCTCCTCAGCTTGTCCATATTTTTTACTATTGTTTTTGGCAACAAATAGAGGGACATATGATAGACTGGTGTGTTATTTAAGCTAGAATTAATCAACATGGATCTACCAGCAATAGACATGCAATTGCCTTGCCAAACACTAAGTTTTTTAGCTCCTTTTTCTACTAAAGGAAGCCAATCACTAACATGGAGCCTACTTGGACTCACTGGGACCCCCAAATATCTAATGGGGAATGAACCAATTTGACAATTGAACATATCAGCATAAATCTCAGCCCAATTATGCTCATCATTAATTGTAATGACTTCACTCTTATGGAAGTTGATTTTTAGGCCAGCCATAAGTTCATATAAGTATAAAAGCAGCTTGAGATTCTTAGCTTTATCAACATCGTGTTTTAGGCAAATGATGGTATCATCGGTGTATTGTAACACCGCCACACCATGAGGAATTATGTGATCTATGAGTCCACTAAATAGGCCATTGGATTGTGCTAAATGGATCATTCTGGTGAGACCATCTGCTACAAAATTAAAGAGGATAGGTGAGAGGGGATCACCCTGTCTCACTCCTTGATAACTTTTAATGTAAGGCCCCTCCTTATTATTAAGTTTTACACTTACTGTCCCACCTGTCACAACATTTTCAATCCAACCGCGCCACTTATCACAGAAACCTCTAGCGCGCAGGCAATCAAATAGAAATCTCTAGTTGACTTTATCGTACGATTTCTCGAAATCAAGCTTAATAACCACCCCCACTTCCTTTTTCATCTTTGTTTCATGGAAGATTTCATGCAAGGTCATGATACCACTCATAATATTTCTCCCCTTCATAAAAGCTGTCTGATTATGATGGATAAGTCTTTCTGCTACCTTTTCAATTCTTAAAGTCAAAGTCTTTGTTATCAACTTATACAGACAGTTTAAAAGACATATTGGTCTAAACTGTTGTATCTTAGAGGCATCAGCTACCTTGGGCAGAAGTGTAATAAGACCATAGTTTAACCTACTGATGTCAATTTTGCCTTTATGAAAGTCATCAAACATCTTTATTATGTCAGGTTTGACAATTTCCCAGCAACATTGATAGAACTCAATGGGGATCTTATCTGGGCCAGCAGCTTTATTTCTCTCCATCTGGAATAAAGCATTTTTTATTTCTCCCTCAGAGAATTCTTGACACAAAAGATCATTCTCATCACTGGTAACCAGTCCAGCAGCCTCCCAAATGTTGTTGTCCAATACAATATTATGATTTGGAGATTTCCCAAACAACTCAGAATAATATTATGTAGCATGTTTTATCAAATTCTCATTTCCTTCAATTATCACACCTTTACATTCCAGGGAGATAATAGTGTTTTTCCTTTGCCTCCCACTAGCAACTCTATGAAAAAATTTGGTGTTATTATCACCTTTAACAACCACTCTCTTCTTGATCAAGAAGGGACAGATTTTCTTTAACTAGCAAAATCTTCCTTTTCATTTGCTGGCTATTCAAGCCACTAAACTCTTCTAATTTCTCCAATTCTTCAATCTCTTTACTAGTTTCTCTCCTTTTCCTTCTCAACTCACCTTGAAGATTGAACCCCCACCCTTTAAAATATTGTTTACATAGTTTTAACTTTTGTTGTATTTTGTCCAGGCCAGAGACAGCTTTACAAGGCTTGTCCCAGATTTTCTGGACTGCAGCAACAAAGTCAGGGTTAAAGGTCCAACTTAATTCAAACCTAAACTCAATTTTTTTATTATTGAGGGAAGGCCAATCAGAAAATATTATTAATGGACTATGATCTGAGACCTCTCTAGGAAATATATCCTCCCACTCCTTAGAGACTAGAATTCTATCTAGTTTCTCCAGGATAGGAATTTCCTGCTGGTTAGACCATGTGTAACCACCACCTGACATTTCCAGCTCTTTAAGTTCATGAAAATCAATGAGAGTATTAAACAAATTTGAGTATCTATGTACCCCATTCTGCCTATTCCTCTCATATGAATATCTAATGATATTGAAGTCACCCCCAATGATAATGGGATCTGAACTTCTAGAACAGAAGGCTGATAACTCAGATAAGAAGGCAATTTTTTTATCATCATGTGCTGCACCATAAACAACCAGTAAGTTCCATTTTCTTTTATTGGTTTTATCCCACAGATTCATTTGCAACATGAACTCCCCTTGTTTGAAAGAGCCTACATCATATAAATCTATTCTCACTCCCACAAGGACCCCCCCCCCGATTTGCCAATGGCAGGATTATATAACCATAAATAATCTTGTTGGGGATCAAATTTTCTTATCAATTTATCCTCACAATCTTTCAACATAGTTTCTTGCAAACCCACAAAATAAAATCTATATTCAGAAATAATATTTTTGAGAAAAGTAGCTACTTCGTTTTTCTTCAGACCTCTAAAGTTCCATATGAGACCTTGCATTGTCATTTAATAACCAGATTTTTGTTTTTAGAGAGAGTGCCCTTGGGCCTCCCTCTTTTTTTCTGGGGCAGACCAGGGGGTTCCCTTAGCCTGCACCCTCCCCTTACTAATGGGGGACATGACAATGCTTTTTCTTCTTTCTCTTTTCCTTCTCTTTGATTCTACTAAAGTAAAATCATCAATATCAGAGTTCTCTTTTTCAGAGTTCTCCTCCTCATTCCACTCTAAATACCCATCTTTTTTGCCAGATGCATCACAATCATTTTCCTTGATTTCAGTAATAACAACATTCCTAGTTTCATTCTATGCAAATCATCTCTAGCATTTTCTAATTTTTTTAACAATTCAAAAGTATCAAAATCATCAACATCAATCTTTACTCCCATGCTACTAGACATGCTAGCTATTTCCTCAACAGGAAGAACAGAAAAGGAGTTAGTATATGTGGAGTTACCTTCCAAGTTTCTCTTCTTGGCCATTCTCTGATTCTTCTCTATTGTGGTCAGGGTGGTAGACATTTTGAGTCTCTCACTCCTCCTCTTGACTTGTTCAGAAGGGTCTTGAGTAGCATCCTGAGCTACATTCACACTGTTTCCTTCATCAGCAAAAACCATATCATCCACCTGAACAGATTCCACCTCCCCAGCATTGTTTGCCTGGGTGGATTCCATAGCATCATTAGGAGTAAGCTCAATCTGAACACTCTCTTGAGTGTTAACAATATTATCATCAGTGATGATCACTTCTAGAGACACAGAGATTAGTGGTGGAGCAACAGATTGCAGCACACTTGGGCCATTTTCCACCATTGGAGTCAAGATATCACCAATTTCAGCTGAGGTCAAGATATCACCAGTTTCTTTCAGAGAACCAGTGAGCAATTCATCTAGAGCAGCCTGAGCATTGCTAGATTCCACATTCATCATCCAGAATTGCTTAGATGGACCCCCTTCATCATCATCCTTCTTCTTGCCTTCTCTAGAGATTTTCTTACTTTTTTCTGAAACATACTCCTCTTCAGAATCCAAGTCATCACATAAATCAAACTCATTATCACCTTCAGCTTTATCAGCCCATGATTTCCTAGCATCTTTCATGAAGGTGGACTGTCCTTTGCCCCCCATCTTGGGGGGTGCAGACCAAGCCATATTTTTCTTACCATAATCTGATCCACCAGTTTGAGTTTTAGGAGCATCTTTCTGTCCTCCCACCTTATCAGTTGGTTTAGGATTAGCATCAGCAGGTTGGTCCTATTTTGAAGATGCTTGCTCACCATTAGAGATCAAAGTACCAGATTTCAGGTTCTTGATATTAGCATCCTCAGGAACCTCTCTCTCGAACTCAAAAGGGATCCTCTGCATTCCCAGATAGGCAACATCAATCTTAGGCACTTTCATCACATCCTTGCAAGCAATTTTGACTCTCACGTAGTCATATCTATACCTAGTCCCTTCATCTACTTCCATAGCTTTCCCCACCAAACATGCAACACATCCAATGGTGGGCATAGATCTTTGATATGCTGGTATCTTCTTCACCCTGAACCAAGCTGTTTGAAGAGCACCATCTGCCCCAATCATTGGAGCCCAAGCCTCAACCTCAATCTGTGCCCCATTACCAATCACCAGATTCTTAACATTGCTCCAATTGTTGGCCATTTTGACAGTGGGGAACCTCACTACAAATATGTTATCAGCAATCTGCCTAGCCCTCCACTTCCACATAGTATTCCCAGTCAGGTTTGCAAATCCCACCTCAATATGTCTGGCAGTAGCAAAGCCTTTGGTGACAGTGATTACATTTGTGCTTGCTTTGTCTTGAGTCACCCTGGGATCAATGCATTCTTTTATGAACAGGAAGCTCTGACCTTCCACTTGTGTTGCACACAGTTCAGGTGCAAAATTCCATGGTAACCCATTCTGACACATATATGTGATATGACTAGGATCACCACATATTTCACAACCCTTCCACTTACATTCAGTAGAATCATGGTTAGTTAACCCACAGAAGGTACATACAACTTTCCCATTCTGATTAGCAACAGAGCTTGATTCACCCTGAGTCTTGACTTGCCTACGGCACTCAGAGGTCACATGATTGAACAGACCACAATTTGAACAGGCTATCTTGTTTGCCTTAGCATCAACAATCATTGGAGACAATAATTGTGTATTTGTGTACAACTTGAGAACATATCCTCAAAACAGTATGGAGAGTCCAATCCAGAGTTCATTTCAGTGTCACAGCACGAACTGTCTGATGAACCATCTCATTCTAGCTGAAGATGGTGTGTGTCATGAGTCCACCTATGAAAATTTAATGTAATGACTTCATTTCTAATGCTTATACTAACTATTAACTTGTAGAGGATAGATAAAGTAGCAACTGAGGAACACGTTTTATTCCTGAAACAAAAGAAATGATAAGAGATAAGATGATGACTGTTGACGTTTCTTAGCGCAATCACCAAAGATAGATAAAAAGTCTATCCCCGGCAACGGCACCAGAAAACTTGTTGGCACTTCTTAACGTGTGCAGAAAGAATCCGCAAGCGTACGGCGGAAGTATTCAGGGTATCGTATTTTCCACAGGGAACGGAGGTATTTCTCCTAGCTAATACGTCCAAGGACAACCCAAGGGTAGAGTTGGTAGGAGGGGGAGAAGGATTCTATGGCTTTTGGGTCTAAGAGTAGATAAACTACACCTACACTTGCTCACTTCGGGCACCGGATTGCACCCGGTCCGCCAAGTGATGCCGGCTGTAGCTCTACGCCGTAGCCGGACGTGGGGGATTACAAGGGACGGACGGGGGGCATCACCACCGCCGCCTACCACCTCAACCGTGGACTACGAGGCAAACGAAGGTAGCCGCCAGCCTAGACACCACGTCTATGCTATTAGCTACTACTCTAGCGTCATACAGGAACATCCATCTCTATCAGGAGTCCTCTACTAGAGCAACCGCCACGAGGACGGTCGACGAACCCACAAACAAGTATAAGTGAAGAATAAATACCGAAAGACTTATTACCAAAGAAAACACGAACACTCACATAGCGGGAAAACCGGACGAAGTGTAGCACTGGTGTTCGTTGAGGTACAAGGTTGGGATAGAGACCGACAAGTCCGGCTTTTCCCCGCTCTTCCCTCACATCTCTCCACTACCAAGCTCTACTAGCTAGCTAGGGCCTAAGCCCATGGAGTGTGGCTCTTTATTCTCTAATTGCAGTAGCTCTTGATCCTTGGAATGGTGTGTTGAATGAGGAGGAGGGAGCCTCCTTTTATAGGTGGAGAGGAGGGGGCTCTTTGGAAAAGTGCCATCCTCATATGGTAGGTTCAAAACCGACCTCTAGAGGCGGTTTCGTACCTTCCATGTACAAAGCACCAGCAAAACCGACCTCAGCGTGTCGTCATGGACCGACCGACCAAAGTTGGGCCCGTTTGGCGCCAGGACGGGGCGCGCGCGCGCTCGACTCAGCGTGTCGTCATGGACCGACCGACCAAAGTTGGGCCCGTTTGGCGCCAGGACAGGCGCGCTCGCGCCTCGAGCATGCGCGCGCCCAATGTGGGCCCGCTGGGCCTCTGCTTTTGCCACCAGTGCATGGGCCTTTCAGCTAGCTTCGAATCGGCTGGTGTTTTGCCCAAATCGGAGTCCGGATGCATCCGTGGCGCCCAATTTACTGAGACATGGTCCTGCAGCCCAAGATAGAATTGGTCTAGACTTTGGCCCTTCACCTCATGGGTTCATGCTTGGCATTTTAGACTATGTTTGAGACCCGAATTATCTGGTAAGTGGGCCACCTTCTCATAGCATAGTTTTTCTCCAGTTCTTGGCTCATTTTAAGTGTATTTTAGTGTTGACCTGCAAAACAAGAATTCTGCGCAACACTATGGAAATGGTTAGAGTAGAGCCCTATTCTAGGTAAAACTTAATGTTGCCTAGGCTAAAGTTGGCGGGGTTAAAATCGAGTTAAGGACCGCCAACAATGACCTACCCAAATTTTCAAACCAAACACCCAACGGCAAGGTACCGACTACATATGTACGTTCAGGACATTATTATTATGCAAAAACAATTAATAAAAAACACCTAGCCCTAGTGTCGTACCAATGTACTCCCTCTATCTCAAATTATAAAACGTTTGACTTTTTTTACATTAAATTTGACAATTTATCTTATTCAAAAAATTATTTAAAATATTATCTATACTTCTTTATTAATAAAAGTTCTTCAAGAATGACTTAAATTTTACTATGTTTGTACAAATTTTTTTGAATAAGAAGAGTTGTCAAATTTTGGGTTAAAAAAGCCAAGCGTCTTATACTTTTGGATGGATTGAATACATTTCAAGATATTTTGGATATATATTTTTTTTAAAAAAAAATCCTGTCGATGCAGTATTAATCTGTAAGTAGTTTTTTTTTTTTTTTTTTTGAGAAAAATTAATCTGTAAGTAGTACAAAAGCTAGAGAAAATTTCTTATATGGCCCAATTAAAACTCAAGCTACCCTTCTTGGTCTTGGAACATTTTACGGTAATGCTCCACATCTTACGTCTTACCGCTAGGACGTGTCGAGAGCCCACTGGGCCGACCCACCGTCCACACACCCGCCTCGGCCGATCCGTCTCCTTTTCCCCACTCCGCTCCACACCCGTGTCGCTGCATCGCCATTTTCTCTTCCTCCTCGCGCCGCTCGGTCTCTTCGCCGCCACGCACGCTCCTTCCCTTTGGGCGGCGCCGCGCGTGCCCTCGCTCCGGCGTGCTGCTCACGCGCCCTCTTCCTGGACTTTATCCCGTCGTGTCCCCTCCTCCAACCTCCCCCTCGAGCGACGGGAACCCCTGCCATGGAGGATGTGACGGCGACGCTGGACCCGGCGAGGAAGGTCGTGGTTTCGCCGGATCCGGCCGCAACCACCATGGATTCGTTGGATCCGGCCATGGGGAGGTCCTGCTGCTCTCTTCCCCTCCTCGCCTCCACGGGCCCTCCTCCGGCCTTATCCGCCAGGCTCGCTCCGCGGGCACGAGGCGGAGGCGTCACCGCCAAGCAGGAGCGGCGCGCGGCACGGGTGCCGCTGAGGCGACGTCCTCCGTCGGCGCGGGCTGCATGTGGTGGTGACGAGCACCACCGGGTTCATGGTCAGCATGCTGGTGGTGGACACGACGTGGTGGAGCCACGCGTGGGTGCCCCTCATCCATGCCCACTGCACTCCCCCTTAGACCAACCACCTTCTGTGCATGGGGCCATGGTGGAGCCAAGGCCTCCATGGCAAGGTAGGCGAGAATGGATCTGGAGCTTCCTCCTCCCCTTCTTCTTTCTTCTCTCTCCTTCTCTATTCGGTTTTTCCTTTATTTCTTTTTCTTCTTTTTTTGTTTCATTTTGTTGCATATGCTTGTTTCAACAACACCATTATGAATATTTCACCAGCACAAGCACTATGTATCCCCCTCCGGTGTTTCAACAAATGTTTCAGCTTTGGTTCACCACCGATCCCATGTTGTTTCAACGGGTTGGAGTTGAATGTTTCTCACAGTTCACCCCCCAGATGTTTCATTTTGTGCCCGGTTAGGTGTTTCACTTTTTTTTTGTTTGGGTTGCTTCACTACGATTATGTTGCTTGTTTCAATAGTATGGTTTGTCAATAGCTAGTAGATGGGGTTTCAGTAGCCTTGTTGTGTGAGTTTCATCAGCTCCCCCACTTTGTTTCAGAAGAACTGCAAAAGTTGTTTCAACACATGGTTCTTCTATGTTTGCAGCACATGTTCTTCTATATGTTTCAGCAGATTTTGCTTCTGAGTTTGTTTCAGTTTTTTGCTTTTTATTTTTTGTTTCAGCAGTTTCCTATATTTTGTTTCATTCTTATGTTTCTACTTGTTTCATTATTTGATTGTTTCAGTTTGATTTCCTTTTTTGTTTCAGATGAAGTGCAGGTCATGTTTTGGAGGCTGTGGCAGCCAGGGGGGAGCAGGGGCTGTGTGGGTCGCCGCGGGGGTGGGGGTGCAGATATGGCGGGGGCATGCGGATGACGGCGCGCATGCATGCTGCGGGGCGGAGGGTGCGGTTGGGGTAGCGCCTAAGTTTGTCCGATTTCTGTGCGAGACCGGGTTGTGTTAGTGTAGGCGGGGAGGCGTATGTGTGCGGATTGGGCCAAGCTGGGCCGCGCAAGGAGCGTCCTATCGATAGGACATCCTAGCGGCAGCATGATCCAACATTTTAACTTACCTATATTATGACCTTAAATCCATCTTTCGTTCCTTTTTTTTGGCCCTTTCCGTCAATTTAGCCATGTGACGGTGTTAACTATGTGAAAGAAGTGAAAATAATGCTCAAAATGAAACATGTGCAAACCACAAGCATCTAAAAAAATGCGGTAAAAAACTTGAACTCTATACCTTCAATAACATTACTTTTGCGCCCAAGAATAGAATGGACATTTCGTTTCTCACCTAACATTGTTACATGGCTAGACTGACGGAGAGACCAAAAAAGGAATGGAAGATGGATTTGAGGCCATATAGGTAAGTTCTTAAAAAGTGCCCATACAAGGCGAAGAAGGGAAAGTAGTATCTCTACGAGTTTGTTAAATTCTACTTGGTAAATCACAACTCCCAAAACTATAGGGTTATTTTGATAGGTACGATTGCAACTTTCGAAGTTTGAAAAAATACTATTGCTATTCACCTATTCTATAATCTACCATTACAATTTTTTCATTTGTTTGAAATATGCCATTGTATACGTTCTAAAAGGCTTTGAGCCCAACTGCAGTCATACATGATGTCATCATATACTTCCATATGGACAAAACTAACCTTTCATCCTACACCTCTCTGTCACTGTGGACCCCACTAGTCATCTTCTTCCTCCAACCTTCCCCAACTTCTCCATGGCAGATTGGCAGCTTCTTCCCCAACACTATGGCCCTGGTTGCACCCTTCCAAGGTGCAGGAGGCCGCTCGTGCAGGAGCTCCATGGTTGTGCATGTGTGAGTGGCTTGCAGGAGGACGCGTGTGCGGAAGCTCCATGGCCGTGCGTAGTGCGAGCAGATTGCAGGAGGTCACGCGTTCGGGAGCACTATGGCCCGGCGCGTGCGAGCGACTTGCGAGTGCGAGCGGTATAGGGTCAAAGGGCAAGTTCTTCACCACTGAGCCATGACTTGAGTTGTGTTTTTATATCATTCTCAATTCTATTTGAACCGGATTAAACCAGTGGTTAAACCGATTGGACCAATCAAACCGTGAACCGACAACTCAAGCGATTCGATGTCCGGTCCAGTCCTGAAAACTTGGGCTGCAGCGGGTGACTTGGCCAAGTAAAAGAAGTCTCTCTCCAAAAGTTTGACTTTTTGACTTGGTAAAATAAAAGGCCCGCTAAGCGAATAAAGAGCCCCACTAACGAAACGAAGAGCCCCGCTAAGCCAGCGAAGAGCCCCGCTAAGCAACGAAGAGCCTCGAATGCCAAGCCGTGTACGCTCACTCATATTTACGCATGCGGAGGGAGGATATGCCAAGTTGCTATTGATGCCAAGTTGGTTTGCCAAACAGTGGAGACTATTTTTTCTGTTGTTGTCAAAGTTATATGGATGCCAAATTAAAATAGCAAACTCTTGAAGATGCTCCACACAGAGAACTAAACAAAGCGCAAGGAACAAAACGAGACTTCTGCAGCAGTATAATTGAACACAGTTTAGCAAAAAAGCATCAACTGTTTTAAGACAATTTAAACCATTAAAAAACACTTTCTAACTCAGGTATCCTTTCGAGAAAAGCTTTCTACTCAAGTAGGGAAATAATTTAAATGGTTTAAAAAGTTGAGGGGGGCAAGTTACCTAGTTTTAGAGTTTAGAGAGAGAACCTTGAGTAAACCCAACATCAATGCTAAAAGCTCTGTTCCTTCTTTCAATTAATAGCATGTTTGGTTCTCAGCTGTTGGTAGTAACGCCAGGCTATGGCAAAGCCAAAGTTTGTGAGGGAAGGTTCGGCAGGAAAATGAAACAACACATTCGGTTTCTGTGACCGTTGTTCGTTGTGGCCTGGTGTGTTATGGCTCACAACCAAACACGCACTAAGTGTTTTCAACTACTTGGTGGGCTTCTTCATAAGCTACATCTATTATAGGCTTGGAGGCTTAGTTAGGTAGTGTCCATACTTTTTGGACTTCTTTCTATTTTTTAGAGGTAAATCTAATTTCTTGAAGTTTCTAGATATATTTTTATATCTAGATATATTTTTATAAATTATAGATATTTTATTTGATTTTATTTACAATCCCTTGCCTGTCTATCTGATTTTCCTTGGAACTTTATTAGATGCTTAAAAATATTTTCATGATTTTAAAACTTCATTAGGTGTTTGTAGAAAAATTTTAATTAAAAATAACAAACCATGTAACTCAGGTACGTTTACGGTTTCAGAATGCAATGGAAGACGCAATCTGCATCCTTAAAAAAACGAACAATTATGTAGCCAGATAGACCACTGTATCAATTCAAGCGAAGGAAATAGAGAGGGGACTCCTGACAGTGTACGTGTCTGACACCCACCGGAGCGCGCCTTGCACCACCCGGGCGCCGTTCTGCCTCGGCCACACGATCACTTTGAAGCTCTGCTCCTGGTTCACCTGGTTGAACACCAGTTCGCGTGGGTACACGGCGACGGTCACATCGTCGTCAAATATGTCAACCGCCGCGTAGTACGCCGACGGTGCCTCCCCGACGTTCTTCACCGTGCGCTCAATCACCACGGGCGTGCTCCCATTCCACGTCTGCTGGAACGCGACAGAGATCGACGGGTAGTTCAGCATGCTCTCTGGGATCACCGTGACGGCCGAGCAGTCGACCGGCCTTCTAGCGATCACCGACACGTTCTGGCTGTCGTACAGGCCGCAGAGGTAGCCGATGTAGTCGCTGGCCGCGATGTCGTAGACCAGGCCGGGGTCCAAGGCCTTCTCCGGGTTGACATGGCCAGCGCCGGTGGCGAACAAGTCCGCCGGCGCGCGCTGTTCGTTGACGATGGGATTGCCGGCACGGTCGGCGGCGTCCGCGGTGGTCATGATGGCCGACTTGATAGCAGCGGGTGACCAGTCAGGGTGCTTACTCTTGATGAGCGCCGCGACGCCGCTGAGGTGAGGCGCCGACATGGACGTGCCGGAGATGACGTTGAAGGTCGGTCCGGCGAGAACAGGTGCCGACGGCGGGCCAACTTGGTCCGGCCACGCGGCGAGCACGTTGACGCCGGGACCCGTGATGTCGGGCTTCAGAATGCCGGGGCTCTCAAGGCTCGGCCCACGAGAGGAGAAGAAGGCGATCGACGGAGCTCGTGGCGTGCCGAGGATTGTACCCTCAAAGATGATCTGCGCCGTGGGGTTCGACGTGGAATTGATGTAGGATTTGATGGCTTCGGCGGCGGCGTAGTCGACGTGTGATGCCGGCAGGACGTGTGCGTCGGCGAGCGTGGTGGAGCCTTGGGGAAATTGGTTGAGCAGTATCATGCCGGCGCCGCCGGCACTTTGGACCACCGATCCTTTCAGTATCCTCGTGATGTTGCCATCCGGCCCGCGTCCCAGTTCGCAGAGCACGATCTTGCCCCTGACGTCCATGCCGTCCATCGAGCCGTTGCCGCAGAGCTCGGCGAACGGCTTCCCGCTCGCGCCAGCGTAGACCAACGGGTAGAAGGTGGTGGAGTTCCAATCCTGTGGCTGGTAGAGCGACTCGCCGTGGAAGACGAAGCCGTTCCCCAGGCGGACCGTCGAGCGAATGGTGCGGTCCATCGTGCTTGCAGCGACGGTGAGCATCCACGGCGCCTCGTTTACCACGGAGCTGACGTTCGGGCCAGAGTTGCCGGCCGACATGGTAACAAAGACTCCCTTCTCGATCGCGCCGAACGTCGCGATGGCCATGGGGTCCTGGTAGAACGGCTTCGAATCTCCACCGAGGGACATGGAGATGATGTCGCAGCCGTCGCCCACGGCGGCGTCCACACCGGCGAGCATGGCAGAACCGGTGCATCCCGTTTTGTTGCAGACCTTGTACATGGCGACGTGCGCGCGTGGCGCAATCCCGGTGGCGGTACCCGTGGCCTGGCCAAGAGCCTGAGCGCCAGGCACGGCGGCTCCCGCGGCCGTGGCAGCAGTGTGCGTGCCGTGCCCTTCGTCGTCGTCCGGCGGCTCCCGCCAGTCGTTGGAAGTGGAGTTGTTGCTCGTGTCGTTAGTTCTGGGCACGAAAGAGCGGGCGCCGACGAGCTTGTTGTTGCACACCGCGCGGCCATTAAAGTCACAGCGCCCCTTCCACCTGGCCGGCGGCGGCGGCATGCCGCCGTCGTCGCCGAAGGAGGGGTGCGACGGCTCGATGCCGGTGTCGAGCACGCCGATGATGACCCCAGCGCCGCGTTCGGCGACGGGGTAGGAATTCTTGGCCTCCCGGGCGTCCAGCCCGAGGAACTGAGGTGTGTGCGTCGTGTGCAGCTCGTACATCTGGTCCGGGACCGCCGTCACGAACCCGGGCATCGACGACAGGGCGTCGACCTCCTGCCGTGTCAGCCGCGCCGCGAAGCCGCTGGCGACGTGGTGGTACGCGTGGACGAGCCGGCCGGCCTCCGGGAGAAACGACCTGTACCACGTGTTCCGCTCGTCGGCGGTAGCGAGCGTGTGGTGCTCCTGTTGCTGCACATGGACGATGTACGTGGTGAGCTCATCGCCGGCGACCACGGCAACGGCGGTAAGGAAAAGGAACGGCAACACTAGCGTCAGCCTGGAGACCTTGATGAGGCTTTCCATGGCTACTTTTTGACCTGAGGTTTTCTGTGGGTTACAATTCCATGCATCGAATTTATAGCGTACTTAGCGTGACTACGTACTCTATTGGATATTGGAATTGCCAAATTCTACAGCTGCTGGCTGCAGCTAGTATACTACTTCCACATGGCGGTCTTGACAGGGTCATCGATTACAAAATACGCGCGTTTGGTGCAAAGTCATAGCTATGAGCTGATGCAATCTCGAGAAGACCCGTCCATACTGGTTGCTTGGGAATTGCCGGACTGGGTTCGAAGTTCACGAGTGGACTTGGCTGCAGGCGCGCCGCGGCAGCCGCCCGTGATGTCTTCGTGCTTGGTGCAAGAGGCATGGGCTTCTCTGCAACTGCAACTCTTGTCCTCTGAAGTCTGAACATGGTGCAAGCGGAAATGTCTCCTCTGCATGGCTTCGACAATATTCCCAAACTTTTGCCCTCTGAACATACAGCCACCCGAAAAAAGTATTCAGTAATTTTTGTTTTCGGGGCAGCAGGTACATGCTAGCTGGTAGGTACTTGTTCCTTTTGAGCCCTGAAATTTAAAAGCTGGATCAAATCAGGAGGCTTCGTAAACATCGAAATGTAAAAAAAAAAGCTGCTATTTCTTAGGTGCATGAAATTTAAGTTTTTTTTTCAACCAATGAACAATCTTATCTATTACTAATTGGAGGTTCCAACGGAGGCTCCACGTGAACTCTCACCAGGTGCGTTAAGAAAAAAAATAAATGCTATAAATTTTCACGTTAATTAGAAACATCCAGCCCTCCAAACGAAAGTCTATAGCTACCGGTAACCAATGGATCTATCTCTAAATTACCCACCTCTGCCACTATTAATAAAAAAGATTAAAATCTCTTTTCCAAAAAAAAACATTTAGAGCACCTCCAAGGGTCATGCATTTTTAGTTTTGCATTTGATAGAGTTTGCAAAGTTTCAAATGGAAATGGCAAGGATAAAAAGGTGTGATCTCCAACGGTTTTGCATTTTCACTTGGCATTTGAGGGAATTTTGGGCCCAAGAAATCTAATGCAAAAAATCTAAATGAATATTATTAAGATAATAAACAAAACATATTGCTATATAGATGGAACAAAAACCCCCAACGTAAAAAACAAAAAGAAAACGATGAATCAAATTTATTTAAAAACTTATAATAAGCAACATCAAACCGAAAATATAACTCGTGTGGGAGCACGGGTTGATGGACTAGTATCCATTAAATCTTAATCTAACCATCTAGAAAACGAGCACTATACATCTTCTTTCTCTTCTCTCCCGATCTCTCTTGGTCCTTGATATTAGACATCTAGAGCACTAGGTGGATTCCCCAAGTGTTGTCACGAGGATTTAAGAGTAGTTTTGATGACCATTTGACGAATGAAAGAGAGATATAAACATTTTAGTTATTTTATGAGAATTGCAAATACATAAAGCTTAAGGGCCTCAAGAATCAAGAAAGTATACAACGCGTGTTCTGCGGGAATTGTTGGTGATTTGAATAAAATTATTCATACAAAGGAGTAAACAATTGTAAGTTAATGTTAGCGGATGACGTGGAATAATGCTAGTTAGTGGATGGTGTGTATTGATGACATATAGATAATGCTAGCTCACCATAAATGCATCCGATAGTGGAAGAAATGTTAATGATAAAAGAGACATAGATTAGTGAGTTGCAGGACTCATCTGATGACGTGGCTTCATGAAATCAGAAAAATAGTTAGTAGATCTTAGCTTTATAGAAGTTTAGGATAGGAAATGTGAAAATAATGTAACCACTGGTGCACTCAAGTATGTAGTACCAGTGTACTACTAGTAGTTAATTTTTAGCAGTATATATGTGTCCACAAAAGATACTTACTGCGTGTATACCAAAATATTATTTTTTTGATGAGTCAAACTTATGCATGTACCCAACTAAACTTTAAGCGTGGCTATTATGAGTCACACGGAGTTAATACGTGGTGCAAATACTTTCGTAGAGCGTTTTGCTCTTTGAAATTAGGCTCCTCGCGCCAGATATACAGACAGAGGTAATAAAAATTTATAGATAAATAAATCTAGCTAGTACTACAACTAATTAAAACTGCTTATCTTTGTGTAATATTCATATTGACATATGTGCATCCCTACGTGGTTTTGTAGATTTACCAGTTATGCTATATATTCATATTCATATTCATATTCATATTCATATTCATATTCATATTCATATTTATATATAGTTTTCCTCTCTTTATAGTAACTCCATGTGTTTTTAGTTGAAAACTCAGTTTAATGTTATATCAGGTCTTTGTAGGAGCCCATGTTGTGATCTTGTGGAACATAGGCCTTGTTTACTTGTCTCAAAAAGGCTAGAAATATGACTCTCTCTCCATCACATCAAATGTTGTATCGTTTGCATGGAGCATTAAATATTGATAAAATAAATAAC
This sequence comes from Themeda triandra, assembly GCA_018135685.1. Taxonomy (NCBI): domain Eukaryota; kingdom Viridiplantae; phylum Streptophyta; class Magnoliopsida; order Poales; family Poaceae; genus Themeda; species Themeda triandra. The sequence continues at coordinate 420,101 of JAENPR010000335.1, forward strand.
TAATTACACAGATTAATTATAAATCATGAGACGAATCTTTTGAGCCTAGTTAGGTTATAATTGAATAATATTTGTCAAATACAAACGAAATGCTACAGTACTCTTCGGGCTAGAAATATGACTATCTAAACAAGGCCATAGATTCAATGACTACTCTAACAACTACCCTCTGTCGCATATACCTGCTCCATGTCCAAGGGTTCTGGCAAAATAAAGAGCTAGCAGAGGACACCACTTTTGGAGCCTTAGATGCACAATTTTTCTATGTATTCAAGAAAAGGAATTTGTGTCATTCTTCATTAAAACATCGTCTTATTTGGCACTTGGAATTTTAGTTGTTTCATTTGTGCCTGCACATGGATCATCATCTCTTGCCCTAATCAAAAAAATTATTATACTAGCTAAAGAAGAACATTATGTTATCTCCAGCACACCTAGATTGTATGAATAATAACGAGAAATGATGCATGAGGGAATTAGCTATTCAACCTAAGCCATGCTTAACACAGGCACCTAGAATCACATCCCCACCAATGGACTTAGCCGCTTAGGTTACGTAATTTTGAACCTTCATTTAGAAGAGAAAGGTGAAATTGCCTCCAGAAGGCACACCACCATTAATTATACTAGCAACCGAGGCATCACGGTGTATAAAGCTAGATTTTGTCCTATGGATACCATTGGGAAGTACATTTAAAGAGTTGATTGTGAAAAGCCATACCACCACTTTCTGAATACTTTTCATTTTTTGTTTTATTTTCTAATAAAAAAATCTATTCTGAAAAAAGTATTACTTTTTCCTTTCAAAATGTTCTCTCTTTCTACTAGTTCATCATCTCAAGTTCCCTTTGGTTTCACTTTGCTTCCTGCAAGCTTCATAGGGTGCTGATACGCGTTAAACATTATTTGCACCCAACGAGCAAAAGACTCAAGATCTTATCAGAGCATTAATAAATTGGCATAGAAGGTAGTCATGCCGGCCACACAGAGCTCACTACTGACTACTGAGGCTACGCACGGTGGCTGCATGCCTGCCTACTAGTATCTGGCATCTCAACTACTGCTGGTGTGGTGCATGGATGCATAGAAATATTGAGAATACTGAATCTAAACGCAATCTGGATATGTAAAATAAATGGCGTCTGCTAGCTTGTACCCAGCTTGTCATTCTACAATTGGATTATTCGAGAAATTGTTTTGTTTGGGGCTGTGAATTTCAAAATGAAGATACCAGTTTCTCTAAACCACTGAAAACATTGGAGGTAAACATCACAATATTGACACAACATATATGTTCTTCCATTTGATTTGATCCCTAGTCAAACTGAAGTATAAACTCATTACTAATAATGCAGTCATAGCTTATCTAGGATACTGACTAAACTCTATTACCAAAAAAAAAAATGCATTGCCCATTGGATTTTATAAACTGACAACATAATTCAGCAAGGCTAGTTTGTACTAGTAGTAGTAATAATTAACAGTTTACACAAATCCATGAGCATAAACAAGGCTAGGGCCTAGGCACGTGGCGCTATTCCGTAGGCTATCATGAGCCCACACAGCTCAATCAAGGAGTTGGCATAAGCGTGCTTCTGCTTAGGATAAACTAAACTAAAAATAAGCCTCGTCAGCTAAGCTCGCCAGACTGCTAGTAGTTGATTATCTAATGCAGCCTCTCCTCTGCATGAACTCCCTACGGCCAGCCAGTACTACTGTCACAGCTTGTCAGCTGCGACCCTCGAGCAGATGTGGAAACCCCAAAATGCCCTGCTTTCCTGCACTTTTCTACTCTCACCAGAGTACCAGACTCCAGAGAGCCTTTGGATTAGCGGGGTCCCTTTTCATCTCTTAAGAATTTGGGGTCCACTTAATTTTCTCAGCAAGTTGGAAGTTCATGTTGCAAGGGCAGAATGAACAATGAAGCCATGAAGAACACAATTGACATGAAGAGGAAAGCGACGCGTCCTTCCGTTCTGTCCATGTCCATGGATGCCAGGGAGAGAGGGGACGACCAGACGACGACGACGAGGTAAAAGACGGCACTGATTGCCCCTTTGCGGTGGCAATCCACGGGGGGTCCCCGGCGCACGCCGCAGACCGACCGCCGGTCATGATCGGCGGCCCTCCCCCTTTCACCTTTGGCGCTCCGTAATGTCGCCATGATTCCGACGACCGGCATGCTCGGCATCACTTTGTGTCAGGCCTCAGAGACGACATGGCCCCCGCTGCCACATGCCCATTGGGGCTTCTTTTCTTTTCTTTTTTGCCCTGTAACACTAGCAGTCTGTAGAGACTAGAGCGGCAGCGCGTCCGTCGACGGTCGACCGTCGTCCAGCTCCAGCCCCCCTGCCGGGCCCGAAATGCCAGCTCGGGCAGAGCGCCCGTGGCTATTCTACATTTCTACTACTGCACTGACAGTGCGCCGTCAATGCCGTGCTTGATTACTGGTAACAGTCGCAGGTCGTCTGATTAGCTCGGTGCAGTAGTGCTGATCATGACAGGAGGCATGGAGTACTGTGAGCCACTGGAATCCCATGGTCCCTGCGCTGTTTAAGGAGACAAATGGCGCTCTTGATCACCCATCAGCGTGCTTAGCCGCGGTGCTTTTGTGTAACGGAGCCCATCATCTTCTGTCGGCACTCGGCAGAGTGTGAGCTCCTGTCGCTTTGCGACTGCTAATTGTGTCAGGCAATGTACTACTGCAGACGCAGAGTGTGTTGGATCTGCCTACTCATGCCGATGGCTTAGTGTTACACGTTTCAAAGAAAATTTTGGCGGGTGTGCGTGTGGATAAGCAGAGGCAGAGCGCGCGCAGGGGAGGCCGGAAGGGGCATCATCGGCATCGAGAAAAGCGAGGGAATCGCACGCTTCCCTTTCCTTCTCTTCCAGCAGCGTAAAGTAGGGGCCGGGCGTCGTCATCGTGGGCCGCCGCTCGCCACGGCAACTACTTCTGCTGCCTGCTGCAGCTTCTGCTCATTCCATTCCCTGCGCTCGCCTGCTTGCAACTCTCGCCGCTTGCTGCCTGCCCTGTCCGCCACTGCGCGAGCACAAGAACAACCGCGTGCACCGGCCGGCCACCACTGAGCACACACTGCGCACACCACCGTCGCCGGTTGGTCTGGTCTGGTCGGTCGATGCGAGGATGGAGACCCCGACATCATCGACGTGCGACGAGGGCTCCGAGCTCGACGCGCGCTCGCAGTCCGACTTGGACGACCTGGACCGCCCGCCGCGCGGATGGGGCCGGCACTGCCGGGAGCCGTCCTCCGACGTGTCCTCCGAGTGCAGCGGGGAGCCCGGGAGCCCCTACGGCTCCTCCTCGCCGTACCCGCGCTGGCCGGTGTGCACGCTGCTCCCCACCAGGGCGTGGGCGCCGCCGCCGGCCGCGCCGCTGCTCAAGAGGCTCGGCACCACGCGGCGCGGAGTCGGCGCGCGTGACGGGAAGGCCGGCGACGGTGGTAGGACGCCTTTTTTTTTTCCCCTGTGAAGGGAAAGTGTTCTGGTTCCAAGTTCTGTTGCAGTAAAATGCTGATGCTGTGGAAAATTGCTGTGAATTCGCAGAGCTGCAGCTGATCAAGGAGAGGTTCTCCAAGCTTCTGTTGGGCGAGGACATGTCCGGGAGCGGCAAGGGCGTCTCCACCTCCGTGGCCATCTCCAACGCCATCACCAACCTCTATGGTACGTCGGCGTGCTTACACTTGTTCCAGCTTCCCAAGATCGATCAAATCTTGAGCTCGCCTAGCATGCTAATGCAGTAATGCTAATGCTCGTCGTTGGCCTCCTCTGCTTTGCGTACAGCGACCGTCTTCGGGAGCTGCCACAGGCTGGAGCCCCTGCCGCCGGAGAAGAAGTCCATGTGGCGGCGGGAGATGGACTGCCTCCTCTCTGTCTGCGACTGCATCGTCGAGTTCTTCCCTTCCAAGGAGATCTTGGCCGACGGCACCACCCGAGAGGTGACTGCTTGTCTGAAGCATCTTGATTCTGTCCAGCTCCAGCGATTGGGGTCTGGGGAGGTCACTGACGCATTCTGATTCTGTCAGGTGATGGCGACCCGACCGCGATCCGACATCTACGTCAACCTCCCCGCCCTCGAGAAACTCGACGACATGCTGCTCGTAAGATCAAAGATTCTTCGTACTACATTGCCGTGACATGAGCTTGGGCCATAAAAATTGTTGCTTGCTCACCTTCGCAGGAGATTCTGGACAGCTTTCAGAAGACTGAATTCTGGTACGTCAATGACAAGGGGCAGAAAGACGATTCCGTCGCGACGCCGTGCCGTCCGGTGAGCCACCGCGGCGAGGACAAGTGGTGGCTGCCGGTGCCGTGCGTCACCAAGCCCGGGCTAACGGAGACGGCGCGGCGAGACCTGCAGCAGAAGCGGGACTGCGCGAGCCAGATCCACAAGGCGGCCATGGCCATCAACAACGCCGTTCTTGCGGAGATACGGATCCCCGACCTGTACAAGCAGGCACTACCCAAGGTACGTACCATCAGATACCATCATTGGATTGGATTGGATCCCAAGAACTGCGAGTCATCAGCTAGCATGGCTGAATCTGAAGACGTATTCTCTAATAAAATTCTGATTTCAGTGCGGGCGGGCCAGCGTGGGGGACCTGATCTACCGGCACATGTCGTTCCCGGGCAAGTTCTCGCCGGAGTACCTCCTGGACTGCCTGGAGATCTCGTCGGAGCACGAGGCCCTGGAGGCGGCGGACCGCGTGGAGGCGGCGATGCACGTGTGGCGGCGGAAGGCGAGCCAGAGCCACTCGAGGTCGCCGTGGAGCGCGGTCAAGGACCTGATGGAGTCCGACAAGAACGTGATGCTGGCGAGCCGCGCCGAGGACGTGCTGCTCTGCCTCAAGCAGCGCTTCCCCGGCCTCTCGCAGACCACGCTCGACGCCAGCAAGATCCAGTACAACAAGGTGAGTGAGCAAACCTCAATGATGCAGCACCAGCAGCATCTGCATCTGCATCGCAGCATTGCCATGGAAGTTTCTCACAGAGCTTGTGATGTGGATGAATCTTGCAGGATGTTGGGCAAGCAATACTAGAGAGCTATTCCAGGGTGCTGGAGAGCCTGGCGTACAACATAGTAACCTGTATAGATGATGTCCTCTTGGCAGATGAAGCCGCCAGAAAGATAGCATGAGTGATCATTTGTTCATCCTTCCTGCCTGATCCGGGAAACCAAAAATAAGGGGTCCATATGCATGATCCATCCACAGAATGTACATTATGCCATAACTTGTAGCAGTAGCACCATCTATCAATGGATGATAGCACGAGCAGTTAAATACAGTACTCTACTCACCTAGTACTAGTAGGCAGCCGTGTCTTGGTTTTCATCGCAATGGTCCCTCAGTGCCTTTGCATCCTCTTTCCTCTGTCATCACCAATTCACCATGGATGTCAGATGCCACAGCTGTGTGACTGGCTGATTGCAGTATCAGCTGGTAGTGAATTGTGAATCTTTGATACAGGGCATGGGCATGTCCTGATCGAGTGACCGGCACAAGTTCATAGCACAAAATGTTTCAAGTAATCTTGAAATAGAGAAGCAGTAGTGTATCTCATAAAAAAAGGAAAACAATATTATGCTCACAATGAAAACAAAAGATTTACCATAGATACTGGGGTACTTTATATACAGCTGCACTTATTCTGATGTTTCCATACATCTACAGATAAGGAGCTTAAAGAAATCAAATAGTTCTGAGGTTAAGATCAACATCCAATCAGGATCTGACTTACAATAAGCACAAATTCAAAAGAAAATGGAAATCAACTGTATTGGTTTTGGCAACCTGCCGAACTCACTTTTCCCTATCCTGTCACAAAAGGTTTCTGTATCTATTAACCCCATGTCAGTACTAGTTGAATATGCCTGCATGGATTACTACAAAGCACTACAGAATCAAAGCCACAAATCAAAAGCCACTTCCTCCAGTAAGTCGTCAAGCAAACCATCCCACAACTCAACTACAACACTTTCAGTATCGCCTCGAAGATCCAACCACGACCCACTGTCCAAGTCTTTCATCATCACCTGTTCTAAAGTGTTCGGAAACTCTTTATCGACAAGAGAATCGATTCCCTTAGCCACCTCTTCAACGAGCTGTCTTCCTACTGGAGCTGGCCGTACATTGTGTTTCAGAAAATTAACCCAAGGGATGGTACCAAAGAACTTGTCCCTTATCTCGAGAAGAACTTCTTCCACACAATCAAACAAAAGCACTGCATCGTCTGTCAGGCAGTACGAGTTTCCTACTTCAGCCAATACAGATACATCAAGCAGTGGCTCTTCTGTGTACCATCTCTGCGAATTTTCCTCGGACAACAATTCTGAAGCTTCTAGCGCAGCCTTGATGAAGGACACCCTTGTGGCTTTGTCATCCAAAATGGCTACTAGTGTTCCATTCCATAAATCTGGTGATGTTGAAGGAGAGTCAACATCTTTGAACAGCACTCTGGAAGTAGGCATGGAGAATTCATCTGCAACAACATAAAGTTTTACTCTATTATATGCAGGTTATGAAAGGCTCCAGATGAGAAATTTTTTGTTTTGAGTTCAATACCTCGCTTTGAAGTTTTGTGTCTAGGACTGATAACTTCTCCTACAATGGGATCAAGAACAGACTGTGGACTCAATCTCTCCTCTTTGTCATTAGTATTTTCCGGTGAGTATGGAAATGTCAATACAGATGGTTTGACTGATTCAACAACTTTTGATGGAATATGGTTCTCTTGTTCATTAATGGAGTCATCTGGAGAATACATGGCCAGTTCTGGTAACAAATTCATGGATTGTGGTTCCTCCAATGAACACTTCAGCGGAGGAGGCAAAAAGAAAAATAATAAACAGTGTCAAACAAAGATGTCATCAGCTTTCTTGAATTTGCTACAAAGTACTATGTCTTACTTCGTCTGGATTTGTCTCTCCCACTACTTCCTGCGAAGTTCCAGTCTCAGCACAGAGCGGTGAGTTCTCCATTGTATCTAGCATGATCTTAACCCCTGCAAAAAAAAAAGAATATTTTGAATAGAACAAAAATATGAAAAAAAAATCCTAATAGAAGCATATCTTACAGTACATTTTTTTAGATAAGGAATAAACATTCTGGCCTCCAACTATCTTACAGTACAATAGCTTGAACAAAATTACCTTCATGGATCAACTCCTGTGAGATAGCATCCTCATTTTGTGGATGGCTACCATGATTTATCGTGGGCTCAATCAACATTTCTGTACCTAAGTTGCTAGTGTCGGCTGATTCTGTCTCCTGGTACAGTTTTGTTGAGTAAGGGCTTGCTGAACCATCCTCTTGCTCAATAGTATGCAAGTTCAACGATCCTGTAGCTTCATGTGCCATGCTAATTTTCTCCTCTTGAGGGCAATCACTTGGAGAAAATATATCATTCTCGGGCAGTGAAATTAATCTCTCAAAAGAATCAGATTTCTGTACAATTTGATAACTCTCTTCACCTTGATCATTTATTCTCTCAATTATATACATCTTAGCTTTTTCATAGGAGAAAGAGCTGACACTGACACCATGAGCGACATCATTTCTCATCCCACTTACACTATCTTCCGTGACTGTTTTCTTGTCAACAATAGATGGTTCCTGAGCCCTGTTAGAAGAATCTGTACTTGCCAGACTCTCCGTCTCTGACATACTTGTGACTGGAAGCAGTTTGCCCAAATCAGCCTCAGCTTTATGAAAGTTACTACCTGTGGATTTTAACTGGTGATCCTTCCGATTATTGCTAATGGCAAGCCTTAGCCTCCTCTTAAGCTCTCTAAGTGAGAAATGGCAATCAGGTTTGTCACTGGCTTCCTGAACTTGCAAATCAATATGATTTGATAGTGGTGACGAAGTTGCGCTACCTGTGATAAGACTGCTATGACCTCTTGCAGGACTTGGCTTCAAGATTACTATTCTGCTAAGGCCACGAGAACTATCATGTAACTTTGGTGGTTTCCTCATGACCAACCTATCCTCCTTCAAGAAAGAACTATGCCTTCTTTGCACCTTACTTGGAGAAGTCACTGACTGCTCTAGACTATTTGTCATAGCTTGCGACTCAGTTTCTTCGTCATATTCTTCAGAGTCTAACTTGGTACTTCCTAGTGACATGTAAAGGTTTTGGAGACATTCTAACAATCTAGAGCTTGGGTCTTGCATAAGCATCAGAAATAATTCCTTGTCTGAGCTCAGTAGCTGTAGGGCATCAACAAATTCTCTGGACCTAGTTTCATCACCGCTGGTTATGTATTTGTTGTTTGCAGATTGGTGTCTTATAACTGCTTCAGCAACATCTTCTAGAGCTCTCTGGATACTAGATGGGATCTGATAGAGATGAACAGGAGGGTCAGTATTGTTCTCTTTGTCAGTTGAAATGGAACTGCCACCTGACTCAATTGAATTCCTGATTTCTTGGCCTTCAGTACGAGATCTGTAGATTTCCATAAGACTTGCAGCCAAGTTTAGATCAATATCTTCAGAGCATATCCCAGTTACATTGCTTTGTGCTTGCTTCAAGGGCTGTGTGCTGCTGGCCATCTCTTCTTCCATCAAAGTTCTAATACTTGATCTACCAGCATAAATCAATTCAACCCTATGGTCTTTTCCATTCTGAAAAAAAACATTAATTATTATTATTTATTTTTTTTGCGGGGGGGGGGGGGGGGGGGGGGGGATTAAAAATAAATAAATTCGAGTTTATATTGCTGCACTTATCAGCTTGAACAGAGGTTTGAAAAGCTTATGTTATCTACTTATCTTGCATGCCATACTCAACTATTGTGCAGCATCATAACTTTATTACTTTATATTTGGTATTAAAAACTTTCTGAGTCTACTTTTTTTTTTTTGTAGAGAGGTGTCTTCAACTTGAAAAGCCTATAAAAAAATCCTAAACTTCCATATCTGGAGGCTCGTAGTACTATTTTTTTCTCAAAGATGCAGGAGAGTTGCGAATCATTGCATTAAGGAGGAGGCTTGTAATACTATATACTATTGTTTACTAGGAATATTTGTGTTTAGGAAAACACATATCAACTTTTTATAAACCAAAGTTCAGAATCAACAGAACAGTTAGTGTTGGTCAAAATTATCTAAAATGTTAGCCTAAGACAAAATTATGCTGACAGAAGCACACATTAGACCGGTCTGAGCTTGTAGTACAGGCAGCATCATGACCATAAATGGAAAAAGGTTCTCAGCTCAATACATGCCCTAGAAGGTTACATAAGTAATGAGCTTGCAACTTCTTGTTCATTATCAGTTGTTAGTTAGAGCGAGCAGAAGAATCTGTAGGTACTATAAGAAATACTAGATACAATAGTTTTGTTTGTCTTGAAAACTTACATTAGCAGATTTGTTTCCATGGATACCTTCAAAACCTTTTGGATCTCTTTTGGCTACATGACACAGAGAAATCACTGTTAGAAAAATCATCAATCTCATATTATTTCAATTAAAATTAGCTCATACTGCTATATTGCAATTAACATCTTCATCTTGTCCACATATTTTTTTTTTTTGAACGTAATGGCAGGAGCTCTGCCTTTTTTTTGAGGCAAAGGAGCTCTGCCTTTCAATTAAGTAGAATAGAATTGGCCTAGTTTTTAAGGAAAAACCAGGCCTAAAAACCTTACACATGCACAGATCCTCCCAAGATCAAAGCCCTGAGGACTAACCCATGACAGTTCTCTTAGTCCACATAAAAACTGAATGTTGGTTAATGCTCTCACCTGTCCCATCTGAAAGAAGTTTTGGACTGCGACGGAAATCAAGCATGCGCATCAGCCCAGACATACAGCCCATATGGATTTTCTCGGATTTGGAATGCTGTTTGTAACTCTTCTTTGCCATGATAGCTGAGAACATGGTCAGATAACTTTCCTTCTAAGGGTTTTCTTTAGGCAAGCTTATAATCTGAAAGCAAAAATGCATGAAGCGAGTAAGAATAAAGTGTAGTATGAACGAAGCAATAAATTAGAAAACACAAAAAAAGTTTCCCGTTTTCTGCACTAACAGGTTCATATTTGCGCATATCTTCGAAGCTCCAATGAATGGTAAGTACAGTTGTCTATGAAGAAAACAAACATGGAAGAGACAAGAAAACCAGTTGGACCCCACTTATGCAAATGCCAGTTTTGACATACTCATGTCACATTTTGTACTTGTATAAATATAAAAGTACGTTCTACCCGCATGATTTTCCTTTGTGTGAACATACGAGACAATGTCATAAGAACTATAAACACCAACTAAAATTAGACAAATGGAACAATTCATAGCTTCAAAGGGCCAAATTGGTGAAAAATCTTTCCCCCTCAAATCCCTGCTGAACTAAAAATCTCCAATACACAGAGAACTACTAAGAACTGATTAAGCATTGCCTACATTGATAAAGTAAAGTATCGACCATTCAGACGAATGAATCATCCAAATTGGTGATGGCGAGTACATTTTTACCAGTACTTGATCAGAGAACTCACCAAGCATAACAGCAGAGGCGTTCCTGCTACACTTCAGAGGCAGTGCCCAAAACGCCAAAAACCACCAAAGGAAGATTTGTTTTCAGATATCACTCAATCCAGTCTTTGAGTCTTCAGAAAAAAAAATGCAGGCAGGGACAGGTTAGGATGTTCTGATAGCCCCAAGCAAACGAAGGACCTTGAAATTGCCGTGCTTCCTCGGTTTCCACGAGATGCCGATGCCAAGTCGAAACAAAGAAACTCTGAACACGCAAACGAAGGACCTTTTATTTATTCCAAGTATACCGACCTCTCCATCTTCATTCTCTAGCAAGACAGAGACCCCTGCCTCAGAACAATCTCAGAATTCAGAACTCCAAAACCACGGAAAACCGACGAGAAAACCACTTCTTGCCCCCTTCTGATCCTCTGGTTCTTCACAGGAACCCCTCAAGGCCTCAAAACACCGACTGAGGCCAGCGCAAAGATCGATTTTTCGGCCTCCAAAACTGATGAGAATAAAATAAATAGCATATAGCAAGCCAGCGGATACTCACAGCCAGAAAAAAACTGCCTTTTTTACAGAACCGAATGAATGCAACCGAATCGTATCATAGTTGCCCTTTCCGATCCTCCCTCCCTTCCTGGAAATCCTTCAAGACGCGGCGGCAACAGCGGATGCATGCAGCGCTCCTCGCCGCCGACGGAGGCTTTGCGTGCCACTGTGGCCGCGTCAACCTCTGCTGCTGCGGCTACCTTGTCCCTCTCATCCTCGGCATTCTCTACCTCCTCTCTAATGGCGGACGGATAGAGATGGTAGGATTTGGAGGGTGGCCTGGCCTGCACTTTTGGTTTTGTAGATTATTGCGGGGGTGGGGAGTCGGATTTGTCTTTTGTCTCTATTCTGGCCTCCGCCTCTTTTTCTACGTCAACAGGTGCCGGTGCGCGATCAAGATCAAGCTCAGCAGCGCGTAGTGGCTGCCAACAAAAAAAATGGGAGATGAGAACAAGAACGGACAGCGCTACTGTATGTTATTCGCCCGGCAGCTAATCGACATATACAATACAACCTTGAATTTACAATTAATTAATTAATGCTTGTGCCAGTTGCGTGGCCTGAATTGGAAATGCAGATTAAAAGGGCCTCTTGAATTTTAGAATTATTTTTTTAAAAGGCTCAAAAGAATAAAATGGATATATTGATATCTTCATTTTTTCCAAGTATAATAGTGTAAACGTGCATAGAAACCGCCACGTGTGTGCACGAGATTGTCTCACGAAATACTGCATGTGTGCAAAATGGATTGCGTACCAAACCGATGATAGTGCATTAAAGTGTGCTAGTTTCTAGAGGATTAAGTTGGAATGCAAGATTGCTTCTTTGAACTCTTATTTCGCGTTGTTTTTCTTCTGTTGGAAGACAAAGTTTCAAGTGCAATGTCCTTCTAGCATTAATTATCGGTGTACCGAACAAGAATGAACAATCATTAGACAATATATGTATATTCTCTTGTTTGGAATGGATACTGAAAACTGGATTGAAAAATGGATACTGAAAACTTTCTTTTTAAACTTTCAGGTCGTTTCGGCTGTCTCCACTGAAATGCATGCCTGACAATTGGTTTACCTGAAGTGAAAAGGATTGCAAGACACCACGAAGAAGTCCACCGGTATTTTTTCAGGTTAAAATGCTTCTTGATACACTTCATTGATGATCATGCAACAATTTGTAATCAACCCAAAGAATAAATGAAGGGCGAATTGTGGAGATAGCCCCTATGTTACTCTGCACATAGAACATAAACAGTAGTGCATACGTTGATCCACTGAAAACCTCAACACAGCTGGAAACAGTCGTCGTCAAATTCTTTAATTAATTAATTGCCAGGATCGATGTGACAAACCAACTAATTGAAAAGATTCGCCAGAAACCAGTTGGGTTAGGGTGCATAACAAACCACTAAACAATTCCCCTGTTCTTTTTTTTTTAATTACACAGTACAACGCAGACGCTCAACACGCACGCACACTCACCCCCTATGAACACACGTACGCAAACCCTACCCCTATGAGCACCTTCGAAGCACTGAGCCGGTAAATCTTGAAGTTCACGAAGTCACCACAGGCGCCTCACTGTCGACGGGCACGTCGCCTACCACTAAACAATTCCCCTGTTCTGTCTTTACGCTTGTCGTCAAAAACTAATCTCCGTAACAGTATCTCAAAGAACTATAAATTGTTCTTGAACATTTCCCGATCACGATACCTCACCTAGAGAGTAGAGAGCATATGTTTTATACTTTCAGCTTTCTTGGAAGGAACTACGGTCGTTGCAGTGCATATATGTACTAACGTACGGTCAGATTACGTAGACGCTACAATCCTCTGAGTAGTGACTACACGCATATACGGACATCTTGTTTTGAAAAACCACACACGTACTCACATACTCCTACGGTCCGATGTACCTGATACGTCATTATCTAAAACAAGTACTTGATACGTACAAATCTGAGAACACATGTACATATACGTCCACGTCCTATGTATATATCCCACCCACGGGAGGACGTACGACGTGGGCGTTTTGGGGGAGCTGTCGGCCGGGCGCCGGTCCTAGCGTGGGAGAAGTGATCGTTTTCCTCATTTCGTCTTTCGTGTGTGTCGGCTACATGCTCTCTCGGCTGGTGGTTCTCCCAACTCTCTCAAGAGGTATAATTCTAAAAAAAAAAAAAAAAATTCAGGAGGTAAGTAGAGCTAGCTTTGGATATGGATACATATAGTCTGTGACATCTCAACCGCGTGGTTCGATCGCTTTCATAATTTTGCAACAGATTTAGTCAGCGACGCATGAGTGGCGCATGCAGTACTTTTCACACACGAATGGATTTTAGAATGAATTGGTGATGATTTATGTGGTACTGCTAACCACCCACACACACGGTTCGTGAAGGGCTAGTTTCAGCTGCTTGCAGGTTGAGGTGTCGTATGTAACTCGTTTGAGAATCAGACAAACCAGACCTGAATATAAGTAACAAAACAGAGAACACGATAAAATATATCCATACGAATATATATGGTAAAGGAAATAGACTCGTAAAGCTAATTAAGATACTCTACCAGCTATGACAGGGATACATATCATACATACGCCATGGTTCGTGATGAGCTTGCGTGGACAGTGTAAATGTGTAATAAGCCGTCCACGTATCACTACCACGTCATGCACGTCGCCTGGTCCTCCCTCTCGCCACTGCCGGCAGCGCCATGCCCATACGAGCGGCAAATTCGGCCGGGGGGAAGACTAGATTAGCCATACCGTCGTGTCGTGTTGCATTGATACTCTGATAGATGCGATTCCATGGGCGACGCCGACGGCTGCGTCGATCTAGGTAGCCGATGCACATCACGGATCCTTTGCTTTTCTGCTCGCCACCAACTACCAGAAAACTCTACTGCTTCATGCATCGATCGCCACCAATAACCCTGGGTTTAGTGCTACTAGCCAGTAGCCACAGAGTATGTGTTTATTTATTTGTTGTTTTTTTACAGGACACATCTCTGAACCACTGCCGTTGTTCTTGTTTGGTTGTCAGAAGATTCTAACTTGCTCCAACGTGTCGTCAAGGATAAAATACGGATCATAGACGCCTCTCTGGGGAGGTTGGAGGTTGCAGTGAAAATTAACCTCACCGAACGGCTACATAGGACATGGCTCCTCAACTTAATTTGGAGGCGAATAGTTCGATGGTAGGAAGTGGTAGCACAGATATAGAACGAACTGTCGCCTTCCATGCGGAGAAGGTTGTTAAGATGTTGATCTCGCACTAGCTAGTTTAATCTCCATGCAACTGCTAATCTCCTTTCACAGGTCAGAAACAGTAGCAGGTAAGCAAGCTTTGCTCTCATCAGGGCGTGATGCATCCCCGCCAACAATTCGACAGGTGGTGGTTTCTCCAGGAAACGCACGAGAGAAGTAAATTTAAGCTGCTAGTGCTAGGCCGACTCTGACCTGCTGTTCATGGTGACATAATGGAGCTGCCGATTATGGTTCCTGATGAATTGACAATGCTCGTCATCGCGCGCCTGACGCTTCTGTCCTGTGGTTGTACTGACGAAGACCCCAGGTGTACGTACGTACAAGTGAAGTGCAGGGCTCTCTGTTCACTGTTCTGCCTCCTGTAGCCATTATTGGCAACATGCTCTCATGTCTGCCGTGTTGCAACCTGAGGAAATGCAACAACTAACCAGGCACGATCCTGAATACACGCCCCGTACTCCTGCCTATGCCCAGCGATCCAAACGCGTCAATAATTTACACATCACTGCATCACATGTGCACACAGTGTTTATGGCAAGGAATATGATTTGGGACACGGATACACAAACGCAGGTAAGATCCACTTTATTTTACACACCAACAGTGTGGCCAATACCTCTGATCCACTTTATTTACACACTAACAGGTGGCTATTGATTTGCATTCCAAAAAGACAAAAAAGAGTGGCTGTTGATAGAATTGAGACTTGTTGAGGAAACGTAAATAAGAGTTGTAGAGCTCAATCATGTATTCATGTGACAGAAGCTGCTAATTTAGCTGCAGCGTCCATCCCATGCTGTCCTCCGCGACACCTTTCTGGATAGCTGTGAATGCTGCATAGAGTTGCTGAGACACGACTCCGGCCTGGTTCTTCCCATACTCCACTCTGCAATGAACAAGGAATCAATAGACAATGAGCATTTATTGGTTTCAGGTTTCTTGAAACGCAACAATTATTTGATCGAATTGAGGAGCACATTTCATTTTTTTCTCTAGTGGTCAGATAATTGGAACACATATGTCTACCAACTATTTAGCGAAAATGCAGGACCACAATGCTCTTGTGTCTCGTCAAATGCTCCTTGTAGGCACTTATAAGTTATAATTTAGACTAGTACTTAAGTGGAGCGGCAGCATTCCTCATACACTCAAATAGCACAACTACTGAAAAACAAGTTAGCTTGGCTGAAGTACTTACCTTCTTCCACGGTAAGTTATGCTCCCAACAGGTGACAGTACAACAGCTGTTCCTGTACAAAAGACTTCATCAGCTCCAAGCAGTTCATCTATTGTGATTGGACGCTCCTCAGCCTGAAAATTATTTGTAACAGATAGTGAGAAAAAAAGGAAAATACTTTTACATGTCAAATGCCATCAATACAAATTCAGCATGAGCAGAAAGACGCCTATGCCTGTCTCTGTTACCTGAAATCCAAGATTTTGAGAAATTTCAACCACACTTCTCCTTGTGATTCCAGGAAGAATTGTTCCTGTTAACAGCGGAGTAGAAATAACATTGTCCTGCCAGGAAAAAGTGATGACAGCTTAATATCATCTATGCATTTTGTAGAAATTCTGAACTTGATAGCTAATTTATTTAATAAGTGTAGACAACTTAATAGGGTGCTAACTGTTGAGGATAGTTTGCATAGGACGTTTTCCAGTTTGCTCACAGAATAGAGAACCCCACCAAAATGTTCACTGTATCATTTTCCAAGACATGACTAGTAAATAACACAGATATACTTAGAATCAAGTGGCAACTTCATCGTTAAGATTCCACAATTAAACTCCCTCCAAAATGTTATGATATGATTGGTCAAATGTGCTTTATGCTCTCATTGTCCAAGATGCAGTTGCAAAGATGAGCCACTTAAATAAAGTTTAGCATACATACCTTCACCATGAATATATTACAAGAAGAAACTTCCTCAACAAACTTCTTATGTACCGGATCTAAGTATAGAACATCAGAATGGCCTTTCTCCTTGGCTCTTCTCTGAGCACTAACAACCTGGACACATGTATCACTTATCAAGAACCGCACATAAATCTGCTAATGTTTCTCAAGAAAAAAGGTTGCATTACGCAATAAAAGTTTATTTGTTATATGTGTATCCTATAACCAGAGAAACCAAGTTATACATTTATACACACAAGGGAAACCTAATTAATGTCAAGAAGGTTGTATTAAACAGCACAGCGCTAGCATGATATAAATTGAGGGTTGAGGCGAACATAAATAAATAGGATAAATAGTGGAAAGCCAAATCATATGTAGAAAACCCAAATCCAAATGTGTCATCTAGGACAGTATTCTTGAACTAGCTCTCTAGGTTCAAGTTTATAGAAACAAAAACTGGATTGAAATGGGCTGAAAAAGGTTTCAAAATTCCAAATGTGTTTCAGATTCAAAACACAGCAACCTGAAGGGATGATGTTCATTATCAGATTTCTTTATAAGACACTAGTTTTCTTAACCCTATGAGGAACCAGGAGAACACTTTGAAAAGTCACATTTGCGCATTACCGAGGCATAATTCCCAATAGTCTTTATATCACCAGTTCCACCAGGTGCAGCACGGTGGTATTCTTCCTCAGTTAACAAGCTGATTGGAGATAGACCACCCTGAAAGTAAACAAGACAGTTAGTAAAATACAATACCAATTGTAAGTATAAAAGAAACAAGATAAGAAAACTGACCTTGAAATAATGCCCAACTGGACAAACAAACACTATAAATGTGTACTGTGGGGCAGGTGCCACACCAAGGATAGCCCCACTTCCAATTAGCTGTGGTCTGATATACAAAGAACCTTTACCAAAAGGAGGCACCTGTAATGGAGAACATGATGGGCGAGACATGAGGGATGGATCATATATAGTTATTCAACAAGAGATGTCCAACTTCCTCACCCAATGCTTGTTTGCCAGAACAGTTAGCTTCACAGCTTCCAGGAATTGCTCTACACTTGGTGCAGGCATGCATAACCGGTCTGCGCCAATTCTCATTCGCAGTGCATTTTCATGTGGACGAAAAAGAAGGATTGATCCATCCTCTTTTCTATGTGCTCGTAGACCTTCAAGCAATCCCTGTGGAAGTTTTATAAGCATATTAGATCATGTCAACATAATGTTGAAAACGAACCATAGTTCTTGAACTGATATGCAGAGTTCTCAAACCTGACCATAATTCAGCACTGCGGCTGCTGGATTCAGCTCAATTGGCCCATATGGCACCAATTTACCATTCGTGAACACCCCATCTGAAGAACAGCTCATTAAATACATGAAGTCCGTTGGGATCAGTTGAAACCCAAGAGCATCCCAATTGAAGTCAGCTAGGTCCGGGGTCCCTGTGCTGAAACAAAAAACTCCCATGAACAAATGAACCCATAATGAAGCTAAAACATCAACGGGATAATAAGTATTGCAGCTGTTTGTAACTGTTAGTCTGCGAGTACTGAATACTATAGCAACTTCTAGTCACTAAGTTGATTCTTCATTTCCTTCCTTGATAAGCCTAACATACTTATGATCCATGCTGTCAATTTGTTTACATCGTATCCTCATCATAGAAAATGGAATGTAAATCATGTGTCCCTCAGAACTCTGTTTTTTCCCACCTAGTTTTACCTTATGTAATTTAGCGTAGTACTGATACATCATCAATGGATCCCAATACCATTGCAATTTGCAACCGTAAATGTTGGCATTCTCAAATTTACAACTGGACCCATAACCAGCGTGTCATTCACTCAATGGCAGTCATAATCAGGGGACAATTTTCAGTTGTATATCACTCAGCGGCAAATTTCCAGTTGTATCACCATTGCAAAACTAAAATATTATTCAGTCCTTTTTGCTGGTTAATATTAGGCCTAGTGCATCATCCCAAAGCAAAAGGTACACGATAAAAAAACCAGAAATGTCGAATCATACTTGTATGCAGTCGCCATCAGAGTGGAGAACTGGCTCCTTCTAGCAACAGGGTTTGATGGGGAGACAGTGCAGTGTGCCGATGGGCTCCAAATCTGCAGTATCAACGTTGTGGCGTCAGAACTCAGAACCGGCCGGCCAAGCAGATGACACATTGATACTGCAGCGGCGGACGCGTGCAGCCAAAAATTCATGATCTTGAGCAAAGTCAACTCACGCGACGGGAGAGGAGGAGGCGCGGGGATGGCACCGCGCCGCGGCCAGAGCCAGAAGAGGGGGACGCCGCAGAGCTGCGGGCCGCGCAGGCGCGGAGCTCCATTTGTAGTCCGCGCGGAGACCAGCGGCCGGCGACCGGGGGTAGGTCTGCCGTTTGGTGGGGATGGCCACGGCGGCTGCTTGGAAGTTGGCTGTTCGACGCCGTCGCCGGCGCGCTGCTATTGGTGATCTGGTCGCCTGCTTCTATTGACCGTTTGCCAGGTCGTGCTCTCCGACGCCGAGGAGCACGGCGGCCGGGCCCACGTTAGCTTCCAGTGAGTGAATGACGCGTGGGGCACGGGGCGTGCGGGTCCACCATGTCTGTGAGGGTGGGGGCAGTGTGTAACTTGAACGGGAGCAGGCAAAACCGGCGGCGGCGGCAGCAATCGTGTTTTTTTTTAAATGAAGAAAAGGCAGCCATTGTGTTGACTGAACGGAACGGTTCTGTGGGCCACGGCACGGACTGGAAAGTTGGTCGTGCAAAGGGACTGGGCCTCACATCCAGCATGGGCTTTTGATGTGATCTGGGCCGGCCTAACAAGAGAAATGGCCTAGGCAGGGTTCATGCCTCTTGCTACCGGTTCCATGTCAGATATTTCAGGCACTCTCTGCTAAAAAAGGATATTTCAGGCACTCTGCTAAAAAAAGATATTTCAGGCACAATCCCCTACAAAAAAATTTATTTCAGGCACAGAATCCTCAGAATAAGCTGAGCATTTTCACATCGAAACAATCGTGTTAGACGACGAACGCTACAGCAGTAACGAGCAACAGACCGCTGCCAGAACTCCAGAAGTGTACCAAAGGCATGAATATCCGATGGAAGATGCCGTCACGACGATACCAAAGTAATTTCTTTCGACAGCAGTTTTTTAATGATGCCACAACCTCGCCTTTGTTTGTAACGTTCGGGGTCTTCTCAAAGCAACAGCGCACCGCGTGACGGCAAGTCTGCAACCTTTCCTGCTCAGAAGCGGTGAAGTCCGAAATGGAAAATGCCGGAACCGGGAGGGGAAAGACACCGGAGAGCACACATCAGCACAGCTTCAGAACGGCGGCGAGCAGATTTGCGTGCAACACCGGGGAGGCGTCGGAGAGCCAATTGGTCGCTGTCGAGGACAAGATTTTCGTTGCTGTCCCCGAAGAACTCAAGCACGGCAAGAGCAACTTGGTGTGGGCGCTGCAGAACTTGGCCAGGGACGCCTCCAGGTCCCGGATTGTCATTGCTCATGTCCACGTTCCTGCACAGATGATAACCAGTAAGTATCTGAACCAGACATGCCGCCCTTTCTCTGCGTGAAAGTAAACGATGACTTGTCCAGCTTATTTTGAAAGTGCCTTAATTCATCTTGTGGTTTTTTCTCACTCGGGCCTCACCTCATGTAACTGCCCTGTCAATACTTCCTTCCTACTCTATTGAAACGCCAAAACACCCTGTCAATACTTCCTTCCTACTCTATTGAAATGCCAAAAACACCTTCAACAAAAAACAAAAACCCACACCTTCCTACATTTAAGCATTTTTTTCATGATACATAGAACTTTCACATTCAATTATTATTGCAACACCTCATATATTTCCCGCTTAAACATATTTCATGTTTTTCCAGTGGGGCTAGGGGCAAGTGTTCATTATAGCACAATGAGACCAGAAGAACTCCGTGCATACAGGCAGCATCAGAGAGAAAAGATGGAGAAAAAACTGAACGAATATGTTTTGATATGCAGGCGATTCGAGGTGTTTGTTTACGTTCTCTTATTTTTCATTATTAATTGAATCTAAATCATTTTTGTTTTTTGAGAACAAGAACCGGAATGAAATCTTAAGAGCTGAGGAACATATATCTCAATATTGCATAATGCACATCAAAATTTTCCTGCACCAGGTTAATTGCGACATAGTAGCTATTCAAAATGATGACATAGCTAATGGAGTCATCGAGCTTATTTCTTTACGTGGGATCAAAAAGCTCGTTGTTGAAGCCGCATCAGATAAAAAATATTCAAAGTAAGGCTCAAGCATCGTGTCTCAAATTTCTAGTTCCATCAGTTCTAGCATGTGCCATTTGTCCACAATACAAGACTCTAGCCATTGAAGGAGCCGGGTATGATAAACTTCTGAAAATCTAGCAGTTGAGTAACCAAACTACAAGCGTAGCTTCCCATCTAATAAAGAATGGTTCATCAACTATAGAATGTGGATGGGCAGGCTCCCAGATAGCTCATAGTTTAAAATCTAGCATTTAAAATACTCCAAAAGTTCTGTGGATACGAAAGCTGAAAACTAATTCCCATTTATTTCAAAAAATTATCTTATGAACTTCGAGTGCAAAGAATAAAAAAAGGTTCGCTAAGAGATTATAGTTCCTTTAATTACCAACCTAACAAATGTCATATAATCCTAGGACAATGAAAGCACCAACGTCCAATACAGCACTGAAGATAATGGAAAGAGCAGATTCACCATGCAAGATATGGTTTACTTGCAAAGGATCTCTAATTGCTATCAGGTAAGGTTGACATGGGTTGGTAGTAAGCCAGATATAGTGATGATTCATCGTTAGTCTACATTAGCATATTAGTGTGCTATCAAGTCTCTTTTTCAGACAAGTATAGTAGCTCGTTGTTAATGTTAACTGTCAATTCGATAGGGGCAGCAATGCAGACGCATCTGCAGTACCATATTCACAAAACACAACACCGCTAACAGTATTCGGCAGTTCTAGCCAAATGAGATCAATGATGATCCATGATTCAAAGAACAAAGCGTCAAGCTCGAATGTAAGTATGGCAAACGATATGGGAGGATCAAGAACAAATGTACCTTGCTCACTATCCGAAAAAACTGGTGATACACTGCTTCAATCATTTGAAGATGTTGAATCCACTTTCAATGGCAAGCCAAGGAGACCATGGAGTTTAGAGGACTTCTCTGTTGACTCAGGCAGACCGCAGAACTCTGATCCCAGTTCTTCACCAAATGATGGGACATGCAGTATCTCTGGAACAGCAGTGGTTGATAATGATGACATAAGTGAAGTTGGATCAAATATGCATCTTTCAACTGACAACTCATACGACCATATTTCACCAACACCACATGACCTGGTATGTACTGTGTGCTACTGTTGAGATATAAAGTGGGGTTTATCTCATAATCCTAAATGGCATATAGGTTCTGATACATCAAATTTAATGGCTCAGGATAAATTTAAGGAAACTCTAACTGAAATACACTTTCTTAAAAAAGAAGTGCAAGAAGAATGCAATAAACGACGAAATGCTGAAAGAGAACTGCAATCAGCTCTTCAAAAGGTACAGGCTTTGCTCATTCAATATGCTAGTCCAGAATCCATATTGAATGTTTGTTTATTAATGAAATCATATGTATTCTTGCAGACCAAAGAATTGGAAAAATCTTATATGAATGAATTAAGGCAGCACAAGGCACTCAAGGAAATGCATGAAAGACAGAGGCAGGAAATTGATGTGATGAGAAGACAGCAAGAAGAAGCGTATGCTGCATTATACAATGCAAATGAGCAGAAGGTCACACTAGAACAACGGATAAGTGAGATGGAGCTGTATGTTAAAGATAGTGAAGATAAGCTAGCAAGAAACAAACACCAACTGGAAGCACTCCAAGCAGATTGTGACAGGATACAACAGGAAAGAGATGTTGCCATAAGGGAAGCCGCTGAACTGCATGAAAAGAATCGGCAGGGAGTTTTTGCACCATCTGAAGCACTAAACACCAAGTTCTCTCTTCTTGAGCTGCAGCAAGCAACAGAAGACTTCGATCCAATGCTCAAGGTTGGTGAAGGTGGTTTTGGAAGTGTCTATAAAGGTTTCCTCCGCAATACAACAGTAGCTATAAAGTTGCTACATCCAGAAAGCATGCAGGGGCAATCAGAATTCCATCAAGAGGTAAGTAATCAGTTTTTTGTATGCAAACTACATTTTCGGTTACAAGGAAGTGTGACTTGCATTGGAATGATAATCTTCTAACTGTTTCCTTGCAGGCTTCTGTTCTCAGCACAGTAAGGCATCCAAACCTTGTCACGCTGATTGGTACATGCCCAGAAGCTTTTGGTCTAGTATATGAGTTCTTTCCAAATGGAAGCCTTGAAGATTGCTTAGCATGCAAGAACAACACGCCACCTCTCACATGGCAGACCCGCACTCGAATAATTGGAGAGATGTGTTCTGCTCTCATTTTCCTTCATTCAAACAAACCTCACCCTGTGGTTCATGGTGACCTAAAGCCAGAAAACATTCTTCTTGATGCCAATTATTCCAGCAAATTAGGAGATTTTGGAATTTCTCGACTGTTGATACAGACAAACACCCGCAGCACAACTCTTTACAGAACAACAAACCCAAGAGGAACCTTCTCTTACATGGATCCTGAATTTCTGACCACTGGTGAACTCACACCACGATCTGATGTGTACTCCTTTGGCATTATCATCATGCGTCTGTTGACAGGGAAACAACCTCAAAGGATTGCAGAAATAGTGGAAGATGCCATTGAGAAAGAAAACCTGCATTCCATCATCGATGCCACTGCTGGAAGTTGGCCTTTCATACAAGCCAACCAACTTGCACATATTGCCTTGAGATGTGCTGAGTTAAGCAGGAGGCGAAGGCCATATCTAACAGTGGATGTGTGGAAAGTGGTTGAGCCCCTAATGAAGGCAGCTTCAATGACAGCACGGCCATTGTCATGCACAGCTCCATCAGATGACACTTGCATCCCATCATACTTCATATGTCCAGTCTTGCAGGTAAACAATAGGCATAACATATCTTCATCACATATCCAGTCACCAAATATAATATGCATGATCTATTGACCATATGGTCCATTAATTAAAATACTTTAGTCATCCTGCATATACTAATTTTAGTGCTAGCTAATTAAACTAAAAAATAAGAAAAAGATGAACAATTATAATTATACTGAATTGAAAACGTTGCACGGTTAAAGTGGTAAAATTGTGATGCTTTCAATGCATATCCTTTAATAGAATATTAAGAACTATCATGTAACACATCACTAAATACAATGAAATGAGTAAACTTATTAGCTGTAATTTGATGGTGGCCAGGAGATCATGCGCGATCCTTACATTGCCGCAGACGGATTCACTTATGAGGGTGAAGCTATTAGAGGCTGGCTTGACAGTGGGCATAACACATCACCTATGACGAACCTCAGCCTCGAGCACAGCCTTCTCATGCCGAATAGGGCCCTTCGTTCAGCGATACTCGAGTGGAACCAGCAAGAGAGACAATGACAACTATCTATGCTACTTTGCCATCATATGACTGAAGTTACTGTAAGTTGCGGGCACAAAGAATGTAAAGCATACGGAATTGTTCTTTCAAAAAAAGGCATACGGAATTGTTAGTGGAAAAAACATATGATGTTTTATGTATACGGTCCCACTACACAAGTTGTTCCATCAAGGGCAGATCGTCAAAAGGGATATGATATCACAATAAGGACAGTTCCGCGGAAGGCACTTGATTCAGTCCCCCGGCCCACAAGGCCACAACTACAAAATTGCAGTATTTCAGCAGCCTGAAAATGGACGGACACAATGTGTGGTGTGCCTAGGTCTTCTTAGAGAGAAACAATTGTTTAGAGTCCTATTAGGGAGAAGCCACGTTTAGAATCCTATAATAGCCATTTTTGTATTAACGATAACCACAACATCACAATAATCAAGTGTTGTAACAAGCAAAAAAAACGAGTTGAACAACGCGGGGCCACACGCGTGGTAAGAGCCAGGTCGTGAGAAGAAGGCGGCGGCGGCGAGCCGGCTCAGCAAGACGAGGAGACGGGAGAGCGCACCTGCCGGCAGCGGCGCGTAGCTCGCGGGCATGACTCGAGCCGAGGCGCCGGGAGAGGACGAACAGGCGAAGGATCGACGCTGCGCCGGCCATGGGGGCAGGACGGCGTTCTATGGTCCACGGCACGGACTGGAAGTTGGTCCATGAAAGGGACTGGGCCCTCACATCCAGTATGGGCTTGAATTATGACCTGGGCCGGCCTAGCAAGAGAAGAGAAATTGCCTCGGCAAAGGCAACCGGCCCGTTTATAATCTCCATCCACTCAAAAGCCCAAAATGTGAAACTAGCAGTCGCGCAGTCAGCTTTTACAGCGGAAAGATTCTAAAAAAAAAAAATTACAGCGGAAAAACACTTTCCTTTTTCATTCGTCTTTGTCTCTCCCCTTCTCCCCTTCTCCTTCCTCATTAGTGATTTGCGCGCGCCCATGCGCGCGTCAAATGGCATAACAATTGTTCAGAATATAAGACAGTGAATATTAGAATTCTACAAATATATTACACGGCATAGGAGTTTGTTCAAAGAGCGATCGAAGTCTCACACAATATTACATCAAATTCGGAAGTCATTAGAATCCTAGACATATACTACATGGCATAGAGTCTCACACAATATTACAACAGACTTGGAAGTCCTAGGAACAATTTTACATAAAAGGTTCATTATGGAAGGCACCATAACATAGGCAGTGCATGGATAGGCATAAAATGTAGCAGCAGTAGTGCTCTGGCTTAGGGGGCGTGCCATAGGAGGCCTAGTTGAGATGGCGAGTGCGATCTGATTGCATGCTCCAGCCGGATGAATAGTCTGTGAAAAGGGTTGTCTTAGTTTATGCTTGGCTTATATTGGTTGAAATGTTAACTGCAGGAGTAAACTATTGCGAACCTCGTGGCAGGTAGAACGTCTCATCTGAATCAACGGTGAATGCAGAGGTT
Organism: Themeda triandra; assembly: GCA_018135685.1. Lineage (NCBI taxonomy): Eukaryota > Viridiplantae > Streptophyta > Magnoliopsida > Poales > Poaceae > Themeda > Themeda triandra. Next base: position 445,402 of record JAENPR010000335.1, read on the forward strand.
GCAGTGTCAGATGTGTGTCCATGGTGCCTCCGAGCATCAGCTACAAGGCATATAGAAACACGATGAGACTGCAGTGTATGCTGGATAAATAATGATGTAAAATCTTATTATTTATATACGATGTGTTATGTAGAAGCCATCATCAGAAGACTCGCCGGAGACAGAGGACTGGCTGTAGGTTGCAAAGCCACGATACTTCCCGCGTGCAATTCATGCATTGGCTGTAACAGAAACATATATAGAATTAGATAATGCGAAGCACTGCGAAGGCAGGGGTAGGCATCAATGGTACCTCTCATATGCCAGTCCATGGCTTCATCATACACCTCCCTGTCACATCCGGCTTCCTCAGCTTGTAATTAAACATGTAATGAACACGAAAAGAAGTCAATCAAATATGTGATAGTTAGAGTGTGCGGTGGTTGAATAAACAATGGTTGATATGCTTGTTACCTGAATCCAAAGAAAGAGCAGGAACATTGCTGGTACATTTAGTCTTACTGGTGTAGGCTTCGTTCATAGGAAAGGGTGGAGCCTCAAGATACCTGTATGCCATCATGGTGACAGGGAAGACAACGTTTTTGACTCCATCGTGGTTTGGGTATTGGAGGCCGATTTGACCAGATTTAGGAATGGAGGCTGGACTCTGTCCATATGCTTCAACACGGCAGGTGCCTGTATCCTCATTGAAAGCGTGAGTTTGAATGCTGCAGTGGCGTTCAAGCAATGGCACCAGTGTATCGGGATGGAATGTGTGGGGTGGGAAGCCATGGATGTCTATAGCGAGCGCGGTGTTCCAGTGAATGGCTCTGTGATCTGCGGGTCCAGCGTCTCAACTGAGCCTGCATCTGGGTGTATCGCACGGTGCCTATTTTTCACCTCGTTTGTTGTATCGTATATGTAAAGCTGGAGGAACTTCGGGGAATCACCTTCCCCTGGAAGAAGTGGCCCTATACGATGGTGAATCTGACCAGATACCTTGAACACGGGAGGACCACGACCATTGTTCATGGATCTGTCAATGTTGCCACCCATCGACGTGAAAGCAAATAGGCAATTGTACTGGCGCATATTTCTTAGGAACTCTCTACATTTGGCGTCACCATCGAATCTAGCCAGGGAAGCAAGTGGTTCAGGTGGTTTTCTAAAAGGAGGTATGACTACCTTGCCACCTCTGCAACAGTTGTTATAAACAACCCTATTATCTCTTATACTGGACTGACCAGCAGCACACTCACGTAACCAAAATATGGCACCGCAGTATCTACATGTATAATCTGGTGTTCCATAGAATGACCGGTCAACATAGGATTCTAGGCACCAGGGTGGGTAGTCCAAACCGTCCACGAGCAGGAGGACATGCAAAAGCACACAAATTAGCAAGGCAGCTACATAGAGGTACCCTAGGGCGCAGACACAAAATCTAGACTAAAAAGCACCCAAACCTTTTAATGCATCAATGTATTCTTGGCTGAAGTGACCACAACCAGATGCATCATCGCTGTTCGGGAATCCTAAGTAATCACAGGCTGCACATCAGTATAGACATGTACACGCAAACCACATGGGACCACAGGGCGAAGAATCAGCACCTGTTTTTGCAACCTTTTAAATCCGTGAATCAGCAGGTGGCAGAGTGTTCGGTACATAATAAGCGCCCCTCCTCTATAGGGAAGCAATAACCTGTTTTTTAGTGCTGGAAAGATACAAAATAGCTTTAATTATACTTGTTTACATAACAAATGTCTAGGAAAATAGACAACAAAGGAACCTAGACAAGAAGATTGAGAAGGGAAACCTCCCTCATAAGACACACATGTCGTGAAAGTCCTCCCTAGATGCCCAAGAATAAGCTACGACAACACTCCACAGCGCCAGCAGAAGGCACATCTATTTCGACACCGCTGGTGATCCATCTCCGGTGATCTCAGAAACCTGCATATGGCAAGCCACAGCGTGCGACCACAGCTTGTAGCAGCGATAGGTAGGACACACCCACAACAATCATGGATTCCTGCCTCCTCTGTCAAATCGAACGAGGGGAAAAGATAAAAAAAAAAAAGAAACGCACGGACACAGTAGCACACGCCAGAAATATGTAAGAATCTTGGACCAAGGAAGTCGCATACCAAATGCAGGGACAAAAGTAATGAGCAGCAATTCGAGAGCGGAGAAAAGAAATATACCACCACGCGCAGGACGCACGGAACCGGCCTTCCCGATCCCCAAGCGGCCGCCGCCGAGAGCAGCACCCCGCGACCGAAACGCGGCCCGCTCCCGACCGCCGCCGTGTCCTCGCCGGCAGCGGCTCCGAAGCAACCCGGATCCGGCCCCAACAACCCGAAAAGGAAGCGGACGGCGCGTGTTCGCAGGCACGCCGTAGGCGCCGGCGCCGCAAAAGAGAGTCAGATCGGAGGCCGACGGCGGTGGAAGAGTCCGTGGAAGAGAGGACGAGGCAATGGAAGAGAGCCGGAGGGAAAGCAGGGACGGCGAGCGGGCGGAACTCACCGAAGCAACAGTGACGGAGCGCAGCGGAGAAGGAACAGGGCGGTCCCGATCCGATGATTCCGATCTTTAGCCGGTCACCGGTGCCGGAGACGCCGTGCTCCTTAGTCATGCCAGATACCTCCACATTGAGAATTACATGGTGTATTGAAAATTTCTCCAAGCTGAATGTTAGAAAGGTCTATCGCTGCGGCGATCCGATGATTCCGATTTTTGTTGTTGTGCTCCTTAGTCATGCCAGATACCTCCACAAATGGTGAAAATTTCTCCAAGCTGAAAGAAACATGCGTTTTTGTTGTTCAAATTGACATTCTATTTGTTTTTTTAGCAACATTGCTTCTATTTGCGTATTAGACATTTATATAGAGCTTGGCTCAGTACTTTTTGTTGCCTCCTTGCAGGCGAGTGCTCGTCTTCCCCAGGGGAAATCATGTGGAACAACTTTCAATGTACCTGGATGTTGCTGATTTAGACTCGCTTCCTCCTGGTTGGAGTAGGAATGCAAAATTCAGCCTTGCTGTGGTAAACCAATTAGACAGCACAGCATCATTAAGAAAAGGTACTTCCTGTTATCTCTCACCCATCTTTTTAGATCAAAGGCATTGCCCGGCTTTATTAGAAAGCGTAACGGCACATCTCTCACCCATCTGATATGTACAGCACATCCTTTTGTGATCCCAGCAACATTACGGCCTTTGGGGGGTCTTGCATGAACATAAGTGTACATTCACCTAGTAATTGTGAACCGTGAAGTTGACTCTGATTGTTTATGAAGATGATTTTTTTAATGTTACCATCACCAATGCTTATTTCTTCTGCCTTTTGTGATATTTCTCAAGAAAATGATTTTTTTATTAGACATTATAGAAAATAGGTTATATATGATCCATTATGTCAAGCATTTCTTGGTCGTTGCAAATTATGGAACATAAGGGATCAGGGTAAAGAATAATACAGGAAGAACAGGCTCCAAACATGCTGAGCAAAACATGTTGAGAAATAAAGAACAAAACTTTAGGAGTGGCACACATATATGCTTCTATGCCCTGTGTTATTCCTGGCATGTGTATTGAACTGAGAAGTGGGAAACTAAATTTTTCCAACTGTTAAAAACTAAGGATAAGGATGAGAGTCTTCATGTCAGATAAGAGCTAAGGAAGATAAAGCTTTGAATCAACAAAATAAAAATAAGAAAGAAATGGACCTGTTATGTCGAGTAACTAGCATCTTGGTTTGTTTCACTCTAGGTTGGCTATCTTTTTTGTCTTGCAATCAAGCTGTATCTGTTCTGAATATTGCTTTGTTGTCAACTTGTCATGCCAATAGATCAGTTTTATTAAGTATAATATTGTTTGACACTATTTAACTGTGATTGTTTGATGTGCTCCCTCCTCTCCCAGAAGCGACGCACCTATTCAATTCTCGAGAAAGAGATTGGGGTTTTACATCTTTTATGCCTTTGTTGGATCTTTATAATCCAAGTAAAGGATATGTTGTGAATGATAAATGTATCATAGAAGCTGAGGTAACTTTGGAGTTTGGGAATTATGACTCCAAAAGGATGACTGGTTATGTTGGCCTGAAGAATCAATGGGCTACCTGTTACATAAACTCTCTTCTTCAGATTTTATACCACATTGCCTACTTTCGGAAGGTGGGGCAACATTTCTATTTTTTATTACTGTTGATCCTTAAGTATGTTGTTGATACTAAAGTTGATATTTTAGGTTGTATATCATATGCCTACTACAGAGATTGATACACCTTCAGGGAACATTCCATTGGCTTTGCAAAGTCTTTTTTATAAACTTCAGCATAGTAATAACAGTGTTGCTACAAAAGAGCTCACCAAACTTTTGGACGGGATAGTCATGATGTTCAAGAGTTGAATAGGGTTCTATGCGAAAAGCTGGAGAACAAGATGAAGGTTTGTCATCCAATTTTGTTGAAAAATGCCTGACTCTTATATTGATATGTAGCTATTCTTCTCTCAGGGAGCCACCATGGAAGGAGCAATACAAAAATTGTTCGAGGGTCACCATATGAATTATATAGAGTGCATTGATGTTGAGTACAGGTCTAGCAGGAAAGAGTCATTCTATGGTAGGTAAAGGGGAAATATGAACTTGTTTTTAGTGTTTTATTCATTGACAAGAGGCAATACCCATAGCATACTTGTTTACTTCTTTTCCACAGATCTCACACTCAATGTGAAGGGATGTTCTGATGTCTATGCATCATTTGATAAGTATGTTGCAGTGGAGAAGTTTGAAGGCGATAATAAGTATCAAGCTGAGGAACATGGTCTACAGGTGAATTTATCTTGGCAATGACATTTATAACCATCAATTGTCGTTTAAAATGGTTTGCATTTGTGTATAATGGTATTGCAGATTGTGCCAATGCACATCTATTTTGTTCTAGTCACCAATCTTAACTTTATGTTTAGGTTTTAGTTAATATTTTTTGGGGTCATTAAGTGGGCCCTAAGTTCTAATTTAGGAAGCATTAATGAACTTAATAAGAAAAGATGGCATATAATGATAGAAAGAGTTACTGAAGATGACTAATAGATTTTTTCCCTTTTTTTCAGGATGCCAAGAAAGGAATGCTTTTTATTGACTTCCCTCCAGTTTTGAAACTTCACTTAAAACGGTTTGAATATGATTTTACGCAGGATACAATTCTCAAGGTCTATACTTGACCTTTTATCTTACCCTATCACGGTTTTCCCTTTTCACGTTTTGTAGTTACATTGTGGTGGCCTCAATCACATTGGAGAAGTTTACATTAATTTTTAATTTAGGCTATAGGTTTGTGGTCTTGAATACGCTAGTATGGTCAAACTAGAACCACCAGTGTTGCATTTTTGGGTACTTGAACTCTTTGAGCTTTTTCAGCTCTCATTTTGGCTCAAACTATTGAAACATAATAAAGCTGAGCACAAAAATGTTGTACGCTGTTCTTTCTGGAGGTAGAGTAGGTAAAGGTTCCATTGCAAGAATTGTCATTGTAAAGATATTCTCATGTAGTTCTAGGATGGATTGGTGGATATCGTTATCATATGAGGCATGCATTCAAAATACTTCCGACATATTTGCGTTCTTGCTTCATTTGAATTAAATTGTTTTTGTGATGTAGATAAATGACCATTATGAGTTCCCACTTCAATTGGATCTTGATAGAGATGGTGGAAAATATCTTTCTCCAGAAGCAGATAGAAGTGTGTGTAACCTATATACTCTTCACAGGTATGATAGTTCGATAAGCACTTCATTTGCATATATTGTTTTGTCCCGTCAATCGAAAAAAATCAGGTTAATAAATACTACATGAGAACTTACATCTTACCGATATTAACTATGCTCAAATTATTTTAGATAAGTTCATATATTGTTTTTGTTTTCCACTTGGAAGATATAATGATGGACTAGCTAACATGTTGACTAGTGGTATTTCTTAAATATTTGCTCATGACACTAATCTGATTTTCACAATTCTGTAGTAGCTGGTTAGGTGCAAACTTGGGGTTTTCAATTTTGAGAGCAGTTTGGATATTTTTGTAGTAATATTTGTAGCTTCTCTTCAATGCAGCGTGTTGGTTCATAGCGGCGGAGTTCATGGTGGACACTATTATGCCTTTATTCGCCCAAAGCTGTCGGATCAATGGTACATTCAGTTTAATATTTGAATCAAACTTTTCTTGTTTCGATACTTATAAAAACAAATCTTTCGTCGTACTAGATCACAATCTTGTTTTAACCCAATTTGAAAAGGCGATTTTTTTTTTTATTTTTAAGTTCACATGCAATTTTTTTCATGTGCCCTTATGCATATCAACCTTATTGGTTATTGATATTTTGGTCGCTGATCTAATTTTCACTCAAATGATATGCATAAGCAAATTTCATTTCATGGCTATCTTTTTCTAGCTAAGATGGGTGTTCTTATCTAAAAATTATCTACTGTCATTGGAGGATTTGTAATCCATTTAATCTGCAAATTAAAAATTTAGGTACAAGTTTGAGGATGAACGAGTGACAAAAGAAGACATGAAGCGGGCATTGGAGGACCAATATGGTGGTGAAGAAGAGGTAATACATGCATACACGACTTCTTCAATTAACTTGAAGTACATGATGTTTCTCTAAGCATTCTTTATTGCAACTCCCTGATGTTTCTCTGAGAGTTCTTTGTTGCAGCTCCCTCATACCAACCCTGGAGTCAATACTACTCCAATTAGGTTTATGAAGCATTCAAATGCTTACATGCTTGTTTACATTCGAGAAAGTGACAAAGAGAAAATCTTCTGTGATTTAGGTGATGAAGATATACCAGAACACCTTAAGGTAGTACTTATTTACCATTTTCTAAAAAGTATTAAATACACCCTTTGCCCTCGCATTTAGGTTTTGGATAAGTCAAACTTTTAATTTGACCAGTTTTTGGGAAAATTTGTCAACATTTGTGTCTCCAATTGGATTTACTTTATTTCATAATCAATCTAATGACATTTATTCGGTGTCATAAACATTTGTAAATTTTGTAATGTTTTGCCAATTTTGAAATTTTTGACTTTTTTGGGAAGCGATAATTGCATTCGTTTTAGGACGAGGGAGTAGTATAGGCCATAGAGATTGTCTTGATGTCACAGAAATATTTCCAGGTTAGGTTAAGAAAGGAACATGAAGGGAAGGAAAACAAGAAAAAGGAGAATGACATCCCATCATACTTCATATGTCCAATCTTACAGGTAAACAACAGGCATAACGTATCTATCTTCATCAAATATTCCATCACCAAATATCAATCATATGCATGATCTATTGACCATATGGTCCATTAATTAAAATACTTTATACATTGAAATGAGTAAACTTATTAACTGTAATTTGTTGGTGGCCAGGAGATCATGCACGATCCTTACATTGCCGCTGATGGATTCACCTATGAGGGTGAAGCTATCAGACGTTGGCTTGACAGTGGGCATAACACTTCACCTATGACGAACCTCAACCTCGAGCACAGCTTTCTTGCGCCGAATAGGGCCCTACGTTCAGCAATACTCGAGTGGAACCAACAGGAGAGGCAATGACCACGATCCAAGCATTGATGTAGATGCTATTTTGCCAATCATGTGACTGTTGACTGTAAGCTGCGTGCACAGAGCTAGAGATCGAATGTAAAGCATGCTATTTTGCCATCATGTGACTGTAAGTATAAGTTGCGTGCACAAAGCCAGAGATCGAATGTAAAGCATACGAAATTGCTAGTGGAAAAACATATATATGTTTATGGTTTGTCCCACTACACAAGTTTCTGGGGTTCATAAAGCGGTAATGCTATAGACTGGAAGTTCAACCGATCGAACGGCGCGGCCCATCTATCGCGCCGGCCCAACTAGCAAAGCCCGCGGCCGATCCCCTCCACCTTTCACCTCCCAATCCTCTCCACTTTCTATCCGTAACCGCATTTTCCCGTTCCAGCAGGGAGCGCGGCCAGCCGCGACGGGCGGCGCTCGTCGGCGGCGATTGAGGCGGCGGAGGCGCGACAACCCCGGGCGCTTCATCCGCCTGGCTCCCGACGTCATCCACGCCCTCCGCTTCCACGCCCGGCTGCCATCCCCAGGGGTCAGGAGCGCGGCCGTCTGCGGCGGTGTTCGTCCTCGGGTGGCGATCGAGGCGACCGAGGTGCGGCGACCTTGGCTGCTCCACCCGCGCGGTCGCCATCGTCATCCACCCCTCCGTTCCCGCGCCCGCCTTCCATTCCCAGGTTCGATTCGCCCCCCATCGCGCTCCATTCATCCCTGCTGTGGCACGCCACGGAACCCTAGCGGGCGACCGCCGACGGCTCGCTACACCACTACCGCGCATGCTCGTCGTCTCCTCCATAGGCGTGATGGAGCTAGGAAACCCTAGCCGATGTGCAGGATATAGGGTTCATGCGCTCGACCTAGGTTGAAGTGGAACATTTTGAGGGGAATGTGAGGGTGTTTCATGAAACTGTAATGGTGATTCTGTAGCATTTGTTTATCTGTGGATTGTTCAACATCAGTACATTACCCAACCTTATTGCTTTCATTCACTTTGCCAGTGATATTTTAGTTTCAGTATTCTTATATCTGCTACTCATTAATAGTTTCTGTAGCATGTTTCAATCATTAATATTCAGAGTCTATGCCAGTGGCTGTTAATAAGTCACCATCTCCTGCTGGTTCTGGTAGTTTTGTTGTGACAAGATGGGAAAAACCCACATGTAAATCAGATCAGAGTACAGAAACTATTCACCATTCACTGTTAGTACAAAGCCTACATATAAGCTGTTTTTATACATTTTCACGGGGCATTCTTCCTTCTTTTTGTTTTTGCAAATGGATCATTGGGTTATTATTCAGATACTTAGGAACTCGTTTTGAAAATGGTTTTTACATGCTTTTTTCACATGATAGCTTTGCTGCTCCTTACTGATTTGCTTTTGAGCTGAATTGGTTATGTTTCATGAATTAATTCTTTGATATAACACCTTTTTCTGGTCGAAATTTTTCTACAGATTTGTGCTTTCATAGTTTAAATTTTTAATATATATTTTGTGCCACCAGGGCTATTTACTTATTTCACGTTTCAAATTTTTTTTCATCCAGGATCCAAACTGGTGCTGTTTGGTAGCGATGAAGACCAGGTCAGCGATGAAGAAAAGGGCAGGATGTGATGCGCCGCCGCACAATGATGGTGTGGCGGCCAATTCTGACGATGATTTCATGAGTGCCGATAAAGAGAGGGGGGTTCGCCATGGCTATAAGCGTGTGGTCCATAGGAAGCGGGTTGCTGATTGTGAAGCTTCACCGAGCAAAGCACGAAACATTCCTATGAAGAAATCAGCAACTAAGAAGGCGAAGGCAGCCCCTTCACCTCAAGGTTTTGTTTTCTATAGTTAGTTCTTCCATTCCACTTGTTTTATTGGACACAAACTGCTAGATAGCGAGGGATGTTTGATTTTGGACACAAACCGCTAGTTTTGCGCTTTTATTCATGTGATATATTGTGTCACCCATGGTAATTTACTTGTTTTTTTCTTTGCTTTTCCTCATGAATGAATTGCGCTAGAATGTTTTCAGCATGTTTCAACCTACCATGCTCAAATGTGTTTCACCTATCATGCTCAATATTCCACTGCTATTCAGCAATACATCCCTGTTGTTTCATCGATAAAAGTTACATTGCTCAAATGTTTCAGCAAGTTTTTATTTATGTTTCAGCAACACACCCCTGTTTGTTTCATTTTGTTGCTGACCAATGTAACTTTTTTTCCTTGCAGCAAAGGATTCGAAAAAGTCTGAAGCTAACATGCCTTTTGCACACCGTTTCTCTATGCACCGGCTGCGCAATGTAGAGTTCACAGATCAACAAAGGGGTTGGATAATGGAAGCCGGGTTTGGGTCTTTGCTCTCAATTTCCTCAGTATCACTGCCAACAAAGCTTGTTGCATTCATCATGAAGAATATAAAGGTTGAGCTGAGGCAGTTCTACAGCCCATACATAGTGAAAAGATCTTTCCCTCTCGACAAGCAGCTAGTCTGTAACATCCTTGGGGTACCTAGCGGACCAATGCCTGTCAAAGTGTCATGCCGTCATCAAGATCAAGCAGAATTTCAACAGATTTCTGAGACTTTCAGGGGTGCAGAGCGTGCCATGACCATAGCTGATTGCATTGAGTACATGAAGAAACAACATGATCAGACAAATTTCATGAGGGCTTTCATGCTAGTGGCCTTGGGTTCACTGCTATGTGCTACCAATGATAACTGTGTTTCTCCCAAGTACCTGCACAGTTTGAAGGACGTGACACAAATCAGAAACTTCGATTGGGCTGGACATATTCTAGATAAGTTGATGGGGCGGAGTCCGAAATTTTCAGGAGTATAGCCAAAAATGTGCATTGTTCCTAGGGTGACAAACACAATCCCCTCGGCTCAAGGGGTGCCTCCTTATCCCCGCGGTATGATTCTCATATCCTTTTTCTTTTTAAAAAGCACTAATATATGCATGCATGTTTCAAGATACATGGTTCCTTATTATACACGGTTTTGACGACACACACTCCTTTTTTTCCCTCATGTAGATTGCTTATATGGACCGTCTCGAAATACCTCGCTCCTCCGATCACAAGATCAATTATCTTTGTCCTCGCATTTGCCATGTCACAAATGCTGATTTTGACTTTGTTGCAAAGATTGATACAAATAAGCTCGGTTGAATGCCCCACCATATGGGGGTTTGCCGGTGAGTTTTCAGTCCTTTTTTTCATCATATCTGTCCTTTTCCCCCCTCTCACACGTGCCAAAACATGTGTTATATCCATATGCTCTAACATCACTTCCCCCCCGCCCCCCAAATGTTTGTTTTGTTAGCCTGTGGAAGACCACCCCATATGAAAACAACGTGCCATTGGCCGGGTATGATCCACCGCCACCCGCAAAGCAACCGAAGAAGAGGGGTGCCGTCCCCCCGGCCACTCGAAAGAAGAAGAAGTGCCCGTGCAGCCAAGCCTTAATGCATGGATCAATGATCCAGGCCCTTCCAGCAGCGCTCCTAAGGGCCCTTTTGATGGCGTTGAGGTCAGTTTTTTTCTTGTAGAGATTCTCCAATCCTTTTTTTCTTGTTCGATTTGTCGCTATGAATAACATGTGTTTTCGTACATGTTGCAATAGGCAGCTAGCTTTTGTTGCAAATGGCACATAGTATGTGTTGCAATAGGGGGGGGCAGATGGCTTTTTTTGTTGCAAAAATAGGCAGCTAGCATGTGTTTTTGCAATAGGGGGGGCGAGATAGCTTTTTTTGTGTGTTTTTGCAAATTAGGCAGCTAGCTTTTTTATGTGTTGCAAATAGGCAGGAAATAGTTTGTGTTGCAATATGCAGATACCTTGTGTTTCAATAGACATATACCTTGCGTTACATCAAAAAATCCCCCATCCCCTTTTCTATGTTGCCTAAATTTCTCTTTTTGTCATTTATTTTTTGTAGGGCCTTCGAAGAATTTCAGCTCCTTCGGCTTCTCACAACTCCTTGGTGGAGAATGATCTTGCTCGGCTTTCACAAGCTATGAAGAAAAAATTTGATGATCTAGTTGATTCAATGAAACATCAAGGACAAGAGATAATGGCAAAGAGAGGTGCTGAGTTTGCTTCAAAGGTGCTGCAGCTAAGGTCACATTCCAGAGTAGACCGGGAATGGCGATGATTCTTTTGGTGGTGGCGCACGGGTCATTTTGATTTCAGCCATGGTGATCCGCATTTTCAGCAAAATGACCAATCGTGCGGCCCCCTAAAAGCACAGGAGATGCAAGTGCTAGTACCGCACCAAACTCACAAGATGATAATCCCAAAGATACTACCTCTCATGGGGAAGCAAGTCGCCAACCACACCCTACTGTTTCAGCAGATGAGAGTGCTAAGGGTGATGGCCTCCCATCACAAGCAAATGCAACAGGGGTTGGCACCCCCAATGCTAGTGCTTCTACTACAACACACTCACAAGATGAGAGTTCGAAACATCCTACCACTCATGAGCAAGGAAGTGACCCACCACACCCGCTTTGTTTTAGAGGTGGATCCCACCACTCATGAGAAAGCTGAGGACCCACCACGCCATACTATTTCAGAGGAGGAGAGTGCTAAAGGTGTTTCAGTGGAGGAGAGTGATAAAGGTGATCAGGGGGTCTCTTGCCCATCACCCCCACTGCAGAACCACATACTTCCGCACCACTACCAAGCTCAGTTGAGGTGATCAAGCATGTTGTATTTGGCCCACAGCCCACGCGGCCCTTCGTATATTGATGACACACCCTCTTTTGACCTCTTCCGGAAGGTCATGAGTTGCATGATGATATTTCGCTTTCAAACCCATCAACCCCATGAGCCACACGCCTCCGGCTATGTGTACGTTCTCTGCTTTGTTTTACCTTTCTCTTTTTTCTCTATTTCCCATTGTTTCATATGGCATCATACAAAATAGCTTTTTTTCCCATGGAACCCATGTTTCGATTAGTCTATGTGTTGATATTCATGAAGTCTGCGTTTCAAATTTAAGAAATCCATGTTTTAGATTCATGATATACCATAACAAAATGTAAGGTTGTCCAAAAATGGTTTTCTGTTTATTAATTCACGTTTTTCGATTCATGAAGTCCATGTGTTTCATATTAGCGAAACCACACGTTTCATAGTAATTGAATTGCATGTTTCAGATTAGCAACACCCATGTTTCGATTAGTCCTTGTGTTCATATTCATGAAGTCCGTGTGTCTAGATTTTTTTTTTTGGGCCGCCGCATTATGTGTTTTTCTCTAAACCTATCATGTTTCTTATTTTTTCCCCTCACGGTTTTCAGTGCCAACACCACGGATCCTATGAATGAGAAAGAAGCCGGCACTAGCACAATTGAAAAGATGCATAGAAAGAAGAGGAAACACATTGAGCTTCACGTTATTCCAAAACCAAAAAGGACTCATGGTGATTGTGAAACAGGAGCCAAAGATGTTTGGAACAAGTATTTGGCAAAAAGAGCTTTTAAGGAGGGTTTCAAGCTTCGAGATGAAACGAATCGTGAGTTCGCCCCCTTTTTTGGCCCCATTTAGAGTCTTTGCTGCCTTCTTTTTCATGGTGTGTTTTCATATTCATGATGTTTTTGCAGATTTCGATAATCTGGTTTTTGCTATTTTTTTTGCATATGTAGCATCACAATGATTTTTGTATAATGTTGTTATTTCATTATTTTTTGCAAAATGTTTCACTTTTTGCTTCACACTTGTTTCACTTTGCTTCACATTCTTGTTACATAATGCTGATATATTGAAGTCTGAATGTAACATCTGGTTTTTTAGGCCTAGTTTCATTTCAATTGGTGGATATCATATTACATATGATGAGTTCTATAAAGCATTGAAATCAAGGGGGTGGATCAGCAATGAAGTTATGAATACATGGTGTAACAACTACAATCTTGATTGGCTTAAAGAGTGCAAATTTCAAGGAAGACTGATCACAAGATATGCTGCCTCTCAGTTGGCTACGGTAACCCTCGCATTGTTAAGGCATTTTTTCATCTCTCAAATCATTTTTATGTTTGTCTACTTGTCTAAGCTTTTTTCTATCCTCATCCCTGCCCCAGGACTGGATGAGTGTTGATCCAGAGTCTTTCAATCACCTATCTACCATGAAAACTTTGTTCAAAAAGGTGAATGAAAAAACGCCCATGAAGGATATCGACCTGGTATGTAGTTTCAGTCATGCCTTTTTTCCCAAGTTTGAAACAAGAATCTCAGAAACTGATATGTAGCTTTTTTTATGACTTTTTTTTTTCTGTTTTTTCAGATGTTTTTCCCCATAGTGCGTGACCTCCACTTTGGACATTGCTTTGTATCCGCAAATACCGAAACAACTTCAGTTCTTTGATTCACAGGCATAGGTGAAAAAAGCGGATATTTGAAGTACGCCAAGAACTTGGTTAGTGTGTTTTACCTTTTCTCCCTATTGCCCCATCCTTTTTCTTTTTTTCCCGTACATGTAACATATTCGATTATATTTGTTCAATTACCATCCCCCGATCTATTTCATTGCCATTTCATCATTTTTTGTGTGTGTTTCTTTCTTTTCCACCCGGGTTGCAAACTTCGCAAAGAACGATAAACGAGCTAGGCTTTCTTAAACATGATGTTTCAACCTTTGAGTGGAGCTTCCTGATTTCACTGAACGAGGAACAAGTATGTGTTTTTAACATTGCTGAAATCTTTAATTGGGGTCTATAATCAGATTTTTCTTTTGAAACTTGTTGGGGGCACAAACACACCCTTACATTATGTCCTTTTTTTGCTCTTTTCCCCCAACCCCAAAGCTATGACTGCGGGCTGTATGCAATTGACTTCATGGATTCATGGAATGGCAAGGAGTTTACGTACTCGGAAGTTCTAAAATACGTGGCCCTATTAGTTTGTTTGTTATTTTGTCCTCTTTTTCTCTTTCTCCCCCAAGTTGATATCTATGTTTTGTTTTATCTCCCCACTAAAAATGGCAAGTTCTTTTTCTGTTTTTTACAGGGGCCAAACCATGCCCAAGACCTCAGGAAGCGCGTCGCTGCAACCCTGCTACGCTCCGATCACAACGACGTCAAACTTCACGTTTTTGAGGCGGACTACATGGCTGGGAGGAAGACCTCAGGAAGCGTGCCACAGTAGTTGTGCTGTGTGCTGACCAAAATTCTTTCTTTTGTTGTTGGGGGGATGTTGCGATGTGTGCAACATTTCTTTTATGTAATATAATTCAAAGCATGGATGAACGTCGGATGAATGTTATGCATTAATGGCTGAATGTTGGATGGGATGTTTTTGGAGGGCACAACATGTGTCAAATGCTGTCTTATATTTACATATATGGATTTTTATATATGTGTCATGGAACATCTTTTGTGTCCTGTATGTTTCATTTGAACACTATATGTTGTGTCAAATGCTAAAGTATGAGTGTTTCAGCCACATCATGCCAAATTTTTTCAAAATTTTTGTTACGCTTTGTGTGTGTAAAATTTCTACCAACTGTTTTGTTTCATCCTAACCCCATATGTTGTGACAAATGTTGAAGTATGAGTGTTTCAGCAACATCATGCCGGCTTCATTGGCCTACTTCCATATGTAACAATGTAAAATATTTATTGTTTCAGTACCACATTTTCTGATGTTTCAGAACACACACACCATCCCTTTTTTTCTTTTTTATAATGTTTTTTAACATGTGTGTTTCATCTCAACCCCATATGTCGTGACAAATGTTGGAGTATGAGTGTTTCAGCAATATCATGCCGGCTTCATTGGCCTACTTCCATATGTAACAATGTAAAATATATATTGTTTCAGTACCACGTTTTCTGTTGTTTCAGAACACACACACCATCCCCTTTTTTTTTATAAATGAGTTTTTAACATATGTTTTCACAGCCCCCCCAAAGTGTACCAAAAGAGCGTACAATAATGTTGCACACGAAAAGGGATTAGTAGCGCCGACCGAGATCGATCAGTGTCAATACATCGTGCGCGAGATTAGGGTTACGAGCGTTGACTGAGATTAGGGTACGTTTCGTGTGCGTAGACTAGGTTACGAGCATTTGAGCGAGATTAGGGTTAGGAGCGTTGACTGAGATCAGAGTTACGAGCGTTGATTTAGATTTAGGGTTCGTTTCGTGTGCAGAGATTAGGGTTAGGAGCGTTGACTGAGATTAGGGTTACGAGCGTTGATCGAGATCGTGGGTACGTTTCGTGTGCGTAGATTAGGTTGTGAGCGTTGGATCGAGATTAGGGTTACGAGCGTTGACTGAGATTTAGGGTTCGTTTTCGTGTGCAGAGATTAGGGTTAGGAGCGTTGACTGAGATTAGGGTTACGAGCGTTGACTGAGATTTAGGGGGTTCGTTTCGTGTGCAGAGATTAGGGTTAGGAGCGTTGAGTGAGATTAGGGATATAGGAGCGTTGACTGAGATTAGGGTTCGAGTAATGTTGTTTGAGTTTAGGGGTTCGTTTCGTGTGCAGAGGTTTGGGTTAAGAGCGTTGGATCGAAATTAGGGTTTGTGTTGTTTCACAACTCACACTATCCCTTTTTTTTATCTTTTTTAATGTTTCATTGGCATTTCTCAAGTGTAACATGTAGTGTACAATAATGTTTCAGCTTGTATTTTTTAACCACGAGACCATACATGTAACACCGCCAAAATCACATGTTTCATCGTGGCTCTCAAACATGTAACAAATGCCTAACATTTAATGTTTCACTTATATGTTTCATAATGTAAAATTTTTCGCTAACATGGCTATTTTTTCATGTACCATTTTTTTCAACAGTATTTTTTTGGTTTTTAAACAGCAGCCAACCTCCCTATCCTTCCACTATACATTGCAAATCGACTATTTTCTCATGTAACAAAATGATCAACAATGATGTTTCAATTATAAGCTTATGAGTGTAACAAAGTATGCAAAACCTAACTGTTTCCTCATGTAAAACAGCAGCCAACATGCCATTTTTTCAGTTTACAATGTCGAAATATGAACATAACATATCATCCATGTAAACATTTTTCAATATTCATCTTTGCTGAGTTTTTCCGAACCATATCATCCATAAAACAGCAGCTAAGTAACATGTAAAAATGTAAAAAATGTTTGTGTGAATGCTATAAATTACATCATAATTGGAAATCGTAACTTTTCTTTCATGTATGCTATAGTTTCAGTTGTGTTTGGTTCAGTTCCTTCAAATCTCTCACAATTTGTTCCGCCTTTTTCATGATGTCGCAATCTTTCACGCCATGGTCTTCGCCCTGGCAATATGAGCATGGGGAGGCTTTGCACTCTTGCTTTGCTTCTTTTCTTTTGTTGCCTTCTTCTTTTTGCCCTTCTCTACCACTTGTTCTATAATGGTCTTATGGCGATCAACTTTCTCCTTTGGCCTCCCTTGTCGATCCAAGGTCGGAGGGTTCTTCACCATGGGGACGCCCGTGCCCCCTCCCTGCTGTTGTCGCTGTTCTTGGCCATGCTGGTGTTCACCCATCCGCATTGTTGCTCTTCTTCTTGCTTCCTTAACCTCTTGCCAAACTCTGTCAATTCCAGCTGAAGCAATTTTGTACTCTTCATCATCGAAGCATGCATCAAGCTGACCCTATTTCCTTTCCGCACAACGCATTGTATCTTGACTTGTTTGTAGGTGGCACACTCGAAACAAGCCTCGGGTTCCAAGTAAGCTTTACTCGATCTTTATTGTTGCTTGCTCGACCACCTTCTTTTTAGATATTTATCTCGGAATCTCATCCAAATTATTGTCACAAAACACTTTAAGAATGTGGGGACACAACAACCCATCTCGTTCAAACATGTTGCAATGCAATGCAGGTTGTCCCTTCATCCTGTCCGAAACATAGAAGGTTTTCCAGGTTAGCTCACCACCATACATGCGTACTCTTTTCGCATCTCTATCCTTATTCCTTCGGCCTCAACAATCACTTGCCCTCTTGCGCGTTAGCCGAGTCGCGTAGGAGCTCCCGGAACTTGTGGAACACACTCCTTGTGTAGAACTCGAGATGCTTGTTTTTCAAAGCCATGTCTCGACCGCGAGGTCTCGGATTTGTAATCCGAGCTTTGCAAGCTTCCACGTTCTCCTTTTCCTCCCTAGTGTCCATGATGAACTCGTAGCCCTTTATGAACTCGTAGCACCGAATCATTTGGATTCACCATCTTTTTGAATAGGGCATTCATGCTCTCCGACCTTCCTGTCGTGCTGGTGAACGGAAAGAACGACTTCTTGAAGTACGCCGGGAGCCCACATGGTCCTAGCGACCGACATATTCCGGAAAGCTTCGTTTCTTTGCAGTCGTACTTCTCTTCCAAATTGTGCCACGTTCCTCAAACTCCGCCGGCGTTTGGTGTGGTTGATGCGTAGTCGAACTCTTTAGCAAAATCTGGGCTCTTCCGGATCAGCCATCCAAGCTTGTCACACCCCGTTCTTAAGACATGGAACTTGCAACATCTGTGCACACTCGAGGAAACACCAGAGGTATTGCTGCTTTCATCGCTTTGTCCTGGTCTGTCATAATGTGCATGGGCTCTAGGCCTCCCATTGCTTTGCGTTTCAAACACCCACACGAAGGACTCTGTTGTTTGGTCTGGTACAAATGCACAGCCAAGGAGAATTGACTGCATATGGTTATTGATTCCAACTATCGGAGCAAAGGGGAGATTGTACTTATCGACACAGAAGGTTGTGTCAAAGAAGATACAATCCCTGAACATCTTGCAGCCTCTCTTGTTCTTCCGTCCATCCGAACCGAGCCCATCGCATTGTTGCCGTCGGTTTGAACGACATGGAAGAACGAGGGGTCTTCGGCTTGTTGTTTCGGAAATATTGCAACATTGCTTCCGGGTCTCTCGCAACCCACTTCCCTCCTCGGGTTACTCCGGCATTCGAAACATCCTTGGAAGTGCATGTCGTGTTCGGCATCCCACCGTGGATATCGAAATCCGCCATTATCTTCATTGTAGAGATGTTTCTATTGTGCAATGCCTCCAAGATCTCGTAATCTGCACGGGTGATTGTCCGGTGAGACCTCAAGTGCTTTCTCCTCCCAACTGTTTCACAAGGGGTGTGTGTGATTTACGTCGAAGACAAAGGCATTCCCAACCCCTTCTCGCAGCCCAATCGCCATGCGTGCCTTACATTTCACCTTCTTTAGGGTGCTGCATTTCCTTGACCCCATGGTCAGTACGGCAGAAGAACTTCTCCGCTTCGAGGCCCTTGCTTCATCTACATCCTTTGCTGATCTTTTTCTCTTCAACACGCCACCAATTGCAATGCCGCTAGCAGATGTTTCATCCCCCTCTTCATCTCCAGGAGTACCACCATGTGAGCACTCATACTGTTTCCTAATCCACTCATTTGTAACCGAACTCCTTCTTGATGCTCCACCGCATATCGAAGCCCATCTTCCAAGCATAGTCATTGTAGAACTCTCTTGCTTGATCCGGACTTTCAAACTTCATCCCAACATACGGCTCGGCGGTCGCGAGCAGACCACATCATCTTCCTCATGGTATGTGGCCTCTCCCTCATGGTTGGTCGCTCGTTTCTTCCGATAACACATCAACGTCCACATATTCTTGCCCAGGCCGTGCTGCCCGAGGGGGTGTGATTTAGGCTGATTTCACCCGGCCCCGCGTTTGGAAAATGTTGCAAAAAAGGTGTCATTCAAGCACACATATGAAATCTCTTTCTTTTGAATTGATTTCCTTTTCCCGAAATGATGCTTTTCATGTAGCAAAACATCCTTACCTGAGAATTAACCTTTCTGTGACCACCGTTGGTTGCACTCGAGCTCGCTGCACTTTGTGGTATGCCAACATTCATCCGCGCCCCATTTCACTGCTGCCCACGGCCTACTACAGACACATGTGTAAGCACACGGGATGTTTTTTCACGTTTTTTTTCTATGCTTTCATTTTTGCATTTTTTGAAACACGAAAAATGTGGATCAATTCCATGTTTCAGTTACAATCAAAACATGACTTTTTAAGCTTTTTTTTATCAGCAACACATATATGTGAAACACACCTATCAATTTTCCTAAACTGTACTCATCATATATCTATGTTCCAATCTAAACTGCACACACACCCAGATCCATGTTACTGCAATCATCATCAAAATAAGGCTAAACTGCACACATCTATATCCATGTCAAACACCTTTTTTTGCATGCACACTAGCACAGATAGAAAGCATGAGTGGACATCATAGCATTTTTTGTAGGTACTAATACATGATTGTAACAAAAACAAAATCATATCATTTTTTCGTTCACTGCTGCAACAATGTGAGTTCATCAATCTGCACTCAAAGATGTGAGTTTAGAACTCACCTCAGACAAACCATTGACAGAGATGGGCCAATTGATGACTGAAGAACTTTGTACTGGTAACTTTTCTACTGAAGCAGCTGCTCCATGCATCGTATTGAAGAACTCATCATAATGTGGTCCAACAAGTCGTTCCGGGCCGTTGCACATTAGGTTGCTTCTCCGGAGGGAATTCTATCCCAAGTAGAATGTGTGGGCGAGACATTTCGTGTGGCGCGAGGAGGAGGGGGCGGCTAGCGGTGGCGGAGATGTTTCGGGGGTGCGGTGGGGGGGCGGGGCCTCGTCGGCGCGGCGAGCTCCGGCCGATAGGCGGCGCGGCGGTCCCTCCCGCAAGCCGGCGGCGGGGGCGGTTTCCATGAAAGGTGTCTTTGCCGCGGCGACGGATGTTTCGTCGGGGTGGGGGCGCGGGTGGGGGTGGCGTGGACGGCGGCCGGGCGGCCTCGAGGTGGCTAGCGGGCGGCGGGCGGCGGCCGCGCGGCGAGGGTTTGGGCCGCGCGGCGAGCTCATCGCGCGCGCCCCACTGCCACGCGCGTCCCGCCGGGCAGGTCGGGGACGGGTGGTTCTCGGGGGTGGGGGGGGGGGATCGGTTTTTGCTTTGGAACCGTTCGTGGGCCGGGGTGGTGCGGGAGCTGCTCATGGGCGCGTTCACTGGTTGAACGTTCGAGCGCCAGTCGGTCCCTTCATAAAGGGCAGGTCGTCACGGAAGGCACTTGATTCACAGTCACCCACAATGGCACAATTGCAGTATTTCAGAAGGCACGGTGCAAATGGATGCAATATGTTGTTACTTATTGCTACTAACTCATTCTAAATTATAAGTCGTTATGACTTTTTTGGTACAATGAATGTGATATGTATCTAGTGACTTATAATTTGAAGCGCTAGGCACTAATTAGATGTGGTGCATTTAAGCAGGCGAATTAGGCCGGCCACTAATTAGGTGCGGTGCATTTAAGCAGGCGAATTAGGCCGGCCATCTCGGCTCCGGAACCCTAACCACGACATCACAGGACATCACAATAAAGCGTTATTCGTGAGATGAAGAAGGCGGCGCCGGGATAGGAGGCCAAGGATGGCAGCTGCGCTGCCGGCCGCGCGGCGCAGGTGCAAGACTCCAAGACGGCGTTATCTCGTGCAGAGCAGCCCACTGGAATTCGGCCCGTAAGGTAATAGCAGATGAACTATCCAGCCAGGCGTTGTGGGCCGGGTCGTCCATATGTTGCCTAAGGGATCCGATGGCGTAACAGAATTCCGGCTTTGAGCTGTGGTGCCACGTGCGCGGCATGCCGGCATGGACAAAAGATGCGGCCCACGATTTGACACCCTGCATGACTGCACGGGAATCAAATCGCAAAAAAAAAAAAAGGCACGGGAATCAATCAATCGTCAAGGAAGTGCTATCTCCCGCAGATGGCCGTGCTCTGCTCGTACTACACACGCTCCCTACGTACACGTACGTACGTGTGCTCCCTTGGGATTTTTCAGTTCCAGAAGACGCGCGTGGTAATGGTCCGTGTGTGGTCCGGGCCCTGGGCGCGGCTCACGTACGTGCGCGTACCGCCAGCACGAACACTGGTGCTCGATGGCAGCGGCCGCCGCCCGCGCCGTGCCGTGCCGTAGAGCTTTGGAAAAAACGGGCGCCCGCGCGCCACACTCTGATGCTGGTGGTGGAGGAAGATGATCCGTACCCGGACACGACCACTCCAGCGACAAATCACGTATGGGCGGTGGTGCGTCCCGTCGCGTTGTACCGTTTGTGCGCACCTCCCCGCCGCCGAAAGGTCCATGTCGTCGGTGGAATCCACCGGAAAGATCAGTGCCACCATGCTCTGTTTTCATCCCAACTTGATTGCTGTGTCCTTTTACCACTAGTGTGTGGTTTGTCCACCTCTACCAGTGTACTAGCGCGCGCGGTAGCCCCGGCCGAACCGTGCAACTCTTCTGAACCGGCCGGAACCGTGAAATTCTTGTGAACCTGGTGCATGCATGTTTCTCGTCGTGCGCGACAGGTCCAAAGCTCTGGGACGAGAGAACGAGACGAGACGGGAGAGGGGCCGCCGAGCGAGGCATGGCAGCGCTGAGTTGTCTCCCGCACATGCTCCACGATTCGCAGTATCCGGATAAGGACGACGTGCCGCATCCATATCATATCATCTAAAGATACTAGAACTCCAAGCCACGACCCGGCCTGGCGATGGCCACGGTGGCAAAATTCTTCTTGGCCGTTGCTCCTCCGATCTGTGACGGTGATTGGGTTGACCTCCCCACCGTGAACAGGAGTTCAAGGCCTCGAGTTGTTGGTGCGGCTGGGCTACTCCTGGGTACGCTGCGACATGCGCGCTGTCCACCTCGTACGGGTGGAGCGGGTTAACGGGGTGCCTCGTCGGACATCCCATCTGCCCACCCTCCTTTCTTCCGTAACGATGACTGATGGGCCAGGGTTGTTGGTCCAGGTTTGGGTCCACATGTCTGTGAGGCTCCTGGACGCGCATGTGGTGGTTGTCGACTTTGTCATGGGGCCCGTCGCTGCAGTGCGCGCACGATCGTGGACGCTCGGCCGGCGTGCGGTGCGGCTGCTTTTGGCTGTCGTGCTGTGATTCGCCTCTCGCGGCATGCCTCCGTTCGTGGGGTGTCCGGCTCTGCCCCGCCGACGCTGCCAGTGGGGACAGGTCGCATGTTAGACACGGATGGTCCCATCGTCAGCGGGTGCTGCCTTGTGCGCCTTTCCAGTTCAGGCGGGGCCAGTCAGCGGCGTGGGTAAAGGGGATAAAATCGTCGTCTCAGACCCTCCGTCGCTGGCCCCCGTTTGGTTCGCCAGATCTTCGTCAGGTATCCCGCGTTCGTCTCCTCCCCTGTTCGTTTCTTCGTTCCAGCGACGGCGCTCTCTAATCCGGCGTGCTTCCGGCGATGGCGCCGTCCGTCGCGGCTGCCGGCGGTTTCCTCCTCCTTTTCAGGTGACCTGGACCTACATTTGGATCTGGGGGTCGGTTCCTGGAGCCTAAACGGCGGTCTTCGTTAGGTATGCCAGATCTTCTCCGTCCCTGCTGCTTTTCTCCTTCCGGAGGCGTCGTTCTCTAATCCAGCGTCCCTCTGTCCATGGCGCCGTCCATGGCGCTGTCCACGTGTCTGTGACGCCGTCCATTGCCCCTTCTTTTAGGTCTTTTGGTCCTGCGGACGGTCTTCCTGCTTGCTTCCTGCCGAGGGTACGTCCGGGTGGTGGAGTGCTGCCGGGTCCAGCTTCAGCCCGCTCTGCGTTCTCCTGCTGTTGGTATGCTGCTTCTCAGACAGCGTGCACGTCGCGTGCACCAACGGCAGGCCCATCTTCTTCTCTTCCAAAAATATTCTTTAATCTCGCTTGCTCTGTTCTATGAATCTTAGGTTCTATCTGTGTCGACTTTCAGATTTGTCTTCTCCGGTTCATTCCTGGAAGATCCCCGGCAAAATGGTAAACCCCAACACCAGCACTCTCTCTGAAATGAAAAACACAAAGAAAACAGTACTACTATACATTTCAGCACAGATACGACATGGTTCCTCTAAGAGTGAACCGTAATGGTGCCTCATAAAAATTGTAGGCCAATCGTCATCTTCAGGGTATTGCTGTGGTTCAGGCAGACGCTGCCACAGCAGTAGCCGAGGCAAGACTTTCCAATGCAGTAGTCGCACTCGATGTCAACCCACCCAATCCACCCATTGCTGATGCCTCGCATGCCATCCAAACCACCTTTCAAGACAGGGTCATGCCTATAGCCATCACGCCATTCCGCTCTGATTTCATTATCCAGTTTGCTACACCTGATGGGAGGGACACTATACTGTAAGTTCTAGGGTATATGGAGAAACTTTCAATGCGCTCCTCGTTGGCTGGTCAAACCACTATGGTGGACAGACCATTGACTGGAACACTGAGCTAGCAATAGACATCCACGGCTTCCCTCCACATACATTCAATCCAGATGCGCTAGCTTCATTGCTTGAACGCCACTGCAGCATCCAGGGTCACATTTTCAGCACAGCCACAGGAACATGCATGTGCAGCAGGTGTAATCTTTAGATTCCAAAATCTGGTCAGTACCCAAATCAGCAGGGGGTCAAAAATATAGTGTTCCCTGTCAGCATGACAGCATACAACCATTCACAAGCCCCACCGTTTCCAACCGACAACGTCTATGACAGTGCACCTGTGCCGGGCCACAACAATGCAGCTCCTTCTATAAACTCAGGTAAAAACATAACGCCCAGCCTTTAATCACAGTACAAAAAGATCAAATTTGCTTACTTCCCATTAACTTATGATCATACCTGTTCACTGTGGACAGTTTCTTTCTTTGCTCCCTACCAATATTGACTCTATACAATGTATCCTATAACAGATTGGTCAGAGAACTGTGACACAGAGGTGGCTGGAGAGGCGTTTGAATGGCGTACCTGCTCTTGTCTGTTGAACAATTACTCACATTTCCTTGATGCTAAACAGCGGAGAACGAGCTCAATGGCATCCAGCAACCAACCGACTCAGATAGTGACTATGACTCCGAGGGCAGGTGCTGGCGGTGCCACGGTATAGTAATCAGCACTAATAGACACATACACAGCTTTTCATTCATAGAATACCTCTATCTGATATAAAAAAAAGTGCAGACGATTGTTTCAGCATCGAATCCGACAGGAGCGGCCACTGGATTTGATATCGACAGCTATCTCCACTTCCACTGCATCACCGATGGCGTTCCTTGCCCGACAAGCGTTGCCCAGTCGTCATGTTATCTTAGACTGCATGAATTCCAGGAACCATAACTATTGTCTGTAATATTTCCTACCTTGAACAATCTACCCTGTTGCCTGTAATATTTCCTACCCTAAACAATCTGGCCCAGTTTGGGTAACATCTGTCGTTTCAACTACTATCTATGCCGTTATAGCTATCGCCGCATGGATTATGTCCCCATCTCATTTCTGTACCATAGTTCTCGCATCGTCTCAGCTTAATGCATTATTTCCTGCAATCAACACGGTCATCACTCGCGCGCATGGGCGCGCGCAAATCACTAGTCTGATATCACAGCACATCGTCTGCCGTCCTTGCGCATGAAACCGGGATGGATGATTCCCATAAATTCAGACGCTTGCGTTGCGTGGTCGAACGAGGAGCGTGACACTGGCCCATATCTCTACTCCTAAAAGGACCCGCCCTGTTCGTTTGGTCGTTTTTTGGGCTACTGATTCTCGGGCCGCCGATTTATTGTGGGAGAAAAACACTGTCAATCGTTGCCAAAACGCTGGTAAGTTCAAACGAACAGGGTGGGAGTCAAAAGTCATCGTCACCGCACCCTTTTTCACCCCCCCCTCCGCGGTAAACACCGCCCGCCCGAGTGTCCTCGGGAAAAAAAAAAAATCCTCACTCCCGATATTTCCCGCATCGCTCCCTCCCCACCCCCTCCCGGTCCTCCTCCTCCGCCTCCGCCTCCGCTTCAAAGAACCGCAGTCAACATCGCCGTCGCCGTCTGCACCTCGCCCTCGCCGGCTGCAACTCGCCCTCGTCCACCCGCCGTACGCGACGACGCGCTCCGCCGCGACCAAGAGCGCCGAAGACAGCCCCCGTCGCCCGACCTATACCGGATCCCTGCAGCTCCGTCACACGCCGCCGGCCGCCGTCCACCACGACGCCGCCCCGGCCTGGTCGTGGAGTGCCAGTTCGTACGGGTTGCTCGTGGTCGTGGAGGCCGGGCGTTCGGCGGCCCAAGACGGCAGGGCACGTGCGCGGCCCTCCCTCTGATCCGGCTAGCCCACATCTGCGTTGCCGGATCTTCATCGGGCCCTTCAGCGGCGACGAAGACCCGTGGCAGCCGAAGCCGCGAGGGCGCCCGTGCGTCCCTCCCCCCGATTCAGCTCGTGTCTTCGTCGCCCCTGAAGGGCCCCTTCAGGTACGAGAGCTATTCAGAATTGATGTTGCCATAGGTTGACTTATATAGCTGCTGGGAGAAAAGGTGAAGCTGCCTGCACTTGTTTGGATCTCACAGTAAGAAATGAATTGACTTTGCCAATCCTTCACTGAAATAGGAAAGCTGGCAGATGTATTACTTATGATATGGACATGCTCCTTTTCTTTTGATGCAACAAGATTTAATGGTACAATATGATAACTTACATGATTCATATTTCAAAATAATTCTGGGTGTAGATTTTATGTTTCAGTCTGTGCACCCTGCTTGTTTGCTCCTGTTTACTGAATATTCAAAGTGAAGGTATTTGTTGATTAGCATGTGAATTTATTATTTTATAAATATTGTACAGATTATTTTGGACACATTGGGAGTTGCCGAATCTCTCTAGATCATGGATTTCTTGCATGTCCAATTGATATATCTGGGATTAGATCTGAGCATGTCATGTTTAGTTCAGACAAGGGAATAGTTAGTTTAGCATGAACTATGATTATCTGAGTAGATTAATGACTCTAAAAGCGGGCTCATCCCTAGGAAGGGTTTAACAAGGCAAGGTACAAGAACAATCAGATCCAAGTGCCACCGCCGTCGTCAGCTCCTTGCTGCCTTGCCTACTCCACAGACGGACCCAATACCATGATACACCGGGTTCCTGTGCCTCTGCTGGAAAGCCACCGTACCAGACGCCTCCTTGCTGCCTTGCCTACTCCACAGACAGACCCAATACCATGATACACCGGGTTCCTGTGCCTCTGCTGGAAAGCCACCATACCAGACGCCTCCTCGCTGCCTTACCTGTTCCAGAGACAGACCCATTCTAGCACCTGCGCACCTCCAAGGTCAGCTTGGTCTCCCGTGCTCATACTAATTGTCTCTTATCCAATAATGCACTTCCTGCAGGGAATCGGAGTTTGTAACAAGGTTTCCTGGCAATTCTCTGTATTATTCTGCATTGATTAATTGCGTTCCAGTTCTGAGAGGAGTGGCAATTTTGCCAAAGAGATTGATATTGTTATAGTTGATGTGGTATGCCCGTCAATCTGTGCTGATCTCATATCCTCCAGCTTGCTTGTTCTGTTAGTAGCTTGTTAGTTGAGAAAAACAATCTGCAATTTGGAATTGTCATCAATGGCTTTGTCTTCTGAATTGTGAAGAAGCTGCTGATCAAATTAACAGTGAGTCAAGGAAGAAGAGAAGGTACTATCGCCTCATTACTTATCTCAAATTAGCCACTATATCTAATTGCTTTCATTTTTATCATTCTTAAGTTTTCAAACGGTGAGAGGGAGAGTCAGATCAGAGGGAGGGAAGGATATTGTTTTAGAGGGAGTTTTTTTTAAAAAAAATATACTTATGGCTATATTATTCCTTGAAGCATCGAGAATAGTTGTTCCAGTTAGATGCTTTGTGCAATTTAGCTTACTTAATGAGATTGCTCCAATCAAAATGTGTCCCTGCTATTGTTTAAAATATTATATATTGGCTACTTTTGCGCTGTTATGATTCTAGACCATGTCACTTAGGTACAGTTCACATAAAAGGAGACTACAGAAAAACCCTCCAAGGTGAGACTGATATATTATTTTTTCACAGCTTGAAACCACGCCACCACTGTCATTTTTTATGGTGATCAGTCGATCACCGAACCATATCAGTTACACTACATTGTCTTCAATACTGTTGCCTACTATGTAATTTCTGGTTTGTGCAGATTAGCCATCAAGACGCACCATACCCATCTCAGTTCTCAGTGATGTTTCTGAACGGTGGTGAGATGATAATGATCTATATATGATGTTGGACAGCTTGGTCCTTCGCTGTGTGAAGAAAAAGCTTTGCTCAAATGGGGCTGAAGTGAGAGACAATTAATATTTTTACTTATGACTTTGTTTGCTTCACAAGGCAAAACGTGGGTGTGGTTGGTTGCCGGTAGATCGTTTAGAGTACATTCCATTAGAAGTAAAGGTTACAGTAATGAAACAAATCTATAATTTGGAATTATTTGTCTGCCTCGTGACTCATTGTGAACTCAGACAGGTACTTGTTTGTCATAGCAGATATATGATCTCAGACAAATAATGGCCTTATTTTGTGCAAGAAAGATTCAGTATCATGTCAAAAAAGTTATTGTGGTATTGCTATAGCGTATTATGCCTTATAAGTGCTCCAAAACACACATTGAAAACAATACTAATCATGTTGCAAATAAATTCTAATTCTCTAGCAATGCATGGGGTTCCACTTATTTGTAGATTTATTAACGCACGAAAGAAATAGATATTTGAGATTTTTTTTGTCGATATAAAACATTATCTTAGTTGCATCATGTGAAGATCTATACGGTAGAGTTTTTGTGGTAATAATTTTCCCGCTGCAATGCGCGGGTATTTAACCAGTCACTCCAACAGCCTCATTGCCTCGACTTCATTCATTATGCACGACGGCATTCCTTCTCATGAGCCGCTAGCATCATTGAGTACATATATAGTCGACGAGATTATTTTGTTTAGTACGTAATAGCGGTCATCACGCACCCCAGCTCCAAAAAGAAGAAAACACCATAAGAAGAAAAAAACAAAAGATTTTAGCAAGCTCCAAAGTCTTCGCCCTGGCGGTGGTTGCAGCGATGCTCGCCCATACATACATCAAACGTTTCGATAGCTTTGTTTACGAGCGAGCTCGCTAATAAGCTCCCCTGCCTCTGGACTAACCTAACCGTAACGGACCAATCATTCGGCGATTACGTCACACATGCTCGATCGATCATGAAGAGAAACACAATTCACAATTGTCGTCGCGAACTCGCCAGCATCGGCCGCCTGAAAGCAACGTTTGCCGGGCGCAAACCGGATGGAACTCGCTAGCAGCGATGGAGCCGCGCGCCCCCAGAACCAGAAACGGAGGCCGCCCCTTTACGTAGGCCGCCGGCCGGCCGGCGCGCGCCGACCCGGCCCCTCTCGGCCTCTCGGCTCGGCGGTCGGTACAATGATGACTTGATGAGCTGGAGAGAGGGACGTGGCTCTGAAATGCGCTGTAACTTGTGGCCCGGGTGAGATGGCCGGCGCGCGGGGTGACGTCGCGGGATACGGACGGACGGCTCGGACGACCGTTGGCGAGACGGCGTGGAAAAACGGAATCGCAGGTCCCTGCTGTTACTGCTGCTGAGGCGGCGGCAGCTCAGCATGGGGATCCAACGGTCTGCTCTTGCAATCTTTGCTCTTTTCTGCTTTACATTTGACATGAAGCTACAGTAAATCTTTTATGATCTTTTTCCCATGCACGGTCTTGTGCGGACGTGGTGTAAACAAGTACAGTACTGACAAGGCCAATGACATTTTCTACAGTAAATCTTTTATGATCTTTTATCCGCACGGTCTTGTACTGATGTGCTGTAAACAAGTACTGTACGAGCAAGACCGAAGACATTTGCAGCCACGGTATTGTACAGTAAATCAAATACTTATAATAACAGTCTTCGTAGAGCAACCATGGCATATGACGTGGATTCACGACACATGTTCATGTGCATTTATTCAAGATCCTACGCATGAGAGAAGTGTAGTTTTTTTCTTTTCACCAATTGATACTAATTAAATTTAAGCAACAATCTCTATTTGAATTGAACGCACATGTATAAACACGTGTTCCGTGAATTCATAGTATACGTATTATTATACCCCGTGGTTACTCCATGACCATGGGGCCACCGATTTTTTTCAGAGTATGCCGACGAGTCTGTGGCCATTAGGTTCACGTTACATCACCGCCCCAAATTCAGAGTCACGATTAGTCCTTGCCCTCGAAAGAAAAATGGTGTTCAGTACCAAGCGAGAGTTGCCCAACAGAATGACGTCGCCCCGCAACAGCAACAAGCATGAAGAAGCCGTCCCTCGTGGAAGGAAAGGCCACACTGGATTAAACTAATTGCAATTGGTTTTATTTCCCCTCCTTTTTGCGTCATTGTTCGCATAGAAAATGCGATGACAACTCATGCAGGACGGCAGGGGCTGCTGTGACAAAAAGAACAGATAGCCCGACTAATCAGACGCCTGAACAAACCCCACGCTGTGTGCCCTTTTTGTGAACTTGTGATATACCGTAGTGCATCCGTGACCGTGCATGTACTATATCCTGTTTTTTTTCCCCTCATTTTCGTCGTACTCGTGCCTTTTGTGAGTTCTACGCAAATAAATCCTTGAAGGGCACATGTATCCTGGCTCGGCAAGGCGAAAGCAGTGTTGTGGAGCAAAGAAACCAAGCACGCAAAATTGCAGTGAAAGATTGATTGTCAACGAAGAATCTATATGAGATTATGAACAAGAAGGCAAGAGAGAAACAAATTCCGTGCATGTTTCACAGTGGACTGAGGCACAAACAGGTTTCATGTACATTTTATTTCTATATTGTTAGGGTCTGATCTGATGGACACAACGGGACCTCCTGCCCAATGTTGCAAAATCATGGTTGTATGATTGGTATCTCCATTGACAAATTCACAACCGCTAATTGCTGTCTCTGCTGAGCAGTAGGAGTATTTCTGAATTATCTTGCAGACCGATATACTCTTTTAATTTCCAGAAGATATGTTTGTTTGTTATTGAACCTCAACTATTTGCAGATAACAAACAGCAGGGCAGCATCAAGCCAACAACCATGCATCCCGCTCCTTCTCCCTCTGTCAGTGTCAGGCTGTCACCGTCCCCACCTCGCCGTCCTCGTCACCACACCTCACCCAGTCACCCGTTGTTCCCACTCCTTCCAGAACCACCTCTTCGCCACCATTGCTGCTCCTCACTATAAGACTCTTCACTCCAGCTGCCGGCACAAGCACCACACCATTTCAGCTCAGCTCTCAGCTCAGCAAACAGCTTCTTCTAGCTAAGCTTGCTGCAAGAAGCTAGCAGGAATGGAGGGCAAGGAGGAGGACGTGCGCCTGGGCGCCAACAAGTACTCGGAGCGGCAGCCAATCGGCACGGCGGCGCAGGGCACCGACGACAAGGACTACAAGGAGCCCCCTCCCGCGCCGCTCTTCGAGCCCGGGGAGCTCAAGTCGTGGTCCTTCTACCGCGCGGGCATCGCCGAGTTCGTCGCCACCTTCCTCTTCCTCTACATCTCCATCCTCACCGTCATGGGCGTCTCCAAGTCCTCCTCCAAGTGCGCCACCGTCGGCATCCAGGGCATCGCCTGGTCCTTCGGCGGCATGATCTTCGCCCTCGTCTACTGCACCGCCGGCATCTCCGGTACCGTCGTCCACCGTCTTTCCTCATCCTCTGTTTCTTTTCCGATCTTCTGGTTTCCTCCTTCCTCTGCTTGCCTAACCTTGCCGTTCTCTCCTCTCCAGGCGGGCACATCAACCCGGCGGTGACCTTCGGGCTGTTCCTGGCGAGGAAGCTGTCGCTGACCAGGGCGGTGTTCTACATCATCATGCAGTGCCTGGGCGCCATCTGCGGCGCGGGCGTCGTCAAGGGGTTCCAGCAGGGGCTGTACATGGGCAACGGCGGCGGCGCCAACGTCGTCGCGCCGGGCTACACCAAGGGCGACGGCCTCGGCGCTGAGATCGTCGGCACCTTCGTCCTCGTCTACACCGTCTTCTCCGCCACCGACGCCAAGAGGAACGCCAGGGACTCCCATGTGCCGGTGAGTGCCTGTTCGGAGCTCCAGTATCGATCTTGGATGTTCGTGCTTCCGTGGAAGCTTGCTTGACAGATGATTTCTTGAACAGATCCTTGCCCCGCTCCCAATCGGGTTCGCGGTGTTCCTGGTCCACCTGGCCACCATCCCCATCACCGGCACCGGCATCAACCCGGCCCGGAGCCTTGGCGCCGCCGTCATTTACAACCAGCACCATGCCTGGTCTGACCACGTGAGTAGAAACAACGCTCTTCTCCCTTGATGCTGTTATATGTAGTTCCACAGCCTTAGCAAAATTGTTTAGCTTACTGCTGGACCAGTTGCATGGAGACTCTAATCTAGCTGATCAAGTGAAATCATCTGAAGTTAAATAGTGAGATGGAGTCTGATTGGCTGTTATAAATTTGGGGATTTAGTAGTATACAAAGTAAAAATATGTCAACACCATTCTACTGCTACAAAGTAGAAACCATTGGTCAGTAGCGTAATTTCTGAAGGTCCAAGCATGATAATATAGGATATAATCTCCTAAGCATTTGTTGGTTAATCTGATTAGATTAAGGAACTGCCCTTATCCGAAGGGTGATGCTGCTTTAATTTAGCAGCCATTCAGCCAACCACTAGGACAACGACCTGCATTAACGCATTATGCATCCTCGAGAAGCAATGCTGACCTCAACAATTTCTGCCTTTGCAGTGGATCTTCTGGGTCGGCCCCTTCATCGGCGCTGCCCTGGCTGCCATCTACCACCAGGTGATCATCAGGGCCATCCCATTCAAGACAAGGTCTTAAGTAAGCTGGTGCTGCTTTCAGATGCCGATTCAAGAGGCAGCAACCTGCGTCTGATGGAGTCATATTCTTATTCAATGGTTGTTTCCATTGCCTACAATGTTACCTGGAGTTCCTTCCGTTCCTCTTTCAAGTTCGCTCTGCTTTTATCTGAACCCCAGCCAGACTTGTAATTTCAGTACTCAATTGTGTAATATGCCGCTGCTGTTATGTGCCAAAACGAAAATCATTTTAAGTTATGAGACAAACAGTCGAGTCGAGCCTCAAGAGTTCATCCATTTGGCTGCTGCTGCCTTTCTGCAATGTGTGGACAATGGCCAACGGCCAACCCTACTGTGCCTCGGCCAGCAGGCAGCAGCATCTCAGGTCTCAACACAAACTACACAGTAGTACAATACAGCACCGTGACAACGGCTAGGCAGCGCATTCGCAGCTTTGTGGTTGAAGCCATTTGTTCTCAAGTTGGGCTGGCGCCGGCGAAAAGGACGACGATGAGTCACCACCACATTCGCAGCGCAGCAGCCTGCCCGTGACAGGCGCCTGCCACTGCCAGTCTGCCAGGGTGGAGGACTGGTCCTTCTCATCCCGATCCCGGCGCAATGCTACAAAAAAACCAGCGCGGCTACACCGTGGCTGATTCTTGTTTCTTCTCGCGGGAGAACGCCTTTCAGTTTCAGCCGCCAAGGGCAAGTTGCTCTTGCCCGTATGGTGGTCCGGTCTCTCGCGGTGCCTGCCTGCGGCGTGGGTGCTCACAGTTGATGGGAGGTTTCACAGGCATACTGTATATGCGATTGATCTGGGCTGCTCCCCCCAGCTCCGGAGCATCCAAGGTACAAGAAAACAATGAAAGCTGAATCATATGAAGGGCACCGAGGCGCATGTTGGCACGGCCGCGATGCCGTCAAACGGGCCACCGGGCATCGCGGCCTCGGACACACGACATCAGATCGCCATTAACCGCAAGGGCCAACAGGGACGGGACCATCGCCTTGTAACTGTAACTTGTAGTAAGCATCCTAGTAGGACATGCCAGTAACTACCTGAATCCTGATGCATATCGCATGGAGCGGGCAGGAGCTCTGACGAATGCCTTCACCCTTCAGGATCCACCAGACAGGTAAGGGTTGACTGCAAATCACCAACGTATGCAGGCAGCACACCCGTGCTTTGTTGCTCGAACATAACTTTCGGAATCCTAACAGCAGCGTAAAAACAAGCTCATGCAGTATGGGCAACATGCATTTTTGCTAAGAAACCAAATCCCTAGCATAAATTTCGAGTAGCTGGCAAAGACGTCGTACAGTGAATGAATGGGCTTATTTAAGTAACTGGCACAAAATAGTTTCATCAATGCTGAATCGACTTGCAGCAACACTGCACCAGATCCAACCATGGGTTATTTTTTTTAGAATACCAACCATGGGTCTAGACATGTAACTATGGATGAACAGATAAATTGGTACTGACTGCTGAATGACTAGATCAACTGTTTTTCCTGTGCAAAAACTAGGCTCCTAGTTGAGATTCCTTCTGTACATCGGCGTCAGGATGCTAAGGCAAAAAATGTAAGAAAGAATAGGTTACATATTGGGGTGAGGGGTATACAAATGGAGAGTTACTGCTTTGGGTCCTTCAGTAATTCGGTCTGGGAATCCAATATACAGTCCCATCATTTGGCACTTGTTACTTGTTAGCACACCAGTTTAGTATGCTAAGGTGACTTGCTGAGCAGTCCCATGTAGGAGCAGGCAGAGAATCTGCAATTCACAGAACATGAGATTCTTTTTCTTAGCAAACTTTGGTACCTTCATTAACTATCATAACCAATAACCTAAAGTTGAAATGCAGAGCAGGTGCAAGCAAATCTCTGCACATGCTAGATAAATAAATAGAAATATAACAGGTGCAAAACTGTAGGAACCACACATATAAGACGATAGCGGACTAACATCTAACACAAATCTCAGCAGAAATCAATTTATTTTTAATTACTGCAGTAGAAACAATATAATGGTCAAAGGATACAAAGCCAAGGAGAAAACATTCATAGCAATGTTACATTAATGCTACAAGTTTTCCTAGCAGCTAGAAAGTTATGACATTGAATTTGCAAGTGATTTAGAATAGTTTCACCCACGTAGAAGTGTAAATGAATGCAGATTGTAAAATAGCTAAATTAGGAGACAGGTCGTACCTTTGTTGACTTGAATTATATTGATGACAACAAAGATCCCATCCATTTCCAACCATTAGCTTCTAAATAAATTGTCAATCTTTCTGAAACTATGATACAATTGTAGTCATTGAATGGTCATAGCAGCCAAAAAGCACCAGTTGCCTTAACAAACTTCAAAAAAATGCCACCATGCTTTTTACAATCAATAGTTATTTACCACGCTTTAGTCCAGGGTTTAGAGAGCCGGATGTCATGTCTAGTGAAGGATTTAGCTCCACATGATCCGCTAAGGCATGACGAGTAAAATGTTCAGAAGGGGACAGCCTTTCCCGCAAGTCAAAAACATTTCCAAGTTTCTTTCCAAATTGAGGGCTCAGAATATCAGCTTCAGATACTACTCTTTCCCGAGGTCCTTGTGAGACTTGATGCGTCTGAGCGAAATGCCCAAGGATCGGATCTTTATGCCGGTTAGGGAAGTGATCATCTAGGCCTCTTGATGTGGTCCCAAATCCCTCACTGCTGTAAGTTGCATACCTTAGGTGGTTAAAAGGAATAGCACCGTTACCACCAGATAGAGGTGTGGAAGTGCCTGAAGTAGTTCTGGGGCTCGAAATAGGAGAGGGTGACATTCCGCCACTTGTGTGTTGGGGGGACCTCGACTTTAGCAGGGGGCTTCCACATGGAGAAACTGGACAGGATATATTGCTTCGTACATGGATATCACTGCAAGCAGATAAGAATTAGAGGGCAGGGGAGTGCATGCATAGATAGTTTTCGTTTTCTTTTCCTCACTGGATTCATGCATAAATACTGGCATACATGAATAGATAGCTGCAGTTTGGTTAGTTATAGAAAACTTTTACAACTAATTTTGTTTTAGGTTCCAACTTCCTCTCTGACATATTGTAGCAGGAAGGATACATACTGTCATACATGAACAGAGTAGCTGTAGTTTGATTAATTAAAGAACATTTTTACAACTTTTTTGAACATTAAATACAACAGGGGAGGCCCCCACTGTAACTAATTTTGTTTTAGGTTCCATAACTTCCTCTCTGAAAAATTGTAGCAGGAAGCAAGATATGTTGTAGACTTGCAGTGTTGTACCTGTGTTTTGAAGATAGTTTTACACCCCTTCTTTGGTAAATAGTCTGACCCTCGAAACCTAAGGAGGCATTTCTTGTCTGCACAGCCACCTGGCAAATCAAGTTCCAAAAGAAGATCAGATTATAAGAATGCTGCATGAAAGAAAATCCAACTATCCATGCTCTGGTTCAACAAATTAACACTTAGGAATTGTAGACAGGTATATATATCAGTTCAGTTGAGCCAAACCAATAAGGAAACTTCTCTATATGCCCTTGTAAAATTTCCAGATCCCAAAAATGCTACTGAAAAATGAATGCTCCCCTCTGCCCTGTATACCCATTCTATCCTGTGATAGGCTGATAGCATCTTCAAAAGAAACAGACACTCAACCAGAGAAATGACAAAGGCTGCACAAAGCATCACCAAACCAAGCTCCAACCTGCTTTATGATGTGCTATAAATATTGGCATTCATTCGTCTCATATTATGTCCTACTCCCCTTAATCAACTGATGGTTGCTCTAAGTAAGCTGGGTCGAC
The DNA here is from genome assembly GCA_018135685.1 of Themeda triandra. Classification (NCBI taxonomy): domain Eukaryota; kingdom Viridiplantae; phylum Streptophyta; class Magnoliopsida; order Poales; family Poaceae; genus Themeda; species Themeda triandra. The sequence goes on from JAENPR010000335.1 coordinate 481,519, forward strand.
AGTTTTTCACCTTCACCTTTGGTCACTCTCCAGTTCAATTTCCCACTGCCCACTTGCCAGGTACCAAGGATATGCTCCATCTTGATTAGAATTTCATATAGGTGTACAATTTGACAACAATAGATAAACTAACAGAAAGCATCAGAAGTTCAAAAGAGACTAGCATATCAATTTCTGATGCACGTAAATACTGAAACATATGAAATTCAATGAAGACAAATACATCAGTTTAAAATTTGAGAAGATATGCCATTTTGAGCTGAAGAATCAAATGAGAATAGTAGCATTGCAGTGGTACCTTGGATTTTGTTCTGCATGATATGGCAGCCAAATGGTCCAAATGATTAGGAATAACAGATTTGTCAAGTGAAACTCCATTTTGTATGAACTGGTGTTGCAAAAGCTCAACTGATGTTGGACGTTGAGATGGGTCACGTTGCAGACACTTCCTAATGAAGTCTTTGCAGTTCTCTGAGAGGTGATCCGGTATTGGCGGAAGTTCCTTGCTGTTCCCAATCTTGAACACTGCAGCAATCTGTTGGCAAATAAAAGGGAAACATTCATACCTGAATTGCATTTATGATTAAGTTAACAATCAACAGAAGTCCAATATTTCATAACTTCATAAAAGTACATGTAGGCAGCAATAGTCAACAATAAATGCAGATGGTTAACTCAGAATGAGCACCAGACAAATCTGATACTCTAGAACAAATATCAGTTATATTTTGATGTCTAATACTGACCCCTTCATACTGGCTCCATGGCGGCTTTGAGGTAGCCATTTCCAGGACAGTGCAACCTAAACTCCATATGTCAACTGCAAGGTTGCATCCATTAGAATTTTTTATAACCTGCATTTATGTTGCGTGGTTAGTGTTTTGTTAACAGAAATTATAATGTGATACACATTTTGAATTCAAAAATACAAACTAAAGGTAGGAGCTTGATTTTCAGCAGTACCTCTGGTGCCATCCAGTATGGACTACCCTTAAACGAAAAAGGGCAATGCTGCCCATTGATCTGGGATAAACAAACACAAAAGGAGGAAAAAAATTACCAAGTTGAGGAGCAATGATGTGAGTTATAGTTTCAGAAAGAAAACCACAAGTAAAATTGTATTACCTTTCCCATGTTCCACATAAATATACTAACAATGAAAAAGAAAAAAACAAACAAACCACTCTTCTGGTTCAAGATATATGTCAAATTAGGACTCCTGACGAACAAACTTTTTAAAACTTTTAAGTTTGAATATTAATATAAAAAATACATAGGTAGATGTTACTAGATTCAACATTTAAAAAATATTTACTTACTTTTCTTTGAAATGTACATATTTTTCACAGAAGCTACCAGTAAAACTTTCACCTTGTAGACAGTGCCAATGTCCTAAACATGTAATTGAATCAAAGGAAGATTATTCGGTCAATTTTCATCTTATCTCAAAACACTCTTCCCTCTGTCACAATCCATTTCTTGGGCACCCTATCGATTATTCACCACCATAAAAGGCTGTATCAGAACCTACCCCCTATCCTAAGCAGTACCCTATTTTGCCAAAGTGGTGTGTGACATATCATGATGCTGCACTGGAACAGAGGCACAACTCATACTGCAACAGAGGCGCAGAGCTTGGATGTGCTATTACCTACTACGGGCACTCCACACCAGAACCTCAGACTAGTGCAGAAATGCTGTTGGAAACACAACTTTCATATGGCTGTATATTATTGAAGAGGTTGGTCCATTTCAATTTTCAAGTAGTCATGGTTTACAGGGATAGATGAAAAAACTGGAGAGGCAAAGTAAATGTAAGGATAGCAAATCCATATTTCTACATGGAGAAAACATCAGCCCGCTTAACTACTTTTAACCAAGTAAAATGGCTTTGAGACTCTCGAGACTTACATGCTTTGCCATTCCAAAGTCTGCAAGCTTAACACGGCCACTTGGATCAACTAGTATGTTTGCACCTTTGATGTCCCTACAAATTATTAATAGCAGCCACAAAAGCAAAAGCAAAAGTAAAAATAGATGACATTTTCTGAATGTGCAACCCAAAAGATTGAACTAAAAAAAAAACTGAAATGCTACCTATGGACCGTATTCTTGGCATGCAAATAAGCTAAGCCTGAAAGTATCTGTTGGGTGTAGCTGCGTATTGCTGGTTCACCAAGCTGTCCATGGATACGGGGCATGCTCCGAGGCGTCGTAAGCGGCTCAAGAGTGATATTTCCTGTTAAACAGAAAGGAAAAAGATAAAAGATAATGTAAAACAATAAACAAAACAACTTATAAACTTGTAGAAGTTTATATATGGATCCACCAGAAACATATTCCAAGTATATGTAAAGTTTATCGACAACCTGATTTTGGGCAAACATAATACATAAGTTCAAGCCTAAAAATGAAAGTAATGCATGCATAGCCCTATTAATGATATTTGACAAGCTGTTGTTAACTTTTTTATCACCCTTGCTGAAGGGAAAACGGTAAAAACTTAAGTAAGATTAAATAACAGACACAAGCTTCTGAAATTGTAGGAACAGTAGAGGCATTAAGGAAGCAAGCAAAACTGAGTGTACACCGATAGTAAATTAGTAATTCAAGGAAACAGTTTATACCATTTCTGACCCATAGTATTGTACAATATTTGGATGCCGTAAGCGGCTCAAGAGTGATATTTCCTGTTAAACAGAAAGGAAAAAGATAAAAGATAATGTAAAACAATAAACAAAACAACTTATAAACTAAATTTTTGTAGGTGGTGCAAAACACATCTGAAATAACATACCTGCCCCAATTGCTTTGCACTCTCCTTTGATTTAGGATCATCCGAGAATAGGGTAACCTCTTTCATCGCGCACATTTCACCGCTATCACTAATAGTAATACAGATGATGATAATCAAGATAGGGTATACAAAGCAATGGTTATGAAAACTCAAGCATGATTTGAAAATGCTCAAATGAAAATTGGATTATATCATATGAAACAGACACTATCCTATTATTCAAAACAATTATCAATGGGCCTGTTCGGCTTCTCATCAACGCCATGTTGTGGCTGCAGTTGCTGTATCAAGCAAGACACAAAAATACTGTACGCCGGCAGTGTAGCAGTGCTGAACGCCGCAGCCAAACAGGCCCAATATTAAAAAAAAATGACTTCATTTGGACCATAAGGCCTTTTTCAATACAATAGGACCTATAGTTTTCAGTGTCCTATGACTATGTAACTTTACCATCAACATGAGTTGTCTTTTAGCTGTCATCTCTCACTACTAGAATGCAATTATTCCAACAATTATGGACAGCAGTATGGCACTCACAAGTGTTATGGTCCTAACTAGTTTTATTCACTACGTGATCTGTTCTTTTACATTTGATGCTTTGAATTTGGGCTGTATTAACAGTTAGTACAAGATGCCACATGCCCCTTTTTCTGTTGCTAACTTGCTACCTCAACAAAGTTGCTTGCACTTTGCACAATAAGCAGGGAGCATACAATATGAACACCCTTATATCTTAGTGGCTGAAGAACATAACCATTTGAGACTTGTAAAGTTTGGCATACACAAGATGAGGTAGGGGTAATCTGTCTCTTGTCAGAAAAAAAAAAGTTTCTCCAGCTTTTCAAGGAACAAACAGAGCACAATACACCTTACACCATAAAGGCACATGAAAATACTGCCTACCTATTTTATTCTGTTGTAGGGAAAGTTAGCAAACAGATAAAGATTGTTACAGGTCAAATATTGCTATATCCTTTCTGAGAAACATTGAGCAAACAAGGCCTATTATATAACTGCATTCACAAGAAAGAATTTCATAGTGGGATAATTAGAATAGAGGAAAGTTAGTCGAACAAATTTGTAAAGATGTTAAACATAAATTTGTAGAAAAAAGTCAAACTTTGCAATTGAAATTTATAAGTAGGAAAACACGTACCTGTTGAAGCCAACATATACATGACCAAACGTCCCGCGACCAATCAGCTTTCCCTTCTTCCATCGTGATGCAGGACTTGATGGATTCTCTGTTCTGCCAGGGCTGCGGGGTACTGAAATAGGACTACTTGGCGTGGAGTTATTGGGAAAAACTGAACTGTTTGAGATGCTCAATGGTGGAAGGGGCAATTTATGGGTTTGCTTCTTCTTTCCATCATTATGCCGACTTGTAGGAGATTCAGGTGCCACTCCTCCAGACCTTGGATGCAATGGGGAAACACTTCCACTATGCACACGAGAACTAGGGCCAGGACTCGTCATTCTTGGGCTAGGAACTGGTGAACACTCTGGACTACCCCTGGTGGGTTGCCAAAAAAGCTGGGCTAGCATATCACCACCCACTGAATTATGTCCAGATGTTTGTCCTGAACCTGGACTGGAGCACTGACCAGATCCAAGGAAAGTTACATCAGCGTGAGGCTTCACTGCCGAAAAGGCTGAAGTCAGAATATGATCCGGAAATATTGGTCTTGGACTTCTTGAAGGACTTGACATCAAACTATTGGGAGCACTCTCGAAAGCTACTGGCCGGAGATTTTGTAAATTTGGTTGATTATTGTCAGCTGAAATACCTCTTGGCGGCGTGGACTGTGTATGGTTATTGAGGAATGCATTAGCGGCTGGCTTCAATATTTCCTTTGTGGTCTTCGTAGTAATAGCACCAGAGTGATCCTTGCGAACATTACTTCAGAAAGAGAAAAGGACATGTCAGAACATGTTTAAATGAAGAGGCACACAAATAATGTGACAGCCTGGAATATAGGAACTGAATATAGAAGTGGTGTTTTTGGTCTCAGGAGAGTACCTTGACTTGTTCTTTGAAGAAACCTTCGTTAGATTGTCAGTGTCAGTCCCAACAGGGCTCTGAAGCTGAGAATCTGCACGATCCTCACTATCAGCAGAACAATTGCTACAGACAGAAGCAACCACTATTTCTGAAGGAATATCACTGCTTCCAGGTCCCCTGTGAAGCGGACTGGGCTTAGGAAGTGGCAGAAGCAGTGGTGGTTTGCCACGTTTTTCCAATATGGGCTTTGAATCATTGACATCAGCAACTGCACGAGCTACTCGAGGGCGTACTCCAGGAATAGGAAGTGGCTGGGGAATCAACCTATCAGCCGAAAAACTTTGGCAGCGGGAAACTTCTTTTGAAGGAGAAGTTGGACGTGACACTGTTGTTGATTTACAAACTTTCTCAGCAACTGTATTATTGCCACGCCTACAATTCCGTTTTGATTTTGTGCCTCCCTTTTGCTCATTTGGACTTATCAAGCGATGAAATGTATCGATCAGGTTTTCCTTGGTGGTTTTCTTAACATCTTTTGACGATGATTTACCCCACCATGACGGCATATTGAGTGTGAGAGAATTTGTGGTGTACTGGTGTATCTGGACAGCTACCAAACTGAACAATTAACATACCCTGGGCATCAGAAGGAAGGTATATGCATGACTTTCATTTTGACCTCATGTAGTACCATCATCTTCCATAATGCACTAGCAATGAACGTACAGACAATCCAATCAACTGGAAACGGAGTTGAACACCTTCTCTGCCTCAAAGGCTGAAATACACAAGCAGATATCGTTAGAACCAGAAATTGTCAACTGAACATTAACTACGTGCCATGTTCCCATGAGAGCAAAATTAATGGTCTCATGGCTCTCTCAAATCAAAATGTATCCTACTCTTAACAGTCCAACACTAACTGAAATAACATGTAGTGCTTCGTATAATGGTTTATTTACTTTATGGCGTTACACTTTGCAAAGTTCCCTTAATGTGCTGACTAATTTGGAATGTTGCAGCAAGTCAGCGACAACACTAGAAAAAAACAAAATTAATAGCTGCCCACTCTCTAGTGTTGACTAACGACTAATTTGGAATGCTGCAGCAAGTCAGCGATAACACGGTACCAAAAAAGCAAAATTAATCACACGTGATAGAGCTGCCCACTCTCTAGTGTTGACTAATCTGCGCCCGAGAAAACTCTGCTTAGCGCAACTGAATTCCTAAAAGGTCTGTAGCAGGGTTAAGGGTCATTTTTTTTTTTTAATTTGGGTTAAGGGTCAATCTAGACAGCTGTGTCCTAAAATTCAATCCAGCAAGATCCTAGCGAGCTAAGGGTCAACCTCCCTGCACATCACTCCTCTGCAATCAAGTTCAAAACGTGGAAGTCACCAGCTCATGGCTGACTTCAATACGCTCTGAAAGGAAATTCTATTAAGAAAACTGAGTTCCTGCTATCCGCCTATCGGCAGCCAAGCCAGCAGAATCTACGCCGAACACCGCACGCACTGTTTCGCCAGCAAGCAAGCATGCTGTTTACTCTGTACACGAACCCACGCAGATCTCAGCGCAACACGCGCGCGCCAGATCCACCGGGCGCCCCGTCCCTGCGGAATTACGAGCCCAAGCCAGCACAGGCAGCAGCATCTACTGGTAGCAGGCTACCTAGCAACAGGGAGAACGAAGCGACTGCGGCAGATTGAGAGACGGAGGAGAGGGGATTAGGGGAAGCTTACCGGGGCGGCGCGGCGCGGAGATCCGACCGCCGGAGCAGTAGCCGGAGGGAATCCGGAGGCGAGGCGGTGCCGCCGCGGGGCGAAAGCAACGGCACTGAGTGGAAACCGGACGAGGAGGAAAAGGGGATGAGAGCCCAACGGGGGAGGAAATAAATAAATAAATAAATAAATAAATAAATAAATAAATAAATAAATAAATAGGGAGAAGAAAGCTAGCGAAGCGAAGCGTAACGGACAGCTTAGAATCGGCCACGCTGCAGTTCGAAGCTCTCGTTTCCTTCGAAAGCTAGCTTCTCTTAGAAGCGCGGGACAGGAAGTCGAAGCGTACCGTTTGGGAGGCGGCGGCCGCCGCGCGAGGAGGGAGACGGCGGCCGGCCGCGCGCGGGGAGGAGGAGCCCGGAGTGCCGGCGCCTCTCGAGCGAGCGGAGGGGCGACGGCCGAGCGAATCGGTGGGAATTTCCCCCACTGCGCCTCGCCTGGACGGACGGACGCCTGCCGATTCCGATTCGACGTCGAAACACCGCCGGCAGAAGAATCGCGGGCGGGGCAAGTGGCCTGGCCGCCGTTTGGGAGAGTTCGTTCGCCTTTTTCCCCGTAAAGCCGGTAGGAAGCGGCTCCAAACGAGGGTGCCGTGTGCGCTAGCCCGGAGGGAAGAAAGGAGGCGACGGCGGTGGCGTGATCTTCTGCGGCTCCGAGCTCCTGTGGCCGGCCACCGTTGCGCTGCTGGGCTCCGTCACTCGCTCGGGCGCTGCGTAGCCTTTAGTGCTGTTTTCACATTATCAAGCGTGCAGCTGTGGAGCATGGGGTCGGTGCAGAAGATCTGAGGTTCTGAGGGATCTGGACCCTTTTGGAAAACTTTCGAGGATTTATTCCGCGTAATGATAATGTAGCTTGCACAGAGGCGTGAGAGCAACGGTTGGTTTATTTATTTCTATTTTCAAAAGTTGGCTCGTCACGTGTCCATCCCTTCTTTCACCTTGTTCATATCAGCATAGTTCAAATGTCATGCGCGTTAAATACGGTGGACATCAATGATTTGATTGAAACGAGGAGAGAGAGAGCATATGGTTTCACCATGGTGAAACCTGGAGTGGCGTCGTTTCCCAGGCATTGAAACCCGAATGAAACCAAGACTGAGCCGTTTCATCTCGTCATCCCATCTGAGGATTAAAGTGTATGATCCCATACACATGCGGCAATTAAGTGTTTTTCTAAGCCTGGGAACAGTGCATTGAAATTGTTGCATTGTAGAGGGTGTTTCAATGTTTGTTTCATGGAGGCTTTGTTAGCAATTTTGTTTAGGAAACAGTGCAATGACACCATGCACTGAGACTGGCCTTATAACCAATCATTCAGCAGTGTTTTCTCTTACAACAAATTAACATCAGTTATAATCAGCTAGCCAGAAATAATTCAATGAACCTAGTTATACTGACACAGCATGAGACTTGAAATCTATACTATAATTGAATTCTTCCAAAAGAGTGGGAAGCCTGGATCTCACCCCCTGACCCCATAGTCAGGCTTCCCACCCTCCTCACCTCCTCACCCACGCCCTCACCTCCTCACCCACGCGTGGACTCCCCTCACACACCCATCCGTACGTGATTACAGGGAACGTGATTATAGGAAAAGTTTTAGGAAACAAGTCCAATCATACGTAACATACGTAACTATATGATCGCGCGTCGTCCTTGGGAAAAATCTTGATGAAGAGATCGCGCGCCTTCCTTGTGATCCCGTGTCCTCCGTGGCTGGACTACCTTGTGATCGCCCGAGTGACACCGGAGATATGTCCTCCGTGGCCGGACGTACACCAGAGCCGTGACCTCCGCGTTCGGACGTACGCCAGCCTCGCCGAGGCCATCGAGGACTTCCTGCGCCGTGAGGTTGTCTTGGAGGACGACGCGCTCTCGGCCACAACGTCCTCGACGCCGCCGTCCCCTTCCCGGCGACGACGACGACGGCCGCAAAGGCTCCTCGATGTCGGGGAGTCCTCCGATTCCATCCTCAGTGACCTCCGTGTCTGGACGTACGCGTGACCAGCGACGAATTTTGCGGAGGCGATCTCTTCGGCGTTAATCTCCGTGTCCCAGATGACGGAGATAAGGATCGCGTGACACATTGCCGTAGGCAGTCTCTTCGGCGGAGGTGATCATGGTGCCGCTGAGCGGCCCAGCGACGACTTCTGCGTCGCGAGAAATCCCCGAGTTTGGTGTATGACAGCGGCACCCAACGCCCTCCCGTCCCTGGGTCGCGACCCCGACGCCCAACGACGACGCCGGCGCCGCGAGATAGGCCTGCAGGGTCACGACGACGACGCCCAACGATGACGGCGGCTCCCCGAGGACGGCGGGTAGCTAAGCCGAGCGACCTAGGGCCTGGGCAGTGGGCACGACGTCCTCTGTCCCGACTCCCGACGCGATCCACGGCCGGCGCGACCACTCAGCGCAGGAGCTTGGATTGGTGAGCGGAATCGCATCTGCACGCTTCATCGGGACCGTGCACCTGGACGCGTACGTTTGGCCACATTCGTACGTCTGCACGCCACTACATCGATCAGGACCTAGCAGCAAACGAGTAAGTGCTACCTACATCTGCTTGCACAACATCACACTTGTACCTCTCCCGTTCCATTTACCATTAATCTTATTGTGTCGGATACCTAGATTAGGGGGTCCTAAATTGGGTGAATTAGAGATGAGCAAATCGGCCTCATCCCTCTCTAAAAATCCCAAAAGCTAACTGACCAGAGAAAACCCCAATCCCCCTCGAGCTAGGCCGGCCCACGATCGGGCCCACAAAGCCACGATCGGGCCCACAAAGCCCGCCTACTCGGCGGCGGCCGCTCACCCGCTCGAGAAAACATTACGGAAACCGCTCGAGCGAGTGACCGCTCGAGACGGTAGCGCTCGAGCGAGCGACCGCTCGAGACGAGACGGAGACCGCTCGAACGAGCGCCCGCTCGAGTCCGCCCGCAATAATTGCCTATCCAAGGCACGCACATGGCTACGGTGCGTGAAACGGTGGGAAGTACGCCGCTCCGCCTAACCCCATGGCTACGGTGCGTGAAATAGTGAGAAGTACGCCGGTCACTTCTCCTATTCCACCGCCCATACCCGGATTCGAGCATGACGGGCATCACTATTACACCACGCGAACACTATGCCGTGTACGACACCCCTTGGAACGTGATTGTCAACTCTGCGCACCACCAAACCCGTCGTCGGTCCGTCGTTCGGACCATCTACCCCTCGAAACGGACATTAACCATTCGAGGAGTGATGACGGACGCGACCGAGCATGGGGCGCGCGGTGTCATGTCTTTCCCACCTCGACGGCCATACGGCGGGGTTCCGGGCGCACGTGCTCGTCTATGCCGGCACCGTACCTCGGCTACGTCGGCCCACGCCGAGAAGGACGAGCGAGGCCATCATTGCCCACGCTGCTACGGGCTCGAACCGGTCCAAAGCATGGATCCACGAGGCTCGAACCGGACCAAAGGGGAGCGTCCACGGTCTCGACGACTCAACATGACGCCCATACCTCGACGTCACTCTTACGGCCGCCCTAGCGATCATGTAACCCCGAGCCTCCCCTTGGTCTATAAAAGGGGCGCCGGGGCATAGTTTAGGGAGAGGTTCCTAGGTTCCCCAAGCACACACACACTCTCTCACTCGCAAAGTCTCGGGGCTAAGTCCGCCTTGTACTCACCCCTGTACAAGCACTTCGGTGCAAGATAATACAAGTCACCCCCCACTGCTGGACGTAGGGCATTCTTTGCCCGAACCAGGATAAACATCTGTGTTCTTCTTGCATCACCATCCGGATTAGGGAGCACGCTTAGAAATTTACTCGTTGGTGTGACACCCCCCGGGGTACGAAACACCGACAGTTGGCGCGCCAGGTAGGGGAGCCGCGTGTTTCGCCCGATTCCCGCCATTTTCCGGATGGCAGCACCCGTTTCCTCGCTTCCGTTTGCCACGGTAATCTGGTTTGGGAGTTTAGAGTTCGTGTCGCTCGGCTCAGGCTACGACATGGCTCTGCTCTCGATCGGAGAACCAAGTGGGGGACGCGCGTCACCTCCACGTCTTTGGTGGAGTCGCGCGTAGGCCACGCCACCATGGCTCGCCGCCAAGGCACGGCGCCACCGGCACCGGCCTCGTCGCCGGCCCCGCGGGGGCTCGAGCACGCTGCTCGCGTACCCTCCCAGTCGGACGCCGTGGCACACCCAGCGGGGATGCCGAGTGCGCGGCGGGGGCGCGCGTGGGCGGGGGTTCTCGACGTAGACCCGGCTTCACGTTCGCCATGCGCTCGCCGAGAGAGCCGGCGTGGCCCCTCGAGCACGCGCACGGCCAACGTTGCCCAACGTTGCCGCACGGGCTCTACCGAGCACGTCACGGGCTCCGGTTGGGCTCACCAACGCCGCCACTACGTATGCCAATGAGATCCGGACGGCCATGGGACCGCAAGAGGGAGCTCCGGCCCCTCTGCTGCGAGCCACCATGGACTTGGAGATTGTATGGCCGGCGTCAGTGGACCGCGGGTTTGACAGAGCACCTGGCTCGCAACGCCGCAACACGGTCGGGGATATGCGCCGCTGGATCGAGGAAGAGAGCACGGGGAGGCCCTGGACGCCGTCCAGCGCTAACCCAGACTCCGACGACTCGGACTCAGGATGCTATGACCCGGCTCGCGAGTGTTTTCATCTCGACGGCGACGCCCCGTCAGATGAGGAGACCCGAGAGATGCGCGCGCCGCGGCTGTCCCTACTGACCAACCGGGCGGACGTGACGCCGGTGGTCGGAACATCGCGGCTGGAGCCTTGCGGGTGATCGAGCCGCGCGGACCGCCACCACAAGCCCAAGATAACCAGCGACTTGAAGACGATGCTCGAGCGGCACAATGGGCCCAGCTCAGAGAGATCGAGGCCAAGATGAATGAGGAACGCGCAAATCTGGAGCTGCTCAAGCGCACGCTTGAGCAGAACCATCCGCCCCCTCCTCGAGCTCCGGGTGCTCGAGGAAAGGCACGAGGCGTCCTCAACCGCATCGTTAATGATGGGCAGCCAGAAGTGCCGCCTGAGCCTGCCCACTTCCCTCGAGCAAGTCAGAATGTACTTGCGGCGGCCATGCTGCTGCGAGACATGCCGGCGCCCTCGAATCCGCACGCGTTGCGGATGCGAGATGAGATCCAGGGGCTCCTTCAAGTCGCGGCCGTCCAGCAGGCCGAGAGCTCGGCCTCGAGACGGCGTGAGGCGGCCCGAGCAACCACGGCACGAGCGGGAGGGTTCCGTCCACCAAGAGGCACCCCTCGAGGTGGTAGAGCCCCCGCTCGAGATCGCATCCTCGACAACCGCGCGCCTCAAGATGCGCGTCATGACATCAACGACAACCGACGACGCAAGGCTGCGGGCGCCGAGGACCGTGGCTACAAGGCCCATCGAGGGGGGCGTTACGACAGCGACGAGGACCGGCAGGCTCCCGAGCCGCCGGGCCCTCGAGTCTTCAGTCGAGCAATCCGCAACACACCGTTACCTAACCCGTTTCGACCCCCACGAGCGTGGTCAAGTACAACGGGGAGACCAAGCCGAGCTCGGGCGGCCGACTTCCGGGGCTGCCCGGTGGGAGGGCTCGAGAGGATAAGGCGATCATACGCCGGCTCCTCTGTTTCTCTCGACACCGCTCGACGGTGGCTCGAGGAGCTTCCCCAATCGAATCTACGATTGGACCGACTGTCCAGATTTTCGAGGGGAACTTCAAGGGCACATACATCCGACCGGGTAACTCGTGGGATCTCCCAACTATAAGCAAAACGCCACGGAGTCCCTCGGAGACTTTGCTCGACGTTTCTCCAAGGCTGCGCCGAGCTACCGCGCATCCCCGATCACGACGTCATCCCGGCGTTCGTCTCGGGCACCACGTGCGAAGAGCTCGTGCGGGAGCTCGGGCGCAACCGCCCAAAGACGGTCGACGAGCTCATGGACGTCGTCGCCGACTATCTTTGCCGGCGACGAGGCCGTGGGAGCCTTCTTTGGCGGAGCGGGAACAAGCCCGCGCCGCCCCCGGGGACGGTGAGGGCCCGAGCAAGGACAAGAAGAAGAATCGAGAAGAAGAAGAAAGGCAACCGGCAAGGCAAGCGCGCGGTCGTGGAAGGCGAGGTGGCCGGGCCGAGCGCAAGAAGCCTAGACCCTCCGGATGGGGCGTCTTCGACAAAATGCTTAAGCAGCCGTGCCCCTACCACAAGGAGCCGGCCAAGCATAACCTCGAGGACTGTCGCATGCTTCGAAGCTACTTCAAAAAGCTCGGCATCGGCAAGGACGACGACAAGAAGGGCAAGGGTGGAAACGATCAAGCCAACGACAACGACGACAATGTGTATCCGCCCATCACCGAGTGCTACATGATCTACGGCGGCCCAACCACCCAGATGACACGTCGAGAGCGGAAGGCCGAGCGCAGGGAGGTTTTCGCCCTGAAGCCCGCCACGCCTCAATTCCTCTACTGGTCGGATGCTCCCATCACGTTCGACCGTGATGATCATCCAGAGCACGTCACCAATCCCGGCGCATACCCTCTCGTCGTCGACCCGATCATCCTCAACGCCCGCTTCACCAAAGTTCTCATGGATGGAGGCGGCGGCCTCAACATCATCTACATGGAGACCCTCACGCTGCTCGGCCTCACAAGAGCTCACCTCCGGCCCGAGCACCGGGGCTTCCACGGAGTGGTCCCGGCAAGAAAGCGCTCACGATCGGCCGCATTGACCTCCCCGTCGTCTTTGGGACACGCTCGAACTTCCGTCGAGAGGTCATAACTTTCGACGTGCCCGGTTCGAGGGGACCTACCACGCCATCTGGGCGGGCCGTGCTACACCCGGTTCATGGCGATCCCCGGCTATGCCTACCTCAAGCTCAAGATCGGGACCAAAAGGAGTCATCACCGTCAACTCCACGTACGAGCACGCCTACCACTGTGATGTGGAGTGCGTCGAGTACGGGGAATCAGTGACGAACGTGATGGGAGCATCTGAAGACTTAGCCATGATGCTCGATCGCATGGTGGCTGAGCCCTCTGCTCCAACACCCAAGCGACAGGCCGGCAACTTCGAGCCCGGCGAAGACACCAAGAAGATCCCGCTCGATCCAAGCTCCTCGGGGAGAAGACGGCCGGTCATCGGCGCCTCCTCGACGAGCGCATAGGAAGCGGTGCTCGTCGACTTTCTCCGCGCAAACGCCGACATGTTTGCGTGGAGTCCCTCGGACATGCCCGGCATACCGGGGATGTCGCCGAGCACGCCTTGAGATCCGTCCGGTTCGAGACTGTCAAGCAACGCTGCGCCGCTTCGACGAGGAGAAGCGCGGGATCATCCGCGAGGAGGTCGAGAAGCTCGAGAAAGCCGGATTCATCAAGGAGGTACATCATCCGAGTGGTTAGCTAATCCTGTATTGGTAGAGAAAAAGAATGGAAAAATGAGGATGTGCGTAGATTACACTAGTTTAAATAAAGCATGTCCCAAAGTCCCATTTCCTTTACCTCGAATAGATCAAATCGTTGATTCCACTGCGGGTTGCGAAGTACTTTCCTTTCTCGACGCCTACTCTGGCTACCACCAAATCAAAATGAAGGAGTCCGACCAGCTCGCGACTTCATTCATCACCCCCATGGGCATGTATTGTTATGTCACAATGCCTTTCGGCCTTGAAACGCCGGGGCAACATATCAGCGCTGCATGCTCCATGTCTTCGAGAAACACATAGGAGAGACCATCGAGGCCTACGTCGATGACATCGTTGTCAGGACTCGAAAAGTAGAAAACCTTGTCGCGGACCTCAAGTTGACGTTTGGATGCCTCCGGGCTAAAAACATCAAGTTGAATCCCGAGAAGTGTGTCTTTGGTGTGCCTCGAGGCATGTTGTTAGGGTATATCGTCTCCCGGCGCGGCATCGAGGCCAATCCGAGAAGGTCGCGGCCATCATGAGAATGGGGCCAATTCGAGACCCGAAAGGGGTGCAAAAGATCTTTGGATGCTTAGCCGCACTCGGTCGGTTCATTGCGCGCACGGGAGAAAAAGCCTTGCCTCGTACCGGCTCCTCGAGAAAATCCGAGCACTTTGCATGGACACCGATCGAAGAGGCCCTCTCAAAGCCGAAGAGCATGCTCACATCTCCTCCGTGCTCGTGCCGCCTCGGCCGGCTCGAGACGGCATACCCGCCGAATCCCTCCTCCTCTATGTTGCCGCAACCACTCGGGTGGTCGGCACGGCCATAGTGGTCGAGAGGCGGAAGAGGGGCACGCGCTCCCCGTCCGGCGGCCGGTGTATTTCATCGGTGAGGTGCTCTCGGATGCCAAAACTCGGTACCCTCAAATCCGAAGCGCTCTACGCAATCGTCGTCACCGTCGAAAACTCCGGCACTATTTCCTAAGCCACCCCGGTGACGGTAGTGTCATCATTCCCACTTGGTGAAATTATCCAAAACCGGGAAGTAGTGGGTCGAATCGCCAAGTGGTCAGTCGAGCTCATGGGCGAGACCATCACTTACACCCCACGAAAAGCTATTAAGTCTCAAGTCTTGGCTGATTTCGTCGCCGAATGGATCGACATCCAACTCCCCCGGTCCGGATCCGGGCGAGCCTGTGGACCATGTATTTCGACGGGTCACTTATGAAGACGGGGAGCGGGCGCGGGCTGCTCTTCATCTCACCCCTCGGAGTACACATGCGTTACGTGGTGCGCATCCACTTTGCCGCCTCGAACAACGTGGCAGAGTATGAGGCGCTCGTTACCGGGTTGCGCATTGCCATCAAGCTTGGGTCCGACGCCTCGATGCTCGAGGCGACTCGCAGCTCGTTATCGATCAAGTGATGAAAGCCTCGAGCTGCCATGATGAAAAGATGGAAGCATACTGCAATGAGGTGCGCAAGTTGGAAGCCAGCTTCCATGGTCTCGAGCTCAACCACATCCCAAGGCGCTTCAACGAGGCTGCGGACGAACTGGCCAAAATCGCTTCATCTCGGGCGCCGCTACCCCCAGACGTCTTCTCGAAAGATCTTCACGAGCCATCCGTGAAGTGGGACTCGGGGGCAGGGCGGGACCGGCCGTTGAGCTGCTCCTACGACCGAACCCCCTCGATGGGGGCCACGGTCATGGAGATCGACCAGGTTACGAGCCCACCAAGCGGGGCGTGCACCATTCCTCGAGTATCTCATTCGAGGGGAGCCGCGGAGGAAAGAACGAGGCGAGACGACCGGCACGACGAGCCAAGACGTACGTCATCTACGGAGACGAGAGAGCTTTACCGACGCAGCCCGACCGGCGTACTTCAACGGTGTATCTCGATCGAAGAGGCGGAAAGCGCTCGAGACATGCACTCGGGGGCTTGTGGCCACCACGCCGTGCCAAGAACCCTTGTCGGGAACGCATTCCGTCGAGGCTTCTCGGCCCACCGCACCGCTGGCGACGCCATCAAGCTTGTTCGAGCGTGTGAAGGATGCCAATTCTACGCCAAGCAAACGCATCTTCCAGCACACGCACTCCAGATGATCCCCCTCACGTGGCCATTTGCGGTATGGGGGCTCGATCTGGTCGGACCCCTCAAAAAGACGACGGGAGGCTACACCCACTTGCTCGTGGCCATCGATAAGTTCACCAAGTGGATCGAGGCCAAGCCCATCACTAACATCCGCTCGGAGCGAGCGGTCGAGTTCTTCACCGACATCGTCCATCGCTTTGGAGTCCCAACGTCATCATTACTGACAATGGCACCCAGTTCACGGGCAAAAAGTTCTTGGACTTCGCGATCGGTACCACATCCGTGTGAAGCGGGTCGGCGTCGCCTACCCTCGAACTAATGGCCAAGTCGAGCGTGCCAACGGCATGATTTTGCGGGGGCTAAAGCCAAGAATTTTCGACCGCCTCAACAAGCACGGCAAGAAGTGGGTAGCTGAACTCCCATCGTCCCGTGGAGTCCGCGAACGACCGAAAGTCGAGCCACTTGGGTTCACCCCGTTCTTCTCCCGGTCTATGGGTCCGAGGCCGTCCTCCCCACCGATCTCGAGTACGGGTCCCTCGACTTAAGGCCTACAACGAGCAAACTAACGAGGAAAGACTAGCTAACGCCGTCGACCGAGCTAAAGAGGCTCGAGACACGGTGCTCCTACACTCTGCGCGCTACCAGCAAAAGCTGCGCAGTATCACGAGAAGAACGTGCGCAAGAGGGATTTCGAGGTCGGCGATCTCGTACTCCGTCGACGCCAAGATAACAAGGGGCGCCACAAGCTCACTCCTCCTTGGGAAGGCCCGTTCATCGTGGTCGAGGTCTTTGAAACCGGGGACGTACAAGTTAGCCGACGAGAACGGCTCGACCCTCACCAACGCGTGGAACATCGAACGGCTACGTCGCTTTTTCCCCTAGGCCTCGATGCTTTGTACATTTTCTCGTTCCAAATGTACCGCTAGTATGAATGAATAAAAACCCGCAAACCAGTTTCCTACTTTTTGTTCGTTCGTATGCAAGGTGGGCTCGACTTTGTTTTCACAAAGCCAAGCCCCCTCGGGGGCTAGACCGGGGGGACCCCTAGAGTCCTCGAAAAAACGCACCTAGTTTTTCGAGAAAAAAAGACACTCGATGCAACCTTTCTCCTCCTCGCCTCGAAATTTTTCATAAGCTAAGCATCAGCGTCACCTCGAGCTCTTCGAGTCGGGACGATCGAGCACAGGGCTTCCCACGCTTCCGAGCTACGGCACCCCAACTCATCTCCCCTCGAAGTGGTTCGAGCGCAACGCTAGCACTTAGTTAAAGAAAAATAAAGGCGGGAAGCGAAAAGTAATATGGAGCACAAGGGAAAAACTAGAGCAATAATAAACATCGAGCATCACGATTTAAGGCCACTTGGGCCATTTCCATGGCCAAAATACTTGTTTTCTTACAAGGGCCTTGTTGCCCAGATTTCGGCTCGCAGCCGGCTAAAAACTACTCCACATCAGGCGGGAGGACTTCTCGCAGCAGATCGCCTCCAAGACGGGCGCCGGCTCCTCAGCCTCGGCCTTGAGCTGCTCGATCCGGGGGTTGACCCCTCCTTCTTGCTCGCCCTCGGCGTAGGTGAAGCCGCTCGCAACGGCCTCCATCCCGGCCCGGGCGTCCTCCCTCGAGATGCTAAACCCCGAGTAGAAGACGGCCATCGTCCGGCGCGCAGCGAAGACGAGGGCTTCCTGGATACGACCCCGCAGAGAGGCGCCGAACTCACGGACCCGGCTAGCGTAGCTCTGGCCAGCATCCGCCCCCTCGACGTCCACCACCGGCGGGAAGCCCCAGTTGGCGCTAAGGGTGTCGATGGCGCCGGTGATGTGGGCCTTGGCTGAGAGCACGCCGTCGGCCCGGCGCATGGGCCGACTTTGCGTCCTCACGCGCTTCCACCAGTCCGCCTCCAAACCGAGAAAGAACGATGAAAATGAGATACTCGAGCAATGCGCAAGAACCGCGTAGAAAAAAAAAAAAAAGGTTAGAGGGCTCGGACTACTTACGGGTGCGGCGGGTCGAGAGCCCTTGCTCGCGCTCAAGTGCCGCACGAGCTCGGTCTCCTTCCTCTGGAGGGCGCGCTCGACGTCGCGCTTTTTCGTCCGCAGCTCCTCATAAGCCTTGCCGGCGCCCTAGATGGCGAGGTCCTTGTCCGTCACCACCGACGGAAGTTGACCACCTCCGTCCGGAGACCGCTCGCCGCTTCTTCTCCGCTTCGAGCGCGCGGCAAGGGCCTCCTTCTCGGCGGTTCCCGGGTGACCGCCGCTGTAGTTCCTTTGTATATGCCTCGACGTTGGCCTTGTCCTTCCGGAGCTGCTCCATGTCCGGCATTTGGCCCTATAGCCTTGCGGCGCCGTAGGCTGCGTCCTTCTTGAGCCGCTCGAAGACTTCGTGCGGCTGCGCGCACCCGACGAGCGGCCTCCACCTCTGCGCGGCTTGGGCAAGCTTCTCGCCGCCTCCCGTTGTGCCGCGCCTCGGCCTCTGCGCCCACCCGAGCGAGCTCATCTTGAGCATGCTTGGCACCTTCCTTGGCGGCGTCCGGGCGGCGTTGGCCTCTCGAAGGAGCCGAGCAAAGCGGTGCCGCTCGCCTCGGCGTCTTGCCCCATCCGCACGTACCGCCGGATTTCGTGCTCGCTCTCTTGCGTGGCCGGATGTGCGTAGATTTGGCGTATGAGCGGCTCTGCGTCGCCTGAACCATGAAGGGGAAGCATTAGATCATAAATCACGACAAACTAAAAAGAAGGGCAACTAAAGTACTCACGAGAGAAGCCGGGGCATGTCCTCGAGACGAGCGATAAGGCGGTCTTCAAGGCGTTCTCGAGCCCGCTGCCGGCGCTCCTCGGTCTCCGCGTGCGCCTCGAGCTCCTTCGATCGTTCATCACGATCGGAGGGGCCTCGTGGTCGAGGGGTCGGGGAGCACCGGCGGCGGCCTTTCCCATAAGGGGAACTCCTCCCGCATCT
The DNA here is from genome assembly GCA_018135685.1 of Themeda triandra. Classification (NCBI taxonomy): domain Eukaryota; kingdom Viridiplantae; phylum Streptophyta; class Magnoliopsida; order Poales; family Poaceae; genus Themeda; species Themeda triandra. Next base: position 500,535 of record JAENPR010000335.1, read on the forward strand.
CCTTGTTGACGGAGGAGTGGAGTCTCCTCACCGCCTCCAAATCGACGCCCGCCGTCACCACCCGTTCAGCCAAGGTCGTCGGGCGTTGCGGCTAGCTCCAGGAGGAGGACACCTCCTGGGCGAGCGCCCGCGCCTCGACCCGCCTCCGCTCATTGATGGAGACATCGGTGGGCTCGGTGGGCCCGAGACCAACCGACCGCATGTGGCTGTCGACGATGGCCGCCGCCGTCTGCTTCCTTTGGGCTTCCTCCCATTGGTTGGCGTCGGTCATGTCTTCGAACCACACCTCGCCCGTTTCCGAGTCGGGCACGAGGTGGGGCACCGAGTCCCCGGCGGCCGCGCAGAGGCTGCGGCGGTGCACAGTACGGCACCGGGCGGAGCTCCCGCTCGCCGCCCCGCCGCTCATCGCCGCTGCGGCGGTGGGCTGCTCCGCCGTGCCCCGCTGCGGCTGCCGCCGCTCCTCTAGCTCGGCCCGCTGCTCCACCGGCGGGCGACGCCCCTCGGCGCTGCGGCGGCGGTGCTGCCGCACTCGCTGCTCCGCTCGCTCCTCCGCTTTCTCCTCCTCCGAGCGGCGGCGGGCGCCTCGGACGCCCTCTCTGCGCCGTGGTTTGGGCCACTCCTTGCTCGACCGAGAAAGCTTGGGGCACCTCGACCCGTCGCCCAGCGGAAGGGTCGACCTCCAAATCCCGAGCGGGGGTTGGGGCCCGGCTCGGCTGAGGCTCAGGGACTGGGCCCGCCTCTTGCATCTCCACGTCCTCCACCGGTCGGACAGTGGTTGACGACGTCTGCTCTGCCCCCTCCTTCTCCTTGCGCTCCTCCTCGAGGCCGGCGCAGGGCGGTGGCCGGGAGGTCTTGGAGCCCGAGCCGGGCTCTCGTCTCCGAGCTCGATGGGGCCTCTTTGCTCCGACCAGCCCCCATCACCGGAGCGAGGGCGTCGGCTCCGGCACCATCACCTCCTTGTCGCCCGCCGCCGCGTCGCCCAGCGCGGTTGACAACGACGGGGTCTCGAGCGGGAGGACGGTCGAGGCCATGATGGTGGTGGTGTTCTTCTCCCCCGCCGCCTTGGTCACGGCCCCGCACACCCGCACGAGACGCGGCCGCCATCAACTTGCCACGCCTAATTGCATCCTTGGCTCGCTCTAACCAAATTGGAGTAGAACGAGGAAGGATCACTCCACCTGGCATTGACGGGGTGCCGCTCGACCCTCCTGTGGTCTTCGGCCTTTTAGTAGGCAGCATGGGGGGGAGGGATGGTAACGTCTGCAGGGAGCGCTTGGTCCTGGAAGAAAGAGAAAAACAAAAATTCACTATGACAAAACACTCACACGCGAACAAAAGAGTGCAATAAGGGATAGGTCGACCAGAAGACTTACCCTGCGGTCGAGGTAGCGCTGCTCGAGCCATCCGGCTTGCTCGAAGCGCTCGGGGGCTTCCGAGCCTCAGGCGCCCCCCTCGAGTCCCTCGAGGACTTGGGGGCCTCGAGCCCACCACTGGTGCCGCTCGGGGGCTCTGACACCTTGGCGGCCGCCCCCGTTCTGTCCGACTCCTTGGCCGGGTCGGGCACGGCGTCCCTTATGGGATCCTGGGTCCCGCGGGTCGAGGTCCGCTCGGCCCGGCGGTCGGTTGGAAGGAGCCCGGCGTTGCTCGCCGGCCGCGCAAAGTTGAAGTGCGCACATTTGCGGCCTCATGCCGCCGGGTGTGCGCGCCCGTTGAAGAAGAATGGTGGCGGGAGGAAGAGTCCCGCCGCGTCGGAGATGGCGCCCGCCTGCCATGGCTAGAGCGGCGGGGCGACTCCTCCCGCCGCCCTGCTTGAGCCGGCGACGGCGAGCGAGCGCGGTGGCTAGAGCGTTGAGACGCCCCCCGCCGCCTTGCTCGGGCCGGCGACGGCGTTCGAGCGCCGCGGCTCGACGACTCCTCCCGCTGGCGCCGCCCGAACCGCGGCGACGAGTCGTCGCGCAGAAGGCCTGGCGCCAAAGTTAGCTCCTGCACGCGAGAGCAAGGAGGCGTCAGGGCTCGAGTGGCGGTGGCGCCATCGCTGTCGGTAGCCTCGTCGTCTTCCCCGTCATCATCGCCCTCGTCCTCGTCGGTCGACTCGAGACTAGAGCTCCAGTCGGTCGGGTCCGCCGCCAGACGCATTTCACGCACCCGGCGGCGCCTAGCCTTACGCTTCTGAGTCTCCTCTAAGTCACGAGCTTTCTTTGCTCTCTCTTCCCTTTTTGAGAGCACGGCGGCGTTGTAAGGTCGAGATGGCGGACTAGAGGGGGGTGAATAGTCCTTTTTAAAACTAATCGCTCTGGCTAACCGATATAAGTGCGGAATTAAATCTATCGGCCTAACCAAGACTTTCATCCCTCTATCTATGTCTCTAGATGCACCTTGTAAAAGATCCTAAACAAGAAGACAAGGTGCCAATCTAGCTAGTGCACACTAAACAAGTCTAGCTTGCAAGGTCACACAAACCTAAGCAACTAGTACTTTAGCAACCGGGTGTGCACCTACACAATTCTAATGAGCAAAAGCACAAAGCCAACCTAAGCTCACTAGATGCTCATGGACAAAGCTACACAAGCCAAACCCAAGAGCTCAATCTTACTTAACTACACAAGCTAAGCAAGGCAACTTACTCTACTTCTAGCTACACAAGCAAGAAGGTGATTAACAAGCTACTCAAGCTAACTAACCACAAGAGCAACTACACAAGCTATACAAGAATGTAAGAAAAGTAAATACAAAGCTTGTGAAAGAGATTGCAAACCACCGCGAAGTGTGGACACAAGATGACTCGGCGATTTTTCACCAGGTTCACTTGGTTGCCCCCAAGCTACGTCCCGTTGTGTCGACCAACACCTTCGGTGGTTCCTCCGGTCTTTTCACCTAGATGGTTCTTCGGTGTGACCCTCAAGTCACTTGCCCCTCAAGGCACGCCCCGCAAGGCACCGCAAGACACCACTCTCAAGTGAGCCCCTCAAGGCACCGAGCAAACCCACACACTCAAGGGTGGTAACTCAATGACACGCGCAATCCAATAGGGCTACTCTTCGCGATCCCCGCGAGGTGAGTACCGACCTCTCACAATCTCTTCTCCGGAGCACCGTATCTCCACGCGTGCTACCACGGAGCCTCTTGCCACCAAGCCGTCTAGGAGGTGGCAACCTCCAAGAGTAACAAGCTCTCCGGCTTGCAACACAACCACCTAGTGCCACAAATGCAATCTCACAAAGCACTCGCACTAGAATCGCTCTTCTCACACTATCGGATGGTCACTACCAAGCATATGTGAGTTAGAGGGCTTCCAAGCACCACCACACAAGGCAACATAGCCGGGGCGTGCTCGCCTACCGGCCACGGCCGGCCAAACCACGTATATATAGCCCCAAGGGCTGAAACTAGCCGTTGCCACCTCGGGCAACCGAAACACGAGCGCCGGACGCGTCCGGCCTCCACCGCCGGACGCTCAAGCCGCGTCGGGCGCTCCTCGTCACGCCACGTGTACCGACCGTTCGAAGTCGACCGTTGATCCCCAACGGCTACCTCACGATCCGCTCGAAACCTCGGGCGGACGCGCCGGTGACCACCGCCGACGCGTCCGGCCGGTGCATCCACCGAAGACCGCCCGCGCGACAGAGAACCGCCGGACGCCAAACGGTGACTTCGCCCGAGTCCGCCGCCTGCGTCCGGCGCGCGTCGGGCGAACGTGCTCACGCGGCACTCGGCACCAGAAGTGTCTGGTCCGAGTCCGCCGTGCGCCGGACGCGCCTCCTCGGCGTCCGGCGCTCGGCCAGCCGCCCGAGCGGCCCGCCACGCCAACCTTCCACGCGCCGGACGCGTTCGGCCCGCCCCGGCCGCGTCCGACCGCCGCGTCCGGCGCTTGTAAATCCATGATTTACAGCCCATTGAAAACGCGATCTTCTCCACCATGCTATCCCACAAGTATACCAACTTGACCACCATAGATAGCATGTTTCCAACAACAATTTGCATCCGGCGCAATGGAAAATATGCCTCCAATTTTCCGAAAGCGCCGAATCCCGCCTCGCAAGCTCGGCGGGAGGGAGAGAGGGACCCAAGCCCAACTCAACCCTACAAACCACGCGAACATTCGCCACCTTTGTAAATGTGCCAACACCACCAAGTGTACAACTCCATGTGCTTGTGTGTTAGCATTTTCACAATCATTTTCAAAGGATTTTCTCTTCAACTCACCACGCCACTCGATCCTAGCACATCGCAATGTTGGATCGCTCAAGTGGCATTAGATGACCGATATGCAAACAAGATTACCCCTCTTGATAGTACGGCCATCTATCCTAAATCCGGTCAAGTACTTCTCTACTCAACCTTAGATCGGTGAAATGAAATGCCCTAGGTTATACCTTTGCCTTGCGCATTTCCATCTCCACCGTCTTCCTCCATTGTGCCAATGCAACAACATGCACCGACACGATCATCAAATGATATGATCCACTTCATATCATCATGTGACACTCTTGGTCCATCGATCTTGACCTCACTTGCTCTTCACCGTTGCGTCGGTCCATCGGCGCCAAGTCTTGCCCAAGCTTCACCATCGCATGGTCCTTCGCTCGCGGCCTCAACTTGCCCTTCACACTTGCAACCGGTCCATCAAGCCAAGCCTCATCTTGATCTTCACCTCTTGGTCACATGACTCCATGTCATGTCTCATTTGCAATGAGCTCCTTCATCAACTCATGTGTTGAGCCTCACAACATCTCCAAGCCATCTCCACCATGGCATATGTTGCTCACACACATGTACCTGTGAACTAACTCCTGTGTATCTCAACCATCACACATGTTAGTCCACCTAAAGTTGTCACTCAATTATCAAAACCAAACCAGGGCCTTTCAATCTCCCCTTTTTGGTAATTGATGACAACTCTACAAAGATATGGAATTTAAGAATATTTGGACTTTATGCCACTTATCCAATATTTAAGCTCAATGTTATGATTTGGATAAGTACCACAAAGTCAACTTGGTAGTGATAGCTCCCCCTACATGTGTGCTCAAATGGTTTGGTTTCAAGCTTGCACACATGCATAAATATGGAAATTTTGGGAGAGTTAGCACTACTAAGTGATGCTAAGGTGTATGAGATAAACCTTTGAAGCGTGATACCAATCGAAGTTGCACCATTGTAGTTCATCCTTAGCATCATGGTTAGCTAGATATCACATGAAACAAAACACTAGATACCTCATGAGATCAACATTATAAGCAAGGTTCTAGTACCACTTGTAAAGCACATGTGACTAGCTAAACCACCCTATACATGCTAGTTTTTTAAATCATCAATCAAGTTCTATAACTAGCATTCACCACACAAGCATTGCATATTGAATTGAAAAACTTATGCAAATACAAGCAAGCATATGAATATGCACATATCAAATGCAATCAATCCAGTTCATGAGCTTGCTCCCCCTACTTGTGTGTTCCTCTTAATCGGGAATTTTTTATCCTCCTCCATTCTTTAATGTTGCTCCTGTTAACAACGAGAATTTGGTCGGGGAATATGACAGGTGGACCCCGCAGCGGCGGCGAGAGAGAGATTCGGCAAATGCATATGCGGTCGGCTAATTTCCATGTGTTCGGCAAATGGCCAAGCGGTCGGCAACCGCTTCGTTTGAAGGCGGAAAAAGGAAAGGGAAGCGATCGAAAGGGGAAGGAGTCGTGATGGTCAAGGGCTCCGATTATGGATAGAGTTAGCGTGTTTTTGTCTTTCCAATTTTGTTTAGATAGTTCATAAGTGCTTAGGACTCATGTTACGTCCAGGGTATAAATATAAACCCTCGACCATTGTAATAAGGGTTCATAACCAAATCAATACAACCGGCTACGTGCCACCTTTCGAGTCCTTTAGTCGTGTCGTCGAGTTCTTCGAGAGGGCCAATCGATCCGTTGATCTCCGTAAGTTCCGGCAACCTTGCTATCATGTCTAGTATCGTGCGGCGGATTTAGATTATGATGCAAGTAGTCTCATCCGTTTTGCTTAGTATCGTGCGGCGGATTTAAGCTTAATGATGGGAAGTTTTTGCTTGTGCCTTGTATCGTGCGGCGGATTAAGACATGAGTAAAGATAGTTATCGGCTCTCTTAGATTTGGCAAGATCTAATAGATTCATTAAGTTATCACGTGTTGCTTGCTTTATTTAATGTTTAATTATTTGCAACACTCTTTTGCCCAATCTAGATTGATACTCTTTCGGCTTGTTGATCGTTCCTTTCATGCTTATTCAATATCGAGTAGATCAAGCTCATATAGCCGAATTAGATCTATCTAGATTGTCACGTGTTGCGGGTTCATTCACGTTATATGTAGATAAGCCTTGACGGGACCGGGTACCGTGCGGCAGATGCAGGTCTTTGGGTTACTCTAGAGCTAGTCATCCGGTGGACTAGAGATCGGTTTAATCGATAGGCTCCTTTTACATGTTACTTGTTTGTTCCTTCTTCATGGACCCCGATTCGGCAATCTTGCCGATACGGTTATGCTCACACATGTAGCGAGTATTTATAGATCTCGTTAGGTAATTACGTGCTTTTAGCTCTTTATTGTTAGATTGTATCATGCGGTGGATTGATCTAATAGTAAGGAGTGGTGTAAATTCATAGCGAGTGGTATCATGCGGTGGATTAGCTTGCTTGGGTTTATGCTCGACGGGTTTATGAAGGCTAGACGTGCGGCGAGACTAGTTGGAGTAGCCTATGCATGTATTATTTAGTGGATTTATATTTATAAGTTACTTATCCTTAGATGTTAGTGCTTGATGATGCTTTAAACCGAGATATAGTTTGATATGCTTTAATGATTTAATCTTATTCAAACATGTCTTCATCTACCGTATTCGGCAAGTTCGTTCGTTTATATCGGTTATGTTACTTTAGCCGAATGAAATGCAACTGTGGGCGAGATAGCTTCTATAGCTATATGTCGTCGTAAGTGGCTTCGGGGCCGTAAAGATGGAAGCGTCTGCGGTCTCACCCAAAGACGTTCCAGTTATGATCTTACCGTTTTATCCCTTGTTGATTTTTTCGAGTCAAATCGATCGGCACGCCACCGGATTCGACGCCGGGCACCCGATTGAAGCTAGGCTTTCCGGCTTCTTGTGTGTGAGACACGGTGCGCCACATTTTGTGTCAACACACTTTTTGGCACGCCGGTGGGACAACTTCTCGGTCTAGGATGGGATCGGAAATTGACAACGATCACGTTCGAACGTGACTATGGACGAACCGCAGCCGAGCAACGCCGGATGGTGGAACAGGCAATGGAACGGTTTCGGCGAAATGTCGATGTCTTTTTCCAAGAACAAGAGTGGCGAGTGATGATCAAGCAATCACGCCACGCGTTCTTCTCGGCTCGGTCGATCGATATTGCGACGAGGAAGAGATGCAAAGGGTAGTTGGAGCCATCTACAAAGCCGTGGGAGACACTATGTTGAATCACAACACAGCTTTTCCGGGCACTTTCCGCAAGATCATGGCCGATACTTTTGGTCCAGCGGTTGACAAGCGCTTTGAGGAAAGATTTGGAGAGCTTTTGGACCAGTGTACTTCAACACTCGGCCAGTCTTCGGGGAAGCCAACTGGGGCGGGAGAGATGATCGGTACAAGCAAGGATGGAGCTATTCATGATGAAAAAGAGAAGCCTCCTATCACCGAGCAACGAGACTCATGGTCAAGTAGCTTTTGGTGCAACACGAGACATACCCGCATCTCGCTTACAAGATCTCCCCCAAAGTGGCAAATAGATTGCGTAAGAGTATCTATGGAGATGGGTACAATGAATTTACCGATTACGGCGCTACGAGTGCTTTGCCGAATCCGGGTACGGGAGTGCGTCGGGAGTACCTTCTAGGAGACGGGGAGCGCAAGATGCAAATGACGACCTCCTAAAGCGGGAATGGCGATATGATGCGAGAATCAATTCGGCCCGAAACCAAAACATCGACATATGCATATAAATCTCCTTTCCCGAGTGGTACAATAGGGTAGCTCTTCCACCAAGAGTTAAGCCACCAACGGATTTGACCAAATTCTCTCGGTCGGGATGACACCCGTACCATTGAGCATATCAGATATCGATGCAACTTGGAGAAGCCGGCGATGAAGCTTGGAGGATCGAGATATTTTCCTATGTCTCTGACAGGGCCGGCTTTCACATGGTTTGCATCGCAGCCGGCTAATTCCATTGGTACATGGGCAGAATTGGAGCAAAAGTTCCACTCATACTTTTACACGGGAACCAATGAGAAGAAGATGGTTGATCTTTGGGCTATGAGGATGAAGACTGCGAGACACCAATGGAATATCTTCGTAGATTCGAGAAGCGAAGAACATGTGCTATTCTCTCGACTATTCCCGATGACCAACTCGCGCAATTGGTCATTGCGGGCATGCCGCCACATATCGAGACAAGCTATTTGGCATGGAGTTTGAAGACCTTGGACGGCTTGCACAAAAGTTGACGGCCATGAGCAATCAAGCCCAAGGGTTCGGAAGAGATGCTCGTTTTCGGAAGAACAAGTGCAACCGTTAACATGTATCGGGATTTCTAGAAGAAGCATCGAATATGAAGATGAAGATGAAGTAGGCAGCTGCAGAGTTGAACTGGACAAAAGAGCCTACTTTGGTCGGTCATCGATGGGTGAAGCAGCAAAAGGGATCCTATGATTTTGATGTCGGCAAAGCGAGATAAGCTCTTTCAGATCGATCCAAGAGGGACGCGTCAAGCGCCGAAGGACATCCTATCTTTGCGCCTACTGAAGGAGTAAAGGATAAGAAGTACTTGTGGGTTTCATGATACAAGTTCTCATCATATCAATGATTGCCGAGTGTTCAGAGTAAAGATTCAGAAAGCTATTCAAGATGGACACTTGAGATTTGATGGCAAGATGAAAGTAGACAAAAACCCGTTCCCTCAGAATATGGTCTCTTTCTCTATAGGCATGGTTGATGCCAGTGAATCAAAGGAAAAGGGAAAGATGAAGGTTTTGACCTCTGAAAGAGCCAAAGAGAGTGGTGCTGTTGACCCTAATCGGCAAGTTACCAAGGAGGAAGTGCAACAAGTACGGTTCAGAAATAGCCGAACAGAGAAAGGTCAAACTTTAGATGCAGCTATGGGAAATTGCCGAATACACGCTGAGCCAAAGCGCGAGTTACAAACACGACACTTGTTGAATAAATGGCGAGAGAGAAGGAGATAGAGTATGATGAGGAGCAAAAGCGGTACATTGAAGAGGAGCGCAGATTCATGGCGAGCGTCGGAGATATGAAGCGAAGTGCACCGAAGAGAACAGGAAGAACACATGAGAGAGCAAGAGCAAGTCGCATTGGGGAACTGTTCCTTCTTCGACATTCTTGTTGGAATGAAGGCTTGAAATTGCCTCGCTAAAAACAATTGCCCGAATGCGGTGATCAATATTCGAGTATAGGCAATCTCGAGTCAACCGTCCCGTCCATGATAGACTTGGGATAAGAATTCGAAGACGATCGGCGCATAAAAATGAATAATTTTGATGGACATCGAGGAAAAGATTTGCGAGATCAAGCTTGGGCTCATAGCAATGTTCATAATGCGAGGAAAGCTCATACGGGTGGCAAAGAGGACAATGGTGCCCTCCCGGTCTCGGAAAAGCCGGAAGAGAAGAGTTCGGCGTTTGAGAAATCAAGAGTGAAGCAGGGAATTAGCCGAAAAGAAATCGGTGTGGCGTCCTAAGAAAAAGGATGATGGACGGGGTCCTTCGGGCCGATACTAACATGGTGTTCTTTATCCCATTGGAGTTTAGAGCTCCCGAAGATCAAGAAGTTCAAGATGAAGTATACTCGAGACTTTGATGAAACCGAATGCCGGGACCGATGGCTCAACTTGTGTTGACTCGGCAAGCAATCTTTGACAAGCCGAGTTAAGAACCGTCATCGAAACCATTATACCTAAAGGGATATGTCAATGGCAAACCTTTAACCAAGATGCTTGTTGATGGAGGGGCTGCTATCAATATTATGCCCTATGCTACTTTCGTAAAGCTTGGTATGACAAGTGAAGATTTTGCATGATCGACATGATCCTTAGAGATTTTGTCGGCAATGCTTCGATACTCGTGGAGCAAGTACATGTGGAGCCGATGATTGGATCCAAGACTTTGATCACTACTTTCTTTGTCATTGATGGCAAGGGGGCATATAGCATGCTTCGGGAAGGGATTGGATCCATGCTAATTCTTTGTGTACCCTCAACTATGCATCAAATCCTTATTCAAAGTGGATAGGAGATGATGTAGAAATTGTTCAAGCCGATGATTCGGTGAGTGTTGCCACCTCCGAGCCTCGCTTATTGGGAGTATGATGGACAAGACTGCCTTTCGGGTAAGAAGTGGAAAGAAGGTCTGTCAATGTGTTCGACAGAGATCAACAACCGATCCAAGCGATCGGCTCGACAAGTAACTTTTAATGGGCAATCCAATCGATGGCAACAAAGGCAACCGGGTCGTGGTTTCATGTCGGCCGACAAGTTAGAAGAAATCAATGTTGGTGATAGCACAAAGTCAAGGCCGATGTATATCAAAGTGCAAATTTAGACCCGAATATAAATTGAAATTAATAGAGTTCTTGAAGGAGTTCAAAGATTGTTTTGCTTGGGATTATACGAGAGATGCCTGGATTGGATCGATCAATTGTTGAACATAAGTTGCCTATAAAACTGGATTTCATCCTTTCAAACAACCTCCACGTAAGATTTATAAGGAGGAGGTATTGGCCGATGTAAAGAAAGAAATTGAAAGACCGATTGAAGCAAACTTTATTCGGCCATGCAGGTATGCGAGTGGATTTCAAACATAGTACTGTGTACAAAAAGAATGGGAAGATGAGAGTATGCATAGATTTCGAGATCTCAACAAAGCTACTCCCATGGATGGTTACCCAATGCCGTTGCCGATTTACTAGTGGATGCGCGCGGGGTATGAAATCATCGGCTTTATGGATGGCAATGCGGCTACAATCAGATTTTCATGGCGGTTGAAGATATTGCAAAGAGGCGCATTCAGATGTCCCGGCCACATTGGATTGTTTGAGTGGATAGTGATGACATTTGGATTGAAGAATGCTTTGGTGCAACTTATCGAGAGCCATGAACTATATCTTTCACGAGTTGATCGGCAAAATTGTAGAAATTTATATTGATGATGTGGTAGTCAAATCCGAGAGACCATGAAGGACATTTAGCCGATTTGAGGAAGACTCGGAGTGCACGAGGAGACATGGCTTAAAGATGAATCCAAATAAGTGTGCTTTTGGAGTCTCTACTGGTGAGTTCTTGGGGTTCTTGATCCACAAAGGAGGGATAGAAGTTGGGAAAAAGAGCATGGAAGCAATAGACAAAGTTGTGCCCCCAACTAACCTTACGAGTTGCGGTCATTCTTTGGGCAAGATCAATTTCGTGAGGAGATTCATATCCAATTTATCGAAAGAGTATTGCCTTTCTCTCCATTGTTGAAGCTCAAGAAAGATCGAAATTTATGCGGGGTGACATACGGCAAAAGGCTTTTGATGAGATCAAGCAATATATGAAGGCACCACCAAGTGTTGGTACCTCCACAACTTGAGAAGCCTTTCAAGTTTGTATGTGGCGGCCGATAGCCTAACAATAGGATCGGCCCTTATGCAAGAGTTTGATGGAAAAGAGAGGGTAATAGCTTACCTTAGCCGAAAACCGCTAGATCCCGAAACAAGGTATTCGGCTATAGAAAAGCTCGTTTGTGTGTTTATTACTCATGCACAAAATTTCGGCACTATTTGTTAAATGCCGAATGTGTGGTGATATCTAGTTTTGATGTAATTAAACACATGTTGTCAATGCCGATTTTAAATGGAAGAATCGGCAAATGGATATTAGCACCGTCGAGTTTAATTTAAAGTATGAGTCGGCAAAAGCGGTGAAAGGACAGGCAATTGCCGATTTTATTACTCAAAGATCGTGATTTATCTCGTTGATATGATTAACATTGCCCCATGGGCATTATTTTTTGATGGATCATCATGTGACAAAGGTGGTGGTCTTGGTATTCTTTTGGTATCCCCACGTGGACATACATTTGAGTTTGCTTTTTCAATTGAATATCTTGTCACTAACAATCAAGCGAGAATATGAGGCTTTACTTAGAGGGCTTCGGCTGTTAATAGAAGTGAAGGCTGTTGCTGTTGAAGTATTTGGTGACTCTGAATTGGTGATCAATCAATTGACAGGGCATTATGAATGCAAAAACGATATATTGCAAGAATATCATGAGCAATGTCGGGAACTTTTGAAGAGCTTTTCAGTGGTAACTTTGCATCATATACCCAGAGAGCACAATGGAGGAGCGAATAGATTGGCTCAAGCCGCATCGGATATCGGGAAAATCATGAAATCTATGCAGCGAGAAGAAGGTGCTTTCAATGTTGATCGGATAAATGGTGACCGGAGAAGTGACATTATCGGTTATCGAAAGACCCATCTCAAAAAGTTTCCGAAGACTCGGGTATAAGGCCCTTAAATTCATACTTCTTGATGATCGGTTGTACCACAAGTCTATAGATGGAGTGTTGCTCAAGTGTTTGAGTCAAGAAGAAGCTAAGAAGATTATGTTTGAAGTTCATGAAGGAGCTTGTGGTGCACATCGGTCGGCTTACCGAATGAAGTGGATAATCGAAGGACGGGGTACTTTTGGCCGACTATGTTGGAGGATTGCTTTGAATATTACAAAGGGTGTCGAGATTGTTAGATATTTGGTAATGTTCAAAGAGCACCGCATCCGCTTCCGAATCCAATAATCAAACCTTGGCCGTTCAGAGGATGGGGTATAGATTTAATTGGACAGATCAATCCTCCATCTAGCAAAGGACACAAATTTGTGTTGTTGGCAACAGATTATTTCACCAAGTGGGTTGAAGCTATCCCCTTGAAAACAGTCACATCAGAAAATATGATCAGTTTTGTCAAGGAGCATATAATTCATAGGTTTGGGATTCCACAGACCATTACAACTGATCAGGGGACTCAGTTCACTTCTTCAGAGTTTTGTGACTTTGTCGAAAGCATGGGGATAAGGTTATATAATTCTTCTCCTTATTATGCACAAGCCAATGGCCAAACAGAGGCATCAAATAAGATCATGATCAAGATTATCCGAAGAAGATCGATGAGAAACCAAGGAGATGGCACTTGGTCCTTAATGAAGCATTGTGGGCTTACCGAATGGCTTGCCATGGATCCACACAAGCATCTCCATATGAGTTGGTTTATGGACATAATGCTATAATGCCTTGGGAGTTGCAATCGGGATCAAGGAGAGTTGAGTTACAAAAGGACCCGAGAAAAAGATTATAAGGATTTGATGATGGATGAATTAGAAGATTTGCATTTGATTCGTCTTAAAGCTTTGGAGAACATCGAGAAGAATAAAATGCGTGTTGCCAAATACTACAACAAGAGAGTTAAAATTAAGCAATTTGCGTAAGGAGAATTGGTTTGGAAAACAATATTGCCGATTGGTACAAAGGATAAGACATTTGGCAAATGGTCACCAAATTGGGAAGGACCTTTTCGGGTTGTCGTTGCGCACACGGTAATGCGTATATACCGAAAACGCTATTTGGAGAAGAACTTACTAGAGCCATCAATGGCGAGATACCTTAAGAAGTTTTATCCAAGTGTCGAAGTTGGATCTTAATTGTGACTATGACGTAAACGTGGTATAGCCGATTGAATAAAATTGCCTTGAGAACAAAGGGAAGAAGTTGGAGAAAAATAGCCGATATTATTGTATCGCCTCTAGTGCAAAAAATAGCCGATATCGTGTGTATCGTCTTGAGAACAAAAATAGCCGATGCGGTTGTATCGCCTTTAGCCAAATTTTTTAAAGTATGAATGAATAGTTTGATCTTATCTCTCGGTGATGGGTTTATCGGGAGAAGATAAAGAGAATTGAAGTGCTACGCTACAAACCGTCAAGTCATGGAACAAGTGCCAAGATCTAATCGGCCGAGGTGACGTCGGGCGTTCGGGAGAATTTCATTCGGGAAAATTGTTGCGATCGAAATGCCGGCTAAGGGGCAAGAAAATTCGCAAGAACGAACGTGATTGCCGTAACACCATTGCAGCAAAGAAAGAGAGACAAAATCAAGGAGACGGCCAACATTCTTCATTAAAAAATTTTTATTTACAACCCGCGCCAATCCTAATACAAGCTACTCCTCTTCTTCGGTGAAGAGCTTGTTGAGGACGGACTCGGGTTGGTGGCGTTGGCCATGGTGTCGGCGTGGCCGTCGTACCCCGCCCAGGAGGCCCTCGATGCCGTCGACCTCGTGAGGAAGCCCGCCGCGGAAGCCGGTCGGCATCGGAGCGTAGTCGTCCCCGGTCCAGACGACATCCCCGCCGAGCCAAGCGCGGTGCCGAGGCGCACGCCATGAAGAGCGGCTGGTCGATCCGACCGTGCACCGCCTCGAGGCGATTCGCGTGGTCGCCCCACGGGCGTTCACGTGGTTGGCCGCCGGCGCCGCCGCCAACCTCGGGCGGTCCGGCTCCGCGTTGAGGTCTCGCAAAGGAAACAAGACGGGACGGTGAGTGCGAGATCAAGAAAAACGGAAATCAAGCAATGGCAAGTAGAACAAGTGCGGTGATGGTCTCCGTCATCCGCCGGCAAGTGTCCTCCCACTCCAACCGGGCGATCCCAAACTTCTTGGTTTCTTCACCAAGAAGCTCCATCGCCTCGTCCCTCCGCGGCGGTACGCGGCGGCGTCGTAGCGGGCGCGCCGGGATCTCTCGTCATTCCCGTCCCATATAGGACGGTACGAAGAGGCGGACCCCGATGAGGCCGAGGGCGTAAGCCGATGCGGAGCAGGAGCAGAACCGGGCCGGAGCCGGAGCCAGCCGAGAGCGAGTGCGTCGAACGCCGCGGCCGGCGCCGTAAAAACGCCATTGGCCGGTGCCGATCCTCGCCGTTCTACAAACAAGGTGCAATCAAGATCGGCTAAATAAGAAAAAGAAACCGCAAACAAGATGGGGAAGTTATCTCATGCGCAGACGGCGACCACCACGGCCGCTTTCCTCCGCCGCAGAGCGGGAGCGGTAGCGAAGGAGGAGTGTGAGTGCCGGCCGGCGACCCTCCTCGGAAGTTGGCGACATAGTCGCCGGTGTTCCCGACGGCCCGAAACAGATCGAGAAGATGAACAACCGCAAGGGCGAGACTCGATCGGGTAAAGGCTATAAAGCAACACGACTCAAAAGGTTGAAGATCTCACCGTCGGCGCCGGTTGCTGTTGCCCTCCGCCTCGTCCTGAGCAGGACGCTTGTTGCGATCACCGCCGCTCGCCATTGGTGGTGGTGGGGGGTTTTTGGGGGCTTGAAGGCGGAGAGGAAGTGGAAGAGATTAGGGATGATAGCAACTGCTTGTGCTTGATGTGATGATGGTGGGAGCCGACTGGTCCTATTTATGAACGTGGGAGCCGTGGCGAGACTGCGGGAAAGCCAAGCGACAGGATAGGGTTTCCACACCTATGGGCCGATGTTGAGTTGGGCCGAGCCCATCACCACTGGCGATTCAGTTACCATACGCTCGGTTGGCTAAATAGCTGATGAGAGCTATTCGGCTAAAGTGAGCACTTGAGGCAGCAGCAGTTACGTTCGGTTAAAACGCACAGAGTACAGCTGTGGTTGGAAGAGCCGAATGATAACGAAGCGAGAAGAAAGAGAAAAACAAAATATTAAATCGAAGGAAATAAATTTTTTTGCCGAGTGCAATGTATTCGAGCATAATGTTTACAAATTTCATCCTACTGATTGAAGGTTTTACACACTCGATAAGAAGCGATGACATTCGAGCATCGGTCTTGATTCTATTAACCTCATCAAGGGCTCTTTTATCTTCAACTTCAGAGTTTTGGATCTGCTGCAGTCTGCTCTTGATTTGCTTGGTCTCTTTGACAAGGGAGCTTATCTTGGTCTTGGCCGAGTCAAGAGGTGGCAGAGTGGCAAGTTTGGCTTCATGAGATTGAATGTTGGCGTCCAATTGGGCCAACTGAGCTGCTAGTCTAATCCTCTCATTTCTCATACTCTGCAATTCCGGCTCCAAGGTGTCCCAAGACTGTTTGGCTGATTTAAATTCAGAGTAGAGCTCTTTAACTTGCTGTTCTCTGGTTGCCTTGTCGGTCTCCAAGATAGCCTTGTCGATGTGTTCTTATGTGCTCTCTTGACAATGGCAAAATGGTCATCAAGATGAGACAAGGCGTTTATGGCATCCTTGAGATCGAAGGGAGCTCTTGGCCAAGTGGCTCGCCATTTCCCTTATTCTATCGATTCCCGAGTCGAGTCAACAATATCCTCTCCGTAAATGAAATTATGGCCTTCGGTTTAACTCCGACTCTCGATGATAATTGCCGATTGGAGGAGACTTCATCATCATCGGCAAACTCTTCAGCAATGAGAGAAAAGCTGGCCTGTTGAAGAGCAGTACCCTGATAACAGGAGGAAAATTTATTTTAGCCGAATGACTTGATTCAAATAAGGAATGATTGAGAAAGATCAAGATGATACCTCTTCGGCAAAAATTTGATCAGTAGCATCAAGACTTTGAATGACTGATGCAGTTGCCATTCCAGGAATAACAGTGTCATGACTCGTTAATATATCCTGAATTGCCAGAGAATCTGTCAAAAGTATTGAGTCCGGCACATGTGGGGGAAGAGATTTTTTCATTGTCTCCCCGACCGATGAAGAGGAATTTCTTTTTACGCCTCTCTTTGTTCGGTGATCGGTGAGGAGGATTTTCTTCGCTACTTCTCCGATCACCCGCTTGATCACTTGCACGATGGGGAGAAGTTTCTTCGCTATTCCTCCATGATTATCTCGAGTAATATAAGATAAGATTGGTGTGTGAACAAAGAGATGAAAATAACAAGTATGAGCACATACCAAGATTGCTAGCGAGACTCATTGGCATTTGCTTGGCCGTAGAAGTTTCGGGGGAGTTATCCAAGTTCACTATCCTGTCAGGGCTTTGGGGTTTGGCCTGTGTTTATCAAAAGCCATAAGCACAAATCCAGTTGCAGATGATAATGGAAAACTCAAGGATATGCATACCTGAGGGAGTGGCTTAGCTTTCTTTGATCTTGTTTTCTTGGGAATTGCAGTGTCCTTGATAGGGGAAGAAGGAGTTTTTCTTTTAAGGTCCTTCAGAGCACCGTGTCATCGCGGGTGTTTTGTTGAACACCGTTAAACTTGGAGCATCATGCCCCAGAGAAAGCATTAGGGCCGGGTTGCCGGTATTGAACCTCGGAGGACTTGGAGGAGCATTATCCTGTTCAAAAAGATATTTAGAAACAGAGAGCGAGAGACATGAAGTAAAAGGTAGCCATAAGCGTGTACCTCATCATCGAAGAGAATGAGGGCATTAAAACTTGGCATAAAGGATGGACTTGTGCTCGAAAATGTGAGAATGCCATTCTTGCCACCGGAGAGTGAATGAAGGATGAGCAGCTTCAATTATCACCAAAGGATTAGGTTCATATACCGGAAGCTTACATCCAAGGTTGAAGACTTTGTTGGCCTCGGTTATGTTCAAAGCAATGACTCTCGGGTCCGATGATGCTTGAAAAATATGGCCTTGGGGGCAATTGACCAAGTCCAAGCTGCCCGGCAACCATGTTTGGGTTGTAGAATTCATAAGTTGAACTTATCGGCCGGCCATGATGAAATTCTGTTTGGTAGAGCACGTGGTCCGATGAAAGAATTAAAGATGTCCCCGGAATCATCATCTATGCAGCCCACTCATAGCTAAATCATAGGAAGGGTTAAATTTTCATTCTCTCGTAGGGAAACCGGATCACGTGGTTGAATCCCTTGTAGAAGATCTTGAAAAGATGGCCCAGGTCCAAGTCAATGATGATTGAAGATGCGGCCTCTCCATATGTCGACAAGACTTGTATCCGGGATCTTCACCTTCGGCGTAGTTGATTGAAGGAAAGTTCGGGTTGTGAAGATCACGAGATACAATCGATGCATATATAGTTGCAACCACATCCGAAGAAGCCACCATGGTCCGTTGACACGGGAGATTTCACCCGATTCCTCATCCGAACGGTGATCGATGCATCATGTGGTAGAATGCTCCCCCGAGATATTTGCCCAAAGGAATCGGCTTGCTGCGGCCAATTCTTCACCATCACTATGTGATTTAGAGTGGGCTCATTGGACTTGCCACGAGAAGATAAATGCATAACCACATGTTCATGAAAGCCCTATACTCTTTATCAGACACAGGGCCAGTTGAAGCATAAGTCTGAACATACTTGGCCCAACCTCCTCCTGATTTGACTGCCTTCTGTGAGCTAGTGCTTTTGTATTTGAAGGGATAGGTTGGTTTGGTGATATTCAGACCAGTCATCATGAAAATGTCTGACAAAGTGATTGACATTGGGCCATGGCCGAAGATGAACGCATTAATGGCGTCAGACCAAAAGTGGGAAGCAGCTATCAGGAGGGAGTCATTTCTCGGCATATCAGCTAAAGAGAGCTCCAAGCAGTGTTGAATATCTTGTGATTCCCAGAAATCGCTGTTCCTGGATTGCATCCTACGGTACCAATCACGCCATCCTGTGATTGAAGGAAGGGGCCAAGTTTTGAAAGTGTTCGGCCATCTATTTGAGGGGGCAATCCTGGATTTGAATGGGATCCTCAAAGTTTCCTTTTCAATAAAATCCCTCGGATTAGGGTCTCCCATCGGACCAAGGAAAAATGACCCAGGATGAGCAAGATTGGAAATCAAAATCTCGTTCTTCATTTCCTTTATAAAAGTAAAGCGGATGAATCAAGAACACATCTGGAAAATGATTCAAGAAAATTGCCGAATGGGTGAAAGCAGGTAGGGTTACCTCTAGAAACTCCTCTTGAGTTCCTGTTGCCATGATGGAGCTAGTTGAAGTCTCCGTCGCCATTGAAGACAGCAGTGAGCGCAGATCTCAAGAGGCGGCTGCGGGCGTTGGCGGTGCTGACCTAGGCGAAAGGCTCTGACAGTCAATTTCGAAATAAAACCCTTTTATCTCGAAATTGAGGGGGCATGTGTTAACACCAGAATTTGGTCAGGAATATGACAGGTGGACCCGCAGGCGGCAGAGAGAGAGATTCGGCAAATGCATATGCGGTCGGCTAATTTCCATGTGTTCGGCAAATGGCCAAGCGGTCGGCAACCGCTTCGTTTGAAGGCGGAAAAAGGAAAGGGAAGCTGATCGAAAGGGGAAGGAGTCGTGATGGTCAAGGGCTCCGATTATGGATAGAGTTAGCGTGTTTTTGTCTTTCCAATTTTGTTTAGATAGTTCGTAAGTGCTTAGGACTCATGTTCTCATCCGGGGTATAAATATAAACCCTCGACCATTGTAATAAGGGTTCACAACCAAATCAATACAACCGGCTACGTGCCACCTTTCGAGTCCTTTAGTCGTGTCGTCGAGTTCTTCGAGAGGGCCAATCGATCCGTCGACCTCCGTAAGTCCCAGCAACCTTGCTATCATGTCTAGTATCGTGCGGCGGATTTAGATTATGATGCAAGTAGTCTCATCCGTTTTGCTTAGTATCGTGCGGCGGATTTAAGCTTAATGATGGGAAGTTTTTGCTTGTGCCTTGTATCGTGCGGCGGATTAAGACATGAGTAAAGATAGTTATCGGCTCTCTTAGATTTGGCAAGATCTAATAGATTCATTAAGTTATCACGTGTTGCTTGCTTTATTTAATGTTTAATTATTTGCAACACTCTTTTGCCCAATCTAGATTGATACTCTTTCGGCTTGTTGATCGTTCCTTTCATGCTTATTCAATATCGAGTAGATCAAGCTCATATAGCCGAATTAGATCTATCTAGATTGTCACGTGTTGCGGGTTCATTCACGTTATATGTAGATAAGCCTTGACGGGACCGGGTACCGTGCGGCGAGATGCGGGTCTTTGGGTTACTCTAGAGCTAGCCATCCGGTGGACTAGAGATCGGTTTAATCTCGATAGGCTCCTTTTACATGTTACTTGTTTGTTCCTTCTTCATGGACCCCGATTCGGCAATCTTGCCGATACGGTTATGCTCACACATGTAGCGAGTATTTATAG
Source organism: Themeda triandra (assembly GCA_018135685.1). NCBI lineage: Eukaryota > Viridiplantae > Streptophyta > Magnoliopsida > Poales > Poaceae > Themeda > Themeda triandra. The sequence goes on from JAENPR010000335.1 coordinate 520,685, forward strand.
ATCTGTTAGGTAATTACGTGCTTTTAGCTCTTTATTGTTAGATTGTATCATGCGGTGGATTGATCTAATAGTAAGGAGTGGTGTAAATTCATAGCGAGTGGTATCATGCGGTGGATTAGCTTGCTTGGGTTTATGCTCGACGGGTTTATGAAGGCTAGACGTGCGGCGAGACTAGTTGGAGTAGCCTATGCATGTATTATTTAGTGGATTTATATTTATAAGTTACTTATCCTTAGATGTTAGTGCTTGATGATGCTTTAAACCCGAGATATAGTTTGATATGCTTTAATGATTTAATCTTGTTCAAACATGTCTTCATCTACCGTATTCGGCAAGTTCGTTGTTTATATCGGTTATGTTACTTTAGCCGAATGAAATGCAATCTGTTGGCGAGATAGCTTCTATAGCTATATGTCGTCGTAAGTGGCTTCGGGGCCGTAAAGATGGAACTGTCTGGTCTCACCCAGCACGTTTCAGTTATGATCTTACCGTTTTATCCCTTGTCGATTTTTCGGGTCAAATCGGCGGCACGCCACCGGATTCGTACGCCGGGCACCCGATTGAAGCTAGGCTTTCCGGCTTGCTTGTGTGTGAGACACGGTGCGCCACATTTTGTGTCAACACTCCCTCTTGATCCATGTCCATTTTCTACTCCCCTTTGTATGCTTCTTTTGTTCCATATTTCTCCCCTTTGTATGCTTCTTCGCATTCTCCCCTTTGTATGCTTCTTCGCATATCTTTGTACAATTCTCTCCCCCTTTGTCATCAAAGACCATAAAGGTATGCAGCAATACCACTTGAAGATACCACATGTAAGAAAAATTCTCTTGATGCAAAGGATTGGAACTAGGGGTTGATGGTTGAGTCTTGAATCTTCATTTTTGATGGACAACACCATATGTTGGAATGACACCACTTGTAAAATCCACATGTAGTTGCAAGGAATCCACTTGTAACTATGCATTGGGCACTCCCCCTTTGTCATAGCACCAAAGATACTACATGTAGGTCATTTGAAGTTTCTTTGTCTCTAATACCGATGAAGTGGGGCTCCTCCCCTATGACAAAGCATGAGTCAAACCAATCAGTAAACACTTTCTTGTCGGTGAGGGTAGCTTCTCTTGATTTGAATTGATCACTTTAAAGTTGAGGATCACTTGTGGAACCATCATCTTGATGTACTAGATATCACTTGAATGAAAACCATGTGTACCATACCACTTGCGGGAACACCACTTGAAGATAGTGAAGGACTAGACATTTCTTGCAAGAACTATCATTATGGTAACCACTTGTTGGATTTATCATGAATAACCAATTCTTGAACTTGATAGTCTTCATGAGCTCCTATTTCTTTGACTTGAGCCAATATGAATCACTTATAAACATCCAAGTCCGGTTTGAACCAATGACAAGCTTCTTCACACCTCACTAGAAGGGTTATCTTGTCAATGTTGTACTTGAAACTTATATGCAATTTAAACTAGATCAAGTACTTGGGTTCACTAGCTCATGAACAAACTCATACTCATACCACTAGATAAATCAAACAATCAAGCAATAGTGGTAGACTATGAATTTAAAACATTTCATTGTTATGCATGATCCTAATAAGCATGTACTATATGCACTAATCGCATACTAGTAAGGGATGAAATGATCATGCACAATACAATGATACCTTTGCTATGTTGGAGTAGAGGATAGTCACATAGATTCCAATTTCATTACTCCAATAGCAATGTGAAGTCCATTTATAAGCTTGATGAAGCCAATAGATACCATGATTGAATACCATGCTTCACCCATATGAGATGAAAACCCACTTGAGATCAAGTGCACTTTCTTGTTGTGGTTGGCCCGCTTCTTCTTGTGATTCTTGCTTGCATGAGAGAATACCACTTGAATGGGTACCACTTGTGCACCACTTGTATTATTTCTTGACTTGTCATGTATTGCTCTCTATCTTGGGTGTTGCTTGCTTACTTTATCAACCCTTTTGATTGCTTCAACCGAGCATCTCCAATATCTCTTGGATCACCAAGAACTATCCTTGACACTCACTTGAATTGCCTTTCTTTGATTGATCCTTTGGACTTGATATGATGAATCACTTGAAATCTTCCTTAAGTCCTTTTCTTTCTTGTTTAAGTTCTTTTCTTTCTACCAAATGATCTTCAATTTGTCACTAGAACTTAAACTTCATCTTCATCTTGAGTTTGATCTTGATCTTCGATTTGAGTACCCAACCGTGTAACAAATACACTTCACAATCAAATGACCTTGTACTCATTATTCTTCATGCTTCTAGACCAATTCAAAACCAAACTTAGGTTCCTCAACCACTTGTAAACATGAAACCAACTTGAGGACCTTTCAATTTGAGTGACTCTTGATATAACCAATGATAGTTACTTTTCTGGCAGATTCTGTACTCTTCAAAGAATAATTCATATCTCACAATGTACAGCTCCAAATGCCATGAAATTTGGTGGAGATGTGCAACATTGAGTATACCAGCAGCTATAAAAATTTGAGCTTCATTGGCCTTCTAGATTGCTACCAGATTTCACATCTTCACTTACTGTTGCATGCTGAAAACTGATGCACTAATACTGACAAGATATACTCCAAAACCGAAGCAATTCTTATCCAATCTTCATGAAGTTTGTACAGCATATTGTACCATAAGTGTAGAGCATCCATACCAAATTTCAAGCCAATCCAAATAAATTTGATCACTCAATCATGGCCGTCTTTTCAGCTAGCTCAGATTCTAAATATTTGGACAGATTTTAAGCAATTGAGCTATGCCTCTTCAAATTGAGTCAAACTTGATATCAATTTGTTTGAATACCAACACAAGACATATATCCATTCAAACCACTTATTAAGAGTCATCTTGTGATCATATCTAACCAAACTAATTCAAATTTGACTACTAAGCAATTAATCCATTCAATCATCTCATAGCAAGCAACATATGCATATATCCAATTCAATCAACTCATATGCACCCAAATGAATAGATTATACCTTTGATAACTCATGATCATCCATTAGCAAGCTTCAACTCAAATAATTTGCAAGCCTTCGAATACCAATTGATTACCACAACTTGATTATTGCACTTGTATGTTGTAGCACATTGGACTTCACTAGTCATGACTTGGCATTGGGAAAGAAATAGTACTAAGCTTCAATACTTGATTCAATCAAATGATGAATGAAATGAACTCAATTGAATCAAGTCTCCAATGCCATGGTACCTACACAATCATCCACTTTTTGATGGTACCCAAACATGTTTGGGTCCTCTCAAGTTAGGAGCCACATACCTAGGCAAAGCCTTAGTATGGATAGCGGGATGTTTTGCAATAGAGACCGTAGAGGTACCATTACCATCCTTTCTAAGCATATTATTTGCATCAATTGAAATAGGCTTAGAATTGTTACCTAGGGGACATGAATGAGCCATGTGTCCCCTTTCCGGCATGAATAACATCTTCTTTTCAGTTGAGCCTTTTCTTCATTGCTCATGTGATGCTCTTCATTGCCTTGCCTCTTTTGAGTTGCTTGAGCCTTCTTCTCAAGCTTGGTAGGACACCCGAGGCATAGTGTCCCATCTCTCCACACTTGAAGCACTTGATGTGAACCAAATCTTTCTTCTCTTGATTCTTACTCATCATCATCTTGGCATCTAGAATAAGAGTTGGATGCCTTGAATAAGCTCTTCCACCCCTTCTTGTTTTCTTCTTCTTGATCTTCAAGTCATCAATTTTAACTTCATTGTTGATCTTGACTAGATCTTGGGGTTTTGGTTGAGGCTTCTCATGCTTGAGCCTCTCTTCTTCTTTCTTCAACTTGAGCTTATCTTCATTGGGGCAAGCTTTTGCGAGATGTCCCTTTTCATGGCATTGATAGCACATGAAATGAGATAGATTTTCTTCTTCTTGCCTCATCATCTTCTTGGTCAACTTTCTTGCTCCCTTTGTCACCTTCCTCTTCTTGATGAAGCCAAGGCCACTCTTGTCATGAGAGCTCCTTTGACTCTTCAACATTTTAGGAAGAGGACTTTGGAGTTGTTGCACCTCTCTAGCTTGTTGCTCAACTTCTCCACTTTCTTCTTGAGCTCATTGTTCTCCTTCAAAATGTTAGTCTCACTAGACAAGGAAGTAGAACAAGCATCTATATGTGAAGAATATGGCATAGCAAGTAAAACATCACAAGAGGTGGATACATGCTTCTTCCCTACATCACAAAGGTTAGTCATATGTGATTGATCATTCAACCCAAGTGATGAGCTCTCACTAGTTTTAATTTCTTCAATGGAAAACTTCTTAGTGAGAAAAGCATGATCTTGCAACAAAGTTTCATGAGCAACACTAAGTTCCTCATGGGCCAAGTTTAACACATCATGTGAACAATTAATAACATAAAGTAGATGCTTTTGTTGTTCACATGTTGTCTTTAGAAAAGAGTTTTCATTTTCAAGTTTCATTGTTTTGGCTTTCTCTTTTTCCAAAGATATGGTCATGCTAGCAAGTCTACTAACAAGCTCATCATATGAATCATGATCAATCACATTGCAACTTGATACCTTAGTGTCACCTTGTGACATGAAGCAATATGATGATGTTGGAGAGCTTGTGGTTGCATCATCATTGGAGCATGATCCATCATCGCCGTCAAGTGTGCTTGAGGTAGAATCATCACTTGCATCACTTGAGGCAACATCTTCCATCTTGTCAAGTGAGCTTGAGGTAGATTGATCATCTTCCTCACTTGACCATGAGGTGGAGCAATCCTCCACAACAACCTTGTTATGGTCATGCTCAATAACCTCATGTGCCACCAACATGGACTCCTCATCGGAGGCCGCTCCATACTTCTCATTGAGGTATACCCAAATCTCATGCGCGGACTCAAAATCCATTATCTCCTCAAATATGCTATCATCCAAAGATCTATAGAGAATGTTAGTAGCTTGGCAATTGAGAGTGAAGCAATTCTTTTGTGCTTGAGTTTTCTTTTCAATTGCACAAGAGAAGCCCACATCTACAATCCACCACATTTGAGGAGAAATAAACTTAAAATTGCATGACATCCAATTTCTCCACCGTGCAAAGTGTGTGCCATCAAAAATGTGTGGACACTCAACATCTAGCCCATAATCCGCCATCCTCTCGGGTCGGTTAAGACCACTAAATGAGAGACCCGGCTCCGATACCACTTGTAAGGTCGAGATGGCGGACTAGAGGGGGTGAATAGTCCTTTTTAAAACTAATCGCTCCGGCTAACCGATATAAGTGCGGAATTAAATCTATCGGCCTAACCAAGACTTTCACCCCTCTATCTATGTCTCTAGATGCACCTTGTAAAAGATCCTAAACAAGAAGACAAGGTGCCAATCTAGCTAGTGCACACTAAACAAGTCTAGCTTGCAAGGTCACACAAACCTAAGCAACTAGTACTTTAGCAACCGGGTGTGCACCTACACAATTCTAATGAGCAAAAGCACAAAGCCAACCTAAGCTCACTAGATGCTCATGGACAAAGCTACACAAGCCAAACCCAAGAGCTCAATCTTACTTAACTACACAAGCTAAGCAAGGCAACTTACTCTACTTCTAGCTACACAAGCAAGAAGGTGATTAACAAGCTACTCAAGCTAACTAACCACAAGAGCAACTACACAAGCTATACAAGAATGTAAGAAAAGTAAATACAAAGCTTGTGAAAGAGATTGCAAACCACCGCGAAGTGTGGACACAAGATGACTCGGCGATTTTTCACCGGGTTCACTTGGTTGCCCCCAAGCTACGTCCTGTTGTGTCGACCAACACCTTCGGTGGTTCCTCCGGTCTTTTCACCTAGATGGTTCTTCGGTGTGACCCTCAAGTCACTTGCCCCTCAAGGCACGCCCCGCAAGGCACCGCAAGACACCACTCTCAAGTGAGCCCCTCAAGGCACCGAGCAAACCCACACACAAGGGTGGTAACTCAATGACACGCGCAATCCAATAGGGCTACTCTTCGCGATCCCCGCGAGGTGAGTATCGACCTCTCACAATCTCTTCTCCGGAGCACCGTATCTCCACGCGTGCTACCACGGAGCCTCTTGCCACCAAGCCGTCTAGGAGGTGGCAACCTCCAAGAGTAACAAGCTCTCCGGCTTGCAACACAACCACCTAGTGCCACAAATGCAATCTCACAAAGCACTCGCACTAGAATCGCTCTTCTCACACTATCGGATGGTCACTACCAAGCATATGTGAGTTAGAGGGCTTCCAAGCACCACCACACAAGGCAACATAGCCAGGGCGTGCTCAGCTACCGGCCACAGCCGGCCAAACCACGTATATATAGCCCCAAGGGCTGAAACTAGCCGTTGCCACCTCGGGCAACCGAAACACGAGCGCCGGACGCTCCAAGCCACGTCCGGCGCTCCTCGTCACGCCACGTGTACCGACCGTTCGAAGTCGACCGTTGATCCCCAACGGCTACCTCACGATCCGCTCGAACCCCGTGCCGGACGCGCTGGTGACCACCGCCGGACGCGCGTCCGGCCGGTCATCCACCAAGCACCGCCCGCGCGCACGAGAACCGCCGGACGCCAAACGGTGACTCGCCGAGTCCGCCGCTGCGTCGGCGCGCGTCGCGAACGTGCTCACGCGGCACTCGGCACCGAAGTTTCGGTCCGAGTCCGGCGTGCGCCGGACGCGCCTCCTCGGCGTCCGGCGCTCGCAGCGCCGAGCCCGGCCCGCCCACGCCAACCTTCCACGCGCCGGACGCGTCCGCCCGCCCCGGCCGCCCGCGTCCGACCGCCGCGTCCGGCGCTTGTAAATCCATGATTTACCCATTGAAAACGCGATCTTCTCCACCATGCTATCCCACAAGTATACCAACTTGACCACCATAGATAGCATGTTTCCAACAACAATTTGCATCCGGCGTAATGGAAAATATGCCTCCAATTTTCCGAAAGCGCCGAATCCCGCCTCGCAAGCTCGGCGGGAGGGAGAGAGGGACCCAAGCCCAACTCAACCCTACAAACCACGCGCGAACATTCGCCACCTTTGTAAATGTGCCAACACCACCAAGTGTACAACTCCATGTGCTTGTGTGTTAGCATTTTCACAATCATTTTCAAAGGATTTTCTCTTCAACTCGCCACGCCACTCGATCCTAGCACATCGCAATGTTAGATCGCTCAAGTGGCATTAGATGACCGATATGCAAACAAGATTACCCCTCTTGATAGTACGGCCATCTATCCTAAATCCGGTCAAGTACTTCTCTACTCAACCTTAGATCGGTGAAATGAAATGCCCTAGGTTATACCTTTGCCTTGCGCATTTCCATCTCCACCGTCTTCCTCCATTGTGCCAATGCAACAACATGCACCGACACGATCATCAAATGATATGATCCACTTCATATCATCATGTGACACTCTTGGTCCATCGATCTTGACCTCACTTGCTCTTCACCGTTGCGTCGGTCCATCGGCGCCAAGTCTTGCCCAAGCTTCACCATCGCATGGTCCTTCGCTTCGCAGCCTCAACTTGCCCTTCACACTTGCAACCGGTCCATCAAGCCAAGCCTCATCTTGATCTTCACCTCTTGGTCACATGACTCCATGTCATGTCTCATTTGCAATGAGCTCCTTCATCAACTCATGTGTTGAGCCTCACAACATCTCCAAGCCATCTCCACCATGGCATATGTTGCTCACACACATGTACCTGTGAACTAACTCCTGTGTATCTCAACCATCACACATGTTAGTCCACCTAAAGTTGTCACTCAATTATCAAAACCAAAGCAGGGCCTTTCAGGCGTGTTCTCGTTCGCCCCTCAGGCGTCTTACCTCGCGGTCGGGCGCGTCCTCCTTCACCGGGGGCCTCGACTCCGCGTGGTCGTTGATATTCTGGAAAAAAAAATGAACAGGCCTCGATAAGGATCGCTCGAGTAAAAGAAACGACGAAAGAGGATCTCGAAAAAACTCACAAAGCCCAGCAGGTTGAAGGCCGAACGCATGCGGAAGAGGCCGACTTGGGTCTCGCCGAAGTTCCTCCCGCCGTCAATCGCGTCGCGCACCCGAGCCACGATTGTGGCGACCGGGAGGGGCGCGTCCGACATCCTGCTGGCCGCGAGCGCTGCAGGATCGGCGTCCTCCGTCATCTGGTCGAGCCGTAGCGGGCGCTCGGCGAACGGGAGCACCCGGCGGCTATGGAACTCGGCAACAACGTGCGCGATGTTGAAGAAGAGGTTGCCGGACCTCCGGTTGCGGAGGCTCAAAATAGCGTTGAGCAGGGAGTCCATGCGGGGGCCGGCGCGCCGCGGGCCGGCCGTGCATCCAGTTGAAACCGGGCGCGGTTAGCACGGCGCCGGTGTACTCCGGGAAGAGGCCCTCCTCGTTGCGGAGGTAGAACCACTCCCGGTCCCAGCCGGCGTTGTTCGACGCCCACACGCCGGATAGCCAGCACTCCTTCCTCTTCAGCCCGATCGAGCAGGAGCAGCGGACCCCGCTCGAACGTAGCGGCGGACCTTCGGTTTCTTCTTCTTCTCCTCTTCCTCCTCATTCTCCTCTTCCTCCTCCTCGTCACCGTCATCACCGTCGTCGTCGGCGGCCTCCTTGTCTTTCACCGCCTTGGTGAAGAGCGTCGCCTTAAAGATGTGGGTGAACAGGTCCCACTGCGGCGCCATACCCAGATACCCCTCACACACGGCGGCGTAAGTAGCCGCGTGCGAAATGGAGTTGGGGTTGAAGTCTTTGGAGCTCAACCCCGAAATGGTGGGGAGCGCCCGCATGAAGCGGCTCGGCCGCGCACCAAGTCCCCGCCGGTGGAACTTGATAAAACTCGGGATGTAGCCCGGCGGGGGATTGGGCTCGAAGTGGTCGTTGTCCGGCACCCGCCACTCCGGTGTCCCCTCCGCCGGGTCGGGCGGAAGCAATCCGCCATTGACCAGGTTGATCAGCATCGCCTCGGTCACCGTGGACCGAGGCCACGGAGGCGCCTCCTCCATCACCACCGGCGTGGGAGGCTTGGCGGCCTCCTTGCCTTTGCCCTTGCCCTTTCCACCGGCACCCTGACCAGAGCTCTGACCCGTCTTCCTGCCTGACCTCCCCATGTCAACGACGGGAGCGGGACGGTGGAGCAACGACGGCGGCGGAGCACGAGGAACGGTGGCGCGGGGAACGGTGGCGCAGAAAGCAGGCACGGTCGTGGGCTAGAGCGGCGCTGGCGGTCGCGGGCGGCGGCGGCGGCGGTTGCGGATGATGACAGCGGCGGATTGGATCTAAAGCAGAGCGCAACTGGCGGCGTGAGCGGCAAGAAGGGCGAGAATGCGGGGAAGAAGAACCGGGAGCCCACTCTTCCAAATTTATAGAGCTCAAGCCGATCCGCGTGAATCGCATCTGACGGCCCAGATTGCACCATCCAACGACCCGCGCGCCCCGGCGGACTCGGCTAAAAACGGTAACCGCATTTATTGCCCTGACAGACCGCCACCTACCTCCACTTACAGGGCTCACGCGTCGCGAGACGGAGCGGAACCGTCGCCAAGCCACGATCATCATGATGCGCCGGTTTCCGCCTAAAAAGGCGCGCCGCTTGCAACGGACGGATGCGCCTCAAACAGGCGCGGTGACGGGACGTCTCGACAGACGGTTCCTTACACGGTAAGAAAACTAGGGACCCCGGTCCTACAAGTAAGTCTCGAGGGAGCGGAGGCTGACCCACGGACGGGTTCGAACAGCCGCCCTCGAGCACCCGAGTTAGGGGCGCCTATGGGAAGGAACCCTCGAAAGGTTCCGCTCGAGAACGAACCCTCGAACCCGGATGGCGTGTCCAAGGCGGGGCACTAGGTATCCAAGAGATCCCGTCGACGGAGGCACTCGAGCCGCCGGTCCCCTCGAACGGGGCCGGTCCTCGGAAACTAAGCGCCCGGCTCTAATGAGAGCGCCCCGGGCCACGGCCGTCTCCCTCGAAAGGAGGCGAGCTCTCACTTGGACTACCCGCCATCGGCTGAAAGGGAGATGTGGCGCTCGCTCGGTCGCGAGTAGTGTCGACCTCTCACCACTTGGATCGATCCAAGAGATCCGGCGAGGAACCGGATCGCGACTCCGGCCCCGCCATTCGAGGCTCGGGGCTCGAGTCACCTAAACGGCCCCCATCGACGGGGGAAAGCAGGAGGTGCTCTGGGGCTCAAAGAGTAATTGAATCTCCTGCCTCGAGCTGCTACAACTCCAGTTAATAATACTCTTACTCGAAACCGTTCATCTCAAAGCCCCCAGAGGAATGCCTCATTCCTCTAGGGCCTCGGGGGCTACCCCCGGGGACGCTTCGCGCGCCCCACGGAGAAAGGACGAAATAACTCCTCGAGACAACAAGACCCTAAGTCTAGGTACTTCAACTCCACTTCATGATCCCTTGCTTGAAGTTTTTCACAATCAAGCAAGGGCTCGGGGCTACCTTGTCGGATACCTAGATTAGGGGTCCTAAATTGGGTGAATTAGAGATGAGCAAATCGGCCTCATCCCTCTCTAAAAATCCCAAAAGCTAACTGACCAGAGAAAACCCCAATCCCCCTCGAGCTAGGCCGGCCCACGATCAGGCCCACGATTAGGCCCACAAAGCCACGATCAGGCCCACAAAGCCCGCCTACTCGAGCAGCAGCCGCTCTCCCGCTCGAGAAAACATTACGGAAACCGCTCGAGCGAGTGACCGCTCGAGACGGTAACTGCTCGAGCGAGCGACCGCTCGAGACAGAGACGGAGACCGCTCGAACGAGCGCCCGCTCGAGTCCGCCTGCAATAATTGCCTATCCAAGGCACGCACATGGCTACAGTGCGTGAAACAGTGGGAAGTACGCCTGCTCCGCCTAACCCCATGGCTACAGTGCGTGAAATAGTGAGAAGTACGCCGGTCACTTCTCCTATTCCACCGCCCATACCCGGGATTCGAGCATGACAGGCATCACTATTACACCACGCCGAACACTATGCCGTGTACGACACCCCCTTGGAACGTGATTGTCAACTCGCGCACCACCAAACCCGCTGCTCGATCCGTCGTTCGAGACCATCTACCCCTCGAAACAGACATTAACCATTCGAGGAGTGATGACGGACGCGACCCGAGCATGGGGGCGCGCAAGTGTCATGTCTTTCCCACCTCGACGGCCATACGGCGGGGTTCCCGGACGCACGTGCTCGTCTACGCCGGCACCGTACCTCGGCTACGTCAGCCCACGACCGAGAAGGACGAGCAGGCCATCATTGCCCACGCTGCTACAGGCTCGAACCGGTCCAAAGCATGGATCCACAGGCTCGAACCGGACCAAAGGGAGCGTCCACAGTCTCGACGACTCGACATGACGCCCATACCTCGACGTCACTCTTACGACCGCCCTAGCGATCATGTAACCCTGTACCTCCCCTTGGTCTATAAAAGGGGCGCCAGGGCATAGTTTAGGGAGAGGTTCCTAGGTTCCCCAAGCACACACACACTCTCTCACTCGCAAAGTCTCAGGACTGCCTTGTACTCACCCCTGTACAAGCACTTCGGTGCAAGATAATACAAGTCACCCCCCACTGCTGGACGTAGGGCATTCTTTGCCCGAACCAGGATAAACATCTGTGTTCTTCTTGCATCACCATCCGGATTAGGGAGCACGCTTAGAAATTTACTCGTTGGTGTGACACCCCCCGGGGTACGAAACACCGACATATTGTGTTTAGGTTGTATCTACAGACACGGAATGGTTGATCTATTTCTTATGCATTTCTTAATATTGCCTCAGTTTTCTTTATTATACAAATGTATCCTCATTGCCTTAGAATGACTGAATTCTCATTATTACATACATGGTATTTATGTCACAGAAAGGAGGCAAGCTGAGGCTGGACAAGTACCCTGATAGAATACTTGTAAGCTTTCAGCATCTTTTTCTCATATTTTCTGCTTATTTCCATGATAGCTTTCGATCTCATTCAAATCGATGTTCTTGTAATGTAGGTCATTTTGTTGACAAGGCTGAGGGGAGCGAAATATTTGGTGAGCTTGTGTTTATATTTTCATGATCTATACTCTGTTGGAACTTGGGAGTGTATTGTCATGATTTTAGTCATATTAAAATGATTCAATACAGTAAAACTATATTTGCATTCAAATCAACATCTTCCTCCATCTGTGCTCTAAATGTCTGTAGTGTTATTCCGAATATAATTCAACAATTTGTTCCCATTATAGTATGTAAAAAAAAGTCACTAAATTGTGGACACCATCAGAAATCCTTAAGCCCACTTCAGACCTTCTTAAATTGGAATTCTAATGATTTGTAGAAAAATACAGGTTGTGGAGATTATAGAAAGAATTTTGAAGATATCTTGATTAATAGGTCAAAATATCCTTTTGAATCTTGATCAGATATAGCCATGTACCTGAAGAAAATAGGATAGATAAACTTAACATAATGACAAAATTACAAATATTGATATTACTCGAGATTGGCTTGTGATGATAACACCTGTTGTACAAGTTTGTTGTACAAGTATATAAAATTCAGAATATACTTTTACGAAATAGTTTTGGGTACTTGAATGCTTATATAAATTCAATAGTACCAAAGTCTATTTCTGAATACTAGGTTTATAAATGTCACTCTGAAAGTGAACTGTCAGTTTATTTAGCATTAGATAGATCACAATGAAAAAGGAGACATGATCAGATTGGTATAGATGCAGATAGATTCTTTGTCCGCCCGCCACCAAAGAGATGGAAAAGCAGGTTTTTGCATGATTTGAATAAACTGCAAGTTGAAATTATCTGTCAACCGTATCATGACAATTAATTGTCATTTGGTTGCTTGACAGAACTAAAATATGTCAGATCCTTTTTTTCAAAAGATCAGATCCTTTACTTTCTGATATGCTTATTGGAACGTTTGTTTATTGCCTGACATCCTTGAATGAGAAATCCTTTACTTCAAGCATTTGTGTTTCTGAATCTTTGGGCTTATTGGAATGTTTGTTTATTGCCTGACATTTCAAGGGAATGGACAGCCTGTTATGCTGCCTATTTTTTTTGCATCTCATGTTTTTGTGCATCTGACACTCCTACAATTCACTACGTACAGACACATCTTTGCTTGTTTGAAAGATAAGATTTGGTCCAGATTGCATGGACAAACTCCCAGCCGTCTAGACAATGCTTGGTTCAATGTGGTAGTTTGAATGGCCTATTTATTTCTTCCCTGCCCTGCGTGAGCATTTTATAAAACTTAAAATAATCTTTGTTTCAGTTAGGTTCCTAGCTCAATTTGTGGTGCAGCCTTTAATTCTTGATGATACTTGTGGGGGAGGCATTGAGCTTTGAGGAGTGTTGCTAACTCTGAACAAAAACACTACCCTTGTGATTTACTTAATCGTTCTCAAATTGAAGACTACATATTTGGGCTTATACTTGCCTGCATATTTCTTTGCGAAATGCAAAGATTTGTTTCGAGCTATGCTTGCATATATTATTATTTTGCTATAGTTAGAGACAATTTTTGTTAACTGATCCGGCAGGCTCCTTCAGAACTGAACCAAGGCTGATGATATTCACTAGCTGAGGGCTCTTTTCTCCTTTGCTATCTCTTTTATGCATGTATGAGTTACATATGTTCTTCCAATGGTATTATTTACGTATCTATAACTTTTAGGATAGGATCATCCATAAATTTTTAATATTCTTTTTAATATATGCATATGCATGAGAGTGAGATCGAAACAACCACTAAATTCAGTGTTGGTGAGTGTAACTCATTTTTGCAATCTTTGACAAATTGTTGATACACGAGAAGCTGATATGCACCTTTTTTGTCATTTCAGATCTCATAACTACAAGGCTATGAGCTACTGAGTTTGAGTTTTCAAGTTTTAACTTTTATAGGTTTTGTATAGACAATACTTTGTATACTATTATTTGTCCTATGTGAGACATGACCTATTATGCATGAGTTTTTTTAGATTAAACTATGAGAAAAATATCATCATTTAGTTGGCTTTACGTGCATCCTTGAAATGAACCCGTAGCGTTAGCACGGGCACTATACTAGTAACCCTAGTTGTTGAAAAAGGTAAAATGTCCATAATGTACTAATTGCCTTCTCTTTTATTTTGCTCTCTCTTTTTTTCTTGTATTCTTTTATTTTATTTTACTTTTAATTCTCTTTCCTTCCCCTTCTCTCTACCTAACCTCATCTCCAACTCCACTTCTACCGCATGCACATCCGCCACCATGATGCTCGCCTCACCACCATTGACTCCCCCTAGTCGCCACACTTCCTTGCCTACCGTGGCCAAAAGCTCACTGAATGACTTTAATGGACGATTTTGATTTATTATTCGAAACGTACAATAGGAAAGTCAATGGACGAGCGTTTGGCAGTAGCACGCGATGTGAGGAAGTTTAGTGACTAGGGAGAATAGACAGTGGTGAGGCAAGCATCATAAGGGCGTATGTGCGTGCGGTGGAGGTGGAGTGGGAGATGAGGTTATTAGGTGGGGAGAGAGAATGGGGAAGAAAGAGAAATAAAAGTAAAACAAAATGAATGAAGATAAGAGAAAAAAAAAGAGAACAACAATAAAAAGAAGGGCATTATGAACATTTTTTCGTTTTTCAACAACTAGGATTATTTTACTAAGGGTAAAAAAAGTTGCTTTGTTAACAAAGCACAATTAGAACTATTTTGGTTGAAGCTTTACCAAACAAATTATAATTACTTACATTATCTTGCATTACGGGGACGAAACACATATTCTCTTTCCTTTTGATTTCTATTGTGTCACTTCATCGAGTTTACCAGTACGATGCTATAAGATTGTCTCCCAGCAAGTGATCCATAAGAATACCCAAACTTAACTGTATTGTATTGGTCTCCAACAGAGAGTACCTATACAATATACCTATTTTGGGTGACAGGAGAGGCATTACTTAAATCTGAGTATCCTCTCTGCTGGAGACTCATTTACGAAAAGGATTCTCTTTTGGGTCTTGTTTTTTTAAAAAAAAAACTTTTAGGTCTTGTTGTTGAGAAGACCAAAAAAATGGGTATGAAACCCATGGCTTTGTAGTGCTATCAATGGGTCTTGTATTTTGGATGCCAATGTTGGAGATAGTATAATAAATAAGTATAAAATCTTGTAGTGATGGAAACAATACTAACATAACTTATTTCAAGCTCTTGCATTATTAACCCCATCCATACTATGATGGTTGCTGGCCGGCCTTTCTATCCACGTCGCCTAAAATTCAGCCACGGTATCCACGTCTCCTTTTACTGTTACCGATGGATTGGCCTAGCTGCTAGGCTATCCACGTCACCCGGTAAATAACAGCCACGTCTTTTCGCGTAAATATCCCACTCCTCTTCCCTTCCCTTCGTAAAAAAAAAAAGAAAAAAATCGCTCCTCGCGGCCTCGCCCCGAGCTTCTCGTCGCCCTCTCCGCCTCGCCTCCTCCACCTCCTCCCGATGCGGCCTCGGGGCGGCGGGCGGCGTGGTGGCGGCGAGGTAGGGCTGGCGCGGCGCGGGGGAGCGGGCGGCACGGCGGAGGCGTACGGCGGCGGGGGCTACGCAGCGCCGGCGGCCTCTCTCCTTTCTCCTTTTCCCTCCGTCTCGATCTGCCATCGAGGGTATGAGAAGCAGTTGACATTTTTTCCCCTTTCATGTTCTAGGGTTTCTTTGCGGGTGGATTTGAACTCGACCTTCGTGCGTTCTTAGATCATGCACCGGCTCGGCCGGCCCTGGCCCCGGATTCAGCTAGGTCGACATGCCGGCGCAGGTGGTTGCCCCCATTGGCCAGCAGCTCCGATGCAGCACGGTGCGCTGCCGTTTCCTTCTGCAGGGTCCGTGCTTTTCTCCAAGGTGATGCAATCCTTTCGCCTCTCTTTTATTTTAGCAAGATTTATTTGCCCCGCTACCTCATGCTTAGCCAAGTTTTTAGGGTTTAGTTCTTTTGACTGCAACCATGGTGCAGTAATATTTGTGCCCATCGTATTTCCTATTATGCTTTTGGGTTCTTAATTCGGTTCCCTCAGATTAGCTGACTTCGTGCAATTAGTTGCATATAGGTGCATTTGCATTCGACCTGTTGTTCTGTTCTTCAGGAAGGCAATGCACCACCACTATACTATGTTGGTAATCTACGAGAGCTATAAGCATATATAAATAATTAACTATGGCGAAGACATCTCCAAAAGAACGATGCGGGTATAGGGAAAACAATTTGCACCATGTTTGTCTTCTAAAATCCAGAACAGTACCATCTCCATAAATATATTCGGTTCTTTGTCTTTGGATTGGGACAAAGAGCGTATTTCAGAGCTTTATCATATGTGGTTCTGAACCTACCACCATCAATGGGATTTTATTTATCCTTGCCAACTGATGTGAGCTTTCACTAATGATTTTTTCCCTTGTATATATATAGCTGTTGACATATGCTGAAAACCTCTATTTAGCCTTACTAGCTGATTTAAGCACTGACATTAACTAAAAAAAACATTGCAGGAGTGAGATTCTGAGCTTCTAAACAAAGGAGAGGGTTTCGGCTAAGTTCAGAGATAGCATCTTTGTGAGTTTTGTGGCTCCTCTTGCTTGCTTATACAGTATTGGCACATTCTTTCCACTACCATGAAGCATAGGGTATTTGATTGAGTATGACAGGTTGACACAACTTCAAATACTGGCATATGGAATGATCTGAACCATTACATATACATAGTTATTTTTGTTGTCTTAATGATCTGAACCAATTGGGCATATTCAATGATGAGCTATTTTTACCTGTCAACAATCCAATCTTGTTTCGTCTTCACTGCTATTTGAAAAAAAAATATATTGTCACAAGGTTTATGCTTTTGGGGAATTTAATTCTTTTGAGCAACTGCCATCTGTGCAAACTGGTCCGCTATGTTTTTAAAGGACACAGCTATGTGAGTTTGTTCTCACTGTTTCACAAGTTCTGCACATACTTCTGTTGTTCTCCTCTGATGCTTCTCAACACATTGACAGGTACCACGTGGTACCTTTTCTCAATGTACAACAGTTACAAACGAGTTATTACCGCCAAATTTGGTTCATGCAAATACACATCAGCAGTTCATTTCAAATTTGAAAAGAACTACTGATTGCCAGCTACCATCTCCTCTTTTCTCTTGAGTTGCTGTTCATCTTTTTTTATACAATCATGCTTTTCTTTATTACATGATTTCTAGGTTGGGAAAGAAAGGAACTCCAATATTTACTTCCAAGCACTATTCTTCCTGATTTAGCCTACCAATGTTTGCCACTGTGATATATTGGTAAGTTGTTTCATCCATATTGCTGCTGCACCTTTTCTAAAAAAATGGATGTTGCTTTGTGTTTTGTTTGTTGTTTGCTGCTCTGATTTTACTTCCAAAAGTGATTCAACCTTTTGCACCAGATGTCCTCTTCTAAAAGTGATTTACTTTCACCTAATTGTCTCATTACCATTGCATACCTTTTTTCCTTACTCTTTTCCTTTTTCGCTTGTACTTAACTCCATTCTAAGTTAGCTGTTTTCCACCCGTAGGCTATGATCAGCAATGGCAAACGATTGGGTGCTAGGTCATTTTTTGGTTGTTATATGCTAAGGCCATGGATACTGTGGATTTAGGATTTATACCAGATGCAAGTGATTCTCAAGACTACCTATATGTGAACTCATGAATATTTTTCTAAATTTTGTTGTTGCGGTTTTATGAATGCAAATGTGCTTTCCTAACTTATTCAAAGTATGTGGTGCAAACCAAAATGTTAGTCAACGTCTACAGACTGAATATCATTGCCTCCTGAAATTGTTTTGGTATTATAAATGATGAAAAGTAGTGCGACCATACGAAGTTGATGCTGAATTTATATAGCCTCCAGTTCACAGATTCATGCTAAATTTATTTAGCTCCTCTTCAAAATCCCCAGTACAATTAGATTAATGTGTTCCATAGTCTACTGTTGTCATCCCATTAGTTCCTCCTGTAATTTCTACGGCTAATGTGAAGTTTATCAGCTCCTATAATTTTGATGCTGAATTTACATAGCCTCCACTTCACAGTCATTTGCACGAGTAATGCACATTTGCTCATATCATTTACATTGCCTCCAGTTCACAAATTATCAGTTCACAAATCATGGTTTAGTTTAGTGTGTTGAACATGAGTCGCTCAAAGAACCCTTTGCCCCTAGCCTGGGGTTGACTCCTTGAGTCCTCAATTCCCATTTTGCAGGAGGGTGGCCTTTATAGAATTGCCACACTCAACGATATCTGTGCATTGCTAAAATGAAACAAGAATTACTTTGTGTTTTTGGTTTAATAAATTCTTATACATAGGCCTTCCTTTTATCAAATACATTGACATTGCCATATACAGGAGACCTTCAAAGCATGGGAAATGCAGGTGCCACTGCCATCATAGTGAGATAGGCACATGCTACGGAAACAACCAGATATGCCCGACAGGTATACGTCGCGTAAAATGCCGGATGAAGCCCAAGTAGGAAGTACATTTGAAGTCAACTATCGGCTTGTTTGGAATAAAGCAATTCAAAATAGAGGAATAGAAAATAAAAACTGAAATAGGATGCAGTGAATTGTGCAAACCATAGGTTCTCACGGGAACTCGATATGTTTGGAATGCAGTGGAGCTTTTATTTTCTATGGTTTGCACTATTATGATTACATATACAATCTTTCGCCTGTAAAAAATCATGATTCAAACTGGTCCTCTGTTATTGGTGCTCCTCTATTATTGGTGCATGTATTACTTTTTTAGGTACTTGCTTATGCTGTGTTCAGTATGCCACGTACTTTATTGCTCGTTGTCGCAAACATTTATACCCGGCGCGCAAGTGCGCGCCATTCTACTAGTAGCTAAGCTAATTAGGGAGAGAACCGACAAACATGCTATAACTTGTAAAGTAAAAAATTAGCATGGTCATCTAATGGTTTCTGCAGTTGATAAGACGGCTGATGCAGAAATAATATATCATAGCTGATAAGTTGAAGCGATTAGGACAAAGATAGGCTTACGTATGAACTTTGAAAGTTAAAATGTTGTAAATTCTAAGTCAAATGGCTTAGTCCATTATGTAAATTCTAATTCCAACGGAATGAAAGATGTACCTTTCTCCAAGATCGGAAATCATGGTGGAATGAATTCCAATATTCATCAATGGGAAGACGGGGATTCTTTAAGCATCAAGGGTGAGTCTGGCTATGGCTCTCTAATGGGAAAGCACCGGATGTTAGTACTGCACGGCACACAACAAACTATATTAAGCAACAGCTTATCTGCTTATGGTACCCATTGAATGAGGCAGATCGATCGGTCCATCACAGTGCACAAGCACAAAATGGTGGGCGACAATCCGTCATTTCATCATCGAGTACTAATGGAAACGCTAGTACTCCTACAAAAGGGTCAGCATCACCCATCACCCTCTCCACTCCAGCTTTCCGCGAGCCCGTAGCCATTGAAGCGGCACGCGATGCAGATGTAGGGCTTCTCATCAGACAAAACGGTGCAACCAACGGCATTAAAGCACCGGCGCAAATCCAAACCATCAATGGAATGAACGAGCCGGCGATTCGCGATCGCACCATTCTTAAACGACCCTTTGATGGAAAGCAACAGCTGCTCTCCATTCATCATGGAGTAACGAAATTCCGCTGGGACTTGTTGTGAGAGATGGCACACGACGCCGTTGCTGTCGGTAACGAAATTCCGAAGACAGGTGCCCGTAGCATTCATGTTCAGATCCATATATATAGAGACAATGAAACTGATCAAATGATTGATGTCATGATGCTAAAAAAAAATGATTGATGTCATGCTTTTTGGGTTTTTGTTGTACAAACAACATCAGTTTTGGCGGCCCATTAACACAAGCCGCCCAAACGAATTTGGCGCCTCCGCGTCAGGTATTATTGCTCTCCATCTTTTCTTCGCCCTCCATTCAAATCCAAATCAAAACGACATGGACTTTTTACACATTCATTTTTGGTTCCAAAATGAGTAATATACCTCGCCACCAAACTCTTTAATTACTTAATTGTCTATATCTACATAACTTTGCATTTGCCGTTTCCAACTGTCCGCCGCCGTTTCCTTGCACGAAACTCTAGGCGGAGGCCGCGGTGGCTCTGGCCGCCGCGCCGTAGTACCCGCCGGCGCCGCGGAGCTCGTCGATGACGACGCGGAGGTCGCGCGGGCGCACCTCCATCCGGAGCCCGTGCTTCATGAAGAGCGTGAGCGACATCTTCTGCTCCACGCGGTGGCCCGGCGCGACGGCGAGGCGGTGGCGGAGGAGCACGCTCCCGGCGATGTTCTTCATCTGCAGGTACGCGAGGTCCTTGCCCAGGCATATCCGCGGGCCGGCGTTGAACGCCACGAACCGGAACGAGTCCTGGGGCTCGAACCTGGCGCCGTCGGCGGACAGCCATCGCTCGGGGCGGAACTCGAGGCAGTCCTCGCCCCACACCGTCTTCATGCGCCCCGCCGAGTAGATGGAGTAGGTGACCGACGAGCCCGCGGGGACGAACGTGCCGTCGGGCAGGACGTCGTCGGCGACGACGTGCTTGGAGTCCTCGGGCACCGACGGGTACAGGCGGAGCGTCTCCGAGAGCGCCGCCTTAAGGTAGACGAGGCGGTCGAGCTCCTCGAAGTCGAAAGGCGCGGCGAGCCACAATGCCGGGTCCTCGACGCCGCGGGACGCGGCGAGGACGGCGCACAGCTCGCGCACGATCCTGCGCTCCACGTCGGGGTGCGTGGAGACGAGCCAGAAGAACCAGGAGAGCGCCACCGAGGAGGTGTCGCGGCCGGCGAGGATGAAGTTGAGCGCCACGTGCTGCAGCGACTCGTCGGAGTAGGTCCCCTTGCGCATGAAGCGCGAGAGGAGGTCGTCGTGCGGCGTGGGCGACGACGCGTCGTTCTGCTGCTTGCCGCCGGTGAGCTCGAGCTTGCGCGCGCTGATGACGGCCGAGAGGTAGCGGTCGACGTGGTGGACGCTGCGCGCCAGCGTGGTCTCCATGCCGAGCCCGAGCCACTTCTTGAGCCGCCACACGCACTCCGGGAAGATGAAGCGGTTGAGCGTGGCCTCCGTGGCGCGGTCGAAGGCGGAGGCGAAGGCGTTCTCGGGGAGGCCCCGGGCGAGCGTCTCGGGGTCCTTGCCGAACGCGAGGCCGCAGATGTTGTCGAAGGTGAGGCGGAGCAGGAGGTCCTGCATATCGACGACGGCGCCACCGGAGGCCGAGGCAGCGTCGGCCAGGATGGGGAGCAGGCGAGCGTGGATGGATCGCGACACCCAGCGCGACATGGCGGTGCGCAGCGTGCGGGTGGTGAACTCGAGCGCGGCCGTCTTGCGCTGCGCCACCCACGTCTCGCCGTCGGAGTTGAAGATGCCGTCGCCGAGCAGGTCCCGGAAGACGCCGTGCCAGAAGGGGCCCTTGGGGTAGTTGTCGAAGCGGGCCTTGAGGACGTGCTCCAGGTTCCGCGGGTCGCACGTGACGGTGACCAGCCCGCCCCGGCGCGCCACCCCGGGCACGGCGAAGATGCAGGTCTGGTACGTGCCCCCGGCCCGGCGCAGGTTGGCGGCGATCCACTCGTGCATGTCCTCCGCGTGCTGCACCAGCCCCGGGAGGCTGCCGACCAGCGGCCACACCCGCGGCCCGCTGAGCCCGCGCGAGATCCGCCAGAACCACGCCATGTACAGCGCCACGGCCGCCACCACCACCGCCCACGCCCCGGCCTCCATCGCTGGCTGCTTCTTTTTTTGCCGATCCGATCCACGGGACCGGCCGGGCGAGCGGGCGGGCAGAGGTATGCTAGGCTGCTGCTGCTGATGACAGGAGAAATAAGTGAGGGCACATGGACCGCAGCGAGTGCCTAGCAGTGGTGCAGGGGTGCGGCGAGGACGTGATGGAGAGGCGAGGCTATATAGCAGCCTCGGCCAGTCGCACCGGAACGGGCAGCGATTCAAGCCCGGCATTGAATACGTGCCGTGCGATGCGATGCGAGCCCCACTCCACTGACGCTGTGGCCCCTAGTTACAAGTAGAATCCATGGACGATATATGGACCCCGTCCCGTGCGCCGCACGCACCGGAGAGATGGGTCGTCGTGCGTGCTGCGTCAGAGTGGGAGGAGCGTACTGCGTGCTGCGTCAGAGTAGGAGGAGCGTACGCTGAGATGAGGTACATATACGCTGCCATTATTGGCGGGTCTGTCAGGAGACGACGGAGCCGACGCAACAGGCTTGGATCAATACACGTATAGGATAGGAAAGCTGGAGAGGGATAGGAAAATCACAGGAATTGACTGATATTGCTGTGTTCCTTCCTCCGACCACCGACCCTATAGGGTTTAGGAAACGTAGGGCTTGTTTAGATGCCCAAATTCACCTCTCAAATTACTCGCGAAAAGAAGATTTCCCATCACATCAAAAATGTGGCGTATCGTAGATCTTAAATGTAGATGAAATCAAAAACTAATCGATTTTGTTGTCTTTCTGCGAGGCGAACATTTTGAGGCTAATTAATCAAGATTTGGACAAATATTATCACAAAACAACGAATTTGCTACAGTGCTCCGGAGAGCACTGTGCAGATTCGGTTCCCCCCGATTCGGGGGAACTAAACAAGGCCGTAGTAGGAAGGAAAATGAGAGCCTTTGGCAACACCGTAAACTCTACAAGTAATTGTAGTCTCGTCGTCGTCGTCAGCATAATCGTGGTCTCATCGTCATCGTCAGCATGAATATTCAGTTCACCTCTCCCCGAGTGGCTCGGAGTCTTTTCGGAGAATGGTCCTGCGTTCTGCGTCGAGAGTGGGAGGGGAGCGTACGGTACGTATAGACCTGCTGGCTTGGCGGGACGTACGTACAGGAGACGACGCAACCGTGGTGGAAGGAAGCCACCCATAAATTGCCGTCAGGGGTCGTTGGTTGGTAACCCAACGTGAGCGCGCCGCGTGCGGACGGGCAGCTGGAGCCCTCACCTACTCGTGGGGGAGCCCCTTGAATGCACGCGACGCGCACATTGAATACCAGCGCGCAGTTCACCAAGGTTAGCCGGCCGCCATTGCTGCTTTGCTGCCGATCGTCGCCCCGCCCGTCGTCGGTACGCTACTTCGTCCTACTCCGGCTTGGAAGTTCACCAAAAGGTCACCGATCCAAATTTTCTTTTCATAAAACCGGGGCGCTAAGTTCACCAAGGTCACCTACATTGAGTTGTGCTGTATGATTTGTCCGTCAGTAAGGTCAGTGCATACCCGGGATAAAGCAACTTCGTGCATGACGTCAGTGCACACAGGACAATTTCTGCCACATAGAAAAACATGCTAAGTGTGCGTTTATATCTCTTTCAATTTGTTTAAATTTTGACTACTTTGTGCCCAGTTCCGAGGACACCGTCCCGCTGATAAAATCGCAGTCGTTTCGAGACGTACTTCGATGAATACTCTCGTGTTCGTGTACTCCTAGGCTGACTCAACAAGAGGATTTAAAATTTGACCTGCTCTGTGCCCAGTTTCGAGGAGACCGGTCCGCTGATAAATCCCAGTTTCGAGGCTTTGGTATGAGGAGTCTCGTGTTCGTGTATTCCTAGGCTTTCTCTAACAAGTAACAAGAGCACCTGAATATACGTATCTACGTAGAATAGTAATGAGAATTGAGAAAGAGCACTGAGACGTCTTGCATGGTGCAGCCTCGACAATTGCGTTCCCGGACAGAGCATCGAGACGTCAGCAGTTGCCTGAGAATCTTGGTGCGAAAAATGTAATGCCCGCGGCGGCACTCTTGTAACATAAACTGTTTTTTTCATAATACAAAGATACGCATAATCGTGCATATTCGCTAAAAAAGAAAGAGAGAACGAAGCGATACACGCTTTGGCTGCATTGCCTGTTTGCCACTGACGCATGCACGGTGCGGTCCGCGACGCGACTGCCCGGCTGAACAAGCCAGGATCCAGTGCGTGCGCGCGCGCGAAGATGCAGTGCAGCAGGCCTACCTGATTTGGCGAAGACGTGCGCCACTGCCCGTGGCGAGGCTGAACACGGGAACGTGCCAGGTGAGGGAATGACGCCGGCTGCTGCATCGTATCTACTCACAAAGGACAAAAAATGTCAAGCGGCAGGTCAGTCAGGTAGCATGATGCGAGCAGACGACCGGGGCAGTGGCAGTGATGAAGCTGGCCAACTGTTTTTTGGTCTGGTCTGAGCGCCATTAGAAAGGCCGGCCGCCAGAGTGGTTTTGACTTTTGACAAAGCGCAGAAACGGATGGAGAGACCGTTGCTAGCTGGAGCGCAGAGAGGGTACTGTACTGAGGTTTGATGAAGACGGGAGCGTCAGCGAAACAGCGGCCTCCGGGTTTGGTTTACCATTTCTTTGCAAACACGGTACGGAGAAGGTTACCTTGGTTTGGTTTACCATTCCTTTGCAAACACGGTATGGAGAGGGTTGGGCCACCCAACTGAGCCAACCTTGCCCAAACGCAGTACGTATAGGAGTAGCTCGATTAGCTCGAATTAAGAAGACCGGCCTCCTGTAGTAGCTCGCAGGGCCATGTGTGCTGTTGGCTCGATTAGTTTGGTTTGTTGGAATGATGAGACCTTTTTGAACGTTCTGCACTTCTGCTGCTCGTACCTTGCCCATTAGTTTGGTTTGCTATGCTCGCAGGATCGAATGTCGTCTCAATTCTATCTGGCTTTTTTTTTCTTTGACAACAACCCAAACTATGATAGATCCCCTCATCGCACCATATTTAGAGAAGTTGGATCTAAAATGCCGTGCGAATTTGCGCTGTCGACCGTGTATTCTGTTTCTCATTGTCATCGACCTATTCAGTTGCACATTCAATAGATGCTCTAGACCAAAGCTTTGTACATGGACTTGCTTTCTAGCAGGATTCTGTCTCTGGTCTATAGCTATGTCGATTGTCGGTGTCCAGCAATTTTGAGTAAAATACAAACCCGGTCCTTAAACTTTTCATGCCGTGTCATCCCGGTCCATAAACTTTTAAAGTATATCATTTGTGTGTCTAAACTCTATTTGGGTCTCAAATCAACTTTTTACGGGTCGTGCCCTCTTTCATATCAGCAGAAAACCCCTCCTCTCATTAATTTGTTTTAAAGGGCATTACTTCCTACTGATCAGAGCCTGTTGACGGCCAGAGGCGACTGAATGCATCGCAAAGGTGTCGTTCATTCAGTTGTCGTTCATTAGCCTGATCGCATGCATGAACGAGAAGCCTAACGTATTGAAGGACACACTACTATTATTAGGTAACATCAGTGACTATCGTATCACATTAATTATTTTAGACAAAAAACTTCAGCAACTATTTTAGACGCCGAGGCCGCCCGTGCGTGGACGCGTACGATTCATGCGTGGGAACGTCACGATCCGTGGTGTATGGAGATCACAGGCTGCATGCATGTGTACGATTCATGAGGCTGCCATGATGCACACCTCGGATTGGAGTGATATGATCCAGTCCAACAGATTGGAGGTTGCGTTCTAGGCCAGCGATCAGGTACGACACGACCCCGTCGCGGAGTAACTCGCACACTCAGATCTCTCCAAGCACCGCGCTCACACGCACAAGCGAGGAGTATGTCACACACACGCGCGATCTGTCCACGACCGAGCCACCACGGAATAGGAAGGGTAAAGGATTCTAAGTGAATCGATGATTTAAGTTAGGGGTCTAATTGCATTACGATAAAGGGTATTGGCGGCTAATGGATCCTAAATGTGCTGCTTTGAGACCCAAATATAGTTTAGACACGCGAATGACATACTTTAAAAGTTTATGGGGGGTGTGACACACCATGAAAAGTTTAAGGATCGGGTTTGTATTTTACTCAGCAATTTTGTTGAACTTAATATTTAGTGAAATTTATTTTCCACTAAAAAAGCTCTCCCAAGGAGGCTCAACCCATTGAAAGTTTGTTTTCCTACCTTTTAGGATCTAGCAAGTCTAGGGCACACCATCTGCCACCATGCTTAAAAATAAAATAAAATTCTCGTTCTTTAGAAGTCAAATAAATTTAAATTTTGTTATATAAAAACACAAACACTTATGGTACCTAATAAATATTATTTCATTAATAAACCAAATATTATTTCATAAGCATATTTAGAGATAGAAATAATAATATTATTTTGTATTAATTGAACATAGAATTGACTTGTCACTATATTAACATTTTTTTAGTATTTTTAGAGGAAAACTTATTCTTGAATGTCTTCTTGTATTAAATTAATAAACTCTAAAATAAGAATATATTAAAGACTAAATTAGTTGTCTTATTTCTTTCAAATGTCTATAGTTTGCCAGAACTTTTAAGATCGCACTGAAAGGACAATGAAGAAAAAAAATACATGCAAACACCGACGTCAGACGAGGTGTAAAGACCCTAAAAGCCAGACGCTGCTGACATCAAGATATTGTATCCACACTAAAAAGGAACATCGGTTTGAGGATCCCTCCGAAGAATACAAGCTTATAATTTTCCACCAGAGAGTGTTGAAGATGCCGAACATTGTTGCACCTGTACAAACAAACCAAAAGAGGAGGTCGAGTGTGCCACATCAAAAACCAGCTAACTACTTTCTCAATCTCGTCGTCGAGGAAGTGAGAGGCCAGATATATCTTATTCCAAAGTACCATCATTCCCACCACCTTGTGGATGACACGGGGCTATTTTGGCTGGTGGTTTTTACCGATAAACACTTCTGCAATGGACAAAAGATGCAAGCGGCAGGTCAGCCAGGTAGCATGATGCTAGCAGACGACCGGGGCAGTACTGGCAGTGATGAAGCTGGCCAACTGTTTTTTGGTCTGGTCTGAGCGCCTTTAGAAAGCCCGGCCGCGCGCCAGAATGGTTTTGACTTGTGACAGCGCGCAGAAACGGATGGAGAGACCATTGCTGGAGTGAGGAGGGTACTACTGTACTGAGGTTTGAAGACGGGAGCGTGTCAGCAGCGAAACACTGAGCCAACCTTGCCCAAACCGCTCGAAGAAGACCGGCCAGTAGGGGAGGTAGCTCGCAGGGCCGATGTGTTGTTGGCTCGGTTAGTTTGGTTGGAATGAAGACCTTTTTGAATGTTCTGCTGCTCGTACACCTCGTCGTCGGCCATGAGTTTGTCTCATCTCTCGTCTCTAAGGGGATTGAGTATACGTATGGGTCTTTCTTTGGGCATTCAACGTATCATCTTGGAGACCTATCCTGCGACTTGTAGCAAATGCAATCGTCAGCAACTGACTCAGAATAATAGGTCCCCTGTTAGCACCATATTTAATTAGAGAAATTGAACTAAATGTTAAACTGTGGTTCTCTATTGATTTGGCTAACCCTAGAAGGGTAGCTATATAGTGTAGCATACATGGGCCTCATGGGCCTAGCCACATGGGCCTAATACATGTATATACTCCAACACTCCCCCGCAGTCTGAACTACCGGCGCAGCGGAGTTCTAGACTGGACATCTAAAAGAAAGAGCACACACACATGCCCCCCCACAGCCACAACTAGCCACTGGTGATGTTGAGGCTGGAGCGGAAGTCGGTGAAGGTCGACGACGGGAGGCCCTTGGTGAAGATGTCGGCGAACTGGGAGGTGGTCGGTACATGGAGGACCCGCACCTCGCCGATGGCCACCCGATCACGGACGAAGTGAAGGTCAATCTCCACATGCTTCGTGCGCTGGTGCTGGACGGGGTTGGTGGAGAGGTAGACCGCGCCGACGTTGTCGCGATGAGACGAGCGTGGCCCGCGAAGGGGGCTATGGAGCTCGGCCGGGAGCTGCCGGAGCCGGGAAGCCTCGGCCACACCATTGGCGACGGCGCGGTACTCGGACTCGGCAAGACCGGAACGGGAGGCCACCGCCGGCGCTTGGAGGACCCAGGACACCAGGTTGCCTCCGAGGAAAACGGCATAGCCGAGGTGGACCGTCGAGTGTCCGGACGGCCGGCCCGGTCGGCGTCGGTGTAGACGACCCGGCCGTAGAGGAAGACCGTCGGTGCGGGAGCGAGGCCATGATCGCGGTGCCTCGGAGGTACCCGAGGAGACGCTTGAGAGCGGTGAGATGAGGCTCCGAGGATCATGCATATGAAGGCACAACCGTTGAACCGCATATGTGATATCGGGCCGAGTGAAGGTGAGGTCGAAGAGCACCGGCAAGACTGCGGTATGCCGTAGGATCGCCATCCGGGGGCCCTCTCGCCTCGGACAGCTTGCTCGAGTGTCAAGCGGAGTGGGTGGGCTTGCAATCCGTCATCCCAGCCCGCTCAAGTATGTCCGAGTGTCTTGGCGCTGGTGAAGAAGAAGACCACTGGATGAGGCTCAACGGTGACTCCAAGAAAGTGGTGAAGCACACCCAAATCCTTCATCGCAAACTCCCTGAAGAGAGGTGATGATCCGGCGAAGAAGGGACTCACTTGGAGGCCGTCGGGACTATGTCATCCACATAGAGTAGCGAGATATGCGTCTCGGCCCCATGGTGATAGATGTACGGGGACGTGTCGACTTGGCCTCCACAAAACCAAGTGTCGGAGGAAAGCTGAACAAACCCGTGGTTCCATGCCCGGGGAGCCCGCTTGAGGCCATAGAGAGACTTGTTGAGCCGGCGAGACCATCTCGTAGCCGGAGGAGTCCACAAACCCGGCCGTGGCCTGCGCAGACTGTCTCGGTGAGAAGACCATGCGAGAAAAGCATTCTTCACATCCGGGCGGGTGCACGGGCCAAGAGCGGGTGAGAGCCGGTGAGAGCACGGTGCGGACGACAAGATGTGCTTCACCACCGGACCGAAGGTCTCATCATAGTCAACCCCGGGCGCGAGTGAAACCCGAAGTACCCACCGAGCCTTGTACCGCTCAAGTGTACCATCGGCCGGCGCTTGTGGGTCCGGATCCACTTGCCGGTGACGACGTTGGCACCTCGCGGCCGAGGCACCGGATCCCAATGCGGGTTGGCGAGGAGGGCCGCGTACTCCTCTTCCATCGCGCGGCGCCGGTGAGGGTCCGCCAAGGCCTCGCGGACGGAAGAGGGTGCCGGAGAGATCCCCGTCTCGCGAGCAGTGGCGGAGAGGGCTGCGGACGGACGCCGCGCCTCGTCACCATCGGTGAGTGTGACGAGGGTCCCGGTGAAGCAGCGGCGGGTGGTATACCGGCGGCTCCACACGGGCGGCCGGAGGCCGCGGCGGCGGCGGCGGCGGCGTCGGTGTCGCCGGCGGAGAGAGGGGCACCACCGGTGGTGCAGGTGACCCCGGTGAAGAAGGGGCCACCTGCGGCGACGGTGGCGGCGGCGGCGGCGCCGCAACCCGTCCACGGCGCTGGTACACGTGCACCGGCTGGGCGAAGCGAGCAGGTGGCGCCTGAGGTGGAGCCTGAGGCGGCGGTCCACGGCGCTGGTACACGTGCACCGGCTGGGCGAAGCGCGGAGGTGCAGGTGGCGCCTGAGGCGGCGGCTCGGGACCACCCCGCTCGGCCCCTCCATGGTCGGCGAGGGGAGCGAGGTCGGGAGAGGCACGGCCGCCGGTGAGCCGGGGCACGGCCCCGGCGAAGGGCACGGTGCGGTAGTACTGCGGGAGACAAGCGAAAGGTGGCTCGACCACCGCGTCGTGGGAAACGAGAGAAAACGTCAAGCTCTGTGGGGTGGAAGTGGTGGGAGGAGGGGTGGAGAAGGGGAAAACCGACTCATCGAACACCACATGGCGAGAAATGAGAACCCTACGAGAGGTGAGATCATAGCATCGGTACCCCTTGTGATCCGGGGAGTACCCAAGGAAGACACACAAGGTGGACCGAGGAGCCAGCTTGTGGGGAGCGGTGGCGGTGGTGTTCGAGTAGCACGCACACCCGAAGACTCTAAGGTGATCGTGCGAGGAGGGTAGTGCGAAGAGAGCGTGGTGTGGTGTAGGAGCCGGACGAGCGCGGAAGGTAGGCGGTTGAGGAGGTATGTGGTGGTGTGCAGGCACTCAGCCCAGAAGCGAGCAGGAATTGAGGCCTGGAGAAGAAGCGTGCGCATGGTGTCGTTGATGGTCCGAATCATGCGCTCAGCCTTGCCGTTCTGAGAGGAGGTGTACGGGCAAGACATGCGCAACTGGACACCGTGAGAGAGAAAGAACGCACGGGAGGTGGAGTTATCAAACTCGCGACCATTGTCACACCGGACGGCCTTGATAGTGAGGCCAAACCGTGTGGACACCCAAGCGAAGAAGTGGTGAATCGCGGGGAAAGTATCGACTTCGCACGCAAGGGAAAAGTCCACAAGTAGTGAGAAAAATCATCAACCACCACAAGATAGTATTTATAGCCGTAAATACGAGTACGTGCGATGTCCACGGGTCGCAGTGTACAAGATCAAAACGGTGAGCCGCATGTGAAGAAGAACTAGAAAAAGGAAGACGAACATGACGGCCCAACCGGCACGCATGACACAACTTGCTCATCATGAACTCGAGTACAACGAATGTCGAGCTATGACTAAGCCGCATCGGGGCATCACGTCCGGGGTGTCCGAAACACCGGTGCCAAGTAGAAGAAGTAGTGGTGGCGGGCGGTGATGAAGATGGCGAAGAGGTCGGAAAGCGGAGAGTGTAAAGGGGTCCCAAGTGTCACATCGGAGCCGAGGACGCCGGGTAGCCAAATCCTTCACAAGTAAGACCAAAAGAGTCAAACTCCACGAACAAGAGTTGTCACTGTAAAACGACGAATAGAAAGAAGATTGTGGACCATCGGGGTGCAACAAGAACATCGGAAGGCGAAAAGAGCCATGGGCACCGGCGGCACCTGAAGTGACGGGGAAGACACGAGCCATTGGCGACCATGATAGAGGAAGGGTGTGAGGAAGAAGGAGGAGAGGAGGACGAGAGTATACCGGAGTCCGGGGTGGTGTGGTAGGTGGCACCCGAGTCGGCGATCCACTCCGGGCCGACGGGAGGTGTCAAGCCCAGGGTGGAGAAGGAGCGCGCCAGAGCCTCCTGACTCCAGCCGGCCGGCCCCGGCGAGGCGCCGGAAGGTGTGCCCCACGGGGTCGCCGCTGGTGGGTAGAACGTCGAAGGAGCTCCCGCGAACATGGCCGCCGGTGGACGAGGGTCGCCACCCGGGGCCTGGAAGGGCCACATGGCGATGCGCCCGGACCAGGGGTTGTTGTAGGAGGGCCAGGCAGCTGGAGGACGTGGCTGCTGTGGAGCGCCACGGCCTGCCCCCCCACCACCACCACCCCCGCCCTTGCCCTTGCCCTTGCCCTTGCCCTTGCCACCCCCGCCGTTGCCACCCTGCCCGCGGCCACCTCCCCCCCCGCTCGGCCCGGTGGGAAGAGGAGCCAACGGTGGGGTGTACGGAGCAGGTGGACGTGGCGGTGGAGTGGCAGCGAGAGCAGTCGAGGACGGCGAAGAACCTGCAGCAGTAGAGAGAGGCCCGGCGGTGGTGGATCCGCGCGGGCCCCCCTGAGTGAGCTCCTCCATGATGAGATCGTCGCGGACCTGGAGGTAGGTGGGAAACGGCCGCATGCGGATGATCAGCGCGCGGAGGGAGGCGTAGCGCTCGCTGACCCCGCGGAGGAGGTTGAGGACGAGTGCGCGGTCCGCCACGGGGTACCCCAGGTCGCCGAGGGAGTCCGCCATGGCCTTCATCTGTCGGCAGTACTCCCCAACCGCGAGGTCCCCCGCTCGAAGGTGCGGAAGCGGAGGTCGAGCCGCGGGGCCCGGGTCTCGGCGTTGCCCGTAAACCGTCCCTCGAGGGCCGGCCCGGGCGTGTCGAGCGGAGGAAGTGTTGCGGAGGAGGTCCCCGCGGCTCGGAGGTGACCGTGTTGAGGATCCGGGAGAGGACGATCTTGTCGAGGCGTAGCCACGACGCAGCCTGGACCCCGGGCGGCGGCTCGGCGGGGACGTGGTCGTCCAAGGCGTAGCGGCGCAGGTGAGGATGACCCGGTCCCTCCAGCGGGCGTAGGAGGTCGACGCGGGGTCAAGGACGACCCGGATGAGCCGGCCAATGTTCGGACACCCCGGCTGGTAGTGGAGCCGCGCGACGAAGGGTCGGCCGGGTCGTGCCGGGTCACCACGGTGGAGGTGGAGCGGTGGCCCGTCGAACCGGAGGAGGGCCTCGGGCGGGGTGCCGGAGGCCCGAGCAGGAGCGCCTCCGCCTCGGCAATCCGGCGAGCCAAGGTGGCGGCGGCGTCCCGCTCACGCCGCCTGTGCCGGGCGGCGGCTCGGGAGACGCTCGCCCGCCGCGGCGGGCCGCACGTGCGGAGGCAAGCCGCCGCGGCAAGGGCGGAGTCGGGCCGGGAGCGTAGTGGGTCACCGGCGGGGCGCGGGGAAGGTGAAGGAGCCCGCTGCCCGGCCACGTAGCGTTGCCCCGCCGCGATCACGCGGGGGCCGGGCATCGAGGTGAGGACGTCGGCGTCGCCGGTACTCGGCGCCGGAAGTAGACGACGCCGTTGGACGAGGATGGGCCGGTGGAGGGGAAGGGCATGCCGAGTCCTCCGGGCGCGGCAGCCGGCGCGCCCGGCCGACAGCGTGCCACGTGCGCAGCCCGAGGCTCGCCGCGGTGGCCTCGCCGGCCTGCCCCCGCGGCGGCCCCGCGCGGTGGCATCGAGGGGAGTGGGGATGAGGCGGTCCGCCGGGATGGGCCCGCCATCCTCCACTGTAGGGTCCGGCTGGGGAAGAATCGCATCACCGCCACCTGCATCGCCCCCATCTGCGCCACCCGGAGCCGCCCCGTCGACCGCTAGCGCGAGCGCCGGGCGGGACGAATCAGCCGCGCGGGATGAATCGCTGGCGGCGGCCGGGATAGCACCGAAGCCTGGCGGGTGGAGATCGACGGCGCGGACCCGCGTGGCGGCGCCGGCTCCCAGAGCCGCGGCGGCGCCGTGCGCTCCCGATCCGCCCGCGAGCGCGCCCGATCCGGCGGAGCTGTGGGCGCCCAGGGCCGCGGCGGCGCCGTGCGCGCCCGATCCGCCCGCGAGCGCGCCCGATCCGCCCGCGACGGTCGCCCAGGAAGGAGTGGAGAGGGCAGGGAAAGCATGGAAGTAGTGGGGAGGAGGAGGGGGAGGCGGCCGGCCGGCCATGGCGGCGGGCGGCGGCGCGCCGGCGCTGGATCCCCCCCCTGGCGGCGCCTGGATCGGGAGGGAGAGGAGGGAGAAGACCTAGGCTGCTGATACCATGTTAAACTGTGGTTCTCTATTGATTTGGCT
Organism: Themeda triandra; assembly: GCA_018135685.1. Taxonomy (NCBI): domain Eukaryota; kingdom Viridiplantae; phylum Streptophyta; class Magnoliopsida; order Poales; family Poaceae; genus Themeda; species Themeda triandra. The sequence continues at coordinate 553,949 of JAENPR010000335.1, forward strand.
AACCCTAGAAGGGTAGCTATATAGTGTAGCATACATGGGCCTCATGGGCCTAGCCACATGGGCCTAATATATGTATATACTCCAACACTAAAATGCCGTGTGAATTTGGTGACTACTATGTTCCTCTGTGCTTTAGACCTAAGCTTTGTAAATGTGCATGTCTTCTAGCTGGACTGTGTCCCTGATATGTAGCTATGTTGGTGTCCAGTGTTTAATGGAAATTATTTTATATTTCAAATCTCTCTGAAGGAGCCTTGACCCGTGAAAAGTTACAATAAGATCCAATAAGTGTGGGGAACATTGGTGTGGCAAGACAATTACTCTCTCATTTCGAAAATAATGTGATTACACGAAAAGGCCTTTGGTCCAGTAGGGAGGTCCAAAGGGACACTACCCCCATCAAGGTTGAAACCTTGGTGTCACATCCTTTTCTGGATTTTTGTGTGCGTGTGTTATATCGAATGTGCGAGTTGTGTGCATCCAGTTGTACGTTCTAAAAAAAATGTGATTCTCATTTTTCAAAAAGTCGAATAATTTTAAATCTGACTAGGCACCACTTTGTTTTCTCCGCACAATCATCACCAAGGTCTAGAGTCACCCCGCGCATTAGAGGCTTACAAATATCCGACTTTCACCTGTACTAACCAATATTCATCCCACCATCTCCGTGTCTGTAACGTCCCGCCCCACCGAGGCCGGGCCCGCTTACATCTGGCCGCTTAACTAGGATATAGACTGCCCTCACAGACCAACACCAGTCTTTTCTGCGCACTTTGTCCTCACTCATGCGCACCCCGGAAAGAACTTCCCGGTCGGTCACCCATCGCTCCAGGCCAAGCACGCTTAACTTTGGAGTTTTTACTAGATGGGCTTCCGGAAAAGAAGTTGCAACTTGTTGATATGAGTATCCTATTAATCTTGTTAAGCTTTGGGCCGGGGTATTACAGTGTCTATCTTCAACACCTCCTCAATCATCTGCCCCGAAGATTTGTTCATCAAAACCAATAGTACTTTCATGACCCTCACCGAAAATGGGAACAAGTCAAACTCGATCTACTAGGTGTGTACGTAGCTCCGCCAGTGTCAAATCTCGATCTCACAAACTGACAGAAATCAAGCTAGAGCATCAGACCGCGAGCACATAGGCGCATACCTGCGGCAGCAAATCACGTTCGCACAAATACCTGCAGCGACGCAGCAGACGACGTCTGACAGTGGGCGGCGGCGCGTTGCAGGGGATGCGTGCCATGAGGGCAAGCGCGGGCACTGTGATGCATGATGAGCATGGCGGATGAGTGAGAAGCGACGAGCGCCGTTGTGCGCGCAGGTGAGAAGGCGAGGTCACAGACACAATCACTGGCGGCGCTCAGCTAGGTACGGCGACGGCGACTCTGAATCGTCTGTGAACTTCGGTGGAAACCAAACACCGAACCGAAGAAACCGACACCGAACTGCTCGGTTTCTCTGTTTTTGCAAAACCGATCGGTTCCCTTCCCTTCCCTTCCCAAACCGAAGTCGAGAAAATGGCTATTATAAGACTCCAATCGTCGTGGCTTCTCTGAAATAGGACTCCAATCGTTTGCTTCTCCGAAATAGGACTCCAAACGATTATACTAAGCTCTAATGACATTCTAGGCCCTTTTAACTCTTTTTCTTATCTTCTAAATACTAGTGTTTTGTGAATGTGACCATACTACCCTTGTGCATACATCCGTTCAGTATTAATGCCCGTGGCCTGCCCTTGGCTGGCTGGCCGCCGCCTTGGCTGCGTGCCTTGGCTGGCTGGCTGCCGCCTTGGCTGCGTGCCTTGGCTGGCCGCCTGCCTTGGCTTGCTGCACGCCGCCGCCTTGGATGGCTGGACGCGCGTCGAGGCTGGGTGATGGCGCCGCCGAAGGGAGCAGCACGCCCGCCGGGTGATGGCGGATCGCTTGGGAGAGGAGGCTCCATGGCCAGCGGCAGCGGAGTCGAACAGGCGGCGGCGACAGAGTCGAACGAGTCTCGGTTGAACAGGGAGTCGAACAGGCGGCGTAGTACGTATGGAAAAATAATGTCTCGTACAAGGAAAGGGCACTATGGTCATTAATTGAAAATACAAGTATTTTTAATTACCAAATTAGATTAAAAGGGCCTGGAATGTCATTAGAGCTTAGTATAATCGTTTGGAGTCCTATTTCGGAGAAGCAAACGATTGGAATCCTATTTCAGAGAAGCCACGACGATTGGAGTCCTATAATAGCCATTTTCTCGCACCGGCCGAACCGAAACTGTCGGTTTAAACTGATTGCCCAGGCTACTAAAACCACAATGTAACACCACATACAGATTTGAAACAAGAGTCCATGAAAAAAAAGGACTGAAACTCTGAACTCTTATCGCTCATTACAAATTTGGAAGAGACTAAGCTCTGACAGTTTCCGGACTCAGACATATAATATAAGCCACAAAGAAGCATATCGGCAGTGATAATTACAATGTTCAGTACATAATAAATCGAATTTCATTATTGCACAAAAAAACATAACAAGACTCCAGTTCTAAGAAGTACAATACAGCTAAAGGAACAGGGTCCCCAACTGCAGCAGAAAACACAGGCTCCATAGTGTGGGTTTCAGCATCACAATTAATCTATTTAGTGATGGAAACATATATATCCTATCACCTCTAGCCATAGCAAAGGGAGATACTTAAGCGTTTACCAATATTGTTGCTAAGTTGCTTCTCGAATTCACAAACAGGGGCATCATGATGATCACATCAAATACTTAAAAACATCACTGTCAGCAATGTGTTCATATATCAATGAGGCTTCTTCTTTATCGTATAAGAAAATGTGCTGGGAACTAGTCCATTAATCATACTCAAATAAGGAAGTGTGTATCTCCACAGTTCCTACTGCTCAAATCTTATGCATAAAATTGACAGACCAAAAGGAAGGTACACGAGCCATAATAACCTTTATGGCATAACCATTAGCCACTATTTCAGATGTGCCAAAATAGTAGTATCTTCCTACTGAATTGTGAAATTGTTTGTTTCAACAGAATTCTAAAAGATGAAATGGAACTGCTCCAGTTCATAGGGATTATATGTCAGAGACATGCTGCCAGCGGTAGCAGGACAAGAAATTAAGCTTGCATTGGAACACCAAGCAATTTGATTGACATGGTACTAGTAACATAACATTAAATAAAATGTGTTCAGGAGACAATACTGGATATGTCTTCATATGAGGTTCATAAACTAAGTCCCAAGAGAATAGTGCCTCGATACCGATAGGTTGAATCTAGAGTCCAAGAGGCTCTGATTTGTCGTTTCATAAAAAGAGGCTCTGGTCTGACTGTAGATTGACAACTAAACCTCGAGAAAGACCTCATAATGATATGGTTGAGTTGCCACATCATCAGATTCACTAAGCATGATCTTGCCATTGGTTAAAGCTTCATGGATAAGCAAAAGGTCTGCTCGTTTTACACCAGGCATATCTAGTGGAGCAGCCTCGGAAGAAACTAGTAGGAGTTTCTGCAGGGAGCTAGCCTTCCTCAACAAAAAGCTCACAAACTCCACCTCGGTGCGGTGCCAGTTGAAGTTCACGACCTTCACTATCTTAACATTGTCTAAACAATCCTCCGGCGGCTCTTCCACAACCTCTTCATGTGAGCCTTCCTTGGGAACATATGGGAGCTGCAAACATAAATCAACGAAACAAGAACCAAGAAGTAGATGAAACAAAAGGACATAATGACTTTGAAACAGAGATTGATAAAGGCATGGTTGGTATATAAGAGTGCAGGCATGGCTGCCTGGCTGGTATTAACCTCCACAAAGAGCTTTTCCAAACTGGGGCAGTGGAAAGCCTTGAGGAAGACATAGATGTCAGCAAGGTTGGAAGGCCCCATTTCTAACATGAGTAGCTGCAGCTCTCTCAAACTGTGTAAGCTCCTCTGCTTGGCCAATTGGCAAGTTGCTCCATCATCAGACAAGGAAAACGCAACCTAAAATTAATGGTTAACATAAGAAGCTGTGATACAGTTCTGCTCTCTCTTTTTCTTAAAAAAAAAAACAAGTTATGACTCTGATGAGTACACAGCCAGATGAAACAAAATCCAACAGAGAGAAAAAATACCGGGAGGGCATTGCTGCAGATGGTCAGAACGTTGAGGTCAAAGAGATCATTTGGTAGCGCATTGTTCAAGCGGCGGGTGTTGTAGTCTCCTGCTACGGATTCTTGGAAGCAGATGTAGAGGTCCGCAAGTTGGGCGTCGCGGGGAAGGGAGAATGGCGCGTCGAGGAAGCTGCCGCTGTAGCGGAAGGAGCGGAGGCTCGGCACGCGCACCTGGTCCAGGGTGGCCATCCCGTCGCACTCCGCAACGGTGACGCTCCTCAGGTTCGGCGGCCAGACCACGGACCAGTCCCGGTAGAAGAAGCTGTCCGCGTCGCAGGCGCGCAGGTCGAGCGTGCGGAGGGCGGGGCACAGCGCCAGCATCTTCTTGACGGCGGCCTGGGTGATGGAGACGGAGTGGAGCGCCACGACCTCGAGGGCGCGGAGCGGCTGGTCGCCCCTGTAGTACTTGCCGGTGACGCAGATGCGGCGGAGCGAGAGGCGCGCGAGGAGCGGGCTCGAGCGCGGCAGGTGGAACTTGAGCTTGGAGGCCGTCCGCATCTCGACGCGGAGGTCCTCGGCGCGGCACTCGGCGGCGTAGACGAAGAAGCGCCGGAGGTGAGAGGACGTGAACTTGCAGGTATCCACGGTGAGGGAGAAGCGGTTGAGGCGGCGGCGCGGGCGCGGCTCGTTCTCCAGCGCGTCGAGCTCCCGCTCCGGCGCGTCGCGGGAGCCCAGGTTGACCTCGACGGCGGAGCGTTGCGCCCAGCGGGTCCGCCAGAGGCCGCGCCAGCCGCGAGCGAGCGCCCCTGTGCGGATGGCGTCCTTGAGCGGAAGGAGGGTCAGGACCCGCTGCCGCAGCTCGTCCGGCAGCGCCGAGATGGGGGACGCCTCCGCCGCCGCCGCCTCCCGCTGCCGCAGCTCGTCCGGCAGCGCCGAGATGGGGGACGCCTCCACCACCGCCGCCGCTGCCGTCTGCCGCTGCTCCCCTTGCGCATCTGACCGCAGCCTCTTCGCTCCTCCACCGCCAGCGGCGGAGGGATCGGGATCGAGCGCCATTTTCCGCGGTTTCGGTGAACCCTTTCCCGCCCTTTCCTCGCCCTTATCCATATCCGTTCAGTCGAGGGCCTCGACGGCCCGCCCCAAAGCCCAAGGCCCAAGCAGAGGAGCTTCTGGCTTCTGGGGCTTCTCCCTCATCCCCGCCCCCGCATCTCCCTCCTCGCCCAGCGCGGCCGCGCCTCCCCTCCCCACCACCTCGAACCTCTCCTCCTCCGCCGCCTTCTCCCGGCCAGCGCACCCTCCGCCGCCGGCGCCCCATCCTCTGCCTCCTCTGCCTCCCCTCCTGTGACACAGCGCACATCGCTCCCAAATTCCCGAGACCCACCCAAGTCGCTGACCGCCGCGCCGCCGGCCGCCGCTGTACGCCCATCCTCTGTCTCCAGACTCCAGCCGTGTGCACCCGTCCCAGTTCCTGACTACTCTTACGCGGCGGTGATCCGGGAGTATGGCCGAGGCGGCGAACGGGAAGGAGGACGCCAAGAGGACGGGACTGGAAGGCACTGGCCTGCCGCTGCAAGGCGGCTCCCACGGCAACCTTCGCAGCGCTGGCAGCGACCAGCAGCTGAGGCAGATGCTCGATTCGCTCAAATCCTCAAAGTCCCCTGTAAGCGTTTTCAGGACACGGGTGTACTGTTATTAGTCCATAGAATTTTTGGTTTTTAGATGTTTGTTTTGATCAAGGAACCTCTTGGCGTGTTCTTTTGCAGGCTGTGATCAACTATGGTGCCTCATGGTATGCCCCTTTGTCCCTTGCTTGTGTGGACACATTCATTTTTTTTTTTTCAGAAAACAAGCTACACATGATCATAGAAGTCTAAAATTCTGCTTATACTGATAACCATATCTGGTGATTCAATTTGCTTGTCCACTTGATTCTGCATGATCAATCAAACTCACTCTTCCTTGTACGTAGGTGCCGTGTTTGCAGTCAGATTCTTCCATCATTCACCAAGTTCAGTGATAAGTTCAAGAATCTTACATTCATCTATGCGGACATTGATGAGTGCCCTGAAACAACGCAAAACATACGCTACACCCCAACCTTCCACTTCTACAGAGACGGAGAAAGGGTTGATGAGATGCTTGGCACAGGAGAAGAGAGACTGCATGATCGGCTATGGCTGCATTCCTGATTGATGATCCACTTCTGTTGTTTCATGAACCATTTATGTTGAATGCAATTTTATGTATTGTCCCCCAGATTTTTATGTATCAACACAGTTCTATTGTCAAACCCAGTGTTTTGGAGAACTTTGTCTACATTTGCAAGTCATGGATAATTTACTGTCTGAGTGCCTGGTATCCGTGAGATACGTTCAATTTTATGTTGTCCCCCAAATTTCCATGTAGAGACTCTGTGTTTGTTGGCGTGGGGGTATTAATCAATGATTCTTCCAATTTAAGATCATATAGTTCTAGTTCTATTCATTCAAAAGTTTTTTTTTTTGTCAAGTTATTCATTCAAAAGTTGAGTGGTGTATACAACATATAACAAAGTTGGGTCATCAGGTGTACTGCTTGATCATGATACGAAGAACCAAAAGGCAGTAGCCATACAAGGAAAAACTGGCCACAGCTCACAGTTCTGATGACCCTCATCTGGGACAGGATTGGAAGTGCTTAAAAGGAGCACATAACTGTCATCCAATTATCTATTATCTATATGTACACCAGCTACATTGTTCTTCCAATTTCAGATTATGAAAAAGCATCCACCTACATGCTTCTTAACTTAGCGATTACATCACAGATAAGTAAGCTATGCACGATAGCCAGATTTCAGATTTGACATTACAAATGCCTTCTTTTGGCACCAAAAAAGGGAGCAAATTACAGGATCTATGAGATTTCATCCAAATCTACTTTATCCTAAAACAATTGGGTAATGCCCAGTGCAAATTGGCCAGCACATACTAGCAGATGCTCCAACCAAATGAAAACCTTCATCAGTTAAAGCCAATCAGGCCCCAAGAGAAATCAGCAATCAGTGGTCATGATGCAGCAACATTAGGCTTCAGAGTTTTTTTCAGCTTTGAAGGGCCAGGTCTAGGTCGACTTCTGTTACGTTCTGCCTTAATGGATGCAATCACAGCATCTGCCCCAGGACCAAGGCCTTTCCTGCCAACTAATTTCACCCCCAGTTTTTCACAGAGGTAGTGCAACCTCATGTCATCGCCTCCTCTGACCTCCCTTAACTCCATAGCTTGCTGTCGTGATAGCAATGTGTAAACATAAAGCTGTTGTTGCTGGTTAAAGTGTGACTGGAGCTGCTGAAACAACAATTTGTTCGAGTGGTTCTGTTCCGTCTTTACCCCTTCAGTTGCATTTTTCTTTCGTGCTGCACCTAATTCCACCTTTAGAATAGCTGGGGATTTTGGATCAGAAGCTTTTCCTCCAAAAATTACGGAGAAGCTTCCAAACTCCAAATCTGGTTGCCTAAACAAGTCTGTTAATATAGCAGCACACGCCTGTGTGTTTGTCGACGGACTTTTGTCTACTTTACCCTTTGTTGCCCGTGCATTAGCATGCGATGTGATGTTAGCAGCCTCCCGCAAACCACTGATAAAAGCACCATGCATTGTTGCTGGATAACGCTTCGTGGTAGCCTCACCAGCAAAGAAAAGACGGCCATCACCAACAGTTTCGGCTAATATGTCATAGTCATCTCCAGAGGCCCCCACAGCAACATGAGAGTATGAACCTAGACTGAACGAGTCAGTGCCCCATCTAGTGCAAACACTCTGTAGAGGGTCCGGCACCTCAATCCCTTGTGGTTCATAGATACCTAGGGCACAACAAAATCCCAAACGTTTAGTCAGGCAGGTTGATTATATGTCATCAATGTCACTATGTATGCTTAGGATTTATATGGAAGCGAATAGAATAAAAAATGTCTTAAAAGTAACTCGTGACTTTATCACAGGTGTTGAAATACTACCTTATGCAACTCGTGACTTTATCACAGGTGTTGAAATACTACCTTATGCAAAGTGTCACTGATAGAACAATACAAACTTTTTCTTGGTTGAAGGAGCACAATTTTGATTATAGAAATTATGGTCTCACCTCTTAGTATCTGGAGAACTGAGCTGACAGCATCAGTTGGTGGCGTGGTTTCAAAATTGTGGGCAGCTTCACCAGCAACCAAGGCCATCAACAATGGACCACCAGCCACTGTTGCATAGCTATAGAACAGAAAGAACTCCCCACGTCGCCTTGGATCTTCAACCAGATGCCCGAAGGTATCAAGGTCAGTACTCCAGAAAACATGTGGAAACAGCATTGACACCTTGTTCAACAATCCGAAGCCAAGCCTCTTGATACTGTCAAGCTTCCTCTGTGGTAACTCAGGTACAAACTTGATGCCTCCATTTTTCAGAACCCCAAGTGGAACTGTGCACAATACCATGTCCCCTTCATACACCTGCCCTCCATTGACAACCACCTGCACCCCATCCGCTCCGTACCTTATAGTGTGCACTGTCTTCTCATAAACAATCGGTACATTCTCTGCCAGGGCCTGCACAAGTTTGCCATTGCCACCAGGTAAGAAGCAGTGATCCCCGCCCATGTCATATGGATCATCCTGGTCCCAGAACGCAAGGCTTAGTCTCGACAGCAATCCTGCATTGGCATACTCAAGATTTGCAAGATGCCAATTGAATAAGTTCATCTCCTCCTGTGTAGAGACTCCCCCATCAGCCTGGCGCAATGTCTCTAGAGCCGCCCCGAGCGAAACATCCGCTGCCACCTCCCCCATGGATGCCCGCAGGTTGCTTGACTTATCAAGAAGCTTGTTAAATGTAATCTCCACTTTCTTATCCACCTCTGGATCAACTGGTGATCCATCTGGCCGGTAGAGCGGGCACTTGTCTCTAATCTTGTGCATTGGCAAGCCGAGTTGCTTAGCCACAATTCCTAGTGGGTTCCCCAATGTCCCGGTAAGCACGCTGCCGCCAAGGTCAGCAGCAGCCGAGCGCCCACTGCCTTCCATCTTCTTGGTGTACACACGGCCACCACACCTTTTGCGACCTTCAAGGACAATCACTTTGAACCCGAAAGCCACCAGCTGGCGTGCCGCAGCTAGCCCAGCAAGGCCAGAGCCTACGACGACGACGGTGGTGGGTCTCGTGGGCTCCTTGGGTATTCGCTCCTTGATGGCTGGGGCGACGCCGAAATTGACGTAGCTATTCGAGACGAGGAAGGAGTAGGCGGCGTTGAGGAGGTGCTCGCAGTGGGGAGGGATGAGCGTCGTGAAGGGCTCCTTGGCGAGCCAGGAGTTGTAGGACTCGCGCCACCGGCAGAGGAGGTGGTTGCGGATGAGGATGTAATTGACCTGCTCGATGCCGCCCACGTCGGAGACGACGCCCGCCTCGATCTCCTCGTCAGTGAGCGAGTCCGCCGGGAAGCCGGCGGTGAGCGCGGTGACGGCCTCCGCGGTCGGCTCCCGGTTGATCACTATGATATCGTCGGCGGCGGAGGCGGGGGAGGTGGCTGGGAGGGGGCCACGGGAGAGGCGGCGGCGGCGGCGGGGGACCCGGACCCGGAGGGTACTTTGCGGCGGAATCCGGTGCGCTTGCGCTTGTTGGGGAAGGCAGGATTGGGGAGGACAAGGGTGGAGTTGGGTGATGGGGTGGAGCTAGGGTCTGGGGCAAGGGAGGAGACGATGGGGAGAGGAGCGTAAGGTGGCGCCTGCTCCGACATGTTCGCCGGCAGCGAGGAGCTTGGGCGGCGGCGGCACCTGCTCGATGAATCGGAGATTTAGATGGGCCGCCGTGTAGGTGGCTAAGGTGCAGGCGAGGAAAAGCATCGGGGTAAAAAGGTAAAAGAGTCCTTTTCCGCCTTCAGGCTAAGGAAACGTAAACTGTGTGTTACGCTTAAAATTCAGTCTACAGAAATCAACTCACAAACATCCAAGGAGGTTCAAAGGAGACAGAGTGTACATTCATTTCATTCTAAGGCCTTGTTTAGATGCCCAAGTTTGGACATCCAAACTTGGCAAAATTTCGTAAGAACACCGTAAAGATTTCGTTTGTATTTGGTAAAAATTATCCAAACATTGACTAATTAGGTTTAAAATGTTCGCCCGTAAAGTCTAATAAAGCGTAGCCAATTAGTTTTTGATTTCATCTACAATTAGTACTCCATGCGTTGCCGACGTTTTTGATGTGACGGGGAAATTGCGTAGTGAAATTTGGGAGTGAAATCCGGAATCTAAACAAGGCCTAAGCTCAGACTTCTAGTTCTAGCACATAACTGAACAGAAACTAGTACAGACTACAGAGGAAGTTTCAACAACTGATCTAGGGAACAACATATCAATGCATGATTGCAGAAAGAGGAAGTTTCAACAACTGATCTTGTATCAACAATTACTTTGTCAAGCAAATCTGAAGATATATATACAAATCGCTCACCATCGAATGACACTTCTCCAGTCCAAAGAACAATCAACGTGCAAGTAATTCTGGCATGTCGAATTGGCCAGGGCAGACTACAAGTGATACTGACAGCAGTACACTCAACAACTACATTGCAGCAATACTCTTGTTGACAGAAGAATGGGCCATCCTCAACATTGTAACTTCGCTACTGTTTGTGTGGGGTGGTTTGCCATGAAAAACCGCTGGGGACGTCACTCCCGCGGCTTGTGTTTTTGGGTGGTTTGCCATGATTCTCTAAACTATGTATGGACGAGAAGGGATCCATGAAGACACCAAAGAATGAGATAAGTGGATCTGCACGTGCACTGTCGATGGAAAGCTTCAGGTACCGAGATTCAATGACTTGAAACAGTAGCAGCCTCTTGTACCCGATTGTCGTGCCTTCAACAATTGTTTGCCACAGCTCATCTATGAGGATATCCACATGAAACTTAATAACACGCTGCCCCAGTTGTATAGGCTCCTGGAGCTGGAGCATGTTGAAGGAAGTAGATCGCCCAAGGTCGAAGAGCATTTCCCAGCAGGTTTGCCCTTCCTGCGGAGCCCAGTAGGAGTATATGCCATCTTCAAGCACATTGGTTGGTGCAAACTGCAGATTATCTTGCCCACCACGCACACTGTTTGCTGTGACAGTGGCATTAGCAGCAAAGTTTTGAGAGAAAATTGCATGCCGAATCTCAGTGAATTCCTGCAGAACTTGTATGTCTTCATTGGCAATGAGGCCAGATGAATTGGGAGGGACATTCAAAATGAGGAGACAGTTTCTACCAACTGATTTGTAGTATATGTCAAGCAGAGTTGTTGCATTTTTGGTTCCTCTGAGGCATGCCAGAACCAACCTGGTCTGATGGAAACATCACATTCTGCAGGAACCCAGTCTTGCCCAAAAGGATCCCCACTGCGTGAGTATCTGGCCATAAAGTTAGCATTTTTAGTCAGATTTTTTTTTTAAAAAAAAAAAAGGTAGTTTAAACTACCGGTCTATGTATTAATGAAGGAGTAAAACATAAATACAAAACCAACAAACACTGACCCACCCACTCACACAACCAAAGCAACAATAGGGAAAAACAACCCTGCCCACCACAGCAACAACCACAGGGGGCTCTGCGAAGTGACATAAAAGTAGAATGCTCATCAATAGACCTGTACTGTATCATCTAAATTTTATTGGATCTCTCTCAAGAGACAAGCAGCCATATGAGATGTCACTGACATCGGGTTAGTGTCACATGTAAAATTTGTCATGGCCAATAATACAGAACTATTACTAACAAAGGATAACTGGAGTTTTAGTGAGTTCTAAAATTCTAAGACTAAATAACTTTGTACTCTTATAACCCATTAGCCTTTCTCCATTCCCTGATGCAGTACAACCTCCATACACCAAATCAGCGAGTCTACTTTCGTCTTTCAATTTCAGAACTAGGTTGTTACAGGACCATACTAGATATTTAACTTGGTACAGACATTGCATTAGACACTTTCTGACACACTAACCTCCAAGTAATGCTGTATACACTAACCAAGAACAATGACCCAAATGCATAAAGTATCATTCTTACCTTTAAATAGAAGAAAATTACAACATTTGTTTAATCATAATATTGTAGTTATCTAATTTTGCAAGGGTATGCTCAAATAAGTCATCATTTGCAATCGGAGAAGATAGTACCATGCTTCATATTAAAGGTTAGTAACTTTAGAGTGGGTTCAAAGCAACAACTGAATAGCTGTCATGCTCGAAACAAATATGCAGTCATGTTGAAATAATCACTGTATCAAACTAAAAGGCTATGTCTTTGAAACACATAAATACTGCCTCCTAGTGGATGAGAACATCATATTTTAAAATAAAAGGAATATCAAGCTAGATTCTCATCCATGTTAGAATCTTGATAGAGGTAAATTGTATAGCTTGTGTTACACTAAGCTGTAAGCTGAGAAATGGTAAGACAAAACTAATCGTCATTGCATTACTTACTCAGCAATGGTATGCCCAATTGTCACGGAACTCTTGTTGAAGGAGGACCAGCAAGTATAGCCTGCGACTCCTGCCTCATCTCCCACCCATCTAGTGTCTGGTCCAGCATCTGAGAAGATAACTACCCTTTGTTGTAGCTGATGTATAAGTGAAAACCAGGCATCAAACATATAATTCATCTTCTTGGCGTCGCCCTTTGCACCATCTAGCCAAACTTCCTCTACATCTCCATACCTGCATATTTGAAAGCAGAGTCTTCAGATTATCCTAAATACATAAAATATATAACTGAGTGTGCACTCTGATGAGTCATAAATATGAAGTATATGCATGAATGGTGCCCAAATACGACTATGGAATCTGCAATGTACTAATTTTTTTTTCAATATCTCTAAGAATGCAATGTAATGCACGCGGAAAGATGGATTTAGCTACAAGAAAAGCCAAAGTTTTTCTTAGCATCCGGCACCACAGTTAATCACTGATGGCTTCCAAATCGAAGATGTCATCAAGGAAGTAGACCAGTCAGCTGCTACTGCAAATTTCTGCAACTGAACAAGTAGAAGGCTGATTTTTTTTTTTTTTTTTTAGTTTCCAGTTACACAACCACATCAAGATCAACCTTCACATCATCTGCACCGTAAAATTCAGAACTTCGCCTGCAAAAGCTTCAATGACAATCATAAAAGCAACCATCAGCAAACCTGGTCAGCAGCTCCGTCATCTGTCCCAAGTAATGCTCGTTGTACGCGACGGTGTCCCCGTACACGGGCTCATGGCGGTCCCACGGCGAGAGGTACAGCCCCAGCCCGACCCCCTCCGCGCGCGCGGCCGCGGCGAGCTCGGCGACGACGTCCCCCGCCCCGCCCCGCCACGGCGAGGCGGCCACGGAGTAGTCGGTCAGCGCCGACGGCCAGAGGCAGAAGCCGTCGTGGTGCTTGGCCGTGAGCACGACGCGGCCGAACCCGCCCGCGCCGCGACGCGCGCCCACTGGCCCGCGTCGAGCGCCGAGGGCGCGAACACGGAGGGGTCGGCGCGGCCGGTGCCCCACTCGGAGTCCGTGAAGGTGTTGGGCCCGAAGTGGAGGAAGAGCGCCATCTCGGAGAGCTGCCACCGGAGCTGCGCGTAGGACGGGACGGGCAGGACCGGGAGAGGCGGCGGCGTCGCGGCCGAGGAGGAGGAGGCGGTGGCGCCATGGGCGCGGCAGAGGAGTAGGTGGGCGAGCAGCAGGGGGAGAAGTGCTGCCATTTTCGTCAGAAATCAGAAAGGGGCGTGCCTACTGCCTAGTGTGACTTTCAGAGTCAACTGCTTTTTCTGTCACGGGATTGGAAAACAAAGACGGCATCAAGACGCTTCGTATGGCGTACTACGTGTCTATGTCTACGAATTAATTCATCAAAATGAAGCAATAGATAAACGGTTTTGACAGGGAAATTGTGAATGAATTTGTTAAAATCAAATAAGAGAGGAATAGGCTATTTTTGAGGTGTTTAGAATCTTGGGGGAACAAAAGCGAAAACATAAAAGCCTAATAGATGGCCAAATATAACCAGACTAAACTCCTGGAATACAATCTCAAGTTGTTTGGCTGCATGTATAATTTTTCTTGGGAGTTGGGTCTGACCTCATGTGCAACTCGTTTCACATCTTGATTCGTGGAAAACAGATTTAGGAGAGCCCAAGCAACATGGACTTGCCAGAGAGAAAGAGATGCAGATGCGCGAACACAGAATTAGGACATGTTAGTTCACAACTAAACTTTAGTTATCTAGACTTTAGGTCTACACATTCAAATATGTGAACTAAAAGCATGTTTAAAATAGCGGGATATAGATATATTAGCGGCAGGGTTTTACTAAGGTAAAAACAGGCTATAGCAAGCTAAACGAGATAAATTCAATGTAAGTAAAATAGCTACATTGTATAAACAGATACAGTGGACTATAGGGACAACTATAGCCGAGTATTTCTTACCTTGGAAGTAAGCTAATTTTTAGTTTGTAATCCAACTAGTCACTGGTCCAGTGACGGATAAAACTAGATTAACGTGAACAAAAAAAAAAAGATAATCTTTTACTTTTGGTTATCATAAACTCTCAAAATCACAACAAAGAATCATTTCAAAGAATTAAATGAAGTTACTTCTTTTCAGCTCTCAACCTCTTCTTCATTTTAGAGAACCACTTAGGAGCTATAAAAAAAAAATCACTTCTCTCTTAATAACTGTTCGACAGAGCTCCCATTAAATTTAAGAGTAAATTGCACTCACCATATGACAACTATCAAAGTAGGTGCATATTAGTACAACATCTTGTAATTTATTTAATTTAATATAACAACTATTTAGGTGGGTGTGCTTTGATCCAACATCTTATAATATGTTTAATTTGATACGAGAACTTGCCCCATTGGTGCATATACGGTTAATGCATTGTAACAACATGTCTTGTACACTTATTAGGGGCTGATATGTCCAAAAACTTGATCGTCCAAATCATTACACTCCACATCGTACTAACACCAATATGTGCCAAAACTTATTAGGGGCTGATATGTCCAAAAACTTGATCATCCATCATACCTGAGCAGATGTCATGACCTGGTCCGGCTCATTCACGGTCATGACTCAGCCTTGACAGCGGCACGTGTGCATGTGGCACACCCTTCAAAATTTTAATGTCACCTATTTAAGTTGAGTGAACGTTTAGCCAAACTCTTATATGAGTGTAAACTATATTATTGCTCTATAACATTTTTATAGGCTAAGACTTATTTGATTTTGTCCAAACAATTTTAGCTACACGTTGGATGAGCTGAGCGTGCCATGATGTAGTAGCCCCGACACCGAACTCAAGTGTTTGGATCGTATATGCACCAAAGAGATAAATTTTTGTTTTAAATTAAATAAATTATAAGATGTTGGATCAACATTACACCCACTTAGATAGTTGTTGTATTAAACGAACAAATTGTAAGATATTGGACTAACTTGCACCCACTCGGATAGTTGTTGTATTAAACGAACAAATTACAAGATGTTGGACTAACTTGCACCCATTTCGATAGTTGTTGTATGGTGAATGCAATTTACTCTAAATTTAACAGGTAATCAACTCCTAGAGTTATGCCAAACACGCCAAGACTATAAAAAAACCGAGATCAAGCAAACCAACCAATGTCTTGCAACATTTTTTTTTTAAAAAAACAATGTTTTCAAAAAAAAAAATGTTTTGCAAGCAGCATGACCAGAGTCTGTCTCCAGGCCCTAGCTGTGGTGAGTGGTGACCGTGAACTGTCGTTCGAGTTGGACACTCCGCTCGTGCGTGGGGCATACAGACGAACACCTCACGGGGGCAACCAGGCCACTCATCGCTCCTCTCCATTCTGCTCCGGAAGCTTCCCGCGGAAAGAATGTGCGGGTGCGCGGCCCTCGTCGCCGGAGGCCGGCTGCCACCGCGCGCCCTCCCGCGCCGGCTCCGCCTCCGCCGAGGGAGCTCCGTCCGTGCAGAGGTCTCGCCGGGTGGCGAGTCCCAGCAGCCGAAGAAGGTCGCCGTCGCGGGCGCCGGCTGGGCCGGCCTTGCCGCCGCGCACCATCTCGTCAAACAGGTTGGCCTCGCGCGAATTGTATCTACCTCGTGCATTCGTGTGCCTGCAAGCGTGGCTACTGGCGACGCTGTGCGAATTTACGAATTGCGACTTGTTCTGATGATCAGGGGTACGATGTCACGCTTCTCGCCGCGGAGAGCGGCCCAACCGAGGAGGTTGGCCTCAGAGGTACTGTCAACGTTCAGTTTACGATATCCGTTTGTACATTTCAGTTCCGTGCCAGTTTTGTACTTTTGTGTGAGTAATTCGCTCATCGTGGCGCTGCACATAGGATTCTGGCAGCCCTACCGCAACATCTTCGCTCTAGTCGATGAGCTGGGGATCTCGCCTTTCACAGGCTGGAACAAAGCAGCCTACTATTCTGCCGAGGGCCTTGCTGTAAGTTCTCTGCTTTCACATGCTTCTGTAGTCCTGTGTTTTGCTGCAATGGATTGTTTATCGAATGAATTTTCTACACGCTTTTTCGATTTCTTTTTGGTGGATTTATTACTTAAAATGGGCTTAGCCAGAAATTTCTTAGTTTGTAGCAAGTGTCGCAATGTTTTGCATGGGGCTATTGTGTCTTGATTTAAAAAACCTTCTATATGGATCCCGAATCCCGATTAACTTAAATTGTTATTATGATCACATTGCAGGTTGAATTTCCCATATTTCATAACCAGCCCCGATTACCAGCCCCCCTTGGAGTCTTTGCATATCCAGAAGTAAGTTGTCCTTAGATCTTATATTGGTTATCAGTTTATCCAATTCTAAATTAGCAATAATAGCCTGAGCTATCTTTGCAGTTCCCTAATCTCCCTTTGCTTGATAGGCTGACATCAGTTCCTGTCATAGCTGCAGGTACGGTACCGGAGTTCAACTGTTAACCTTCTGTTAAAAATCAGTTCACTTGCTAACCACTTATGTGTTGCTTTGTCCAGTCATTGACTTTGACAACACTGACACTGCTTGGAGGAAATATGATGCAAGTAAGGACTAAGGAAGTTCCGTTGTCTATCCAGTTAGTTCAGACTAGAGTACGTGGCACTTGTACTACATGTGTTCATAATGAGTTATCTTTCTCAAATTATTGTCGGTATATCTTCTTCTGTAGTGACTGCAAAAGAGCTTTTTAAGATGTACGGTTGCTCTCAAAGGCTCTACAAGGAAGTCTTTGAGCCAGCTATTCAGGCTGCCCTGTTTGCTCCCGGGGAGCAATGTAGTGCAGCTGCAACACTGGGGATGCTGTACTATTATATGCTTTCTCATCAGGTTCTATGCTCTTGTACATCTCCAGATAACACTTTCTTAAATGAATATTTATCATCTTATTGTCTCTTTGTAGGTTTAGTTTTTATAATGAATCCCCTATCTTGCAGGAAAGTTCTGACTTCTTGCTGTGCCGTGGTGAAGTAGAAGAAAAAATTTTCTCTCCTTGGCTGCAATCATTGGAGCTTAAAGGTTTAAAGTTTGTAAAAAACAAAGTTCCAACAAGTTTGACTACAGATGCGGAAACTGGATCCATCTCTGCTATTGTCTGTGGTGACGATGTATATGCGGCAGATGCATTTGTTTCAGCCATGGGACTCTCATCTCTACAATCCATCGTCAAAAACAGGTAACACCTTATATGATCACACATGAGTCCTAGTTTTGCCTTGCATTACCTTACCTTACTACAATAAAGTAATGTCTGTATGGGTTTTCGCCTGTTTTCCATCTAAACTGCGGGTTTGTATGGTTTTCGGGCCCGGTTTTCCTTATAAACTGAGTTAATTCCATTCTACTTAATTAAAAGGCTGAGCTCCTGCCATTGCGTTAACTAAAAAAGCAACATTGGAAGTCAAGAATGGTAAGGAAATACAATCATGTAGCACTTAAAGGAGCCATAACTTTCACAACCTGAATTCTGCAATTAATATATGTGCTTTCTCGACATGTATAGTCCATTCCTACGGACTGATCGGGAATTCAGGAATCTTCTTCACTTATCTACAGGCGACGTGATCTCTATAAAACTATGGTTTGATAAAAAGGCAAGCTAGTATGCACTCATCTGACTACTGTTCCCATATTGTGACGCCCAATATAATTTTATGAAAACCATTTACAGATCACAATTCCAAAGGTTGCCAATGTATGTTCTGGTTTTGATGATTCGTCGGCTGGGCATTCTTTGACCTTACCTCAATACACGATGATTATTATGAAGAATCAATAACAATTGTGGAGGCTGAATTTGTATGTTCTGGCCACCTTTTATCAATTTGAAAATATACAACATTTTCAGCCAGGATGTACTTACTCTTGTAACTTATTTTCCCAGTATAATGCTAGCCATTTGGTACTTGTAAATGATGATGATATTGTGTCTGAAGCTTCATCACATCTTATCAAATGCATACAAGATTTTGAGGGTGCTACTGTGATGAGATATTCAATCAGAAGATCTCCTAATTCTGTAATCAACTTTCTTCCAGGTGAATGCTTAAAGGATGACTATTCTTGATAGCTTCCTGTCTATAGTAATAAACAATTTATTGTTAACCATTATGGATGATTGATGTCGGTGTTTCGTACCCCGGGGGGTATAACACCAACGAGTAAATTTATATGCGTGCTCCCTAATCCGGATGGTGATGCAAGATGGACACAAGCGTTTATCCTGGTTCAGGCAAGGAGTGCCCTACGTCCAGCAGAGGGGAGAGTTTTGTATTATCTTGCACCGGGGTGCTTGTACGGGGGTGAGTACAAGGTAGTCCTGAGACTTAGTGAGTGAGTGTGAGTGAAGGCGTAATACGTCAAAAACCGTTTTTCTAGACTAGGTCCTGGCATCCCCTTTTATAGGCCAAGAGGAGGCTCAGGAGTACAGAGTAGATAGGGTTGTCGTGGGCGTGACGTCGAGGTACATGCGCCATATCGAGTCGTCGAGACTATAGACGCTCCCTTTGGTCGGGCTCGAGCCTGTAGCGGCATGGTCAATGATGGCCTGCTCGTCCTTCTCGGTCGTGGCCGACGTAGTCGAGGTATGGTGCCGGTGTTGACGAGCACGTGCGCCCGGGAACCCTGCGGTATGGCCGTCGAGGTGGGAAAGACAGGGCACTGGGCGCCCCATGTTCAAGTCGCACCATTCCTCGAGCGGTTGGGGGCTGCCTCGAGAGGGCAATGATCCGAGCGATGGGACGGGACGACGTAGTTGGTGGTACAGAGAGTTGACAATGGTGTTTGGAGGGAGTGCCGACAGTGCCCAAGACAAAGCATGGCGTAATAGTGGCGCTGGCGTCCTTGAATCCGGGGCATGGGGAGCGTAATGGCGGAGCGACCCGCGTACGATCCACCGCTACGAGCTCGTAGCCATGGAGTTAGGGGCGGTCGGGGCGGTGGTACTTGTTCGAGCCACAGCCATGCGCGAGCTCGGACAGCAATGATTGAGAGCGGACTCGAGCCCGCTCGCTCGGCGTTTTCCGTCCCGCTCGAGCGGCTGCTTGCTCGAGCGGTTTGCGTCATCGTCTCGAGCGGCCGCACGCTCGAGCGGTTTCCGTACTTCTCTGTCGAGCGGGCGAGCGGCTGCTGCTCGAGTTTAGGAGGTTCTGAGGCTTTGTGGGCCTGATAGTGGGCCGGCCCAGTTCGAGGGGATTTGGAGGCTTCCCTGGTTAGTTAGCTTCTGGGATTTTTTAGAGAGGGATGAGGTTGATTTGCTCGTCTCTAATTCACCCGATTTAGGACCCCCTAATCTAGGTATCCGACAATTGATAATACTATACTCGATCATTTCAGTGCATATTGTTGAAAGGTAGTTGTAAACTAATGCTATGAATCTGTGATAAGGATCAAGAATCATAACAATAATATTATGCTTTTGTAGCATATGTACATATCACTGCTAGTTTATAAATATATTCGTTTCAGAGGAATATTTAATTTGATACATGGGAAATACATTACTTGCAGGCTCCTACAAGCACACACTGAGAGGATCAACTTCCTTTCCAAATTTGTTTATTGCTGGTGATTGGATTGTCAACCGACATGGGTCCTTTTCTAAAGTGAGGCATAACATTTCAAAAAATGATTCAGAGTTATAATAAAAAGTTGTATTTATGGGTTCATAATTTTCCTATGCTAGGAAAAATCATATGTGACTGGGCTTGAAGCTGCTAATAGGGTGATAGACTATTTTGACACCGGGGACTTTGCCAAAATAATTGCAGTTGAAGGAGATGAGCCCCATATTGAGACATTGCGTGATCTCAACAGAAGAGCCAATGAATTGAAGTCACAAATTCCGTTCTCAGAATTCTTTCTCCAATAATTTGGTTGGGATTTTCCTATGTCTGTTGACCAATGCCCATTGTTGTAGGACCCATATGTAAAAGGTCAGTTAGTTCTCATTTTATTTGCTTCATATATTTAAAACAAAATATTCTCTTCAATCGAAATGTATTTCAACTTTCCTCTAAATCTAAGCTACCCTAGAACTATGTACCTTTTGCCCTTTTGCTCCCTCTTTGCCCCTTGAAATAAATGAGTCATCTTTTACAATGCAGTATAGATGAAGGGCACTGCGGTCATTTAATTTACTTTCTAAACCTTGTGCACAAGTCTAAACTGATCTACATTTGGAACTTGAGGGAGTATTTCTTCTGCTGTGTGCATTGGCCAGCTAGTGGCCAACCCTTGGCCTGAGATCATGTGTTTCTGGTTACTTTTGTGAAAGACTGAATGAATAGTCTAAAAAAAGCTATACAGATACAGTATTATATTAAAAAGGAAGAAAATGTGGGTTGAGGGCACAAATAACTTTTTTATACGTAGCAACAAAGATTACTTTTACATGGAAAAAAGGATAGACTATCTCCCAGCGGTGTATATGGATTCATTGGAAATATGGATGGATATGTAAACTTATGTGATGTTACCAGTGTTAGCTACTTTTCCGATGGCTTTCAGCTGCTTCAGGTGAACAATACCTAACAGAAAATATGTCATCCTATCCCTGTATTTGTTATTATCTGCTGACCCCGCAATAGTATTTTCGAGTGCATATGCTGCACACATTATGATGTACCATGAAGGTATTAACTTTGTAATTTTGTTCAAGCATGCTGCACATGCTTATTTTGAAGAAAGCTTCAGAAAATGTACCATTAGTGAAATTTACTTGCAGTAGGATTAGTGCCAGTTTTCTGGTAGGCTTGTTTTTTGCAAGTAAACTGAACATTTTCTCTCTTGTTGCGTATTCAGTTTATCAGTTAATAATAACTGTACATACTAGTTTCGGATCATAACTGCAGAAGCAACTTGTTCGGAGTAAAACTTGCATTGTTGCTTGTACTTGCCATATTTGCTGAAACATATATATACAACGTCTCCATCATGAGAACAGAGTTTCCTCAGGTATAACTTCCCTTCCTCATCATTTCTACAAACTCTTCGTAGTCGATTCTCCCATCCTGTGAATTCAGAGAGAGGGGTGGGGTATTGTTAAATCTATGCAAATGGATTGGTTAGCAGCATGAATGTGCTCACCTTGTCTTTGTCAACTTCGTCCAGTACTTCTTTAATGGTTGCTTCGTCACTGATTCCATACTCCGCCATGGCTTGTTCCAGTTCATCTCTTGTTATGTACCTGTGGTTGTTTGTTTAATTATAGCAAACTTTTTTGTTTTCTATAATTGAGTTTAACCAAGCAAAATGATGTGATGTAGCAATAGCATGTATTGAACATTGTTAGTTTGTTATATTATGAACAATCTGAGCAGCGTTTAATTTTATTTTACAAGTTCTGGCATTGTTCAACTATATAGATCTTTGTTTTGGTGATGCATGGAAGTATATTGCTTTCTTGGTTAGGCAGACTTAATTTTACCCGCTATCATCTTTGTCAAAGTGTTGAAATGCACGGATCAAATCCTCCTCTTTTTCCAGTTTATGTTTATTCATCATGGCAGTAAGGAACTCCGCGTAATCAATGCTGCCACTCTTGTCCACGTCAACCTGAATCGAGGCATGATTAGTGCAGTATTTCATATACTGAACTTAGTGAAAGTGAAATGGAATAAGCAATCTTACTGCTTCCATAAGCTTCTGAACCTCTGCTTCACTAATCTTTGACCCTAGTTTTGTCAGTCCTTCCTTCAGTTCTTGGACCGTGATCGTGCCACTCTTGTCTGTATCCATGTTGTTGAACATCTGCTTCAGTCCCTTGATCTCGTCTTCATTTAGGTTCTCTGCGATTACCTTACAATGACAGGAGACAATTTATCAACTTAAATTGACATAGGCGGAGTAGCAGTTATTCTTGTTAAGGAGGTTCACCTTGAGCGCAAGTTGCTTTAGCTTGTTCATTGCCTTGAATTGTTTCATTCTTGACAGGACTGCGCTATCGATAGGTCTGTCAGGTGCACCACCTTTGAGCCATGGATGTTCTGCACATGGAGTCATTCATTTACTTGGGATGAAGTATAAAATGTGGAAATGCAGATAAACTTTGTATTCATAAATCAAGTGCTTTATATGAGAAGGCAGTTAAGAATGTTACCTAGGGCCTGCACTGCCGTAATGCGCCTCCGAGGATCCCTGTTCAACATTCTTCTAATGAGATCCTTTGCACTTTCGGATATGGAGGGCCACGGGGAGGAGCTTAGATCAAGTTGGCCGACCAATATTGCATCAAATATGCCTTTCTCCGTTTCTGTTCAGATACGCAAATTCTGTGATCAGGCAATCATACTGGAGGCAATGTACTTTGTCAGGATCGATGAAGATGGTTTGGATCTTCACCTGCCCAGAAAGGCGGTGACCCGCATAGTAGAATGTATAGGATCACGCCAGCGCTCCAGACATCAATTTCTTTGCCGTAATTCCGGTGCAATACCTCTGGCGCCACATAGTACGCACTTCCCACGATCTCCTTGTAAACTTTACCTGCAATTTGTTTTTTCGAAAGATCACGGATCAAGTCCGGCTTATAATAATAAGAAGGAGAATTACATGTGCAAGAAGCGCAAAACAACCTCCTAGATTTGACAGACCGTCAAACTAGGTGTAGAGAAAAAACTAAAACTGACTACTCACGTTCTAAAAACAACCAAAGTGCATCTATGAGCTGCACTATCATGGCACCTCCGCCACGTCCGCCCCTAAGTCCGCCGCAATTGCAGCTAGCGCCCGCAAAGCTCAATGTCGTCAAGCCTCGCCGCAGTCCATATTGCCTTGATCGCTTTGTCGGGAAGGTCCCGTCCAAAGCTGTCAATGAACTCGGTCGCCGCATCCGTCGCCGGTGACTTGCCATCGATGAACTCCAGTCGCGCATGAGCCGAGCTGCGCACGCCGTGCCACCGGCGTGGAGGAAGGACGAGCGGCCAGACGTAGGCTGGACCGGGTGGGAGCTAGCGTCCTCCTAGCTCTTCTGGTCCTCGGCTTTCTGGCCTGCTGTTTTGGAGGAGAGGCCGGTCTTGGAAGGAGCGGCTCCAGGGCTTTCGGGAACATTTTCTTGCAGAAGGCGGCGCAAGCACCGTCGTCCTCTGTCTCCATGCCCCCCATCAGCTTCCTCCTCCTCGGTGGCATCAACCACCGGCGCGTCGAGCTCCTCGGCCGCCGCTGCGTCTGTCGCCGGGACCTGAGCCACGTCCGGTGGAAGGTCCGCTACCAGTGTTGCTTTTCGGCGGGCGTAGACGAGCGGCGGCTTAGCCCGCTCAGGCTCCCTCGGAACGTCGTCCTGTCCGCGTGCCCCCACAGCGGTCGCGCTAGGCAGTTTGAGCGCAGAAGGGGGCTCCTCCATGGCCAGGTCCTCTCCGGCAGGTGGCACCGCCGGCGGGGCGGCCACCGGCTCCAGGGTTCGCCCTCCGGACGTGGTCGGTCGCGTGCTGTCGATCGGCGGCAGCGGGCCTTCAAGAATTGTGGCCCAGGCAACATCCATCCAGGTGGCCACGGGATCCGTAAAGGGTGACCCGAGGCCCGGGCCCTCGATTGGAGGCTCGGTCACTTGCTTGTTGGTGCCCGCCTCCTGCCTCTTCTTCCGCCTGCGGCGTCGGCGCCGACGCGAGCGGTGACCACGGCCACGTTGAGAGTGGCCGGTGTCAGCAGAGCCACCAGCCCCAGTGGGAGCGTGCCCGCCGCTCACGGTGCTTGGCCGAGCGGCGCGCTTGACAGCGTTGTTTGCGCCACGACTTCTTGCAATCCCACGCGAAGTGGCCAAGGCAGTAGCAACGGAGACACCGCCATGGGAGGTTGCAGGTGGCGACGCGGTGCCCCCTCGCTAGGCACTTGAAGCAACGGCCATCAGTGTAAGTCGGGAACTGCCGTGGGCCGATGTGTCCCCCAGCGTTCGCCGCATGGCGCTTCCGCGGACGTGGCCGCGGCGCCTGCGATGACGGGGCAGGGCGCTGTGGGAGCACACGCTGCCACCCATCAGCATCTGGGGCGGTTGCCCGGCACGCCGACCCCAGCCGCTGGTGGACGGGGCGTCGTTCACGGCCGCCCACTTGGACCGGAAGGCCGCTCACCAGCTGTGGGCGCGGCCGTCCGTGCCTTCTTCGTCTTCGTCGGGGTTCACGCCGCCCACCGACTGCCCCGCAGCAGTCCGAAGTCGTGGCTGGCGCCTTGTGTGGGCGCGCAGTCGCTACCCCAGACGGGCGACGCGCAGCCTCAAGGAAGGATGATGGTCGCTCCACGCTAGACGCGTCGTCGTCGTCGTCTGCCCACCGACGGAACTTCGAGCGCCCCGCCGAGCAACCCCTAGGATGGAAGGGCTCGGCATGGGGCGAAAGGGAGGACGACAAGCTCGGTGCAGGGGCGGACGGGTTGATGAGGAAGGCGTCGAGGCCGAGGTCAGTGGCACCCGCCTCCTCGCCCGCATCAGAGTCCTCGTCCTCGTCCTCATCCTCTGGAACGTCCTCGAGCACGACCACGTCCAAGAGCGCCGCCTCAACCCGAGCCGAGGTGTCCCCCACCTCCAGGCTCGGGGAAGCAGCTGCCCTGGTTGACGCCGGCGCGCAGGCGGCGGCCACTTCCTGGCCAGGGCTGAAGCCGGTTGCTTGCGCCGCCGGCCGGCCGAAGACAGCAGCACCGGCGCCAGCATCCAGATCGAATCGAGGGGAGCCTGCAGCAGCGGACGCGAGCCCCGCAGCAAAGGCCCCGTCCTCCTGACCGACGTCCATCGCCCCAGGTGGAGGGGGGGAGGGCCACGCACCGACGGCGAAGCAGCTGCTCGGGGGGGTGCCTGCTCCGGACCCAGCCGCCCTCAGCATGGCCGGCGGCCGCTGCTGGTCTTCCTCGGTGGCGCGCGGGAGGGAGGCGGCGCCTAGGCGTCCGAGCCGCACCGGCGGGCGGCGGCGGGCCGCCGGCGGGCAGCGGAGGCGCGGTGGAGGTCCCCGGCGGGCGCGAGGGCCCCGGCCGCGGATCCGAGCATGGCGGAGCCCCGCCGGCGGACCGGACCCACCCGCAGAGGATCCGCCCGGTACCAAAGCGGCGACGGCGCGAACTCCCTCCCCGCGGGTCCACCACCGGAGCGCAGGAGAGGCGAGGGGGAGGGGGAGAGGGAAGGGGAGGGCGTGGTGACCGAAAGCGGCGGCGGCGTCGCGAACTCCCTCCCCGCGGGTCCACCACCGGAGCGCAGGAGAGGCGAGGGGGAGGGGGAGAGAGGGAAGGGGGAGGGCGCGGTGACCGGCGCCGGCGCCCAGAGGCGGCGGCTGCGCGCGGCGCCGGCGGCGGGGGCGGGCTCGTCAGGCCGCCTAGGGTTCGGCTCCCGGTTCAGGCATGGATATATGGGGTATTAGTATTAGTAATAATAAGTTCGTCTATTGTGCTTAAACTGAAACTTCATTTTTTGCTGTTCAGGTATCATAAGTGTGCATAAGTTGTGGAGTCAAGATGGTGTGCAGAAGTTACCTGCAATTTGTTGGGGGAAATTGAATTGCCTAGTGTTATCATTTGCATGAAAGAGTTATCATTTTACTTGAATGAATATAATGATGAGCAAATAAACCTTCTTCGATGAAGACGGAGAGGCCGAAGTCGATGGCCTTGAGCGGCGCGTCGTCGGCGGGGCTGGCGAGGAGGAAGTTCTCGGGCTTGAGGTCCCGGTGCATGACTCCCATGAAGTGGCAGACGTGCACGACGGTGAGGATGTCGCGGCACACGGCGGCGGCCTGGCGCTCGGAGTAGCTCCCCTTGGCCGTGATGCGGTCGAAGAGCTCCCCGCCGGAGCAGAACTCCATGACGACGTGCACGTCGTCGGCGTCCTCGAACGCGCCCTTGAACTCCGCCACGTTGGGCTGCCCGCTGAGGTGCTGCAGGATGGTGATCTCCCGGCGCATGTCGTCGATGTCGGCGCGGCGCACCAGCTTGCGCTTGGACACCGACTTGCACGCGTACTTGCGCCCCGTCGCGCGCTCCGTGCACAGGCACGTGGTCCCGAACTGCCCGCTGCCCAGCTTCCGCTCCAGGTGGAACATCGTGCGCACGTCCACCATGGGACGCTGCAGGATCGGCCCGATCTGCCCGGTGGGCGCCCGCCGGCCGCCCATCGACGCCGTGCCCGACGACGGGAAGGCCGGGAACCGCGGCAGCGGCGGCGCCCGGAAGGACGGCGGCCGGCGCGAGCCCGAGCCCGAGCCCGAGGACATCGGCACGTCCCGCGTCTTGGGCGGCCGGTACGTCGGATGATACGGCGGGTCCGTGGTGATTGGTATCTCCTTCTCGTACGTCTTGGTGAAGCAGTTGCCCATTATTTCTTCCTTGCTGCTTCTTTCGTTTCTCTGTCTGTGTTCCTGTGAACGACGGCGTCGAGCCGTGCCGTCGAGGTGGTGGTAGCTCGTCGACGACGACGACGAGCGAGACGTACAGTTTGAGGGGGGAGTTTTCCTAGTAGTGCTCCTTTTGCGAGCAAAGGAAAAGGATGGAGGACGAGGATATGAAGGCTGCTGGCAAAGCTTGACGTGATGCAGATGCTCAGCTGCTGAATGAATTCTTTTGCTAGCTGTTTGTTTGCTTTTGGTCCAGGGTTTTGAGCGGCTTTATGCCTTGTTTGTCTGCCTCGAGATGGAAAAGAAGATTCATCAGTGAACGCCTGAGAATCACGCTATCTTATACGCTGACAGCAGTGCGGCTCAGGTGATTTTTATTCGGTGCCGGTGATGGAGAAACAGCTGGTGTGCACACCCAAGTCATTCCCCCACCGTTTTTTGTTTTGGTTATCGGGGTTAGTTAAAAGTCGCTCGAGTTTCCTGGCACCAGAGAAATTGAGGCATCGGTGGCTTCTTCTTGAGCAGACACGTCAGGCATCCTCTTTTTACAAAAAACCGCCCGCAAACCAATTTTGCAAGAAACCCCTCCGCCCAGCGCTCCCACTCCCCAATCCAGCCACCCAACCCTACCTGCCCTCTCCTCATTCCTCTTCCTCCCGCCGCCACAGCCCTCCCCTTCGCTCTGCACGCAGTTCGCCGTATCCAAGGCGGCACAGGCGTCCTCGTGGATGGTGGGAGCATGGAGCCGAGAGCTCCGCCTCATCTCCTTTGCCCCATGTCTCTCTCCCTCCCTTCTCTCTCATTCGACATCTCTCCATCGCTTGGAGCCTGAGTTGACGCTGCCAGAGATCTCCAGCGTGGTGGCAGCCCAGGGAGGACAGACCTCCGATGGAGATCCATGGCGTGCAGGTGCCATTAGCTCGCGAGGATCCGTGGGCAGATCCAAGATGCGAGTTAGCCAAATTCATGGAGGGCCAGGTCAGATCCATGGTCGCCCGTAGACTAGCGCCAGATCTGGCTGTCAGCTCAGCACCCTCGAGGTTCAAAGTGGCGAAGGGCAAGCCATCTTACTGCTCTACAGCGATGCCTACCTACACGGGTACGTGCTCCCTCCTCTCATCTTATGGTGCTGTCTGGCTCTGCTCCATAGATTATTGTGTCATTTGCGTGATTGAGTCTTTAGGATAATATATGCATACAGACATGTCAAACTAGCGCTACTTGGGGGCTAGGAACAATAATTTCCAAAGTTGTAGTGCATTTCAAAGATGTGCTGTGAGGTGGTTAGTGTGACTGTGACATAGTAGTGTGGATCGGCCTAGGAAAGTTCTTTCTGCATTAGGTTGGTGGTGATTGTTATCAAATTAGTAACCTAATGAGGATTCAAGCATAAAGTTGCTTCAGCGATTATTGCTATCCTTGCAGATAACGATGCTTGCATACATAAGCCGTGGGGAGAATGGAAACTGAAGAAAAGTGTGCTTTCTGTTTTGCTTTGTGTAGGGCTATTGGATGGGTATGGCTACTAGAAGCATACCATGGTGTACAAGGACAATGATGGCAACTGCATGCTCATCGGCGACTATTGTGCAAGTAAGTTTCAAAATTCTCGGTGTAAAAGATTTCACCAAAATTCATGTAGCTATTAGCCATTTGGACAATATTAATTGTTTAGCTACCATCACAAGGTGATATTGACTTGCTTCTTAGTCTAATGCTTATAGTTTCCACACGAAAACAGCTTGGCATGATATCAAGGAGCACCATGTTTATGTTTAGCTATCATTTCCCTTGGGGTCTTTTAAGAAAAATCTATGTAATATTTGGAAACATATATGATTGTTTTACTTGTTTTAAAATCATTGTCTTGGTTCATGCTCATAAAAACAGCAACTTAACATGAGTACCTTGAAAATAGCACCACAAAAATGAATGTAGCTTTTGCTTGTTGCGTTCACTATCTAAAACTGTGGCTTGTATTTCTGAAATTTAATAACATCTGATCTGCCTTTCTTAGATAAGTACATAGTTTAGAGATCTATCAGATGATATCATACCTGCAGAATAAAAATTTCTACGGAAGGATATAAATTCCTTTTCTATTTTCCCCATTCTGTCAACACTTCATGCGCTTTAGGAGCCTGAGATTTTCATCAGGCTACAGCTTAATCTACAGATTCGGGGATGGGGTTGCTGGAGGAAGGGTGCACTTCTATAACTTCACTGACTTTAGAATCAAGTCAGCTTAAAAAAAATGTGAGACTACCTCTTATTATTCATCTCTAGGCTCTAGCTGCCCACCAGTTTTAAAAAAAAATGTATAGTTTTTTTTTCCTGAAGCTGAGTTCTATTGCGTATTGACATTCATGCGTGAACCATTTTTCCCTTTTTCCATTTATCAGGGTGATGACAGCAGAATGAAGAATATGCAATATGAAGCCTCTTGAGCAACCCAAGGTAGTACAAGAGTTGCTTGGTGGAAAAGGGAAAGTGATGCCAAAACAGTTGGGGGTTGAAAGCAGAAAGCAGAAGCCTGGTGGCAATGCTGTAGCTGGGCCTTTCAAACTCCTAAGAAACTAGAGCTTCAGAATAAGATGCTGAAACTTATGGTAATATCGATAAGGTGTGTGGATCTGCTGCACTTGTACCCTACCGTATCATGTGTAGAGTTTGCTAGGTTGATTGCTTTCAGACTGTAGAGGTAATCGACATGAAGAGATTAGTTTCACTTAATCCTTTAAATACTCCAAATACGAGTTCTTATAAACCAGCAGTAATTCATAATCTGCCTTTTGTCCTTAGAAAAATATCTAAGGAAAAACTGAACTGTTTATGTATGTTGGAGTTATGGTCTAAATATGTAGTCAAATAATTTATTACTATCAGAGGCTTAATAATTAATGGTGAGATGATTTAGCAGCTTGTTTTAATAATTCATTTCCATCTATAAGTACTTAGTCATTTTGACTACATATATAGTTCCTACTGATCCTACATAGGAGTGTTATACATTTTCCTGCTCCATTCATTTCATAATCTGCCTTCCATAATGTAGTTTGTTATAATTATATTACTGCTAGATACATAGCTTTCGAAAAGAACTGTTTATTACGAAAGAATCAATTAGCAACAGCAATTGTTATCATGCTTTGTTATAATTAGTGAGATTTTTGTCCGCAGCTAGAAAATTGCCCCAATCTCGCATGAGTTTTTACAACTAATTGCTTTGATCATGTTGTCACTTCAAAGCAGTAGTTGCCATTTATTCGTGACATCTATAATTTTTTGCCAAAAGTCTTCTTGCATGATTCGCTAAGAGCTATGAACGTGTCTCTAACTCTCTGTTGCCCTTTTCCATTTATATGGCAGTCAAAGATACTAATTACCAAAAGAAGATGGTCGCACTACTGTTCCTTCTGTGGGTTGCAGTCATTTCTGTGTCTGTTCAGTTACCGGTCGGCTGCTGACCTTCAATTCCAGGGACCTTTGCCATTGTGACTGACGAACTCTTTTGAAAACATCATTGGCGGCAAATTGTGTAGTTTGCTGTTCTCGTCTCTAGCATCACGAGCCAATCTGTAAGGATCTATGGGCACATCTCCGTGTTAAGAAGTCATGAGTTCTGATAGTAACTGTAATGATGTCTGTGTAATGCATGGCCGAATAGAATCACAAGGGATGCAATGGGCATACATGTAACGAATGGTCATGTAATAATGATGTAAGATGTCTAAAGAGAAACATAAGGGATTGGGGTGGCCATACAAACGTGCTATTGAGACATAGAAAATATACGTGATGGCATTATAAATGGTTAATTTGTTCTATGTATCCATTTGTATGGCGTGCTTGATCTTACGAGCTAAGCTCTATGGCGGTGGTGAAAATGACTATCCCATATATCGATGTCTTCCTACATCCTTAATTTACCATGTAATTATGAAGATGTGTATGTCAAAAGTTGGTTTTTCCTATGTATCCATTGGTGTGATGTGCTTAGTCTTAGGAGTTAATTTCATGCTAATGGTGACAATGGCTATAAATCAATTCTTGTTTAAACTCAGAAGTTACAATATAATTATGGAGCCATGTCGGTAAAATATGGATAGTACATGGAACCATGTGTTGGTAAAATATGGATGGTACATTTTTTTTTCATTCAAATTATTATAGGGCGTGTTTTAGTATATAATAATAATCCAACGAGTTCAGACCTGAGCGTGAGCGTGGCCTTGAAAAGGAGGGAGTAGACCCCTTTTGCTGCTACTAGCTTGCAAGTTCAATCTGGGCCGGCTTGTAGTGCCTGCACACCGGGCCTAACCATTCGGCGCAGGACCTCACATCTCAGCCTAGGCCGTCGTGAGCCCAGCCCAATGGATGCTTGTGTGGAAGACGGGCAACTGCCGCTTAGCTTCAGAAAACGGCAAACCGCTCAGCGAGACGCGACAGCAGAGCACCGCCAACCGTTCTATTCTAGTCGGTCGGTGAAGAACACAATAGGCTACCGCTGGTCCACTGGAATCAAGGGCGAGTCAATTACAGTTCACATTTCCCCCAAATATGTGAAGTGACGGCAATGGGCCTGGTACTCCATCCGTTAAATGTACTCTCTGTGATAAACAAAAACTCAAGTCAATTGATTT
Source organism: Themeda triandra (assembly GCA_018135685.1). Classification (NCBI taxonomy): domain Eukaryota; kingdom Viridiplantae; phylum Streptophyta; class Magnoliopsida; order Poales; family Poaceae; genus Themeda; species Themeda triandra. The sequence continues at coordinate 585,511 of JAENPR010000335.1, forward strand.
TGTATTTTACTACTATTTCTTAAAATATATATTTGAAACCCTAAAGATCTAGTATTTTTTTGCAAATATTTTGAGTACAAATGTACACATACAACTTACATGTTCTATTGAGGTTTATAGTTTTTTAAGGTTTAATTAACTAAAACTTGTCTTAAAGAGACAAGTTTTTGTGACCGCGCGCATGGAGTATGACGTGTAGGACACGGCTAATTAGTTGTATTTAAGAATGGAGGCCGGAGTATTTTTGTGATATATATAGACCTTAGCTTCAATCTTTTCTATCTTTTGACATTAACAGCTGGTCATCGCGACCATACACACTGATATTGCCAAACTCTAAAGTGGTGTGAAGGGATTCATCTTGATTCTTGAAGCACACTCACCTTCACTAATGTTTCTTTTGACGAAAAGTGATAAAGAAGTACATGGTGATTCCTGACGAAGTCAAGGATAGAATCACATATATTTCCTATGACCTGCTTTATTTTGGTCCTGCGAAGCCTCAACTACTAACTTGTGGTGACCCAATTGAAAACATTACTGATGAGAAGTGATATACACATTCAAGCCTTTTAATCTAGTCGGTCGTTTTTTTTTAGAAAAAAAAAACCCAACCACCTTTCTCTTCATTTGTTGCTTCATCTTTATTTTTAAGCCACTTGCTCTACCAAGGACAAGTGATGAAGAAACAACTGAGGGTTGAGAAGCGTAGATGGAACGGGACCCAACCCAACCTATCATTCTCCACTAGAAAGCACCCATGCCCTGTAGGTGGTGATGCAAAATACTGCAGATAAAGATTGCAGGACTATAAATATATACGAGGTGACCCGGCTACGCCACAATCCAGCCGGCAAGAACAGCTCCAAGGAAGAAACCAGGCGGTAGAGTGCTAGACCGGTCCGGTCCCTCTTGCCGGCCGGTGCCCTCCTCTGCAGACTGCAGCCACCAAATCCTGCTTCCAAGAGGCTAGTAGATCTGCAACGAACATGGCGGCAGTCCCGGTGTACAGCATCACAAGAACGGAGATCGACGAGTTCTGGAGGAAGAAGGAGGTGGAAGCAGAGGAGCGACGACTTGCTGCCGAGAAGGAGGCTGCAAGAATCAAGGCCAAGACACTCAAGGTCAGTCCATGCACTTGACCAACTGTATATCTCTGCGTTATTTATCAGTAATTCAGGACAGCCAAAGCCAATTAATGTTTCTTCAGGATGCTTAACATATCAGAAAAATCATCAGAGAGAACAGGAAAGAACGATGTACCATACCATGATCATGTTTTTCAAGTCTTTTTATGGTCATGTGATTTGGTGAATTGAGTTTTTTGGAAGCAGATTGAAGATTACGTGCTCTTCGAGCAAATGATCAGGGAGATTCTCGAGGAAGGGAACAAAGGAGACAGAGCAACCATGGCAACAGCTGCCACCGGTGGCACTGAGGCACGGATGGTTGGAATCAAACACTGGTAAATTCTTCACAGGATCATGCGTGCTATCCATTCTTCTTTTTCGAACGAAAGTCATCCGTTCTTTCTGCCTGCTTTCTGTAGTTGCGCTGTCGTTAGTGCGCATCTTTCTAAATAGCAGGCTCCATCATCCTTTCATCCTTTGGAACGGATAGTGCTGGCCCAGGGACCCACTCCAATATTTTCCATCCAATTCCTTAGTTGGATTCCTTGTCAGAGTGCCATACAAGCTACGGTCCTCACCACTATCTTATAAATAAAATGAGAACTAGACTAGCAAGAATATACAGTACATGCCTATCAACTAGACAAAGGAACCACGAGTCAATACAATATGTAGAATGAATGCTTTATTCTAAAGCAGGGGAAACCATTTTTTCCACAAAAAAATACACTATGTAGAACATACTTTAAGCAGTAAGCAAAGCACATATGTTAAGGAAAATATTTCTGGTGATCTGGTACCAACATGGCTATTTTCATATGCATACAAAAATAGACTTTGTGACATAGTTCCGCGCTTATATATATCTTGGTGCTTACGTCCTTGGAGAAGAATCTTAATTGTCCAAGTGCATTTGAGATATGACAGACCACCATCTTCTCCAACTGGGTGCAGGTGGACAAGAAGTGCTTATGCTTATCTGAATACACCTGCCTCGTCCATGGATGGGAATGGCAAAAGCAAACATGTTGCCCCATACGTTCCCCAGGAGAGATGTATCATGTTCTTCTCATCAACTCCATGCCAGCCAAATGTCAATGCTCTTGCCATCTTTTAGGTGTTCCCGCCAAGGATAGGTGGGGGCGTGGGGAAATCAGGAAATGTGGATGTGATTCATGTGTGATGTGTCTGTTATACTTTGGGTTGAATAAGCTGTAACTTATTTACCATGTGGAATTTAATTGAATATCTGTATTCTAGTATTACTTGAGAGATCAAGTAATAAGTATGGATAACCATGTTGCTTCACGCATAAAGCAAGATACTAATGGAAATTGTCGTTACAACATTGCTTGCCACTACGTTGTTCTGTCATGTGAAACCTTGACGTCTTGAAGTTGCAATATTGCTTGTATTCAGGTTTCTTCAAAGTATATTTGTGTTGGAAATCAATACAAAGCGATTAGCACTAACAAATTGTTTATCAAGCTTGTGAGTCTGAGGGGTCACAAAAAAGAAATAGAGTAGAACAAATGCACGCTAATGATTCCACTGTTTTTTAAAAAGAATGTAAACTGGCGGAAGGGAATATATCTATCAGCAAGGGACTTTTCTTCACGCTAGCATCATGCTAAATTATAGTTTTGCTGTCAAGCAAGGTTTAGGTACATGGTACACGGAGAAGTCAATAAAATCGTTTTAAAGGTATCAATAAATTAAAGTGTCCAGATTCTTAGTCTATTTGCAATATCAAATGTCCCATCACAACTCCACCCTTTGTTTTTCTTTCTTGTCTCCTCTCTATACGGTTTCTGTCTTCCTAGACACTTCGTGTGCTGATCTGTTTCCTGTTCTTTTTACTAGGTAGAGAGTTATACAGATGAAGTACAATGATGTTTTCAAGGATTGAGAAGTGACCACTTGCATAAAACATAATTGACCTTGAATTTATTAACTTATTTCTTTACTCCGGTCTTATTTGCCCAGAAAGCTGCAGTCAGAAATAGGAAGATGCTCAACTGAATGATACGGTAAAAGCAATCACAACTACAACTCAATTGATTGTTCCAAAAGATATCGACATGGTACAAGTAAAGACAAACCAAGAAAACCTAGAAGATGTGGAGCTTACTTTACAACTACAAATTAGCCCCCCACCAAACCCTCTCTCAAAAACAAAAGATGGAAAAATTCCACTGAAGTTTTACGAGCAATGCAGAATGCAAAGATAAAATGGGGTGATCCAGACAGCGAACCTAGCCACGGTTTGCATGGACGAGCAAGCACCTGCGAAAAGATTGTTAGAACGAGACGATGCGCGGAGCATAGTCCTTGATTCCATTTCCGCTGACCCGACGGGCGACGATCGCCGAGGCCCCCCGGCGGCTGCTCGGCTCTGTATGCTCCGGCGTCCCTTCGGCTGTCAGCGGCGGTGGGGAATTTTACGCCTTCTTTGTGGCCTTTGGGTGGTAGCTGTTTGGGCTTATGGGCCGTAGTCGTCCACGTGCGCCGAAGAAAATCGGCCCAGCCTAATACGCCAGCAATTCCAGTCGAGCCCACTTGTCCGATAAGAGTTTCCCAACCGCCTGTGCTAGATCTCCCTCCTGCGTCCTGCCTCATCATCACACCACATCCAATCTTCACAGGCTTCTTCATCAGACCCTCCACCGACTCCATCAACCACCTCAGCGCTGGTGATCCTCGCATAAATCCTCAGGCTAGCAGAGAGGTTATGATTTCCTCGCGGAAGTGGGATCTATCTAGAGTTGATGTGGAAGCAATGAATCACACGTTAGAGTTGAGATTGATCGCAGCACCAGAAGGATCAAAGGGATGGAAGATGAGCATCCACAAGGATCTGCAAGGAACCCGAACCAACTCGAGTCGCCTAGAAAACCCTAGGCGCCGAGACCAGGTCTGGTACATGCCATATGTCGTAGATGTGTTGATGAACAAAGAACTGATTTTAAGGTCCAAGATTTTGTATGTGATATTTGGCAAAGAGCAAAAGAAAAAGGCTCACAACATATGAGTTTGAGCTGGATTGAACCATGTATGATTGTTCTTCACCACGCCATCTAAACATGACCAGAGCAATATCCAATGCCTATTCATAAACTTTTGGTGCAGATACACAACTCAAATAAAAACTAAACACATACTATGAAAATGCAGCCTGCACCAAATATTTGATGCCTCCAAGAAATTATAGCTCACAATATGAAGACCAAGTGTACAATGTAACAAATTAATATATTTTATTGATGATAGAAATCAACAAGAAAATTAACAAATATATCAGCGAAGCCACTAAGTTTGAACGCATATCATCTTTCTATTGAAGTCAAATATGACATGTTTCCACACCTAAATCATGGGCAATTACAATATGGAGTTATTAGAGGCTGGCAAAGCAAACTTGAAGAAATAATGCTGCAATGCATAGGACTGTAAAAACAGATCTTTGTTTCAGGGTGCTGAACCTGATGTTCAGTTTTGTGTTCAGATAAGTAGTGCACATGAAACTGAAATTAAACTAACCCATCCAGGTTCACATAGAAGTTTAACTAAATTAAGAAAATTGGAAATAATTGGTCCCAGATTACATGAAAGCTATTGCTGAAAAACACAGATTATATGGATCCAAATATAGTTGTGCTTCCATGTAAAATTTGGAGAAGGTTCCAAGATATAACAAGGAATGGATGGTAAACTGGTTATTAAACCAGCTGTAGCAGTTCCATGCCAAATCTTAGAAGTAATAACCTAACCTGAAATGCAAGGGAGTTACTTTAGTTTATGAAGAGCAGCATGCAAAGTGAATCGTTTACAATTTATGAATCAGAATGTGAAGGTCAGAAGTACTATGAATTGCTGAAGTACCTGTAGAAAGGTATACCACCAGAAAAATATAACAAATCAACGGCCACCTGAAACCCACTACGTTGCATCAAACACCGTTGAGATGAACATTCCGACCCCCATTTGGTCCAAGCAGAGGCTCCAAGCGCATGAAGAATGGAAACACAGGACCTCTATAAGGTTCTTCTGCTTCGTTGTGGAACACTGCCATCTTCCTGGTTCTCAGATTGAGCACAAGAAAGTAGGAATTAGGCTTCCTTATTGACCAGAATTCCATGTAAACATAGTTGGCCCTCACTGCCAGTATGCGCAACCTTTTCATCCACTCATCACGGCGTATCTTCTTCATCCAATCATTCAGCAAAGAGATGGTTTTCATGAGCACCCATTCACCAATGCTATTGCGGAACCAGAGCTGCAAGCATTGCTCCTTGCTGGACACGAGGCACAGCCCACCATGCTCCGGCATATCAGCCACACAATAGGACTCCCCTGCAGGGAATGGAGCATTGATGATAGACCATTCCATGGTGGTCGTGTCCAGCACCAGGATCCTCTCTACAAAATTATAGCATCTGCTTTTCTTCGTGTTGGATCGCCAGTACACGAACCGCCCAGCACGCATGCCATCGCTGTAGAGCGGGTGAAAACTGTTCACCTTGTCGGATTCCAATCTAGTCCATTTGCCAGTGCGGGAGGAGAAGATGGTTGAGCGATAGTTTACCGCGATGATCAGGAACGAGCCGTCGGACTCATCGACAACAATGGCATAACGGACCATGTGTGCGGAATAGCGGAACACGTTGAAAACGTGGAGGAAGACGGCGGTCCGTGCGATGGGGTCGTAGACGGCGAGGTCGAGCCCGTCGCAGCCGCGGGAGAGGAGTTGGAGGCCGCCGTCACAGCCGCGGAGGCGCCATTCGTCCCAGTCGTACCCTTCCTCCTCGGCGTCCGAATCGACAGCAGGGACGTCCTTGAAGAGGAAATCCCCGTCTGCGGTCGCCGCGTCCAGATTGGGGTTGCTGGTGGCCCACACGAGCAGCATGTTGGGGGAACGCTGGGGGAAGCGCACACCACCGCGGTCGGTTAGGATAAACCCGACGAGTGGGGGTCGGCGGAGGGCGTCGAAGCGGCGGAAGATGGCGGGGTCGGAGGCCACGCGGTGCCAGAGCTTGCAGGCGAGAGCGGCGCTGGCGAGCGACGCCATGTCGGGGAGCCGGAGGAGGATCTCACCGAGGATGTCGACGCCGAAGGAGGCTACCGGCGGCGCCGGCGACGCCTTTGCCCTTTTGGCGCTAGAGGCATCAGTTCCCTCGAGCATTTCCCCTGTTCCTAGTGGACTAGAAATGTCCGCGGCGTTGCCGCTTATGGCCATTCTATGGCCTATTGAAAGCACTGGTAGATAATATTTTTATAGTTGTTTTGTCAAGTGTAGTAGGGTACCAAGTGAGAATATACCTATTGAAGATGAAGGATCATGTTGTGTTGAGAGCTGTACCGAGGAATCCATTCAACAAGCATGGGCAACTGGTTGTCCTCTTCTATGCTACGTACGAAGATAGTAATCTGCTAGCTCAGGTTTAGGTTTACTTTCTTAACTTCTAAGCAGTGATAATGAAAGCACACTGCTTACAATCTTAGCATTATATAGACTAATATATTACGCCTTCGCACAGGCAGTGAACATGATCTTTCTTCTCAAAAGGTAGATCTATTGCATCAGGTAACAAAAGTTGTATCGACAACGATAAGCAAAAGCATCAGTCCACATTGCTGTACACCAAGATATCCTTCCCTTTAGTTTCGTTACTGTTAGCTGTCTGACCCTGTTTTAGATAGGAAAAATAAGAGAGCACATAAATATGTATGTATGCTAAGTGGACTAATAAAATGCAGTGGTAAAACCAAAATATGAGATCTCTAAGAGAATGGACAGATTTTTGTTTGTCTATAAGGCATAGGAAAATTCATATGAAATTATGTGGTTTCCAAGCTGTAGCAAAAGTGTTTAGCTCTCTTCAGTTTATGGATTCAGGAGTCAGGACTAATAGAAATAGGGAGAGGTTACAATAAAGATAAATTGCTTTTTGTTCTTCGTGATAGAGAAATAAATCTTTGGTTTTGAATCAGGTTGCTGATGATAACAAGTTTAATCATGGAAGAAAAATAACAATCTGAGCATTATTATGAGTACTATGGAAAAGACGTTCTAATTTCATTGTTATCTTAAATTTAAGATAGGATTTGAGAGAAGTCAAGAAGGAAAAAAAGAAAAGGGAAAAGGAGACGTACACAGTGGATGTAATTGGTTGCAAAAGCCTACAGGCAGAAATAGTAGGGTTAATTTACCTTTGATCATTGGTTAATTTTTAGCTTCTTCCTCGCATGTTCCTCGATGTTTGTTGTCATCTTCGGTCAAAAAAAATGTTTGTTGTCATCGTTGTCGTCATTCTAGGAAAAGACACCAAAAAAGATTGCATATTATATTCTATATTTCATTGTATTTTTTTGTTAATATAAAAAAAGGATTACTTGTGATTCAATGTGTTTCTCTGTAGTATCCCAAGCACTATAACTGTTCAAAATATAATTAGAAGTTGCAATGGGATATGTGTATGAGGTAGTAAGAGTACACTTACTCAGACTGGTGGTGGTCTAGGTCCATATCTTGTATATCTGTGAGTTGAGAATTGTATGATGATGATGCCTGCAAGAAGTGTATATTTAGCACAAATATGTTTAATAAAACATGGAATAAATAATAGATTTTCATTTGCCGCACCTGCTCGATCTTTTTTTTTTTTTTTTTATGGTATTGTCATCAGTGGTGGGAAGATCATCATTTGATCCATTATGTATAATGTTTGGTAATGTTGCTTGTTTTCCATGTTTTTCTTTGATCATCACAACCTCAAAAGAAGGCTCAATCCTTCTGAGACTTCTTTTGAGTAGCACTTTCACTATGAAAGTGAATTTATGACCAATCCATTGTCATATCTCAGGTGGAATCGAGCTTGGATCATACCTTTTTTTAATCATTGGGCTTTACTTATTTGGGATCAGTTCTTCGTAATGGTTCCTGAAATACATGGTAAATAAATTTCTGTTTGAATAAATAGTTCTGAAGTTAAAAGCAATGCAATCTGACATATCACTATAGCAGCACATACAACATTAAAATGGGGGCACTCATGAATGAGTTTAGTTGTGGGATCAAGGCTTGTTTGGAGGCCTGCGATTGTAGCTGGCGTCAGGCACATTTGCTACTACGACAAGAGGGTGAACAGTACAAGCTAGTAAGAGCTTGCACTATGGTACTAATATATGCAGATACTTGCAAAAATTATAGGAAAATAACTATAGATCCAAACATTATAAAATTAATTTTCTTGCATCCACGACATAATTCTCTAAGTTATAAAAATATTTCGCACATGTACTACACCGTGCAGCCACCATGTTTTCCCTTTATTCTTCCCACAAGAGCAGAGTAAAGAATGTGCTTGGCACATTGTCGATTGTAGCCAGAGTAAAGCGTCCAGCGTTTGGGGTCTACCCTGGCCGGGCTGGCGCGCACCGTCTCAGTTCGAGCAGAAGTGGCTCGTGCCGCACGACCACGGGTGCCGCTGGCTGCGCCCGTGCGTTTTGGCAGCGGCGGCTCGAAGAATGGATCTGAAGAAAGGGTTTTGGGACCACTCGACTGGGAAGAGTTTTGAGGTGGAAAAGGATACTGTAAAATCTAAATTCACCTGGAGAAGAAGATGGATTACCTTTGCTTGACGGGAGATTTCTTCGGCCTCTTCGGCTTGGACGGCGGCGATAGCGACGAAAGGAATAGCAGGAGACGGAAGACTGGGAGAGAGAAGGACCTGGTGAAAACGCCTCGCTTTATTGTGGCCGTGACTTCCGGAGCTTTCAGGAAGGCAATAGGAGGCCCGTTGGTTTGGGATCTGATGGATGAGAATGAAGCGGTCGACGTGGCCCAATAGGAGGCCTGAGAATGGTGCGTGAATCGTAGTTAGAAGATTAGGGATTTGGGGCATTGGGGACCAATTGACCGGTGGCTAATACTCTCTATAAAAAAAATTTGTAACCGTTCGCGCCAAAATATTTTGGGTTGGCGCCAAGAAGTAAAAAAAATATTGAATCTTGTATTCCTATCCTAACTATTCAGTTTGGGCCGGCACGATAAGAAGTCATATAGAATTCTAATCTGCCCAGGCCAATATGATTCATCTCCTCTCTAGCAAAATGGCAATCACGATCCACATAGTTACATTCGCATGGCTGAAATAAAAAACAGTAGTATTCTCCGTGCTAAAAAAAAGAAACAGTAGTCGTAAGGAAAAAATTACCCTTTTCTAAATTATAGTTTGTTGATTGAACTCTAAATCAGACATCTTACTTTCTGAACTCTTCAACCCATTTAAATTATCCACCTGCCCTACTTTGAATTTTGAACGACTTTTGAAGATTATTTTATCTTATTTTAGTTTAAAAAATTACTCCCTCTATTTCAAATTATAAGTCGATTTGACTTTTTTGTTTCATTTATTTTGCTATGTATCTAGACATATTGTTATATCGAATACATAGCAAAATACATAGTGAATTATAATTTGGAACATAGGAAGTAGTAAATAATCGATAAGGTTTTAAACTACATAAAATATCTCTAACCTTCTCAAATTTGCAATAAATATCATAATATATTATTGGGATACAAATAATACAAATAAAATATTTATAACTTGTGAAAAATATACGTAGAAACTCCGAACATTAGATTTAGCTCTAGAAAAATAAAAAAAAGTATCCATGAAAATATAAAAAATTGTAAACACTCTAATCAATGTCTAAATGTGTTTTAAGAAAAAATCAATCGTAAAAATATGAGATGCATCCATCATAAATGCAACAAACATTAACATTGAATGTGTTCACATTATGCATTAGTGCTAGTTGTGCCTTATGTTTTTCTTTTGCAAAAAGTTTTCAAAACATGTTTAGACATCAACTAGAATGTCTTGAGAATTTTCAAGATTTTTCATAATATTTTCCCGTTTTTCTATAGCTAAATCTAATCTTGCAAAGCTTCTTGAGATATATTCACTAGCTCTAAATTTTTATTTGGATTATTTGTATCCTAATCTATTTCTAGGATTTTTTTTTTAAAAAAAATGAAACTCCTAGAAGCTTAGAGACATTTTTCATGATTAAATAAACCTTATCAAGTATTCTATTTACCAGATATTTTGAATAAAAAGGGGGACAAATATATCATCCCACTTTAAAATAAGACAAGTTTGAACAATTTGAATGTTTTAGGAGGATAAGATGTCTGGTTTTGGAGCTCCACGAGAAAAATCATACTATGACAAGCGTTCATGATGTAAAGTGCACATCTTACTATAGTGTGGGTTACATGTGGACTAGAAATGTGGCCCATTCGTACGACAACCTCTTGTTGTCGACTTCCTTTCTCTTCAATTGTCACCAATCATGGACTCATGGAGATGATCCCCTTATCAAAATTTTGTCAAAGGAAGCTAGCAGCATAGGAGGCAAGACACGTTGCTATCATATGGAACACCCTTAAAGGCAACGGGGATCAGGAGGATCGCCGGAGCAAAGGCGACTTGGAGAGAGCAAGATTGAGACCGACGGTTGAATCAAGCACACGTGAGGGCCACGACGAGCATAAAAGGAGCCCAAAAATAGCCACTACTAGATGCTTGCCCACCCGAGCTGAGCACCAGGATCGCACAGCCCCAACTAAAACTCCGCTGCTCGCCGGTGGTTGCGGGCGTTCGCTTCGCATGCTCGCCAACCACCGCTCCAGTGCGTGCATGCCCGCCGTTCCCCCGGTATATTAGTACTCCCGCCAGGCTCCCCAGCGCTCCCGTAAACGCGTGTCACTCCCGTCGCACCCGTCGCCAAGCAAAGCACCACGACGCGCGCGCCGTGCTCCCCGGCGAGCCAAGAGCCACTGCATTTTGCTCTCCTCCCAGTGGCGTGGCCGGGGCATGCAGCGCGCTCGCCGCCGGTGCATGCGTGCGTGTGCGCCTTCGCGTCCTGTCCCCTGACGCCTCGCTCGCCTGCAGCAAGCGCGCCTCCGACCCCGCGCGGCGCGCATGCATGAGAATCGTCCGCGCATGTCTGCCTGCCGCCCCGCGTTCCGAGCCGAGTCCCCCCGCTAATAATCCAGCGATCCGGCGTGTTCCCTAGAGGCTGGTTCGTTTGCGTCGCCCACCGCCGGGGCCATGGATCAGCGGGGGAAGAGCAGCCTCAGGTCGTACGATTCCCACACCTCGTCCCGGTCGGGGTCCTTCGACTTCGACCACGACCAGGACAAGGAGCGCGCCGGCCTGACCGTCGGCGACGGCGGCGACCGCCGGGAGGTCGTCGTCAAGATCGACCCGGAGCCGCACTCGCCGGTCTCCCTCCACGCGCCCGGCGGCGTGTCCGGGCACAGCTCCGCGGTCAGCACGCCACGGGCCGGCGGCGCGGTGAGCATCCTCGCGCCGTCCGCGTCCGGCGGGTCGAGCGCGTCCACCTCCAGCGCCGGGGGCGACGCGTCCCGCTCCGGCGACCCAAACTCGTTCAGCTTCAAGAACCGCCCGCCGCAGTCCCCGTCCGGCGGGGAGTCCAGCGACGACCCGCCCAGCCGCCTCATCGGCAGCTTCCTCCGGAAGCAGGCGGCGGCTGGCGGCGAGCTGTCAATCGACCCCGACTTCGACGTGGACGAGCATATGAGAAAGCCGCCACGCGCTCCGACATCCGTCAACGGCTCCAGGGAGCTGCGCGTCTCGTTCCAGGACCCCCGGAAGCGGTTCTCCCCGTCCACGTCGTCGGCATCCTCCTCCTCCTACGACGCCGGCGACAGCCGGATGATGAACCAGAGCAACATCGACGTGGACAATGCCGAGGTGCTGCGCTGCACCTCGACGTCCACCGCCGGTTCGTCCCTGCTGGCGCGCAGCAAGACGCGATCTCGACTAATGGATCCCCCGCCGCCGTCGACTTCGAGCGCCGGCCCCGGCAGCGAGCCGGATCCCCGCAAGTCATTTGTCTCCAAGGGGCTGCCGCCCAAGTCCGGCCAGCTGCGGTCGGGTCTTATCGGCAAGTCGGGGCTGATCGGCAAGTCCGGGCCCATCGGCAAGTCCGGTGGCTACGAAGACGAGGACGACGACCCGTTCATGGACGAGGGCGTGACCTCGGACTTCAAGCGCGACACCATGGACTGCCTGCTCATCATGGAGTGGGTGAGCCTGGTGGTGATCGTGGGCGCACTCATCTGCAGCGTCACCATCCCCAGCCTGTCCAGGAAGGAGCTCTCGGGGCTCCCCCTGTGGAAGTGGGAGCTCCTGGTGTTCGTGCTCATCTGCGGCCGCCTGGTGTCCGGGTGGGTCATCCGCATCGCCGTCTTCTTCGTGGAGCGCAACTTCCTGCTGCGGAAGAAGGTGCTCTACTTCGTCTACGGCGTGCGACGCGCAGTGCGGAACGTGCTCTGGCTGGGGATCGCGCTCGTGTCGTGGCACCTCCTGTTCGACAAGGACGCCAAGCGCGCGGAGACGCACACGCTAGTGCTGCCCTACGTCACCAAGGTGCTGTGCTGCCTGCTGGTGGCCACCGTGATCCGCCTCGTCAAGACACTGCTGCTCAAGGTGCTCGCCTCGTCCTTCCACGTCTCCACCTACTTCGACAGGATCCAGGAGGCGCTCTTCAACCAGTACGTCATCGAGACCCTCTCCGGCCCGCCGCTGGTGGACGAGAGCCGGATGATGGCGGAGGTGCAGAGGCTGCAGAGCGCGGGAGCATCCATCCCCAGCGAGCTCGAGTCGACGGCGATGCCGGGGAAGTCCGGGCCGCTGCCCAAGAGTGGGCGCCTCACGACGGTGGCGTCCAAGCGAGCAGCAGCAGCAACAGGAGGAGGAGGAGGAGGAGCAGGGCCCAGCAAGCAGCTGCATAGGCAGAAAAGCGAGCGGCACCTTCCCCTGGATGACGGCATCTCGATCGACCAGCTTCACAGGCTCAGCCAGCAGAACATCTCTGCGTGGAGCATGAAGAGGCTGATGAAGATCGTCCGGTACGGGGCGCTGACAACCATGGACGAGCAGCTCAAGCATACGGGCGAGGACGAGCTGGCCACAGAGATACACAGCGAGTACGAGGCTAAGGTTGCGGCCAAGAGGATCTTCCAGAACGTCGCCAAGCCAGGATCCAAGTGAGCAATTGTTCGATTACATGTTGTTTCTAACATCAATCATGGCAGTCTTCTTCATTCAGTTCTGAATTCTGAACCTACTGAATGATTGCAGGCACATATACCTGTCAGACTTGATGCGTTTCATGAGGCAGGAAGAAGCTTTGAAGGCGATGGATCTTTTGAAGGAGCGCAGGAGCACAACAGGGTCAGCAAGAGGTCACTCAAGAACTGGGTGGTAAACATCTTAGACACAAATCCTCCTCTTATATCCATCTTCAATCAGGATTTCCTTCCAATCGCTGTCGTCTGCACACGTACTGTAGGTAAACGCGTTCAGAGAGCGCAAGGCTCTTGCCCTGACGCTCAACGACACCAAGACCGCAGTGAACAAGCTGCACCAGATGGCCAACGTCGTGGTCGCGCTGATCGTGTTTGCGCTCTGGCTCCTCATCCTGGGGATCGCGACATCCAAGTTCTTCGTCTTGCTCAGCTCGCAGCTCCTCGTGGCGGTGTTCATGTTCGGCAACACTCTCAGGACCATCTTCGAGGCGATCGTGTTCCTGTTCGTGATGCATCCTTTCGATGTCGGCGACCGATGCGAAGTCGATAATATGCAGGTATGCACTATCTTATATCTACAATAAGGAATTATATTGCTAGGTACCAGCTGATGAGGAATTGAATTTGCATCGTCAGGTGGTTGTGGAGGAGATGAACATTATGACAACCATCTTCCTCCGATATGACAATCTCAAGGTGTACTATCCCAACAGTCAGCTAGCCCAGCTACCCATCATGAATTACTACAGGAGTCCTGACATGGGAGATGGCATAGACTTCACTGTTCATGTCGCAACACCAGTGGAGAAACTGTCCCTCATGAAGGAGAGGCTGCTACAGTAAGTGCTAATGCCTTTTATCCTTATATATATATATGAATTTCTCGAAATCAGATAACGTTCATTCTGGTATTACGGTTAATATAATCTACTAGTTTTTAATAGTCATTGACATTATTTTTCTTTATTTAAAAAATTTCAGTTACCTTGACAACAAGAAGGAGCACTGGTACCCTGGCTCCATGGTGGTCCTGCGCGACGTGGTCGACAACAACAAGCTCAGCTGCTCCATCTGGTGTCGCCACACAATCAACTTCCACGACATGGGGATGAGGTTCGAGCGGAGAGCTGCTGCTCCAGGAGATGATAAAGGTCTTGAAAGATCTCGACATCGAGTACCGGATGCTACCGCTCGACATCAACGTTCGGAACGCGCCTACCATTCAGTCCTCCAGGATGCCGTCGACATGGACATTTAATTATTGAGTTTTTTTTTTCTTTTTGCTAGATACACATGAGACTGCTTGTTATTGCTAGAGGTAAGTAGTTCGTGAGTGAGTTGAGCTGTGACAGCGTGCTGAGACGAGAGGCAACAGGTCTTGCTGTCGCTGCAGCCATCACATAGTGCTTTCCATTAGTTTTTGTGTTGTTGGTCCCTACTTCATAGGTTAATTTGGCGCTTATGATAAGTGAACTTTTAATACAGAATAATGTTGATTATCTAACTTATTTAAAGATTGAATCTCTGAAGTTTTGTTTCGTGAAGCGAATTTTTGAAGTTATTTTTTCATCACAAAAAACCATGCCTATACTCGAAACAGAAAGTATAAATTTCTATCAATTGCAACTCTTCTGCAGAAACACACCTGACTGAGAACACAATGTTGAGTGCTGTTAAATAAGTGATGACATAGACTTAGTGGGGATGATGTGGACAAATTTTGTACGAAGAGATGGAATAACTAGGGGCTACTTAGTGGAGATTGAGTAAACACCTTGCATGAAGAGAGAAATCATATAGTGCGATTTAGCTTTATTAGAGTTATAGATTAGATTTAATAATAGTTATTGAAAGTTGGGTTCCGAACAGGCTAAGAGGCGAATAGAGAGAAGAGAGGTATCGGCTAAGAGTTTACAAATGAGTGGGAGGAAAAAAGACCTTTGCCTCAATACTCTTAGCTCAACGACAATTTAGAAGTGGCCCCTCAGTATTGAGGATGACACAAGCTAATACCGTAACTCATATTGAGCCTTTTTAGAGAGAGGATTCGCCCATTTGTAATATGGACTCCCCCAAAAATGAGTGGCAAAGCATGCCTTAAAACCAAGGAGAGACCAATACATAATCATGTTAAATAGTTAAATGATATTAAGCTAGTTGCGCCTAAAATTAGTGTGAAAAAAAACTAATTCTGACAAGAATATGTACCGCCTTAAAACTAAGGAGAGGTCAAATACATAATGATGTGATGACGAGAGAAACTAAGATGGCTTCGAGTCTAGATTGCACAAATGATAAGAGCGTCACCTACAAGTAGAGCACGACACTACAACTATATGAGTGATATGGCACAAATGGCAGTGGCACAACTCCTACTAACAGGTGTACATTATTAATTATTGGGCTAATTGGGCTATGGCCCAAGGCCTGGTCCTGCTCCTGTCCTAGTCTGATGATCTGTTGTTCCCTGTCGCAGTACGTGATCCTTTCGGTTTCAGAAACGTCAAAGCCGGTGAACAAGCACTACTAATGTGACCTCTCAGCTCTTGCTCACGGGCTGGGCGACATGAAGCAGAGCACCCACGGCAACGGCATGCTCCCCTTCATCAAACTCATGGACAAATACGTGGCCTACTACGGGCTCATCGCCAACGACGGCACCGAGTTCACGTTTCTCACAAACAAGGACGCTCCAAGGTACAAACTAGCGAGGGTCGACGTCGCTGGCGACGAACCCGGATCGTGGACCGACGTCGTTCCGGAAGACGACAACGCGGTCCTGGAGTCAGGCGTGCGTCGTCCATGGCCACTAATTGTCGGACGTCAAGTACGTCCTGCAGATGAGGAGCTTGGTCACTGGCGAGTTGCTTCGTGACATACCCATTGACATGAGCCATACAAATAGCATACTCTGTTGTAAGTAGCAAATTTTTGAAGATTTTTTCGGTAATGCTCTAGCGAGGACGTTTGACGCGTGGAACAACCGCGCGAGAGCCCAGTGGGCCGCGAGACGCGTGGAACACACCCCGTACACGACGCATGGGGGACACGGGCACACAGCGCACCCGACTCCTCACACGGTGGGCCCAGCTTCTCACTCTCCTCGTCGTTTCCGTCTTCCTTCACACACTCGCCTTTTCTCGCTCCGAGCCGCCTCGGCCGCCGCCGCGCGCCATGCCGCTGCTCCACCGCCGCCACCCGCCACCGCGCCACTATTGTCGCACGCGCTCTCATGCTTATGCTCGCGAGCGCTTGTTCCCCTCCTGTCCTCTCTGGGCGCGCCCGTCCATGTTTCCCCTGCACAGCCCGACCATGGAGTCGGCGGCCGCGGAATCTGCCAGATCTGGCGTCGGTGGCCGCGGATCCACCGGATCCGGCGACGATGGCCGTGGATCTGCCGGATCCAGCGGTGACGCTAGCACGGTCTTCTTCTCCCTCAAGACCTCTTCGTCCTTAGCTCCCTCGGTGGACTAGCGACGGCGACGACTACCGGCGAGCACCTCCTCGGAGATCTTCAACCCGCTAGCCTGCACACACCACCTCCCCCGCGCCCCGCACCGCCTCCCATGCCTGGTCCTCCGCTCTTCAAGTAGGTCTCGTCCTCCTCTCTTCCGTCCTTTTCTTCTGCTTCTCCTCCCTTCCGACAAGGGTTTTTCATGTTTCTTTTATGTTTTTTTGTTTGTTTCATCATATCTTCATATGATGTTTCATGGGTTTGTTAGGGATCCCCCTCTGATGTTTCTTTGTCTATTTTAGCAGATTGGATCATGTGTTTCAACCGATTCTTTGGTTCCATTTCAATAGTATACCTCTTCTTGTTTCTTTTTTTCACGAGTTTTTTTTGTTGTTTCATCAGCACTCATGTGTTTCAACTTCTTTCTACATGTTGTTTCAAAACAAGAAGGGTACATGTTTAAAAAAAAGGGTGCGATTTTTCACTTTTTTTACAAGACTGTTGGTTGTGTTCAGGATTTTTTGTTTGTTTGCTTCAGATGCCCTTCTACTATTGTTTCTCTATCTGTTTTTTCAGTGTTTGTTTCTTTTTCGATTTGTCCCTTTGCACCCAATGTATTGTTTCTTTTTCCCAACTTTTTTGTTTCATTTTTTGACCCGGTTTGTTTCAAGAGGAGGGGTACCGACGGTGGATGTTCGTTTGCATTTGATCTTGGCGCGGAGAGGGGTCGTGCAGTGTGTGTGTGCGCGTGCATCTGTGGTTCGGCGGAGCGGGGACTTGTGTGGGGGCGCGTGTGTGTTTGTGCAAGGCGCGGATGCGTGTGTGTGCGGGAGATGGGGGGTGGGGGTGGGGGACGGCTTTTTTTCCGTGCTGCGGGCCGTGTTGGGCCGTGCGCGAGGGCGTTCTATGGTAGAACGTTCCATCGCCATCACGACCTATGGACTCCCCCAACAATGAGTGATGAAGCATGCCTTAAAACCAAGGAGAGACCAATACATAATCATGTTAAATAGTTAAATGACACTAAGCTAGTTGTGCCTAAAATTAGTGTGACAAAAAAAAACTAATTCAGACAAGAATATGTACTACCTTAAAACTAAGGAGAGGCCAATTACATAATGATGCGATGGCGAGAGAAATTAAGATGGCTTCGAGTCTAGATTGCACAAATGATAAGAGCGTCACCTACAAGTTGAGCAGGACACTGCAACTATACGAGTGATATGGCACAAATGGCAGTGGCACGACTCCTACTAACAGGTGTACATTATTAATTATTGGGCTAATTGGGCTATGGCCTAGGCCTGGTCCTGCTCCTGTCCTAGTCTGATGGTGTTTTTTTTTTGAAGAAATAGTCTGATGGTGTTTGTTCTTCCCTGTTGCAGTAAGTGATCCTTTCGGTTTCAGAAACGTCAAAGCCGGTGAACAAGCTACTACTGCGACCTCTCAGCTCTTGCTCACGGGCTGGGCGGCACGAAGCAGAGCACCCACGACAACGGCATGCTCCCCTTCATCAAACTCGTGGACAAATACGAGGCCTACTACGGGCTCATCGCCAACGACGGCACCGAGTTCACGTTCCTCACAAACAAGGACCCTCCAAGGTACAAACTAGCGAGGGTCGACGTCGTCGGCGACGAACCCGGATCGTGGACCGACGTCGTTCCCGAAGACGACAAGGCGGTCCTGGAGTTGGCGTGCGCAGTCCATGGCCACAAGCTGCTGGTGAACTACTTGTCGGGCGTCAAGTACGTCCTGCAGATGAGGAGCTTGGTCACTGCCTCACTGGCGAGTTGCTTCGTGACATACCCATTGACATGAGCCATACAAATAGCATACTCTGTTGTAAGTAGCAAATTTTTGCAGAATTTTTACAACCTTGAACCTCTACACATATCTGTCAAACCTCCATACTTATGCTGACTAGTGCTGCTAATGTCTCAGTTCTATATTTCCTACTTTGCAATCCTAGAGTCGTCTTGTCACATGTGTGCAATTGACATGCGATCTACTCTCTATCCCTTTGTTTGTGTCATTTTAGCTTCTTAGGAGTACAACAAAGACCCTATGAGAGTCCAAATGCATAGGAGACGTTATGAATATAGACATTCAAATGCTATGTCACAAATGACATTCAAACTGGGATAGAGGGAGTAGATAAGTACCTAGAAGCTAGAGAAGTATTCTAGGATCAAATTGGGACATAGGCTACTTTTCGCGGAGAATTTAGATTGGTTCTCATTTACTCTATCTAATCACCATTTCGGTACAATTCATTCTACTGATACTGTACTTTCATGTTTTGGTGTATTTATTTATTAAAAAAGTTTTACCCCTCAAAAAAAAAAAAACTCCCACATCTAGCGATTACAACAAGAGGGGCCACGGCACTAGGAGTCTAGGACAGTGAGCATACCCTGTTTTTTACTGCAAGAGAAAGAAAAATGCATATCACACCACGAGAGGAACGCACAGTGCAGAGTGCACAGGCAAATCAGAATCTCAACAGTAAAGAAAAGGAATTTCAGAAAGAACACAGAATCTTCACAGTGCAGAGTGCATAGGCAAAGAATCTCGATGTCATGGCTCGTGAGCCCTGGCCGGCCCTCGCGTGAGTCGTGACAACGACGCATCCTCGGTCCTCATGCGCATGACAACATTCTTACACCCCCATGGCGACATCGTCCTCGTTTCTCGCAGGAGTCGCAGGTCAATATGTGTCCTCACATTATTCGGTGCGCTGGCCGCTAGGATTATCTCCGTTCTCTCTCTCTCTCTCTTCTATACGAGGAACAGATAAGAAATAAATAAAACCCCTTGATTTTTATGCTCACAGACCTGAGTCAGTGCAAAGCAAACTGTCGTACGAACTATCAGGAATTTCTATGAGTACTGTACTCCATATTTTCTCTCCCCTGTCGACATTTTTAATTGTGTAACTTTAAAAAAAGAATGGGAAGGAATGCCCGCGGCATGATGACATCCCTGGGTCTGGGCGCTCTATAAAACCAGGAGAGGAGGACGGATCGTGTTGGTGTGCCCTGTGTTGTCATCTCCCGCGCCGTCGCCTCGTTTGTGTTGTGTGCTCTCGCAGCTCCGCGCTTGACGCGTACGCGTGAGCGTTGCTTCTTTGTGTCTCGCCATGGGCTCCCTGGCCACCGCGGACGAGCCACTGCCGCCCCTCAAGTACCCTCAGGCTCGCCGGGATGACGACATTGTCGACGACTACCATGGCGTCCTTGTGCCGGACCCCTACAGATGGTGAGTCTTAAATGTTTATGTGTGCTCTCCTTGTTATCTTTCTGCCCTATTCCATCCAGACATTTTTTCATTTGCTTGCGCCTTCAGCCCTTCATCAGTGTTTGGAGATTATAGTGGTGGTCCTAGCACTTAATTTGTCCGTAAATTTGGCTTCTAACAATATTAATTTGCATGCCGAGAACGAACGTAGTGTGTAGAGAAACGCATTTTGCCCATTCAAGAATCGCCCGTTCAATACCCGGTTCGTAGTGTAAAATGAACGCCACGTAGTTTTTTTTTTTTTGTTGACTCTAACGCCACGTAGCTTTTCTTCAGGAAAAGAAAATAAAAACAGTTACTTTGCTATATTATATTTTCGTGTCCCAATCTACTACCGTTTTTAATAAACGCGCTTTGAGATGCTGCGAAATGACATCAAGTCCAAGGTTTAAACAAGAAAAAAAAAACTTAACCCTCCCGTCGAGCCCAACCAGATCACCTCTTCAGGGTTATGAAAGCAACCATCAGGAGAACGATTGCAAACAGACAGTTGGTGACGTACAGGAGTCTGGCTTGGTCGTTGTCCGCTATGACGGCCCTCTGGTGGTACATGGCGCAGACGCGCTTGGCCACCCTCACGACGCGGCTGAAGACTGCCCGGCGCACTCGTCTTTGCGCGAGGCCGGGGCGGACATGGGAGAGGAAGTAGCGGAAGCGAGCGGAGACCACAAGCCACCGTATCCACATCCAGACCCGCCACAACACTCCAGGGCACGACGCAAGGCATCATTGGTAGGGGGAGTGTCACTCATGGCCGCGGAACAGTGGAGGGTCACGAGGGAAGGAGACGACGGCGACGAGGGAAGGGGGAGATCTCCACGGCGGAGTCGACGAGAATATACGCGAAGGACAATGAGGAGAGCAAAGATAAAGTTGACCAGGCTTTTGGGCCTCTCGGGCCGAGCTTCGGCGTAGCGGCCCATGTTGCGGCCCAAGTGCTCTCTCCTTTTCTCGTTTTTTAGTAGTGTTTTTCTAAAGTCTTGCAGTGGTTAGTTTTTCAGAGGCAGAGTTTTGACTAGTGATGGTAGCAGTAGCAGTAGTTTTTCCCTTTTGGAGTAGTTTTTTCCAAAGTTGTACAGGTCGTTGTATTTCTTTTTTTTTTCCTTTTTTCGTCTAATAAAATTAGGCAGCGATCTTTCGTCGTCCCTTTAAAAAAAAAAAAAGATGCTGCGAAATGACGATTTTAACATAATCCAAGAAGACAACCTATGCACTAACATTTAGAAAGTTTTTTGTCACGACTGATCTTTGAATAGCAAGAAATTAGGAACATGTGGTGACAATATTTGAAGATCAAATCAAAAATGTCGTTGGAGGATTCTTTTTTCGCTAGAAAGTTCTCCTATTTCGTTCATTCTAAGTATTCCACCAAAGGTATATCATGATTCCGTCTATTCTCCTTTGGCTTGACATTTCCGCCAGTATCCATGTAAGGAACCCGACATATCCACTGCGTCAAGGATCGCTAAACTTAACCTTCTGAGGTAGCACCAAACTTGTTTTTGTGAACGGGCAATCTTTGCATAAGTGGTTCGGAGTTTCTGGGTCTACTCCGCGTAGCTTACAATCGGATCACTTGGCCAATTACGTTTGGCCAAGTTGTTAGCGGTAAGAATTTTCCTGTGTACCATCAATTTATAACTTGTCAGATTTTAGTCCTTTGGAGGTACCAAATTTTATACCTCCCTATGTATAATTTTATTTACGGTACTCTCTACTGACGGTACGAGTAGAACCAATCTCGTCGGAAACATAAACGAAACTTAATCCTTCTTTCTTTTTTTCAAATCAAACTTAGTAAACTTAAAATTTTATTTTTCCATTGGTTTAGAGTCTTTAATTAGACATCGTGCTGAGAAACCTTGATTAAATAACCGTACGTCATTAGGATGGAGGAGCTGGATTCGAAGGAGGTGAAGGAGTTTGTGGACGCGCAGGCGGCCGTGGCCAACGCCGTGCTGTCCACCTGCGATCACCGCGGCCGCCTGCGCGGGCAGCTCACTGCGCTCTTCAACCACCCGCGCTTCCGCGCGCCCTTCAAGCGCCGGGGCAGCTACTTCTACTTCCACAACCCAGGCCTCCGGCCACATGCCGCCCTCTACGTGCAGCACGGGCTCGGCGGCGAGCCCGACGTGCTCTTGGACCCCAACATGTTCAGCGACGACGGCACGGTGTCGCTCGGCATGGTCGGCGTGAGCAATGACGGCGACCACCTGGCCTACGGCACTAGCGCCAGCGGCAGCGACTGGGTCACCATCAGGGTCATGCGCGTGCGCGACAAGGAGCACCTGCCGGATACGTTGTCCTGGGTGAGCACCTCATTTCAAGACTGATACGAAGACAAGCTCTTTGCTCGTTGACTGAATTGTTTTTGAAACATCACAATGCAGGTGAAATTCTCGCGCATCGCGTGGACTCGTGACGGCCGGGGTTTCTTCTACTCGCGTTTTCCAGCTCCAAGGTCAGTGCCGAAATTTGTAGTTTTACACTACCCGTTCTGAAGAAATGGCAACTGTGTTCCAAACTTCAGTTGGCGATGTTGGTGCTGGTGAGTAGGAAAGGTGGTGAAGCAATGGATTCTGGGATCAAGACCGACGTCAACCTCAACCATGAAGTCTACTACCATTTCCTTGGAACAGAGCAGTCACAAGACGTGCTATGCTGGAGAGACCCTGATCATCCCAAGTACATGTACATGCCCGAAGTCACAGAAGATGGCAAGGTATGCATACTGACCTTGATTTTTTTCAGAAAAGTTAGCACTCACAGCATCGAAGATAATCCTAGTCTGATGATATCTGTTATTCCCTGTCGCAGTACGTGATCCTTTCAGTTTCAGAAACATCAGAGCCGGTGAACAAGCTCTACTACTGCGACCTCTCAGCTCTTGCTGACGGGCTGGGCGGCATGAAGCAGAGCACCCATGACAACGGCATGCTCCCCTTCGTCAAGCTCGTGGACAGATTTGAGGCCTACTACGGGCTCATCGCCAACGACGGCACCGAGTTCACGTTCCTCACAAACAAGGACGCTCCACGGTACAAACTGGCGAGGGTCGACGTATCTGCCGCCAACGAACCCAGACCGTGGACCGACGTCGTCCCCGAGGACGACAAGGCGGTCCTGGAATCGGCGTGCGCTGTCCATGGCCACAAGCTGCTGGTGAACTACCTGTCGGACGTCAAGTACGTCCTGCAGATGAGGAGCTTGGTCACTGGGGAGCTGCTTCGTGACATACCCATTGACATTGGCACTGTCAACGGGATCTCCGGTAGACGATCCGACTCCGAGGTGTTCATCGAGTTTGCGAGCTTCCTTACCCCCGGGATCATCTATTGGTGCGATGTCAGCGCTGAGATCCCAGAGATGGACGTGTACAGAGAGATCTCAGTTCCAGGCTTTGATCGAAACGAGTTCGAAGCCAAGCAGGTAACTTCTCTGTTCTCTCCAACTGCAAACACGCTGTCACCTGAACAGTGATCACTGGAGTATATCTGAATTGTTTTATTCAGGTGTTTTATCCGAGCAAGGACGGAACCAAGATCCCAATGTTCGTCGTGTCCAAGAAGGGCATCGACCTGGACGGCTCACATCCAGCACTGCTGTTCGGCTACGGCGGTTTCGGCATGAGCATGACGCCGCAGTTCAGCGTCACCCGCGTGGTCCTCATGAGGAACCTGGGGTTCGTGGCGTGCGTCGCCAACATCAGGGGCGGCGGCGAGTACGGCGAGGACTGGCACCGGGCCGGGTCGCGCGCCCACAAGCAGAACTGCTTCGACGACTTCGTCGCCGCCGGCGAGTTCCTCGTCTCCGCCGGGTACACCTGCCCGGCCAGGCTGTGCGTCGAGGGCGGCAGCAACGGGGGGCTCCTGGTAGCTACCTGCATCAATCAGGTTAGTTCCCGTCTCATGATGTAGTGCAGAGAGTGGAGAAATGAATAGGCTGCTGATCTGTTTTGTGAGTTGTGGCTCCAGCGTCCTGATCTGTTTGGGTGTGCCCTGGCTCATGTGGGAGTGATGGACATGCTACGGTTCCACAAGTTCACCATAGGTACGGTTCAGCCTCTATTCCTGAAGATCACGAATTAGTTTCACTGCAAAATGGTTCCTTCAAAAAGTTTCACTGCAAAATGTACAGACTTCTCACGAATAAGCTCCTCTGCATCTTCACTTTTACAGGTCGTGCATGGACTTGCGACTTTGGGTGTTCGGAGAACGAGGAAGAGTTCCACTGGCTTATCAAGTATGGCGCAGCGGCTGCTTATTTCTCTGAATGTTCATGTTGACTGAATTTCAGCATTCGCCTGTCGTTGCACCTGCTACTACTGTCTGTTTTCACAAATTCGCAGTCCACAGACACACGGAGAGTCGCCAATGACGCCTTTGATCATGCAGGTACTCCCCGCTCCACAACGTGCGGCGGCCGTGGGAGGAGGAGAAGTGGGCAGCGGCCAGCGGCAACCCAAGCTGGCGCGGCGGCGGCCAGTACCCTCCCACCATGCTGCTGACGGCGGACCACGACGACCGCGTCGTGCCGTCGCACACGCTCAAGTTCCTCGCGGTACGCGTGGTCTCCACTCGATCGGCTGCTCTCTTCGTTTTCCGTAGCTCCGCACATGTCTGACGAGTCGCCGTGCTGTGTGTCCTTGCTCGAATCCGGCAGACGATGCAGCACGTCCTGCGCGCGGGCGCGGAGGGCAGCCCGCAGACGAACCCCATCATCGCCCGGATCGAGCGCAACAGCGGCCACTGCTGCGGCCGCTCCACACAGAAGATCGTATGCTCTCTGGCGCCCTGTTTTTCTTTCCCTCGCTCGTTGTTGAAAAAAACATGGGGAGTTTGCCACGTTTCTCGTGCACAGTCCTTTGAACTGAACCGCTCCGTTTTGTTGTGGGTGGCAGATCGACGAGGCTGCGGATCGATACGCGTTCGCGGCCAAGATGATGGGAGTCTCCTGGATCGATTGAGTAATAGCCTGCGTGGCGTGATCTCGTGAAGTCCGCGGCCGTCTTAAGTCTTTCCGTGTGAAATTCGATAAGCACGCATTGCTAGCTGGCGGTTAGACTGTGTCGGATCGTATTGTATTGTAACCAGCCAGGTTACCACTTACCAAAGTGGCATCACGCATGACATGTACATATAGCTTGCCTTTTTTTTTTACTTCGTCAAAATTTCCGGGCAGCGCTCCAGCGTCATCATCATGATGCTAGGTCGACGGTATGCACGCTAACGCCGCACCCGTGTGATGTTGATTTTGCACTTTCTTCTTGCGACAATGCGTGATTCAAGTTAAGAGAAATGGCCTGCCACATACAACAACTTTGGTTTGCCTTCGACAACGCTTGCTTGTAAGGATATTGCTTAATTTTTTAAGAAAGTTTATTATTTCGCAAAAAACATACACATGGTTGAAAATCTTTTTTTTGACAAATCATGGTTGAAAATCTTTTACCCATCAAGTTAATATGTCAAGTCGAAACCTCTAAACCGTATCGTATTGTTTTTATTTAAAAAGGGCCAATGCTACCAACGTCACGTCACCAACTATTGACCTATTAGTAAACCGTTTTATGCCTTGTTCATTTATGTCGTTTCCAGTGGCGGATCCAAGATTGGATCAAGAGGGGGGCTAAGTAAGGGTGATTTTGATTCATAATGAAGATTTAAGGGTGGTTTAGTGCTAATGCTACAGTAATCCTATGGAAATTAGTGCATCACACTCTACGTCCCAGCCCCCTTGGATCCGCCAATGGTCGTTTACATGTCCTGAAAACTTTCCAGTCCTGGATAGGGTGACTCACGGTATATCACTCGATGCATGGTTTGTTACGGACGTAGAGTGTCCCATCAGCATTTCGGGCAAATTAAGGTGAAAAAGATATGCATTCTGACCAAAACTAACCGAATGACCATTTTTTATTTGTAGGACAAACTAGGTCTATTCAGATCCGGGTGGAATAGGTCACGTTTCGGGCCGTCCGGCCAAAACAAACATTGTCTTAAATAGTAATTACCTGGTTATACATTCATACTACAAACATTCTTTGTATTCAAGCTAGGGAATTACTCGCAACATTATCATAGTGCAAGAAATCATCCATGTATTCTTTTAATTTGAAATCGTTTACAGAACATGTTTTCGTTCGATTGTATTAAATGATCTTGTGTCCTTAAGCCTTACTAGGTAAGGGATACGATGGACATTTCAGTAGGCTAATGCGTCGTACTTGCATTTCTATTGCCTCGATTGCTATGAATGTTTTAACCTATTTTCTCTGAGGGTCTATTTGGATCTTTAGAATTTCCGGAATTGAATTTATAATTTATTAAACTGCGGTTGTGCAAAAGGAATTTAAGATTCCATAACTTTTTAAAGTTTACATAAATCCATTTTAAATTCATAAGACAAGAGATGTGAAATAGATTTCATGAATTTTTCCTCCCCAACTCAAGCAAAGTTATAGGCTTTATTGAACGAATTCTTTGAATTCTTCTTCCACAACTATGTTATTATTAGTCTACAAATTCAATACTTGAAATTCCATGCATCATCTCGTGGCATTTTTCCGTTTTCGTGCTAGAGTACACTAGCTGGCTTGGCGTCCCCGGATCTGCGCCCACTACATCCATGGGTAATTGTACAATTTGGGGAAAACACAAAAATTGACGACGTGGCAGAGGTAGAGATGAAATTGCATTCAGAAAACGAAACGTCTGCATCTCACCCGATTCCGTTGTCCTCACGAGTGACGACTGACGAGTCACGACCACCAGACACGTCTCAGAAGAAGCTTCTCGAACGCGTGCCCTAGCCCTCCTCCGCATCCCCCACCGCCGTGCGCCGGCCAATTTCTCCAGCCAAGGCACCTCGCCGACCTCCATTCCCCCGATTCGCATAGCGGAGCCCAGATTGCACTTGCTCCGCCCCCCCCATCCAGTCCACACCAGCCCCACGCCGCGCCGCCAGTCGCCGCACGAGGGGGGCGCCCGCGAATCCGCGATGCCGAAGAAGATGGGCGTGAACTCCAAGGCGGAGGCGGCCCGCGAGCGCCGGTCCGCCGCGGAGGCGGACCGGCGCGACCGCCAGGAGCGCGCCAAGGAGGAGCAGTACTGGGCCGAGGCCGAGGGCCCCAAGTCCCGCGCCGCGCGCCGCCGGGAGGAGGACGCCGAGAAGCGCGCCGAGGCCGCGGCGCGCAAGGCCGAGAACCGCCGCCTCGCCGAGGCCGAGGCCGCCGCCGTCGCCGCGTCGGCCGCGGCGCCGTCCAAGGCCGCCGCGCGCAAGGCGTCCCGCGTCGCCGCCCCGCCCCCCAAGGTCACCGAGGCCGAGCTCGCGCGCCTCCGCGAGGAGGAGCGCCTCCGCCTCGAGCGCGAGGCCGAGGCCGCCAAGAAGCGCGCGGCCCGGGTCGCCGAGGAGGAGGAGTACGAGCGCGTCGTGCTCGTCGAGAACACTAACAGGGATGAGTCCCTCATCGAGGCCAGGTCCGTTGAGGAGGCCATCGCGCGGATGTCCGTCGTCGATCCGCAGGCGTCCCTTCCTGCTGACAAGCATCCTGAGCGTCGCCTCAAGTCGACATTTAAGGTAGCCCTATTAATTTTATCAAATTTTGTTTCGTACGCTCTTTTACTAAACTATCTAGCCTGCACCGCAATTACAAAGGAAATAGGTATATGTTATATACTACTAGTAACATAGATATATCATTTTTTTTGTATGATTCAGAAAGATATGTGAGGCTGTGTAATTGTAGTTGAAAATGATTCGGTCCTTGTGCAATGAGGAGCTAAGTTTAAGAACTACGATGCCCTCATGCCTTAGCTAGTTTGTTAAAAAAAAACTTCCGTAAGCACAGATGAACATGACACCCATCCATGGTAGTGACTGTTGGAATACCTGAAGGAGCACTTGAAAATAACACACTATCGTCATAGTTGGTATGCAATAGGAAATTAATAATGCTGTAGTGTTGCATGATTTTCTTTTACTCTGCTATTCCAAATCGGTCCCAATGCTTTGGGACATTCTAATATGCATAGCGCCATTTTTTAATCTAGTTACTAATTCCATATGGTACTACAATTTAAGAATAAGAAAATTTGCAATAGTTTCCACTCAACACATACTGTTTGACTTATAGTATTGCTGCTGAGTTATCTTTGGTTGTGCTGCTATACTGCAGAAGCAACGTGTTCAGCAATATTACATTTCTAAAGGAGGAAACACATACAGAATAATGCTTTGTCTGTACATAGAAAATATTGAAAGTGGTATATAATTCTTCCAAAGAATTCACAGCTGTGGTCTTCTTATATTCACTTTCAATCAACACAGTATTTGTGATAATTTTCAATACCTTGACCCTTGGTGTAATTATTTGTGCTTCAGTAGACATTTAATTTTTCTACTATTCGATACATATTTGGTGATTCAATGCATTTGTGATAATTTTATGATAGGCATTTGAAGAGGCAGAGCTCCCTAAACTGAAGGAAGAAAAGCCAGGCCTAACACTGCATCCAGTACAAAGACATGATATGGAAACTGTGGAAGAAGTCTCCAGACAACCCTCTTAACCAGGTTTGGCTTCTGTCTCTTAGCAATTTTGTACTATGTCTTCTGTTAATTTTTCAACAGTACATGATTTGTATGAATCTGCCATATCTGCCATCTTCAGTAATTGAAATTGTACCTAAAACTTGTTTCTACTAATTTTCACTAGTGATATTCTTGGTCTTAGAAATTTCAAGTGGTTTGGCCTTAGGCATGTTAGTGTTTTAATACATGCTTAGCGTGATTTATGTCTAAATCCTCAAACAAATATTTATGTGCAGGCTGCTGACTGATTTTGCAATCCTACTGAACTGTTGGTGTAATTAAAGGCAAGTATTAAATCTCTAACCTAAATAGGTTCATTATATTATACTTGTATGTTGGATTTCATGAGCAATAGCATGCCATTGTTTTATATGCAGATCAACCTCCAAACAGCTCTGTGCTGCGTTGATACCTTTTTCTTGAGTGGATGTGCAACAAACCTTGATCAGAAAGATGTTTCAGTATCAGGCTAATAATTTTCAAATTACTGGAGTGTATACTGTGCGAGGTGCTCTTGTTTAGACTTTGTTGAGGTTCCTTTTTCTGTTTAGTATGGTTGGGCACATGTTGGTACCAAACATACTTCACGCGTGATATTATTTTGAATCTTGAACAAATTGTTTCATGGGCTAAACCATGATATGTTCATTGAGTTACAAAGGCTGCCTTATTATTTGGCTCTGTAATCATTTGAGTTGCTTCCCTTCATTTCGTCTGAAAGATGTGGAAAATGTACGTATGAGTTTCGTTTCTGTGGATGCAATTTACCTTATGGGTCTAATTGGTCGCTTGCATTTGCCTATTTAGATATACATTTTTAATGAAAAGGGTATTTAGATATATACATTGACTCATCGAAATATTGGACGTGTACTTATTTTGGAAATAAAATTTCATTGTACGACACAAGGGGTAACAATGGATAGGATGACCTTCTCCACAGCGTAGAGAAAAACGTTGCTGTGGATGGTGCACTTTGTTTTTTTTAAGAAGGTAGGGAAATGTGATAATAAAATAGACAAGTTTTCATTGAGAAGAAAATAGACACCAAAAGTTTCAGTTGGAGAAGACTTGACTTAGGTGACTGGACATACCATTACACCTTCCACTCAACCAGTTAAGCTAGGCGCTTAGCAAAAATGTACGTATGCAGAATTTGGTATGTCCAGTGTTAGCAAAAATGTACGTATGCAGAATTTGCCACTCGGGGAAACAGAAAAGATTAGCGTTCTTCTGAGCTCGTCATTGCCGCGCTACCTCATCATGTGCAGGCGTAGGGACCGCACGCCAGCCACGCTAACAGCTAAAGGTCCGGGCGTCCGGTTACTGGAGGAAGTCCATCTTAACATCAGTGACATCGAGTTGCAATATCTCAGCTCTGCACCCTAGTATGGCTCCGATGCTGCAATAGGCAAAGTGGAACGAGGCCTTCATCAGGAATATAGTATAACTGTAAAGCAAGGTCATGAATTCAATCTTTACATCAAAATGACTGATGAGGACTGAACATGCAGTTATATATTTTTTCCATGAAAAGATTTGTGTATCTGACAGTTAGCATTTGGCTAGTTACAAAAAGGCTAAATAAAGAAATAAAGATAATGTTACCTGGGGTGCGTGCGTCCAAGATCACCATGCACAAATTCCTTGATGTATGTTCCAGCCTATTAAACATATACCAGCGGATTACTAGAAAGAACCAGAAAACCGAGGGCATAATTAAGCCTTACTTTTTATATGCATCACCTTGATATCTATTAAACAAATCTAACATCTGGATCATTTTTCAATCCATTTCGATATGCAGAAAAGCAACATATACCAAAAATGGACAAACAGAGATGTTCTTAAGAAAATGTTAAGCTAGTCGCAATACTAACCTGTGTGCATAGATGCAGCAAGTAGTAGCTTGAGCTGCCTGTGACTTGCTCAATCTCCATCCTGATGGACAAACATACTTCTCAGATTATATCATGATACAATATTCTGAATAATGGACTATATAAAGAAAGCTGGGGGTCACCAGTGTATAATGCGCTTCCGCTCTAATGGGCTTCTGCGATGAAGTACTCTTATTGGGGTCTTCTGTACAATTTCCTACATTACAGGCACGGCAATGCTATAACATGACATGAGATTTGTCAAACAAAGCAATTTCGAAACAACATCAACCAACACAATCAATTACATCACAGGTTTGCCATACCATATCCTTTGTAGTAGAAATATTATGCAGATCATCATCTGTCAGATCACGAGAAATCCATATAAGGGCAGTATACTGCTTCTGCGCATTCAAGTAATATAAGCCTTAGTACTCAGCAATGAAATAGATTCAGCAATTCAGCTAGTAACGCAACATAATAAGAGGGGAAAAGATTGAATGAAAGCCAGAAACAGGTCTAACAGTGTCATCAGCAAAGTGATACCCTCAATTACATAAAGTACCTGTTTCTCTGCTTCTCCTTCACGCATCATGGTCCATATTTCATTACCTACCAACTTGAGATTTCGAACTCTGACCTAAGGAATGATGAGACTTAAGCAAATCATATGCAATGCAGATATTCAATTGCGTTTAAGTTCCTGTGCACTCTGAATTTTGATTCAGTGTCAGAATTCAGCTCTTACATATTTCTTTTCAGAGTTGTTAATTCTCTCTTCAATTTGTTGAACTTCAGTTTCAGATGGAATGGATCGAACATTCAATACTTCAACTAGAAATGGACGACCAGATCCAAGCATCCGCACCTACATATATGATATGTTCAGCACATCGAATATCAACAGGCACAGTTCAAGAATCCACTATAACATTACATCAATGTCTTCTCTCCCAGCAGCATGGAACTTGCAGCTATCACCTTTGCAGATGGCACGAACATTCTCCCCAACTATCTCCTACAATGGCTGTGATACTTAGATGTAGCACTCTTTCTTGAAGGGAGAGTGTGAGAGAAGCTTACCTCAACTGAAGCTTCACCCATTCTCTCATCATCTATTATCCAACATGACTGACTGACGTTCCTTGAAAGCTGGCAGTGAAATGTAGTATCAGGGAACCAGAACCTAGTGAATGAAATAGAAAAGGTACATATGCTTTATCTACTATGAATGACAATTCAAGTTAGATGAAAGATAATCAAGCACACCTTCAAATATCTTCCACCAAGATATATAGGTGATCTCAAGCATGATATTAGAAGATGGCAAGGTTTGAACACCTGAAGCGACCGAATTAGTTGATGAAAAAGTTGATACAAACATTTTCCCATTTCCAACAACAAACCAATATTATGGTAGTAAAAGAGTAGTCACCTTTTCAGGAGGCAATTGAAATACATTACAGAATTCTTGATCTTGGATGCCCTCAAGAGTCTTGTAGATGAATGAGTCTGATTCGCTTGTTTGTTTATTGTTGTCATCTGCTGAATTCCTTTTATAGGCCTCATTTGAAGTATGACCTCCATTCCTTGAATCTGTGAAAACATCACAAAAATCTTCAGATGGATGAACAATATGACCCATCATCCATCTTAAGTATAATAAAGTAGTGTGTCAGAAGATGACAGCCAGTATGATGAAACCTGTTTTCCTTTTACGGCCATGCTCATTGACAGTAAACTATGAAGCTTTTGTGACGCATCACCATGAGTATATGCTAAGCGGATTCTAAATGAATTGTTACCATGTTTAGCATTCTGAAAAACAAAATGTTCAAACGTGTTGAAGTAAGTGAACAAGCAACTATAAATTTTAGAATGTTGTATCACCAGAACTACAAAGAAAATGCAATCAAGAAAACACTTACCATTAGTTTCTCGAGCGATGGTGCTATCAAAAGTCGCAAAGGCTTCCTTCACTGAAATTGTTTGTTGCGGAGACATTTTGTCCTTGAACCAATTTTCGTTGACATATTTTTGTTTCATATATAATCTGTTCAGGTAAAAGTCAATGTTTTATGCAAACATTTATTTGGTACCACATGGCATTAGAAAGACAGACAAAACATCCCCAGGTGAATTTTGAACAGAAAAGGAATTGATTTACATTTAGTCATCCATTAAGAGTTTAAAACTAAATATGGGCCACTGCTGGCTATAATTAAACCTTTCTAGTTAACCAAAGTTGTGATGAATTCTTTACAATATATGAATCATATGATTGTATCCCCTTTTTATATAGATTCTGTAAAAACTTATGGAATTCTGGCATGATTAACACGATGCTATCTCCATGAGTAAATGTCACAGATATTGGAGCAATAGGTGTCTCCATATAAAAAAATTGGAGCAAGAGGATAACTGCCACAGATATTGTTAGCTAGAGATGATTACCTAATTGCACGCTCATTAGCGGCTATAACCGGCGGCAGTGAAATTTCTAGAGAAAACTCATCAACTTGATAACCCTCCCTTTGCACTACTTGAGATATCACTGAAGAGATGTTGTCAATATGAGAAATGCCATTAGGTGTCTCTAAACCTTCATCTCGATGGAAGGCTGGCAGCAATACT
Organism: Themeda triandra; assembly: GCA_018135685.1. NCBI lineage: Eukaryota > Viridiplantae > Streptophyta > Magnoliopsida > Poales > Poaceae > Themeda > Themeda triandra. The sequence continues at coordinate 618,634 of JAENPR010000335.1, forward strand.
CCCAAGCAGACAGAGCAATATGCATCATCATTCATCGATAGACATGGACAGGAACCTCCTTTTATGGAATCATCGTGTTCTTCAAGAAAGGAATGGAAAACTGATGTCGAAAGAGTTGCACAGGAGCAAGCACTGGTATAGGCTCCAAGCAGGCGCAGGATGCAACGCACACACAGACCTGCAATAAAGCAGAGTGCGCCCTAATTTAGTACTAAATGCTCCCAGATCACACGAGAAGCACTACATTCAGCATTCGCAGCAATAATAATAATAAAAATCAGCCACAACAACCACTCCACTAATCTAACGGGCTCGTGCCGAGGTGAAACGAGTGCTGGGAATCAAGCAGCAATTATTGAACACTCAACACTTCAACAGCACATGAGGAGGATGGAGCAGCCGTACCCCCGACGGAAAGGAGGTGGTGGACGGCGCGTGCAGCGGCGGGAAGGAAGACTCCGCGGCGCGTTCAGGGACGCCTCTGGCCTCCGCCTCCGCCGTTGCACTGGCCTCCGCCATGGAGGTTTGGCGCGCGGCGAGGACCGATGAGCCAGGGGATGGACGGCGGCCGGCGGCGCGGGGACGGGGACGGGGACGGGGACGGGGAGCGGCCGAGGCGGAGGCGCCGAGCGGGTATAGTAGATGGGCTCTAAAGCAATGCCAAATGGGCCAGCAATCATGTAGTGTGGACTGCTGCTGGTTCGAAGGAGGTGGGCCTGGGCTGGACTGATAGCTCAGGCCACATTCGGTGGACCACCACTATTAGTGGGCTCCTATTTGTATTGAACTCATCTTGTGCATATATCGTTTTTCACGTTTCTAAAAAGATATCGTTTTTCACCATTTTCACGAGTTCCATCGTCATTGAATTGCTATATGTGCATGCCGCACATGTTACCATTTCACGAGTTCAACAAAGAAATTATGACGCTGACTATCTCAGTACAAAAATTAATCCTTCATGAGTTAATCTTTGTTCAGCGGCCGTCTAACTTTGCTTTAGGGGAGACTGTCGAATTTGATGCTCCAAGTTTCACACCAAGGCCCGGTTTAGTCCCTGTCATTTGAGATTGTCCATGTAACCAAATTTCGGATAAATTAACTCGTTTCTCTTAATGGCTTTCTAATGCTAAAAAGGGCAAATTCCTAAGGAGCAGCCTCAGCGTACCAAAAGTAGTCTCACAAAAGCAAGCATAAGATAGTCAAAAAAAAAAAGTAAGCATAAGATAACTAAGAGGCATGCTATATTTCAGATGCCTGAAATGTAGCTTTTGTTCTAGCGATAGGCAGCAGCCACGATTTCACGTTGCTGTGCTTTCATGATGCACAGATCTTCAAAGCAATTAACATCAACGAATCACATGTTGTGCGAGCGGAACACATGTTTCAGGCGGCAAACCAGATAGGAAATGTGGATAGCTATACACACAACACAAATATAGCAAGTTTCTTTTTCATTTAGTGTTGCTACACCCTTTTCTCTCCTCTGCGCATGTCGCTTTTCCCTTCTCTCTTCTCTCACAAAACCAATCGCTTAATGTTTTTTTGTTGTCTGCCAAACTACAATAACTTTTGTAGGGGGACTTTGATACTTCTGCAAGCTACAAGCAAGGTGAGCTGGTTGTTTTTTATCAGGTGGGTAAGTATAATAAAGCCACCCTAGGTGGGTTGTCTATGCCTCCATGTCAAAAAAAAAAAAAAAAAAAATCCTTGCTGGATGAAGAGAGATAAGGAGAGAGACACAACGAACACTTGGCTTATCGTACGTCCGAGGTCCGACTAGCTATGCGTATTGTATGATAGAAAAAAATGATGTTCCTATCCTGCTACCACCAGTAATCTGGCGTTTACCCGCGTCTTGGAGAATCCTATTGGTTGTGCATCTTCTGCATTAATTAATAGCTCTATCTACCCAAGAATACATATATTACTGAGCTATTATACATATACTAATGAAGGCTATTACGGACGTGGCACTAGCATTTATAGCTTGCTACCGACTGGCGACTGCGTTATATCCTTGCTCTAAGGTTGAAGCTACAAGCCACGCAAGAGCATTGGGACAGGCAAAGTTGCTCTTGGCTGTTAGGGTCAATTTTGAACTAGTAAGAAGTTCCAAAGCTTGAGGGAACAAACTAAGAATCGTTCAAAAGTCTGAGTACCATTGGCTGCTGCTCACCCTTTTTGCTTTTTCCTACCTGACAAGAAGTCCAAATCTTGAGGGAATAAACTAAGAATGGGTCAAAAGCCTGAGGACCATATGGCTGTTCACCCTTTGATTGTTCCTACCTGGCGAAAAAGACTAGTACGGCGCACAGAGTTTAAATAAAACAGGAGAAACAACGCAATGAAGTCATTATCATTGGTATGAGATGCGTGTTTACTTAAACCCCCAGCATTTTGTTTGGGAAGAACATGACAAACAATGGTATCAGTGCTTATATAGGAAACCCCGATCACGAACACGCCGCCATGAGAACCTTCTCGATCGACGCCCACAAGAATCACCTCTATAGAGACTATAGTATAATATAGCCATATAAACCAATCTCCTAACTGTCACACCCACACTGTCACACTGAGTGACATTATTACTATTGGTATTATAGTTGCAGTTCATATCGTCGTCGAAGCATGAGCTTTCACAACCAAATAAAATGTTGCTAGCTCATGGCTGCGACGCCGACGCCACCAACTGCTGCGTTTGACCGGTTGGACGAAACTCGCGTTGCCGCCGAAGAGCTGCTCCGCGGTGTACGCCGCCACCTTTACAAATGCAGGATGGAACCTGTCCCAGAAGTAGGCACTTTTCCGGTTTGGGCACAGCGGAACCGTGTGGTCGCACCAGGACGCCGAAATTCCCTCTGCCGCAGCACGGTTTGAAGGTGTTGTCTGTAACTATAGTGCACACACACGGACACAAAAGACCACCATCGTCAGCATCAGAAAAGAAATCATGGAGGAGATCGATCGGAAGGATCGATCATCAGGACTCAGGAGCATTAGATTATATTACTGTTGCCAACGGTGTTCAATATAGATCTGGCCATCCCGATGGCGTTTCCGAGGGAATACTTCATGCCGGGCAGCTCGTTTTGGCTGAGGTTCTGCAGCATCGAGTCGATCATGGGGTACAGCTGCAAGGAGAGGCTGTTAGCCACGGTGAAGCAGCCTAAGCCGTCCATGTCCTTCGTTTTCTTGGCTATCTTCCTCTGCAACGGGATGCACCCGATCAGAGACGGGCTCACGACGCTGAACTTGGTTACCCCGGCGGCGTACAAGTCCTGCAGATCGTCGTTTAGGAATGATGATCTTGCATGCCAAGTTAAGATCTTCCATTTTGTCGCAGATAGCTAGAGAGTATATATGTAGTACCTTTATGTTGGCCGTGTAAAGATCAATGAGGTTGTGCAAAAATTCGGTGTCATTGCGGATAAATTTGGGGTCGTGATTAGGATCTGCGAATAAATCACTGTACTCGAATATGTCGTTGCTGCCGGCGCTGATGAAGACGAGTGAATTGGAGATGAGGTCGGCCGCCGCCGCCCGTTTCTGTTTCTTGCTCTGCCACTTCCGAACGAGGCTCTTGAAGTGGCCGACTTGGTCGGCCATTGACATCACCTGGCCGTCACACTGCAAGCATCAAACAGAAAACCCGGCCAGTGATGACATATACTTCAGTCGTCGTCTCTGCTGATCGATCGAATCCAGGCACGCACGACACGACAAGTTTTTTTGACAGAACTGGAGGGGCAAGGAGCCCCTACAGAGAAATTTATTAAAAAGTAACCAACAGTTTACAGATCAAAAAGGAAAGAAAACAGAAAAACAGAAAGGAGGGGAGAAGAACCCTGAAGAACTGAAGAACTGAAGAACGACAAGTGCATCGACGACGACGATCATCAACAATTCAAACCGCCAAGCATTGCATCATACCACTTTAGGGCTGCCGGTTGTAGGTTTGAGCCCCGACGCTCCTGACGCGAAGTTGATGCCGCCCGTGCCCGTCATCCGGCTTAACCTCCTCGCCGTCGTGTTCTTCAGGAGAGGAAAGGTGGCGGGCTCTCGTCAAAGCCCAGGTGCTTAGCTGTGCGACGATCGTATCGTTCGCCAACAATTCTTCGTCAGTCTCACTAGGTCGTTACTAGCAGTCCAATCCCCAAGAGAAAACGAAAAAAACAACCCAAGACAGGCTTGATGTGCATGTATACCTAGCAGGTCCGCCATGTTGTAGCCGTTGCTGAAGCGGCCGGTCGGAGAGTAGCGCGGGGGAAAGTCAACGCCGTAGGGCTTGTAGTTCGATTTGCAGCTGTTGTTAACGTAGGGCAGATGTTGGTTGTTGCCGACGTCCACCAGGGAGTCCCCGAACACGAACAGCGCCGGCACGAGGCGGCCGGGCTTCTTCTTCGTGTCGCAAGCCTCCAGCGGCAGGACGGACAGCGAGCACAGGATGATGAGCACCACGAGTACGCCGCCGCGGTTGGCCATCCTCCTCTGCGGTGCGCGCGTCGTCGTCTCCCGCCGGCTCTCCACTTACTCGATCACGACGACGCTAGCTATATAGCTTGTGGCGTTCGTGACAGGATTTCCGACTTGATCGCCGTTGGGTATATAGAGATGCTGCAGATGCATCATCTCGAGGAAAAAGACAGGATTTGTTGCATACTACATGACTGAATGGAGGCCCGGTACATACAATATTGCATACCCTGTCGGTGTCTTCGGATCCCTCGTCCTAGTAAATAATCCAGAGGATATGCCCGTTTTGTTCAGTATCGCCGTAAACAGAACCTCCGCGGCCTCGTATTCGTCGATCAGATTCAGCCATTCAAGGTGGCCGACAATTACTTAATAATTAATAAAGGGCGTAGAAATTGATTTCGCAGTGGCCAATTGCTGGGCTGGGGAGATACCACGTACTGCACCGACAGCTGAACCGTCGTTGTATACGTGCCAGGCTGCCAGCGTATGGAAGAGAAGCAAATTCGGATTGCCAGTGGGCGAGAACAGTTCATGGATTGGGTTTTCAGACCGTGTTCGTGGGTCGTGGCTGCAAGCGGCCGGTGGGTCGATCGTACTCGCTTAGAACCGCGACGCGACGTCGCAGCAAAGCTGGCATTGCCAAGCATAGAATGCATCAGCACAGACGACCGGTACTACTGGAAAGGATTCTCCGCTTGCTGTGAGACAAGATCCCTGACGTTGGCAGATACGGTAGTCGGCTCCAATCGACGTCCAGGCGTACGTCCACGATCCATCCAACGCTGAGTTCGTTTCTTTGGTCAAAACATACGTGGCATGTTCTTGGGGCGCGCGTATTATATGCCTATTGCTTCCAATCATTTTCATACGCTGCTTTCATGAATTTTGGACGACAGGTGTTAGTCAACCTAGTAATGGTTTGAAAACCAGCCTATTCCGACCCCACCGTTTATGTTCTTTGACCCAAATCCAACACTACCTGTGGATAATTGTATTTGCTCAGCAGCCTTGTGGGGGCTTTGGAAACCAGAAACATGTGCTTTCGGGGTACTCAATGGTAGATGCGAGAAATCTAGTTATGAAGGTAGCTGTTATGGTCCAGCATGGGTGCTGCTGCGCCATCGGAGAACAAACAGAGTTTTCGATGAAAGTGTCCAGGCTGAAAAAATAGCTTCGAGACCAACAAGAATGCAGCGAACCAAGTCAAGAATCCATGGGATCGCTACATGTACAAACACGCTGGGATGGAGGTATGGCATCTCATCCCGATGAAGTGATGGTGGCTGGCGAATACCACGCAGGATGAAGACTCAAACCCAGGGATGAAAGGGTGTCTCCTCGGGAATATCAACTCGGAGTAGAGGAATGGGAGATGGAAGAAGGCGATCTAAAGCTTCATAGTAGCTTCTTTTACTAGCTGTCGGTGTAGTCTTGATTATACGGGATAGTCGTTTACGCGGTGTAACGTCGGTTATGCGGTTTGATTCTGTTTTTCTTTCACTTCAAACTTTATGGACAGGCGCATCCCGCCTAAGTGTTGTAAACGTTGAATCTTGTTGTCTTTGGTTAATGCTAAAGGCGGGGAGCTGGTTGCTTACTGTTACTCTAAAAAATCCAACACTACGCTAATTTAAAAACAAATAAAACTTTTTTTTCGAGACCGCGCCATTGTGCGCTTTTCAACAAATGAAACTTTAATTGGGTTGCCCCGTGACGGGGG